>CM053582.1:569183256-569282020 GCA_028627135.1 Pseudochirops cupreus | reverse complement strand
CGCTGCTGCTATTGTTACTATTGCTGCTGATAATGCTTCTATTATTGGTTCTGCTGCTGCTATTAGTGCTACTGTTGCTACTATTGCTGCTACTGCTACTATTGCTGCCACTGTTAGTGCTGCTATTGCTGCTGCGCTGCTGCTATTGTTACTATTGCTGCTGATAATGCTTCTATTACTGGTTCTGCTGCTACTATTGCTGCTGCTGCTGCTATTACGCCGGCTGAAAGTGGCTTACAAGAATGATTGTTGTTATTAGTATAACTACTAGTACCATTTTTTAAACTCCTAAAAACACAAAGAGAAATGTCTGGATTTTGAATCGGAAGACTTCAATTCCCTGCCACCTACTGGAGGCATGACTTTGGGCAAGGTCACACCCCATCTGTGGGTCTCAGTTTTCCTGCACTCTAGTCATAGGAAGGGACTTTAGAAATCACCAAATTTAACCTGGTGAGTACTGGTCAATATTTAACAACTGGCTCTCTCAATAAAAATGTTTTTTAAAATCTTCATATCACTGAAAAATTATTTTTCACTTGCTCAGGCTCTCTGCCAGCAGGAATTAGGGATGAGGAAGGATGGGAAGTCAGGCAAGAATCATTTTGTAACAAGGTCAAGGGGAGAATTTCCTACTGAGCCGTATTTCACAGTTTTGCTGCTAGTTGTAACTTTTTTGGGTCTGTGGCACTCCTCCTTAGCCCCAATTAATGTAACTAATAAGATGCCCTAGTGCTTTTATCAGGTAAAAAGAATTCTCTGATTGAGTTAGCAAATAGATCAGTCATGGATATAAGCCAGGTGTTAATACTTAGACACCTCTACTATATCAAAAGCATATATTAGGTATGAGTTGAATTGAATGACAACAGATGATGCCAATCAATGTATACCCTGTGGTTGGTTATAGAGAATCAGTTGTACCCTGTGGGGACAAAAGAACCAGCCAGTTCAGAACATGGTATTTCAAGAGTAAACCACCCTAGGAGGGGAGCAGTTCTACAAAGTCCCTGAGAGGGAATCTCTTGGAGGAAGAAGGAAGGAAACAAAGAGTGCCTTTCTCCTCCCCATCCCCTCATGACCATGTAAACTTTGAAAGTTGAAAATGTAGATCTCCATTATCATATTACATTAGTGGCCCCAGAAACACAACATCAGGAAGTAATTTAGACACACCAAGGAAGAGCAGCTTCAGTATTCTACAGGAGACCTGACCCCCAGAGCCCAGCAAAGAGCTACTCCAAAGAGCTCAGGGGAAGCTCCATAACATGTACAAAGAGAGAAAAGGACTTTGGGAAACCTTTGCCATGCATTCTCTCCAAGGTTGAGCCCACTTTGCCCTAGGCTCTGTGCAGATCTATTTGAGAGTGTGACTCAGACTCAGGGAAATGTGTACCTACTGATCTTACTGGACCATATTAGTAAATATCCTTCCTAAAAGCTAATTAATCCTGGACAGCTATTTGATAATCAAGGGGGAGCACATTACATGGGGGCTTATGAGGGAAAGTAAGAAATAAATCCCCAGTCTCTCAGGGATATCCCTAGAGCACTAAGGGGAGAAGTGGGGAGCAGCCCTTTGGGGAACCAGCTTGCCTATAGCAGTGGAAGAGAATGAGTCCAGGGGAGATGCTGTAGGAGTAGGCTTGCCCCTGGATCAGCTGGTTAGGAAAAGCACTCCCTGCAGAGAATGGAAGCTTCTCATGAGCAGGGTATATTTCATTTTTGATTTTCATATTCCCTTTACCTGGCATAAGAGAGCTTAATAAATGTTTGTGGCTAGATTATTAGATAGACTATCTTTCTGCTGTGGAGCTTACTGAGAAACAGACAAAACTCAGTGGTTTTTGCTTTATCATGTGGAAGTAGTATTAGAAATTCCCTTATTTTAACAAATAGGAAGATTGAGGCAAAAAGATATTAACCCACAAAGTGCTTGTTTCAGAGTGTCTCAAAAGCCTTAGTGCAGTCTTAAGCTTCATTTGCTCTATGAGGTGGGTGCTCTGGTCCCTCCTTCATGCATGTGTTTGTGTGTGTGTGTGTGTGTGTGTGTGTGTGTGCGCGTGTGTGTATGTGTGTGTGCATGTGCAAACCCAGGCTTGTGATGGGCAATGACTTGACCATAGGTTTGCTGTGAGGTCCAGAGAACACACAGGTTAAAATTCCGCTTCTGCCACTAACCATGTGACCTCAAGCAAATCATTTTGACTCCCTGGGCCTCAGTTTCCTCCTCTATAAAAGGAGGGGATTGATCGAGATGGCTTCTAAAGCCATCAAATGGGATCATTTTCATAGAGCTCTTGGCACGGTATCTGGACCATGATAGGAGTTTAATAAATATTGGTTCTTTTCCCTTCCCCTTTCCTGCTAAGGGCTCTGGAATTGAAATGAAAATGGAAGGGCCCTGGAAAAAAATGAAAAAAGCCATCCCGATGACTTTTGCTCCAGAGGAGGCTCCCCAGCACACACTTTCGTGGTTAGGATACAGAACGACAAGAAGAGACTGCCCTAGAAGAGAACTTTCTCAGGTTTCAAGCCTGACCAATTCATCCCCATGTGGTTCGACAGGATTTGATGAAGAACAAGGCTCTGCTCCCCATGACACTCACCCAGCCCCCATTTAAGGCTTTAGTAACACTCTTGGAACATATAAACACATGGATGCCAGACCTCCTGCTTGACAAATAGGAACAAAAGACTCATAAAATGAAACCCTAAGCCCAAGAAAGCATAAATCTGAAAGGACCAGGGCCAGTTAGCATTGGTCTTGTGGGAGTGTTTTGTTACTGGCCTCCATATTTAAATCATGTCACTGTGCATTCAGAGGCTCTGGCGATGCCCTTGGGGACCATGTGGAGATCTGGCCTGGCACAGGCCTACCTGCAGTGACCCCACAGACACTGTGAATCTTTCCACAGGTCATCATCGAAACAGAGGATTGCTCCTCCAGAGATGTCCTTGCTTTCTACCAATTCCTCCTTAAGACTCTGAATTCTGACTTCCAACTGCCCTTCACGCATGATCTCACACAACACCCATTCCTGCCACACAGTTGGAAGGGACCTTAGAAGAAGAAGTTCCGACTCCTTGTTTTACAGAGGAAAAGGCCCAGAGAGGACGAGAAGCCTGCCCAAGGTCACACAGCCGATAAACATGAGAGGCTGCTTTTCAGCTCAGCCTCTCTGTCTTCAAAGAGAGCTGAGGACTGCAGAGACGTCCCAGTCTCACACGGACACAAACGTTACATGTGCGTGCTATGTTTGTTACGTATTATAAATTTAACCCTATTTATTAAATATATCTCTATATATGAAGAAAGAGAGAGAGATGGGGATGGACAGATTCTACAATTGCACATCTTCCAACAGCCATCCTCCACTTGCTTGGTTTGGCCGTTTTTCTGTCTGGATGTTTAGGCCAAACTGTTTTGCACAACCATGTTTCTCTTTTAGGAGGTTCAGTGCCCTGGAATTTGATCCCACCATTATCCACAAATAGCAGACTCTAGAGAATCCCTGTTCAACTTGGATTTTTCACGTTGGGTTTTCCTACATCTCCCCATTTTGCTTCTCCAAGTCAGCGGGAATGTATTAAATGCCTACTATGCTCCAGGAGACATAAGAACAAAGAATTAAAAGTGCGTATGCATTTAGATCGGTAGTTAGCCATGTTCTTTTGGTCTCCTTTTTACAATATTAACAAGGTTCAGGATTGTTTCCATGCCCTTGAGATTCTCCAATTCTTTTTTTTTTTTGAAGGGGGAAGGCAAGGCAATTGAGGTTAAGTGACTTGCCCAAGGTCACACCAGCTACTAAGTGTGTCAACTGTCTGGTGCTGGATTTGAACTCAGGTCCTCCTGACTCCAGGGCTAGTGCTCTATTCACTGTGCCACCTAGCTGCCCCTCCAATTCTTCAGATACTTTGGGAATTGATCCCTCAGTGACCTCATAATTGTGTGGTCTCCAGAAAAGGTCTCCTCTGTGCATACTGGGATCTAATCCAGCTGTTTTTCCTGTCTTCATTTTCATTGTGAATTTTTACTTCCCTATAAATACATCTGGATCTATGATGGTACTGTCTAAGTTTGGTGATTCTACTTTCTTTGATATTGAGGAAGTTTGTCATGGACATCTCTGTAGATTTTTTCCATCTTTCTTCTGTTTGTTCTTCCCCCTTCCACTTTCATCCTTAAGTCCTCTCGGGATAACTTTGCCCAGTTGAATTTCTTGCCAAATTCTTTTCAAACTGGTTTTAACCCCATTCCTTTTCTTTGTTTTATGGAATAAAAGTACTCGTAATCATCCAACAACTTGTCGTAGAAGATTTTATAAGCGAGCTTACCTTCTAAATTTGTATTTCTTTTATTTCTATCTCTGTTTGGAAATAAGGTCAAGAGTTGGCTAAGGCAATTTTTAGGCTCTTTTACTCTCCATATTTTGACAATTTATTTAAATTGGTTAGTTTCTATAAGATATTATTATGGTCTGCACTTATGTCCTTTCTTCCATCCATTAGTCACTTTTCATTTTCTATAACTTGCTTGAAGCATCTTAAAATCCATAAAGGAAAAATGAACTGACAAAGAACACATACCTATTAACACAATAATAGTAGAAGTAGTCAATGTTCCTCTCAGAATTGGACAAACCTAATGGAACAAGAAAAGGAGAAACAAAGAATTGAAAAATTGCTAGAAAAACTAGCCCTAACAGATTTAGGGCAGCTAGTAAATGGGATTGGTAAGGAGTAAGCATATTTCTCAGCACTACATGGAACTCTTACAAAAACTGAATAGGTATGAGGGCATTGGATATTGCAAATAAATTTCAAAAGGCAGAAACACAAAACACATCCTTTACAATTGGTAATAAAATGAATATAGTGATAAGTTCAGGAAGCACAAACAAAAAACACAAACCTAAATGGTAACTTAATAAAGAAGTAACAAATAGCAAGTGTGTCAAAGAAAAAATCATAGAAGCAAATCATAATTATTTGAAAGAAAATAATACTGACGGAACAATATACTGAAATTTCTGGGATACAGCTAAACCAGTCCTTTGGGGAAAATGCTCTCTCCTTAAATATACATTAATAAAATAGAAAAGAAAATAATAAACTGAATGTGCATTTTTTTAAAAAATAGAAACTCAATGAAATACAAAAGAGAAAACCTTGAAAATTAGAAAAGGAAAATAGAAATTAATATTTTATTTGAATGGGTCGGGATTGCACTTTTCCAATTGCATGACAATTGATGACAGAATATGAAAATTGCACAACAGTGAGCTTTTTCTCATTTTTATTCTGTCTTTTAGCTTCGTACTGATTTTGATCTTTGCTCTAACAAATCAGCAGCCTTCCTAGCACATACAACTGACTGAAACATGACCCCCCCAGCATTAGCAAGTCATTTCCTGTCTGTTAAAATATAATCTCTACGTGTGATGGTGTTGTTCAGTGGTTACCACATCTAGCACCTGCTAGTCCTTTTCTGGTTTCTATGTGGGAGGATTCTGTGTAATCAAGAAGTCTTTGGCTTCTCTCATTTCTTGTTCTTGGTTCAAGTTTTTCAGTGTATTTCTCGTCACGTTGATTTATTCCCACTTTGAAGTTACCGAGTATCAAGGTAGGGACAACTGGTCTAGGGAGCTACAGGGTGAGAAGCATCTTCCTCCAGCTCAGGTTGGTGCCTTCTCTTAGACTTCAAGTCTTAGAGAATTGCCTAGAGACCTGAGAAGTGACTTGCCCAGGGTCACACAAGCAGCGTTCATGTCAGATGTAGAGTCTGAACCCAAGCCTTCCTGAATCTGTGGCCAGCTATCTACCCACAAAGCCAAGAGGCTTCCCTTTGATTTAATTTGGAAGGTCCTCCAGAGTTCTTTATCAAGCTTCTTTATCCCTCCATCATTGCAATAGATATCTATCTATTGACAACAATTCATTTCATGGAAATCTTTTTGTGGTTATTTATCATGAAGACTGTTATATGGGATAGCCCAATACCCTAGAAAATTCTGTTTCCTATTCCTTTGAGCACATGACATCCAACTCTGCTGACTATCAGAGGAGAACTCGGGAGCTTATCTCCCATGTAACTACAAATCCCCCTTCTTCTGGCTTTGTGGACAATAGAGGTGTCAAGACTGACAAGAGGCAGCTCCTGGGGGGGGGGGGGGAGTTCACTTAATAATAATAATAATAATAATAAACAGCAAAAAGTTAATAATAATAAGTACCAAGTTTGTATATGGGGCATTAAGGTTTGAAAAGCACCGTACGTATGTTATGGTGGTTAATCCTCACAACAGCCCAGGAGAGGGAGGCACTATGATTATCACTTCCATTTTACAGTTGAGGAAACCAAGGCAGAAGATTAAATGATTTGTCCAAAGTCACAATGCTATTAAGTGTCTGAGTCAGGATTAGAACTCAGTTCTTCTTGACTCCAGAATCAGTGCTGTGTGTATCATGGTGTCCCCTCCCTGCTTCACTAGCACTACACAGCTGTCAGGTATATTCTCATTAAGAAAGGTGGTTCCTGGACACCAGGACCTCCCACTACACAGACAAGTCCCCTGACCATTAAGAGTCTGGCATTTCACTCTGCCTTTCCCAGACCAAGGGTGCGGAACCTGCAGCCTCACAGTCACATGTGGCCCTCTAGGTCCTCAAGTGTGGACCACGGTTCCCCACCCCTATCCTGGACTCAGAAGAGGCTTTATTATTTTTCAGTTTTTCAAGATTTCTTCTGTGTTTACCTTTCCTTTAAAAAGCCAACCAATATTCGAAACTTACAAAGAATTTCTACTTTCCACTTGCTGATAAGGTAGGGCTGGTTGGTTCCTGACCTCAGGCCTTAGGTTCCCATCCTGAAAACAAATGAAGGGTCAGCACTGTGAAGTCTGTAAGGCTCCCTTCCAGTGCTGAGTCCAGGATCTTTGCGATCCAATCTTTACTTTAACAAACATCCCCTAGACATTGCACCACCACGGTCCCCAGCCCCTGCCTGATTTGCTTAAAGGAGGCACAGGGATTCCCCTGAGAGCAAAGCCTGACCATTGACTCAGGCCTAAGTCAATCCATCAGAAAGCATTTATTAAGTGCTTACTGCATGCGGGGCCTGTGCTGAGCACTGGGGACACCAAGAGAGGCAAACACACAGCCCAAGAACACGGGTTAATTTCTCTGAAATTATCCTGTCGCCAGGGAGAACAGCACATGGCACCGCTCTGGATGCTGGCAGTGCAGCTGACTCGATTGGAGTGAGCAGAGCCACCCCCTCGGTGGCACGCACAGGCTGCCAGAGTGCTGGGAAGGGATGAGCTCACACCCCCACACACGTCCCCAGCACTGCACAGCCTTGCAGCGTCTGTTGTGGCAGAGTCTCCCGGTTTCCATCCTGCCTCCAGACTCTCTGGAGCCTGGGGCCCAGGCTGGGCAAGGCCTCCTCCCCCCATGGCCTGGAGTCATCCCCGACTCTGCACTGGGTCAGCTTCCCAGGACCTCCCTTGCTGCGTTCTTGGAGCAGGTGAGAGGCTGTACTCCATAGCTGTAGTGCACACAGTGCATGGTGGTGAACACAGAAGGCTTTGGAACCTCAGTGTGCAGAGGGATCTATGTCCAAGTTCATCCCAACTGTACCTGACCAAGAATTCTGTCTACATCCCCAACAAATGGTCATCCAGAATCCACCCAAAGGCTTCCAGGGAAGGGAAAGCCACTCCTTGTCACTCCAGGTCAATGCAATGAACTTCTGTTAAATCACCTACTATGTGCTAGGCATTGTCCTAGGTGCTGGGGATACAACAATAAAAAAACAATCCCAGCCCCTTCTGTCATATAAACAGACAAGTAAATGCTTGACCCCTGTGAGGAAGGAGGAAGCATTAACAGTCCCCTGAGATCAGGAAGAGCTTTCTGCTGAAGGAAGCAGGGAGTGCTAGGAGACAGGTGAGGAGGGAGCATCCCAGAAGGAAGGGCAGTGGGTACAGCCCCTGCTGGAGGAAGGAGAGGAAATGCCATGGATAAGGAACAAGACCATAAGTCTGGGAGAGCTTGGAGGATGTAAAAGCAAGCAATGGGAAAGAAGCCAGGAAAGGCAAGCTGGGGCAGGACTGCAGAGGGCTGGAAATGCCAAACTGAGGACTTTGTGACTTTATCCTGAAGTCAACGGGGAGCCACAGAAGATTCTTGAATGACATTCAAGAATGGCACAGTCAGACTGTACACTAAGACAATTTTGACAGTCATGTAGAAGATGGATCTGAGAGAGGACAGCCAGGAAGTAGGAAGAACAATTAAGAGGCTGGGAGGAAGCTGTCCAGCTGGTTCTCTTTCCTCTCAAGGAGTTGATTTCTTAATTCAAATTATAGACAAAGCAATGTGGAAAAAGTAACATGGAGAAGTGCCCTGAGCAGGATTCTAGATTGATTTAACCATGTCACCCAATGATAAAATGGAAGCTCCTAGAGGGCAGAAATTGTTCCCTTTTATTTTTTCTGGTCTCTGTATCTCCAGTGCCAATAAACTATCAGGCGGGTGATTTAGGCCAGGTTGTTTAGGCTTTAGAGGAAATAGATGGAACTAGTCCAATGCCAAAAATCAGGAAGCATAAAACAGAGTGTTGAGCTCTGTTTAGTCAGGGAGACCAGGGTTCAAGTCCTGCCTCTGATACAAATTGACTTGTGACTCTAGGCAAATTACTTATCCTCTCAGTGTTCTAGGAAACTCAGAATGTGATGATATTCAGGGCAGGGCAGGAAAGGAAGAGGGAGTCCACAGAGGTCTTGAGAGAGGTTGCAACCAGGCCTTGACTTTTCTTTATACTAAATCCTTGGCATGTTGGTACATGGGACTCCTGGGTCTATCTTCACTCCACCAACAAGGTAAGTTCAGCACATTGCTACCTATGTGACTCTCTGGACCTCAGTCTTCTCTGCAATATATAAAACTTAGCAAATTCCTAGGAGTAAATTAGAAAGGGCAATGGCCAGAGGCATGAGTGTAGAAGCACCTGGGAATGTCAGGGGGCTAGATCTTGTACAGAAAAAAATGAAATCCAGAAAACTTTAGGTGTTGCCTTAGGGATTTCTGAAACTGTCTGGCAGAAACAAACCACAAATTGAGTGTAAGTACATATATACTTACATACATATATGAAGAGAGAGCAAGGGAGGCAGGGAAGAAGAGAGAGAGAAGGAGGAAGAAAGAGAGGGTAGGAGAGGGAGGGAAGGAAAAGAGAGGGGGAGGGACAGAAGGAGGGAGAAAGACAGGGAGGAAGAGAAGAAGGGACAGAGGGGAAGGGAAGAAGAGAGAGAGTGAAGGAAGGAGAAAGAGAGAGAAGGAGAGAGAAAGGGAGGGAGGGAAGGAGAGAGAGAAGGAGGAAAGGAAACAGAAAGACAGAGACAGAGGGAAAGAGAGAGAAAGAGTTCATTTTTTAACCCAGAGAAAGAATTTCAGAGTGTTGAATAAGCATTCTATGAGAAGTGCATGGGAAGACATGGCCAGAACGGAATCCCACAGTATGAGGCGGTCACTCCCTTTACATGTTGCTAGAATGTAGGCTCCTTGAGGGCAGGTGCTGTCTTACTTGTGCCCCCTGAGATTTAGTCACACAGTGCTTGGCACATCATAATAAGTGTTTACTTAGCACATATTCTCCATGGATTCCTTGGTTGATGGCCCTCCATTTCTCATCGGTGGCTTGAATGCCCACAAATAAGATTGCAGTATAAGACCACAGAACACTGAATTCCACAAGCTGGAAGGTTGTCACAGAACCGCAGCATTCAGGTCTAGAAAGACCCTTTGACATCACCTCACTCATTGAACAGATAAGACCACTGAGGCCCAGGGAGGTTGGGCAAGGCACTCAAGGTGACACAGCCAGCCAGTGACCAAGTCAGGAGTAGAATGTGGCCCTTATGGCTCTTTCTAAGCCTCAAAATTGGAGGTCACTCCACCCTAAAGGCAAGAACACCATCTTACCTCTGCCATTTCCTGACACTGAGTTAATACAAGGACACAGGGAGACCAAGGGCTGCCTCCTCTCAAGCGAAATCCCACTTAGACAACTTGCCAAGGGACCTCCTCGAGAAGCTGGGAGTAGTCAGTTACTCCTTATTGATTTCTGTTCTCAGGTAGGACTTGACAGCAATTATTGCCTCTGTGTGTTTCCTACAATTTGACACCAGGACAGGATGGCTGAATAATTCATTATGAAAGACCCACACAAGAGGAAATGGAATTGCATTCTGGATATAATTGTGTAAAAAAAAATTCTTAGTGGTACACTTTTATACAGTCTACCATTTTATAGGTATTTTTATACTTCTAATATTTAAAAATTTTTATAATTAAAAAATTCAAATCTAGGCAAATTAACAAAAAGAAGCCTAGAGTGCAAGCAAGGAAAATGAGGGTGAGGAGGATACCTTTAAGACCACATTGTCTCCCTTCCTCCTATTTTCCAGATGAACAAACATGATCCAGAGAAGAGTGACCTACTCAAGGTCACACAGTCTTTGATCCTCAGAGTCAGGACCAGAACCCAGGTCTCTGGATTTCCAGTCTAACCCTAAATTCTCCCATTCTACTGTCTGACCATCATGCCAACCCAGGTCTTACCCAAAGTACAGCACCATGTACCTTTGACCAACGTTCTTCCTCAAATCCAGCCACCTCAAAAATCTGATTTGCTGAAAGACAGAATAGGGTCGCTCAGCGACATCAATCCATGAATCACCTGCCAGGTCCTGCACTAAGCTCTAGACAAAGTGAGACAGTCTGTCTCCTCAAGAAGGAGAAGCCACCTGTGCATCAGTTTCCTCATTGAGGGGGTTGGTGTCTGGGGCTCTGGGGCCCCTTCTAGCCCTACTGCTGGGGGACTGTTCTTCCTGGGTGCTGGGGTAACAAAGTGAAAGCCAAATAAAAGCCTGCCCTCAGGGAGTGAACACTATGGCTCACAGCAACCTTCTTTAGGAGCCTCCTGGCATTCCCAGATAGTGCTGGGCCTAAATGCCCCTTTTCTGAAGTCCCTTAAGAGGTCTTCTGGTCATCTTCCTTCCTGTGAAAGGACTGGACTCCAGTATCCTGGCTCTTGGTCAGCTCAGGCGGCTCAACTCCTTTCTTGGGCCCTGAGACAATGTTGGAGGGAAGCACTTTGAGGCCCTAGGGGTTCAGGTGGGGGATTCATTTTCAGGGCCCTTCCCCACCACACCCCCAGGTCCCCTCCCAGGAGAACTTTTACTCCTGAGCATTCTGTGTAGCCAGCAAAGAGGATGGAGGGGACCACATGTGGGGTGGGGACCTGAGCCATTTGTGGGATAGTGTGAGGAAGGTTACTCATCCTGAGTCTCAGGGCTCAGCCTCTTTGCTTAAACCTTCCCACGTGACATCTACCAGTGGAGAAATCCCCTCCTGACATTTCCCAGCAGAGTGAGCCAAGCAAGCCTTCTAGGGGAAGCAGGATGTGTGTTTCCAATGAGTGAAGACATCAAGACTCAATGCTAGCACAAGGTCCTGTTCAGGCAGCTCTGGGGTCCTTCCAGTATCTGCTCCAAAGCGGGGTCCCCCTGACAGGGCTTTCTTTACACCGAGAGGTGAGATTCCCATAGAGATGATGAAGGTGGGGGAGGGCTGAGGTGACGCACACACCACAGCATGGCATCTCTAGAGCTAGAGGGAACTTGGAGGTCACTAAGTTCACCCCCTCCATTTTGCAGATGAGGAAACTGAGTCCAAGAGAGGGGAAATTACATGACCAAGATCACACAAGTAGGTGACAGAGCTGACATTGGGTATTATTGAGTGATATGTGTCACTAAAAAGCAAATAATGCCTTCGTGGCAGGAATGATATAAACAGGGCTCAGCCTCAAGGTTCTCTAACTGCAATGTGTGGCCCTGCAATGAGGCACAGAGGACAAGTAGGGTGCTGCCCTTAGAGTCAAAAAGACCCCAGTTCGAATGCCACCTCGGATGCTAACTAGCTATGTGACCACAGGATAGTCTTCTCTGAGCCTGTTTCCTGATCTGTAACATGAAGATAACACTTCCAGTACTCCCACATGAAGCAGTTCTAAGGCTGCAGGGAGAGAATTTCTAAATGTCCATTCCCCTGACCTCAACCTGTGTGATGCCATCACTCCTGACACAGATAAACTCTTCTGGCAGAGACAGACTTGGAAGGCAGAAGCTTCTCACTAGAGTCCCCCTGGCAGGCTGTATCAGAAGCTGGCTGGGAAGCTCCCTGAGGACAGGGCTGTTTCCATCCTGTCCTCACATACCCAGTGCTTGGCATACCATGGCAGGCTAGCAAGTATTTGTCCATTGGCTTCTGACTTCCGCCTCCAACCTGCTCCCCAAAGCGTCTCCAGGCTCTGCTGCTGTCACCCTATAGAAAGCCTCCATCTGTCCAGAATTTTGAGGTTTGCCCCTGGAAGGTGGCACCATTATTGTTCCTGTTTCAGAGATGGTGAACATGAGGCACAATGACTTGCCCTGGGTAACACAGATAGTAGGTATCTGGGAGGGGATTCGAACTCAGATTTCTCTTGACTCCAAGGCTATAAGACTTGGATCTGAGTTCAAATCCATCACCATCATCACCCTCATCATTTCCCCCTGAGCCTCAGTGTCCTCATGTGCAGACTGAGGTCTCCACTGGGTGAGGGTGAAGGACTAAGACACTGTGACCTTGGCATGCCGATCATTCCCCAGACCTCGTTTCTCCTTCTGGCCTCTGCTCAGTTCATTAAGACACGCTGGGCTCACTTGGGGCCTGCTTAAAGCCTCTGCCCATCCACTCACTGACCAGGCCATCACGTGTCCCCCCCAGTCACTTCAGCCCTGACCCAATTCTCACACTTGTTTATTTGGAGGCCACTGGGTCCACGCCTCTCCTTATCGCCGTTGCCTTCTCTGGGGGGAGCCCAGCCCTCCCTACTCAGAAACTGGGACTTGAGCAATTCTTTCCAGGAAAGAAAAGTCCTGTAGTCTGTTTCCTGGAAATGTGAACCAGCTCTTTGTGAGAAAATGTTTCTCATTCAAGCTGATTAAAGAAATTAAGGCCAGGAGATGGCTTTTGAAAGGTTTTTTTGGGTGGGCTCACTCAAGCCAATGTTCTTCCAAGGGACAGGGCTGAAGTGATTGGGGATATTTCTCACAGCCCAGTTAGGCAGCACTGACTCTGGGGTACAGCCTTCTATGGAAAACCCATCCTTTTCTTCCCTTCAGTGCTGCCGTGCCCCTCCTCTGGCCCTCCACCTCTCCCTCTGCCCCCTTCATATCCTTGCTCTCTGGGTTTTGTATATAATGGTAAAGGGGGAGAGAGTGCTGGCTTTGGAGTCAGAGGGACCTGGGCTCAAGGCCTGTCTTAGTTGGCTGCATGACCTTAGGCCTCAGCTTCCCCCCCTGTAAAATGGGGGGCCTGGGCAAAGATCTTCTGTTCCTATGATCATCAGCAAGCATGTATTAGACACCTACAGTGTCCTGGGTGCCATGTAGACAAAGACGTACCGGTCTCGGGCCTTACTAGTCATTGGCTCAAAGACAATCCAGTTGTGCCACATACAAAAGAAATGAGTGTGACCACAAAGGAAGGCAGACCAGGATCCCAATGGGGGCACAAAGTGGCCCCGGAGTCCCAGGTAGGGTGGCCATGCTGAGGAAGGTGAGGGCACTGGGACTGAGCTGATGCCCGATAAAACCGCTCCCACACAGCTGGGCCCCTTCAGCACCTCCCAGACCCAGGCCAACCCTGAACCATTCACAGGCTGTTCCCCAGAGCACAGGAGGCCGAACAGCAACACTGAGGGCACCAAGCACCTGCTGGGCACCTCTCCTCTAGATGGGCCCTGGGGTTCCCCACTGGCATGCGGCTCCCCTACCCATCAGAGTAAGGACTCAGCCGCCTCCCACAGGAGGAAGCAGAACCCCTATTCCCAAGGCTAGTGCTTTTTTGGGCATCTTGCTGTTGGCAGGTAACAATAAAAACAGCATTTCTGTATCCTTTTAGGGCTTAAAAAGCACTTTACACGTGTTCTCTCATTGGGGCTCCGCAGCGGTCTAGGGAGATAGGAGTCATTATTCCATTTTAAATGGTGATTCTGAGACTTGCCCAGGGTCATACATCCAACACATGTCAGAGGCAGGACTTGAACCCAGGCATTCCTGACCCTGAGGCCACCTCTGTATCCACTCCATCTTCACAAAGGGTGTTTGAAGCCCAGAGAAGAAGTGAAGGGACTTGACCCAGACCACTCAGAGAACAAGGGACAGAGCTGTTTTGAACTCTGATTCCAAAGCCATGCTGCCTCTGATGGAGATGCTTTGGGATCCCAAAGAAACGAGCCCCAAACACCATCTACAAGCCAACATGAGTGTGGAATGCAAGGTTGGAAGCTTCAGCATCTGGCAAGATGGCATCTCTCAGGAGAGGTGGGAGGTGGGCAAGGGTCACCTCTGCCTGGTGCCCTCCTACAGCTGCTGCTTGTGCCAGGGGCATGAACGGGCACAAGGGACTCACAGCCTCTGGCTGATGATGCAGTTTGTGCAATGAACCTGCTGACCTGCCACCAGCAGGACGCCACTTGTTCTAAATCATTTTTCTGGGAGTGAGAATGGATTGGTGGAGCTCTCAGGTGCCAGCACAGAGACAGATGGGGGCAAAAATAAACCACAATTTTATCTGAGCCCAGGCAGATGCCCTGCCCTTTAAAAATGCAGGCGCTGACAGTAGAGTGCTACTGGGGGGCTCTCAGTGATGACTGAGCTCTCCCTCGCCAGGCAGAGAGTTAAGATGGAGAGCCAGCAGAAAGGATTCTTGGGCGAGGGCAGCCCGGGGTCCTGTTGGCTCGGAGATTCTTTGATCTGCTCATCTTTCCCAACCTGGTACCCGCTGGTCAGTCATCTCCAGTCCTGCTTCTCTCCGTCCAGCCTTGAAACTCCTGATGCCCACTGGTGCTCTGTTTGCCTGCCCTGGGAGGCCATCTCTTCTTTCTGCCTTCATTCTGCTCAGGTCTCTGCTCTCTGCCCATCTGGACTCCTGTCTCTGCCTCCTGGGCACCTGCTGCCCTTGTCTTTCCTCAGGCAATCCTCTGACCTTTCAGGTGAGCAACACCACCACCATCACCCCCACATACACATACACACACTCACACATGCACATGCATGTGCACACAGGTGTATACTCCCACATATACACACATGTGCACACACACGTGTGCACACACATGGATACATGAGAGCACACTCACACATATGCACACACACACGCACACACACACACACACACACCTGTGCCAGTGGCCCTCATCTCCAAAGCATAAGCTCTCAGTCTCTTCTAGATTTGTTGCCATGGGGGTGCCCTCAACTCTGCTGGTCCTTGCATAGAACAATATATAGATCTCTCTATGTCTGTATCCATATGTATAGAACGTATATATGACAGATTGTGTTCTCAATTCTGGTGGTCCTTGCAAGGAACTCTATATTTATATCTATATCACATATGTAACATATATATGAGAGAGAGAGGAAGAAAGGGACAGAGACAGAGATCACATCAAACACCACCCTTGAGTGTATGCAAGCCCATCCCCCAGCCTTTCCTCAGTCCCTTGATCTGCTTCCTGGCCATTAGGAAAATGCTTCTCTCCTGAGTATGTAGAAGTTGACCATTAACATATGCACCAGCCTTGGAGTCTGGAAATTCCCAATGTTGAAATGTCCTGAAACTTCTTCTGTCAACTCATTTAGTGGCTAATATTTTAGCTGTGAAATGGGTGGGGGAGTGGCGGGGGGGGGGGGGGGGGAAGTGGGGAGGAGAGACAGACAGAAACAGGCAGGCAGACGGACAGAGAGCTCCAGTGCAGTGAGGAGTCAGGAATACTTGGATCTGAATTCTTCCACTTACCAGCTCAATCTATGTAATTCACTTAATTTCTCTGAGTTTTAATCTATTCATCTGAAACACAGGAATAATAAGAGCACCTCTCTCTGTCTTTCTCCATCTCTATCTCTCTGTCTGTTCCTTTCTCTCTCTTGTTCCATGTCTTTGTCTCTGTCTCTGTCTTTCACTCTCTCTGTGTCTCTATTAATCTGTCTATCTATCTGTCTGTCTGTCTCCCTCTCTTTCCTTCCCCCATCTCTCTCTGTCTCTGTCTCTCTGTCTCTCTCTCTGTCTCTGTCTGTCTCTCTCTCTCAATCAGTAAGCCCTGAGCTCCCCTCCAGCTCCCCACCATTCCAATATTCTCTGAGCTGGGAAAGTCATAGGATCAGAAGAATATATTGAGGACTAGAGGGATCTTCAAGGTCACCTAATACAATCCCTTTATATCAGAGACAGGGAAACTGAGGACCAGAGGAGGGAAAGGTGAGGTAGAGGTCACACAGGTAGCAAGAAGCCAAGGTAAAGCTCAACTCTGGGCTCTCTGACTTCCAGCCCTCAGACAAATGGCGCCATGAGCCTCAGAGAATGACTGTCTTCCCCAGGTTTCCTCAGCAATGTCCAGAGCTGGATCTATGAAATGAGACCATCCTTGGCAGCTGGAAACCAAGGCAAAGACATGTAGAGAATACTCATCCAATCCTAAGGTGTGTTCTTGATTTGTCTTTCTAAATCTCCTAGAAAACCAGGATCAGAACTTTCTGGGGCCAGGTGGGTGTTCTGTCCACCAAGAAAAAGACATGTTTTCTACATTTCAAAAGCATTCAACTCTGGGAAGAAGTCCCTGGAGCAGAAGGGAACATGAAGCTCTGCCCTCCACCTCTGACCATAGCTCCTCCCCTCTCCCAAGTTCTCCATGAGAAGTTCCAGATACTCCCAGATCCATGGTGGAATTCGGGGAAGTATGACCATTGGCAAGACTTTCCTGACACAGGAATACAATGATATGGCCAAATGATGTTGGAGAGTCTGTAAGGTGGAGGCTTGGGTTCAGTCGCTGCTGCTTTTACTAGCTACATGTGTCCTTAGGGAAATCACTGCCTCTGCCTGGGCCTCAGTTTCCTCGACTGAAAAATGAGGGAATTGAATGAGATGATGGCTTATGTCCCTTCCAATGACCTATGATCCTGTGATCCAAAGTCACTTTCACGGCCTGGACTTCAGTTCCATCTGCTATAAATGATGGGGTTGGACCAGATGACCCCACTGTCAAAGAGACAAAATAGTTGAAGTATACTGACTCCTGGCTCTGGATTCAGAGGACCTGAGTTCAAATCTCACTTTGGATGTTTGTTATCTATGCAGCTTTGAGCAAGCTACTTAACCTGTCTGAGCTTGCTTCAGTTTTCTCATCTCTAAAATAAGAGAGTTAGACTTCCTGACCTGTAAGTTCCCTTCCATATCCCAATCTTATTGGCTCCCAGTGTGACCTCAGGCAAATTAGTTCATTTCTCTGGGACTCAGTTTCACACACACACACACACACACACACACACACACACACACACACACACACACACTGGGGCTGGATTTAAATAATCTCTAAACTCCCTTCCAGTCCCAAATTCCAAGATCCTACAAATGGAGATGCACCCCCTGGGGCAATGGATACTACTCCAGCCAGTATTGATGTGGTGAGCATATCGTGACACAGAGCCATTCATTTGTCATTGGTCCATAGACCCAGGTCAGCTCTCCCAAGGGCCAACAGCTTCTTCTCATAAAAAGATGCTCTTTCATGTTTCACCCTCATGGGGCTGTCTGGGGATGCCTCATCTGGTCTGGACAAAGAGTCTCCAAATGCCTAAACACAAATGTCCCATGGGACTCCTGCTCACCCAAACTCTATCCAGATGTGGGTCCTCTGTGCCCAGGGAAATGAGATGGCATTCTTCTCCCTGGCCTTGCTGAGAATCTGCACTCTGACTCACACAGAAAGAAAGAATGGGAAAATGTGAGCCAACAGCCCTGAGAGCGTACTCTTCTCATAGTGTAGGCTCTGTTGGAGGGAAAATTGGGGGCTTTGTGTAGCTGACAGGGAGATTCCCACTGACACCAGAGACGCCCTTGTCCTAGCTGGACATATGCTAGAGGCGGCCTTTTGGCAGCCATGGGCCATTCTCCTTGGAATGGAATCTTGGCCTTGGGATCTGTCAGTTTGTCCAGAAGCCACATCTGTTTCTCTCTCTCTCTGTCTCTGTCTCTCTCTCTCTGTCTCTGTCTCTCTCTCTCTCTCTCTGTCTCTGTCTCTGTCTGTCTGTCTGTCTCTCTCTCTCTCTCTTTCCCTCTCTCTCTCCCCCCACTCCCTCATTGTTCTTTCTCTCTTCTCTCCCCCTTCTTCTCTCTCTTCCTCCTCTTTCTTCCTCTTCTCTCCTCTCTTTTCTCTTTCTCCTTCTCCCTTTCTCCTCTTTCTCTCCCCCTCCTTCCCCCTTCTCTCTCTCTCACCCCCCTTCTTCTCTCCCACTCCCCTCCCCCCCCCAGCCCTGCCCCTGTGGCTTACTCAAAGGGCAGAATTATTCAGAGATAATCGGCTCTCTGTAGTGCCTACAGCTCTTTCCATTCTGTCTCTCTCTTCAAGAGTGTGTTCCAGCAAGGCAAATGTGGGCACCCAAAACAGGGAACACAGAAGGCAATTCACATCACCCCTCATTTTCTGAGTGCCACAAAATAGCCTGTTTAAAATGAGCCCCATTAAAGTCCAATTTCTTTAAACATCGTTTCAGAAATAAGTTGGTGGGAGGTCTGTGGAGTGTCTATCTGGGCTTGGCCAGTTAGGATTTATTGGGTGATTTCTGTTTGAAAAGTCTCCCTGCCTTTCTGCCAGAGCTGAGAAAGGCTTAGCCTTCCCTTTCCAGACCTTTGCCCTCTTCTTCTGTATGGCAGCAGTAGCCAGGTGCTCCCTCCCCATGCCCTCTTCCCAGCTCTACTAAATCTGGGGATGTCTTGGTAAAGGGAGCCCAGAGATCCAAAGGAACGCAGAGGCTGGCTGGGTGCTCTCTCTCCTCTGCTAAAGGAGGAAAGAGCATGAAAATGATTTGCCTAATTCTTCTTTGGGGTGACTTTCCCTTTCACCTAACAGACTCTCTGTGACACTCCTAAATTTCTTGGTGCTACTCACCAATGAACTCTGTGCAGTGTGTGACCCAAGAACCAGGCAGATTCCCCCACACTGAGTTATAGATTACTTACTGCTCGAAGTACTGCAGCGATCAGTTCATTACTGCTGGAATTTCCTCCATTGGTGCCAGTCGCTGCCACTCTGTCCTTGCCTATACTGGGTGATTCTCATTCATAGACTGCTCCAGGTTCACTCTTGTGGAGGGCCAGCCTCAATGGTGCCCCCAGGTTATTCCAATCCCACCATACGACCAGTTCATCTATTTTTACGCATAGATTTCTTTAAGGAGCAAAGTTTGGTGACTAGAGAACTGGCCTCAGATGCAGGCAGATCTGGGTTCCAGTCCCTCTGGCTATCTGACCCCAGGCAAGTCACCAAACTTAGGAAACTCTCTAAGACTGTGAGCTGAAGAGAAGGTGCCGACCTTTAGTAAAGAGTTTCCTCACCTGGGCATTCCCAACACCAGTGAAATCACAGGTCCAGTCTCTATTCCCTATCTCCTGACTTTTGATCTAGGCTTCTTGCCTGGACCACTAGAAGAAAGGACAAAATACCTGGGTCATCAAACCTCCCCTATTCCTTCTGATCAAGCCATGTCGTATGCCAGGAGCATGTCTTGCTCAGCTCTACCCTCCTAAAAGTTGGGAGGAGCCATGTGCCTCTTACATCCCAAGCACAGTTAAATCCAAAGGGCTGGGGAGGTAGCCCCTCATTTCTGAGGAAGGAATGGGCTGTGAATCAAAAAGTGCCCTCTTGTCGTGCTAGGAAGCCACCCCTTCCCTATGGGAACCTCTTGGGATTTTACTTTCCTGAGGCCCATTGGAGCCAAAGCTGAAGGTTTGGGGTATTAGGCCCATGGGCAAGTCCAAAAATGTAAGTGTGGCCAAACCCCCATCTTGGGAAGATTCCAAAATAATCAAAGAAAGAGAGAACAAGGTACCGTTCCCTCTGAGTGGCTTTCCAGATTTTCCTGCTGGAAACTCATTGGACCTTGAGGTAGCTGGGTAGAATGAGGATAGGGACCTTCCTGGTGCGTGCGTGTGTGTGTGTGTGTGTGTGTGTGTGTGTGTGTGTGTGTGTGAGTGTGTATGTGTGTGTGTGTGTGTGTGTGTGTGTGTGTGTGTGTGTGAATGAAGGTGGTCTTGGAGTCTGAAGCAGGAGACCTTGATCCAGATGGATGGATCAGCTCAGAAAGTCTTCCTGAAGGAGTCAATGCTATGGTGGAGATTGTTGTCTCTGAAGTCATAGGTCCTGGATTCAAATCCTGATTCTATCACTTACTACCTGTGTGACCTTGTACAAGTCATTTCCTCTCTTTGGGTGTCATTTGTAAATGATGAGATTGGACTTGATGACCTCTAAAGTCCAGCCCAGATCTATGATTTTATGATGGTCTAGTGGCTAAAAAGCTGGCCCAGATGGCAGGAAGGCCTGGATTCCAATTCAGCTTCTGACACGCAGTGGGCATATGATCCTGGGCCAGCCATATAAGTGCTCTATGCAGTGCTCTAAAATTACAAGTTACAAAGAAGGTGCAGACCTGCATTGGTAAACGGAGCTTCCTCACCTGGAAGTTGTCCATGCCAACAGAATCACTGAGCCAATCCTTATCCCTATTCTATGATTCTATTCACCTCAAAATCCCTCCTTCTGCTAAATGTTTGCTACCTCCTTGTCTTTCTTTCCCCCTGGTCTCCCAAAGTAACCCCACAAGTAACTCCCAGAGTAACCCCAAGAGTGAGTTCATCAGAGGGAACTAGCCAAAAGGAGCCATTTTGTTTGGTTTGGTTTGGTTTGGTTTTCCAGCAGCAAATAGAATCACCATCACTATCATCATCATCATCTTCTTCATCACCATCATCATCATCTTCATCACCATCCTCATCCTCATCCTCATCACCATTGCCACCACCTCCATCATCATCACCATCACCGTTATCCTAACAGACACTTGTAGAGCTCTTTTGAGTTTGCAGGACATTTCTCACACTATGTAGAGTAATTCATAATCCTCCTGTAAAGTAGGTGGTAATAGGTAATAGGTATTTTACATGTAAGGCAATTAAGGCTTGGAGAGGTAAGTGACTCACCCAGGGTCCCACAGCAAGTAACTATTGAAGATGGGATTTGAACACAGATCTTCCTGACTCCAAATCCAACTCCCTTGTCACTTCTCAGAACCAAGGAACAGAAGACATCTTTTGCCCCAAAGTGGTCTGTGGACTGAAAAGTCAGAATCCCATCCCAGATGAATTCCAGGATCCATTTGGGTTATGGAAGCCCTGAAGAGAACCAGCTGACCCTAGCTAACCCCCTTCTTCCTCTGGCCTTCAGCACTTGCTTCAAAGAGCCAAGTGTATGCTGCATCAGGCCCTGAAACGTCTTTCTAAACTATGACTGGGAACTTTTTCTGTTTCTTCTCTTATATTCCACCATTTGGAGTAACACATCCATTTCCATTACTCCTCATTTCTTGGCTTAGTTAAATTAATACCCAAATCCATGCCCCCAGCCCAAAATCATGAAAAGGATAATAAAAACCATCCTGACACCACTAATGTGATTTTCAGCTTCTATTTCCAGAAGTTTATAGCTATAAAAATTTAAAACAGAAGAAGCAACAATGACTGACCAAAGGCCCTGTCAGGGAGCAAGCCCAATTTGAACCACATCTATTCAACCTCTTCTAACATGGGGAAAAAAATGGGGGAAAATGGGAGCTATCAAGTTTCTACTCTGGTTGCTTTGAAACCTCTAAGACCTGGAGCCAATAGTCATCCTTCTCCTTCTATGTATTGGGAGAAAGAAAGGAATATGGAATGCTCTGGAAGTGACCAGAGATGTAACTGGCATGGGGCAAACACATCCTTGCTCTAGAGACCTGGCTTGGGATGGGACCACTTCTCCTGAACCTTACCTGGTTGTCTTCTACCATCCTGGTTCCCCATGGAGTGCATCCACTCAGGGGCCACCATCTGAAATCAAGATCCCATCACCAAGGTAACCTTTGTCTAAGGCCCTCCTCATCATTTTCCATGGATACCAAGATTTTACTCCCTTGGGAATGGACCATCCCTTCTCTGCCAACTGAAGTGCACCCAAGAGCAGACTGTTCTCTTCTCCACTGCCACTCTTACCTTCCATTTCCAACTCAATTGAATCTGCCCCAGGTACAAGAATTCCTAGTTATGGCTCTGGAGTGGCCAAGCGCCACAGGATCCCTTACTATGGACAAAGAGCAGCTTGCCAATAATCCATTGACTTATCACAGGGCCTTGTGCATGAACATCATGGATCTATAGCTAGAAAGGACCACAAAACCCGTCTGACTCAACCCTCTCATTTTGAGGATGAACTGAGGCTCGGGAGGTTATGGCATAAACAGTGACTGGGTTAAATTGAATTGAAATGGGCTGCATTGGACTGATATAATTCAATTAGCAGTTGCTAAATATTTATTAATATGGAAGAATGGGATTGATCCGGTTCTCCTTAGAACATAATGGTTCACACAGTGGCTCAGCTACAATTCTTGCAACAAAACTCAGACACAAGAGATTCCAAACTGAAGGAATCAAGATGCAGATACCTTCACTCCAAAACAACCACAGGTCATGGAGGCATAAAATGTTAGAGTTAGAAATATTTTCTAACCCCATGTTTTTCAGAATGGAGACACTGAGGCCAGCACAACGTAAAAAAGAACACGTTGGATCTAAAATCGGAAGACCCAGGTTCAAACCCTGGCTCTCCTACTACGTGAGCTTAGCCAACACACTGCCCCCAGCCTCAGTTTCCCCATCTGTAAAATGCAGAGGCTAGATTGGATGATTCTCAGGTCCCTTTCAACTATAAATCTGTCTCTATGACCTTCAAGGCTTCTCTTAGCTCTAAATTTCTGATCATTTGGCCACCAGGTCATAAATTTTTGTGGCCGGCTGTAGAGAGGTGGTGATTGGTATTGATGGAGTGCGGTCTTGCCCAGGAAAAATAAGAGACCCTTGAAGTACTGACGCAAGGGTGATGCCCCAGTGAGGGATTCCGAATCCCTGAACCACTCTAAGCCTGTCTGTTCATCCATCACACTGGGGAGGGTCCTAATGCTCTACCCAGGAGCTCCCAGGTTTATGAGATAATGAAGTGGAAAGGACTTTAGAAACCGTGAAGTCTTCCATGAACCCCAGCTAGACGCATGACCAAGCGTGATGGTAGTCTGAGATAAAGGCAGAGGCCAAGGTCAGGGGCTTCAGAGTGTGGAGAGATAGACTAACCCTACCAACAGCAAACTGAAAATAAGGCCAGACTTCAGATACACTCATAGAATATAAGGGATGAACTTGGGAGTGCTTAGGTTGGGTGCGTGTTATGAAGACCTTTGGAGGAGAGGGGAAGTACAGGAGCCCCTCCTTTAGATCATCTGCTGAGAGAGGCTGATGGGACCTGCTGAAAGATTCCCCTGGAAAGAGTCAATAGAGTAGTTTGTTTTCATAAAGAATCACACTTCTCATGGCAATGGATGAAATAGAAGAAAAAAGAAGAGGGAATGAAAGAACAGGCTGATAGAGGGACTGAGCCCAGCATGGGTCACAGTGGGTCAGGGGGGACATCTGGGGGAGTGCTGGGGTCCTTCCAGAAGGGAGTCCTGGGTCAGGGACTTTCCTGACTCCTGGAGACTCCCAGGGAAGATCCTTTGGGCAGAGGTTCCTCTTTTCTCTACTTCCTCCTTTGCCTTGTTCTGATAGGACAAGGTGCCTGATGTGGATACATTTTAGTTCCTCATAGAAGGAAAACCTGGAGAGCCTGAGAGGCCCTTTCATTCCCAGAGGGCCAAGTAAAAAGCCTCAGGATGAAACGTTCACTTGACACCAATAGATTTCAAAACAAAATATGTGCTGTCTGTACATTCGGCAGAAAGCGTCCCATTGAATCCCAAATAAACTGACATAGGACTCCAAGGGTCACTTTCCTTGAGCCTGGTCTAGGCTCCACATTGTATTTGCTTTTTGAGATCAGGAGGATAGACGGTGGAGATTTGCAGCCAAGTTTTTTTTTTTTTATCAAATGTTCTGGCTTAAAACAAATGGTGACTAGCGAAGAAGACTCCACTACTTCAGGGCTCTCACAAGGGCTCTGGACCTGGAGGCAAAGGGGCTGGGTTCAAATTCTGACTGTCATTCACTAGCTATCCAATGCCGAGTCAATCACTTTCTCTCTCTGGGTCTTAGCGACTAAAGGCTCTAAGTTTCCCCCCTGCTCCAAATCTGTCTGTCTTTTGTCTCATTTTGTAGCCTAATGTAGCCCTAGCACAGTACCTAGCAGATAGTTGGTGCTTAATAAATGTTTACTGATTGATTGACTTCATCTCAATCAGCAAGTATTTATTAAACACCTACTGTATGCTAGGCACTGGAGATAAAAGAACAAAGATTGAAAAGGTCCCTTCTGTCATGGAGCTTATCTTCTGATGGAAGAGAATAATACTGTTGCTGTCACCTAGGGAGAAAAAAAAAAAACCACTCCCCTGCAGCTGACCTGGTGATGAGCTTTCCCTAACTTAGCTAGGTTCATCCTCAGGCAAGAGACCCTCAGTTATCTCACTAGGTCCAGACTCCAAGCTTGGTAAAATCTGCCAGAGATTGGTTTCCAACCAAGACAGCCAAGGGTCATCTTCCCACCATGATGATGGCTTTGCTCAGACTGACCCCCATGCTTAGAGTGATCTTCCTCCTCACCTCTGCTTCTCAGAATGCCCAGTTCCCATCAAGGCTCCTCTCAAGTGTCAACTCCTACAGGAGGCCCATCTTGATCTCCCTTGGTAGTGCCTACCCCAAAAAATTACTTAGTACATATTTCTTATTTGCTTCTATGTGTCCACGTTGTTTTCCTCAACAGGATGTGAGTCCCTTGAAGGCAGGGAATATTTCATTTTTGTCATTGTATTCCCAGCACACAGTACTGTGCCTGCCACAAAGTAGCCACTTAAATGTTTGTGAATAATTGAATGAATGAATCTTGGAGCAATAACTTCCTTCTCCATGTACCCATCTTAACAATGCTTAATACATACTTATGGAGTGATGATGATGATGGTGGTGATGGTGATGATGATGAAGATGATGACGATGATAATTAGATTGGATTTACTGACTCCTTCCACGAGAAACTGAGAGCCCAGAGCTCCCTCCAGGTTCCTTCTTCATTTGCTCATCTAAGCACCTCGTTCAACCATTCAGTCATGCTGATTCTTGGTGACCCCGTACACCACAGCACACCAGGCCCTTCTATCTTCCAGTATTTCTCAAAGTCTTTCCATGTTCATGCTCCTTGTTTTCATGACACTCTCCATCCATCTCATCCTCTGCTGTCCCCTTCACCTTTTGCCTTCAATCCTTTCCAACACCAGGGTCTTTTCCAATGAGTCCCATCTTCTCATTATGTATTTAAGCTTCAGCTTCAGTATTTGACTTCCCAGTAAAAAGCCTGAATTAGTTTCTTTAAGTATTGACTGATTTGCTCACTTTGCTGTCCAAGAAACTCTCCAAAGTCCTCTCCAGCAACACAATTCAAAGTATCAATTCTGTGGAGCTCGGTTTTCCTCATAGTCCAGCTCTCTCAGCCATACATGGCCACTGGAAAAACCAAACTAGATGGACCTTTGTAGGCAAGGCGATGTCTCTGCTTTTTAGTCTGCTGTCCAGGTTTGCCATAGCTTTCCTTCCAAGGAGCAAGCATCTTTTAATTTCAGTCACTGTCTCCATCTAGACACACTAGGTGATTAATAAATGCTTGTGGAACAGTAATCGATAATTATATTGAAATCTAATGGATCCATTCATTCCTTCTAAGGAGAAGCAAGCCAAGGGCATACTCCAGGATGGGCCACAGCTGAGGAAGAGATAAGGGCAGAGCATGGACCTAATGGCATCTGAATGAAAAAAAAATCAAGAGATCTTCTCCAAGGCCAAGGGTACAACTTAATAACATAACAAGAATTCACACTTTCAAGGAGAAAGTCTTTTGTGTCTCAGGCCAACAGGGTAGAATTATTGGGGAGAGCTTTAAAAAGGAATAAGGGTGCCAGGCACAGGCTAAGGGCATCACAGGAAAGGCAACTCCTTGGAAAATAATAATTGTTATTGTATATAACAATAATATATAATTGTTATATATCATCATAACAGTATGTAATATTTATAATTCAACATAATCATATTATCATTATATAGTGATTTAGGTCTGTAAAGCCCTTTCAACATTTTATCTCATTTGAGCCTCCCAAGAACACTGAAGTGGGTGCTACTATTATGACCATTTTACAAATAGGGAAACTGAGGGTCAAAGACTAGCAAACTGTGAGGTTGCTAGCCTAACTAGAAAATGTTTCTCATGGATCCATCCCTTCTGGATGCCAGACTCCTATTCCCCTTTAGGACTCGCAATGAGTTTTCAGTTCACTGAAATGCTCGTGTCTTTTCCAAATGAATTGCTTTCTGATCATGTCACCCTGCATTGAAGCCAATTGCAGGCCTTTACATTTATTTCTATGAAATTTCACTCAATTCACAGTGGCTCGTTATACTTCCACCATTTTTGCAGAAGCAGAGTCTCCATAGAATAATTGAGGGAGAGTCTTCAGATTGTCCCAAAGTGCCCATTTTAAGCATTGACCTGGAGATCTGAGGGGGCTGCTCAATGGAACACCAGACAAGATCTCTGCCTTCTTCCTCCTCATCAGAAAAAAAGGGCTATTTGGGTGTCAGCAACAGGCTCTGAGAATCTCCAACACTGGTGCTGGAGTCATCACCTCCCCCCAGACCGACAGCCTTCAGGGATGATCAGTTGCCAAGGCCATCCACTTTGCCTCCATGTTCTTTCCAAGAATTTTATCTGAGGGACCTCAGAAGTCATCAGGTCCTATCTGCTTCCTGTCCAGATGAGGAAACTGAGGTTCACCTACAAAGGGTTGGAGCTGAGATTCCTACCCAAATCTTCCATCTCCAAATCCAGCACTCTG
This sequence comes from Pseudochirops cupreus, assembly GCA_028627135.1. NCBI lineage: Eukaryota > Metazoa > Chordata > Mammalia > Diprotodontia > Pseudocheiridae > Pseudochirops > Pseudochirops cupreus. Next base: position 569,254,937 of record CM053582.1, on the reverse strand, counting down.
TCCATCAAACCACATTCTATTTCTTCTCAAGGCAGAAAGTGTCATGCTAGACTGGGCACCAAGACACCTAGAGTTGAGCCCTAGCTCTGAGACTCGCTATGGACCATCGTGGACAAATCACCAAACTTTTCTAAGCTGAAGGTTCCTCATTTGTAAGGGTTGGTGCAAGAAAAGTGCCTTCTGACCCTGACAATGTGAATGAAATGTCATCAAACCAATCCTAGTGGGAACTTTGACAATGACTACAGACCAATATCCAATGGCAGCTTCTCTGAGAACTTCCCTTTCAGGTCCCACTCATGAGCAATATCATAAATAAGATGCCACCTTTTGGAGAGAAAGACTGGAAATGGAATTTCATTAGTAGACAGAACTCCCAGGTGAGGAAACACCCTCCACTGATATAGGTCAGCACCTTCTCTGCAGTCTTAGAATGTTACCTAGAACACTACCCTGGCCAGGGTCACACAACCAGTGTATGTGTCAGTGATTGGACTTGAACCCAGACTTGAACCCACACCAGGTTGTCTCTTATACCACTGGTTAGACAGCAGGTAACTCCTTCTGTCCATGCACCAGAAGAAGGTGCTGGTGATTCTGTGTGGCTGTCTGGCTCCCTCTCAGAGCAGGAAGAGACCCCTGCTAGCATTTCAGCAAGTCTGTGAGTGCTGATGACTTTTTTCCACTGAGTCATCCCTCCTTCCGTGGGCATCTTCCTTCTAACATATCTTCTTGTCGGCAACTTTCAAAGCTTGAGTGATTCCCTCTCATTGCTAAATCCCACTCCCATTCCTGGAAATAAATACACCCCTACTTAGCACAGGCCTTCTGAATGAATATGCATTCAGTATTTATTTACCAAGTGCTTAGGATGTATAAGAATGTATATTAGTTCTGGCCAATATCTCCCACCCCCTGAGCTCAAGAACCAGCATAGCAACCTTTCCCACCACTTCTAATTAAGAGGCCAAATCAGGATGGGGTGAAGACAGTGGGTAGCCTGGAGAGGAGAAGACCTGGGGGGCGGGGGGGGGGGGGAATGGTTCTTTTTTTGTATTTACATTCTTAGTGTCTGAGTAAGTAGGTGCTTAATAAATGCCTATTGACCAATTGATTGGATTGGTTGATTGATATAACTCTTTAAGAGCTTGAAGGGCTTAGAGAAGACACTGACCTTGGCCTGCTTGATCCCAAGGGGCTGAACTAGGGTTAGTTGGGTACAAGTTGCAAAGAGTAAAATTTAGTTTTTGTGTCAGGAAAAAACCTCTGAACAATGAGAGCTGTCCCCGAAGCTGAGCAGAATGGGTTGTCTTAAAAGGTAACACCACTGGCCCACCACCACAGGCAGCCTTCAAGACAAGATCAGACAACCCCTTGCTGAATGTGTTTTAGTGAGGATTCTTTTGGGGAGAAGGAGTATGGGTCAGGCTCAGTGGAGTCTGAGGAACACTGGAACTGTGAAATTCTGGGATTCTAAGATTCTGAAACAAAATCATTGCCTTCAAGTTAGCTGGAAAGGCTGTGGATAAGAGGTTTGATTTCTTCAGCTCAGCCTCAAAAGGCGGTACTGGAAGTGGGGTGGGGAGAGTTGGCAAGAGACAGAGGCTTGAGGGCAGGAAGAGCTCCTGTCCCCAAGACAAATGGGTACCTCTGGAAGCAGAGGGAATCCAAACATCAGGCCTGACTGACCACTTGCCAAAGACATCATCAACAGAGTTTTCTGCTCAGGCACATGCTGGATTGTATAATGTCAAAGTCTTTATACATCCAAGATTCTTTGATGCCCAGCAGCCATCCTTCTGAAGAACTCAGTGAGTGCCTTGTGACTGTGCTTGGCATTGCAGTAGATGCCAGGAGGATACAGGAACAGAGGGGAGGAAGCAGGGCCCCTCTCCTTGAAGAGTTGACAGTTTGATTAGGAAGAAAAGCGCAGGATGAGAACCAATTAGAAGGTAACACATAAAGATGTGAAGTCTAATGTGATATAAATTTAATGCAATGTGAAAAAATGATGAGGATGGAGTTGGGTTGGTTGTCATGGGCAACTGGTCCTGCCCTTCCCCCTCCCGAGCCGGCTTTCTATTCCCGGGCATTCTCACGATGAGATCATACAGCATCCCTTCTGAGATTAGCATCTACTCAGTCAGTCAGCTAGCTTAAACTAAGTTCCTACTGTGTGGGATACAAAGAAAGGCACAGATCTCCCTGCCCTCAAGGAGCCCATGTCTAAGCTCATCCCAGGCTATCTGCAAAGGAGCCCAGCTCTGGTCTGGTCAGCCTATCTACTCCACAGTCACCAGTCATTCTTGGATTTGATAATAATCAATGCATTTGTCTCTGATATTCGATGCCCCCCCCCAGCCAGCCCTTCCCTGCCTTCTCAGCCTTGCCTCATCCTCCTCCCTCTTCCCACCACGTCTGAATGATCCATTTTCATTCCAAGGGATGAGGTCCTCAATGAGGGTTTAAGCTGTGGAAGAGGAGAGGAAGGAGAGAGAATCTGGGGGAGGACTTGGCAGCACTGCCCCACTCTGGAATCCTAACTAAGAAATTCCCTTTGCTTGCCTACACTCTTTTCCCATTTCTTCCCACTTCAATTAGGAAACTGGCTACACTAGCTGTGTGGATGGAAGTTGGGTCCATGAGAGGCTGAGCTCACTTCCTTTCGGAAAGCCTCTGAATCAGGGCATCCCGTAAGAGGTCGGCGGTGAGGGCTCCTAACTCAAAGGCCTTGTCCCTCTCGGGCTGGCCCCAGGCCCAGTCTTGTGTCTTGTGTCGAATGGGAACAAGGGCTCCCAGCCCCTCAGGCACTGCGAGGCACCCAGGAGGACCATGTGTTTGCTATTAGTGATCTGAAAACAGCCCAGAGAAGAATGAGGGGTGTTGGGCTCTTCCTGGTCACATTGCAAGGCCCACACAGTTCAAATGAAAAAAAAAAAACAAAACCATCATCATACTGAAAGAGACCAGGGACCGCCATTACCTTCTAATGGCGTTAACTGGGAGGAGTACAAAAAAACCACATCCCAGAAGAGGCAGCACGTGGCCTCTTATTGAGCCACCCCACCCTTTGTTGGCCTCTAGTGGGGACCTAGTCTTGGAGCTCAAAGGCTATCAAGTCCAGCTGAGGCCCAGAAAAGTTAAGTGATTGGCCAAAGTCACACCAGTGAGTCCCCTGGTACCTCTTCCATGGTACTCTCAGTCCTGATTCTCTCCTGCAAGTCACTGATGTAGTTTCCTGGACAGTGTGGGGTAGATACCTTTGACCAACTTGGTCCAGTCACAAAACTCAAAGTGCATGGCCTTGGTGGTCGAAGGGGCTCACAGTGAGGCAGGACAACAGCTGGGACAACAGCTGGCAGATCTGACCTCTCTCCTCTTCCACTCCCCCAGCCCCTTGCCAAAGCAGCAGCCACATCACTGGTTGGCTATGTCTTGGCAAGAACCAAGTCTTACAAGCCCATTCTTCCACAAACCCCCTAGCACTCTGCCAGAAGAGAGCCATGGAGGAAGATGGGCAATGGGGATGCTCAGGGCCATAGGAGTTCGATGAAGAGTGGGCAGCTAAGGACTCCTGGTCTGAGACAGGCTGATGGAGTTAAGAGACCATTGGCCTTGAAGGCAGGAAGGCCTATGTTTGTTCCTGCTCTGCCATTCACTAACTTGGTGTGACCCTGGGCAAGGCACAACTCCTCCCTTGGCCTGTCACCTCATCTATAAAATGAAAAGCAGCAGCATAGCTCCTTGGTAAGAGTGCCAGGGGCATGGTTTTGTATCCCAGCTCCCTGAGGTCAGCCCCTCTGGCCCTTTGTGTTTCTCTCCACTATCACTGGAGTGCTTCTCCCACAGTGTAGGGCAAGGGGGAAGCTCTCTGCTCCACCCAAGGGTCAGAGTTTTCTATCACATGCCCAGGGCACAACAACCGCTAGTTACAGCTCTGGGGACAGCCAAACTGTCCTTTGGGCCCCTGGATCTTTTCTTCCTTTGTGTAAGTGAAACCAATGCAGGTCATGGGATTTATCCTTCCCCCTCCTGCACAAAGATCAATTCATGCTCACAGTGGTCCATCATCAGACTTAGAGCCCCAAGGGACCATGGAAGTCACTTGTTCTACAGGCAAGAAAAGTAAGGAAAAGAAGGGACTCGTCCAAGGTCATACGGATAGTTATTAAAGGAAAGTGTCAGGTCCAGCTTATTCCTCTTCAGGCCCGTAGTATCCTCACTGACTGAGACTGAGCGAGGTGCTTAAGACTTTGCTCCTTGGCCACCCTGTATGAGAATGGGCCAGCGCGCTCTGCCTGAGCTCAGAGTCTGTTTTAATTCAGGTCTTGATCATAAATGCATTACCATTTTCTTTTCAAACAACATTTTATTAAGTGAGTTTTAGTAGTTGAAAACTTCTAAAAATTAAGTTGAAAGACCTGTATTGTGTTGAGACAGATATTATTCATTTTGGTAATAAAATCATGATTATTAAGTTGAGAAAATGAAGTTAATTTTGAAAGACTTTTGTTGAGTTAAAAAAAGGGAGGCTTTTAGTACTGACATCATTTTTAACTTTTCCTTTGACAATAAGAACACTGAAAATGGGGCAAATGATCATTCTTGGACTAGGATAACTATCTCAGAATCCCAGAATTTGAGAACCAGAAGGAACTTTGGCAGCTATGGAGTCCAACCCATACGTAGGAAATGAATCGCCACCACCCCCAAACGTGCCTGACAAGTGGTTGCTGAGACTTGGCTTAAGGACTTCAGGAGGAACGTATTTCATGAATATATATTCACATATATGTAACTGTCAGAGGCAGCATTATCATGGTGGCCACTAGAGAGCTGTAAAGACTCATCTTCCTGAGTTCAAATCCAGCCTAAGACACACACTAGCTGGGTGACCCTGGACAGGTAACTTCACCCTGTTTGCCTCCGTTTCCTGATCTGTAAAATGAGCTAGAGAAGGAAATGGCAAACTACCCCAGTGTCTTTGCCAAGAAAATCCCCAGTGGGGTCAGGGAGAGTCAGACAGGACTGAAATGACTGAACACCAGCAACATACTAAGTATATGGAAGCCATACACACACTAAGATGGAAGGGAGGGCAGTCACAAAGGACTGCATCTGGAAGGCACTGGTTCTTTGATGGGCAAAATCCCCTGTTCAGGGCATGTATGCAGAGGAGTGGTAAGGTTTTAAATGAAAATCAATTTGCTATTACCTTGAACTTCACTGTAAATCAGGCCATCACATTTGTTAATAGAAATAGGTTCTTATTTGAGCCCTAAAAACCCGTTTCCTTGGCAGCCTTACTTCGATTTTCCCTCCATGCCCACACTCTCTGGGCAAACCAGAAAGCTCTCTTTCTGAAGCCAGCCCTGCAATCGTCTGGCCATCAAGCTTTTGCTCATACTCATCCCTCTGACTGACGTGGTCCCTCTGTGTTTTTACCCTTCAAGCTCTATCCATTAGCCTTTCCTCATCCTACTTGTCAGTCATGAACTTCTCCTTCAGACTTCTGTAGCACCCACTCCTCAATGACATGATAGACTTTTCCTGGAATTGTAGGTCTAGAACTGGAGGAACCCCAAAAGTCATAAAGGCTGCTCAACCTATTTCACAGGTGCAGAGAGTGAATGGGTTTGTCAAATGTCCCACAGATAGGCAATGTCTAAGGTCTGAATCTGAATCCAGAACCACTCTTTCCTCACAACCTCCCTAATAACTGGGTTGATGTCTTATCTGTCCATTAAACTGTGAGCTCCATGAGAGAAGGACTCACTATATTTAAGCCTTAAAACAAAACACAAAGTCTGGCCTCCCCTCTGGCTTAGCTGGGACAGCTGTAACCCCCAGGCCATCCAAACACTGGATAGCAGGTGCAGACACGGGCTGAACCCTTCCAGCCCACGGATCCCACCTTTACATCATTTCTGAGGAATGGGTACAGGGTCTCTACATCCCAGAATGGCCCCCTAGGTGGGAGCCACCATAAGAGAAGGCCAAAAGTCTTTCCCCATCTTAGGGAGGGCAGGTCCATCTCTCATTTCACGGACTTAAGACTGGGCCACCTCCCTGAGGCAACAGCTCCCCGCCCTGTCACTCTCCATCTACCTGCGTGGCCCCAGAGAGCAGTTGAAATTGGCAGATTCATCACTTTAAAAAGTCCTATTTCACAGGCAAGCCCCAGGTGGGACAGGAGTTGGGGTTCTAGGACACATGAGTATTTTATAACTCGTTTGTGTGACAAATGACTGCGGGCTCGCTTGTCTGCGCACCCATCTGCCTGACAGCCAACAGCCTCCAGGGAAGTCTGAGCCAAGGAAAGAATGTCCACAGTAACCAGAAGTCACAGGCAATAAAATCGGGAGATACAGAACCGCCCCGAAACATGTGCTGTGAGTGAGTCTGAAACCACGCCCAGATCCAAACTCCGAAGCAGTGGCAGGGAAAGGGCCCAGGCTCACCAGCCTGGAGGCCTCTGCTCAGGGCCCAGTTCTTCCCTCCGGGGTCTCCAACCCTAGGAGCTCTGTCTTCGTCCTCTCTGGGGCAGTTGGCTCCCCTTTTCTTGTGGTCATTCTCTACTTGGCTTATCGGTTCTACCTCCAAATATCTCACCCATCTCAACCCTCAGGACCTCATCATCGCCTCAGGGAAAATAAGCTTCCTAGTGCCCTGACTCCTCCCCTCTCCCATCCATCCGCCTCATGTAGCTACTCAAATGATATTCCTCAGACCAGATCTGGCTATGTTGCTCTCCTGCTCAGGAAGCTTCAGGGGCTCCCTCTCACCCCTAGGGGCACACACAGACCACTCTGCATTTGAAGGCCTTCACAGTCCCCATGCTTTACTCCACCTTGTGAGCTCTGTGTGCCAGTCAAATTGGCCTGCTTACACTATTGGTTGTACACAACATTTGATCATCCACCATCTTACCACCACTACAACGCCAGGGGTTGTAGCTTCAAATTCCCATTCTCATTACAGGGGTCCAACCTTGAGAACTGATTGGAGTTCATTCTACCCAAGAGGAAGCTAAAATCCAGAGAGTGGTGCTAGCAGCTTGTCCATAGTTGTGTGGCTAAAACCCATAGTTGATCCAGGTGTCAAACCGAGGGGTCTCCTGCTCAGTGGTCTTTCCATTGGCCAGAACTAGGGCCATCCTGAGCAGAGGGGAAGCTACCTCCACCTGGGAAGTTGGACGAATTCTCAAGATTCCAGGTCACCAAGAGAGCACCTAGAGGCAGGCCAGGGTTATTCATGACCCACCTAGCCAAACACAGGTTAGCCCACAGATGCTCCATTGCCTCCTGAGGAAGAGGGGAGAGTCCTGTCCTGCCACACTGATTTTTCCCCTTTGAGGGGAGAAACTGATTTCATTGGTTGAGGGACCCCCTAATGAGGAAACTCCCTCTACCTGCTTTGCAAAGAGAGTTGCCTGGGGCAGTGAGAGATTAAGCCACTTGTCCAGCAAGTGCCACAGGACAGACTCAAACCCAGGTCTTTCTGACTCCAAAACCAATGCTCTAACCCTTTTACCATACTGCCTCTCAGAAACCAAGAGAAAGATAACAGCAGGAGCAGTTGTGAGTGGAATGGTACCTCTAATCAGCCCATTAACACTGATTTCCGAAGTTCATGCTGTGTGTCCACCTCTGAGGTGGGCTCTATGGGGATGAAGATACTGAAGGAACCCTCCCTGCCCTGGAGAGTCTATAGGACCAGGTTAGGCACATTAGCCCAGGGAATAGGGCTTCATAGAGCCCAAAGCCCCAAGGATGGGAGGAGGAGTAAAGTAGAGTACAGGAGCCCTGGTTTGGAGATGACCAAGGCACAAAACCAACACCCATCAAACCATTGGGTCTTCAGAAGAAAATTTATCATGAGGTGAAAGCTCCTGAGGCTATGAAGGATGTAAAATTTGGGGTAAGTTTTCCTGAGGCCCAGTCTGCTTCCCTCAGGGCCCACTGTTTGTTGATACAGTTGAGTCGACACTTTATACTTGACTCAGACCAAACTTCAGCCCCTGGGCCTTCTCTGAGTTCCCCTCAAGCTGTCTTTGGAGGGCAACTGCTTCACCCCTTTATTTTTGCTGTTCTATATTCATTTTGTGGAGCTTTTCCATCCATTTGTGAAGGAAATCTGGAAATCCTGGAAATTGCTGACCTACTCTGCCATCTTCCAACATGCATTTCTATTAAAAACATTGGTACAAATGGATTGTTCCTTAAATTAATTTTTAAAAAAATCTAAAACCATACCCAAGAATTATTTGTAATGGGGATAAATTAGAGGCCTTCCCTGCAAGATCAGGTGTGAAACAAGGATGGTCATTGTCCCCAACATTATTCAATGTTGTATTGGGAATCCTAACAACAGCAAAAAGAGAAGAAAAAGAAATTGAAGGAATGGGAATAGGGAATGAGCTGACAAGACTATCTCTTTTTGAACACAACATGATGATGTTCTTGGAAAATCCCAAAGACTCAACTAAAAAGCTAGTGGAAACAATTAATAGTTTTAGCAAAGTAGCAGGATATAAAGGAAATCCACATAAATCATCAGCATTCCTACACATCCCAAACAAAACTCTGTAAGAAGATATCATTTTTAAAATCCTGTTTAGAATAACTCTAGACATTATAAAGTACCTGAGCATATATCTGCCAAAGGGAACTATATAAACAACATTATTAAAAGAAACTTTTTATACAAATAAAATCAGATTTAAACAATTGGAGAAATATTAATTATTCATGCATGCAGGGTCAATACAATAAAAATGACAATTTTATCCAAACGAATTTATATATTCAACACCTTCCCAATTAAATTAACAAAAAATTATTTTACTGAATTAGAAAAAATAACAAAATTCATTTGGAAAAACAAAAAGTCAAGAATATCAAAGAAAAATGAAAAAAAAAGTAAAAAAGAAGAAAGCTTAGCAGTACCAGATATTAAACTGGATTATGAGGCAGTAATTATTAAAACTATCTAGTATTGGCTAAGAAATAGAAAGATAGTTCAATGGAATAGAGCAGACATACCATTTACAGCAGCAAATAGACATAATAACCTTATATTTGACAAGTATAAAGACTTAAGATTTTGGGATAATAATTTATTATTTGGTAAAAATTATTAGGATAACTGGAAAGCAATATGACAGAAATTGGGCAAGGACCAATACTTTACACCACTTACCAAGACAAAATCAAGATAGATACATGACCTAGGTACAGAGATTTTACACGAAAATTAGAAGAACGTGAAACATTACTTAGAAGACTTACGGATAGGTGAATAATTTACGAATAAACATGAGAGAACAAAGTTTAGGGGTAAAATGGATAATTTTGATTACATTAAATTTGTATCCAAATAAAACAAATATAGCCAAGACTAGAAGGAAAGTAGAAAATAGAGGAGGAAGAGAATTTATAGAAGGCTTATCAGATAAAGGTCTCATAACTAAAACATATAAAGAACTTTGTCAAATCTATAAGAATACGAGTCATTCCCCAATTGATAAATGGTCAAAGGATATGAACAAGTAGCTTTCCAATGAATAAATAAAAAATTTATAGTCACAAAAAAATGCTCTAAATCATTATTAATTAGAGAAATGTAGATTTTAAAAAACTTTGCAATATCATTTAATACCTACCAGATTGGCTAAAATGATAGAATGGGGAAAGTGACAACTGTTGAAGAAGATATGGGGAAACTGGCACAGCAAATCGTTGTTGGTGGAATTGTAAAGTGATACAACTATTTCGGAAACCAATCTGGAATTATACACAAAGAATTATTAAACTACCTATACTCTGACTCCACAATACGACTACTTGGTCTTTTTCCAAACATGATTAGGAGAAAAGGAAAAGAACCTGTGTTCTAAAATGTTTATAGCAGCTTTCTTTGTGGTGGCAAAGAACCAGAAATTGCAAGGATGCCCACCAACTGGGGAACAGCTAAATAAGTTGTGGTTTATGATTGTGATGGAATACTGTGCTATAAGAAATGATGAGCTCAGTGATCTTAGAAAAGCATGGAAAGACTTGCATCGAATGGTCAAGAGCAAAGTGAGCAGAATCAAGAGAACATCGTATACAGTAATAGCCATATTGTTCTAAGAATGACTGAGCAAATAAGTGATTTTATCTATTAAAAATATTCAAATTAACTATAAAGGACATATGAAGAAACAGTCTATATGCATCCAGACAAAGAACTAATGAATAGAAATATGTATAGAGTAATTATGTGTGTGTGTATGTGTGTGTGCCTAATGGTAGCCATCTCTGGGGGGTGGGGAAAGGACACAGGAGGGAGAAATTCACATGACAATTTTGTTGTATATTTGAAAGGAATACCAAGTTGAGCACAGTAGATTTGCAGCTTCAAGTGCAATTATCTTTTTCTTGTACTATGCTATAAAAATGCTTATTTTATTGCATAAATTTAAAAATAAAATTTTAAAAACCTATTGGGTCAATGGAGGAAGATGACAGCAAAGAAGTCAGACAGGACCTTGGGCTTCAATACAGAGTGTGGAACTTTCAGGCCTCCAGAAGTGCTGGCCCCACTCTCCTCTGCCCTGCTCAGACCACACTGGTACTATTTCATTCTGTTCTGACCAATTTGTTTGAGGCAGGACAAGGAACAACAGAGAGCCCCTCGTGTGGAATGGGCTGCAGTGGAGGTTTGGGGCTCTCCCTTACTGGGGTTGGGGTGGTGATCTCCAAGAAAAGGCTGTCCAGGCACTTCTTGGGGAGATCAGAGAGAGGATTTTGTATCAGATTCAGGTCAGAGTCAGCGTTCTCCATGATCCCTCCCAGCTCAGTAATCCTGTGATTCAATATGCCTTGAGAGAGGTCAATGAACAGCATAAGTCAGAGAAGTGGGAGAGTCTCCCCAGAGGAGATGTGGCTTTAGCTGGGACTTCAATGGTGTATCAGCAAGCACCCTAGCATACCTAGGGCAGCTGCTAGCACAGGTTCTTAGATCTGCTTTTCTAAGGGAAAGCAACTCAAAATGGGTTAACAATCCTACTTTAATCAAACATATCATTTACCTAGTTCAGGGGGGAAAGTTAGCACCCTGAACTTCAGAGAATGCAGACAGAAGTTACAAACACAAGTTACAAACAAACAGAAAAACAGATCAGCAGACGGGGCTTCCAGCACCTGACCATTACATCAGTTACCTATTCAGTTACCAGAGAGGGAAGCACCAACATCTGGGTTCTTCAAAGCCAGGGGCTCAACGGCTTCCCAGAGTCTCATCTGGCCAAATCACACAACTCTTCTCAAAGTGACCCCCAAAGCAAAACCTCACATCAGGGCACATATATAGCCTTCTCCTGGCTGGGAGAATGTCACAGCCCTCTTGACCCACTGCCCAATCACAAAGCTACAAGGCGCGAGCATTCCCGAAAAGCAAGCCTCCCGCCACAGGCTCCACGTGACCACATTCAGCCTATTAAGGAACAGATTATACTTTCAAATATTAGAAGGTTCTCAGAGTCACGTAGCCACTTTAGCAAAGGGCCTAGGGGCAGGGAAGATCTTCAGATTCTCACAACAAATGGGCAGGATTCAAAGGGATGAAGTAGGGGAAGGCTGGAGATTCTGTCCAGCCTGAGCTCAGAATCCTATGGGACAAAGTCAGGAGCTAGAGATGAGGGGCATGTGGGGGCTTAAACTTTTTCTCTCACTTTCTCTTACACACACAGAGTCAGATGCACACATACACACATACTCATAATCACACACACACACACACACACACACACACACACGCACACACGCACACACACACACACACACACACACACACACACACACACCCCTACACCTATTTAGGGTCCTAGGCCAAGAAATGCCTGCTACAATAGAGGACAGATGGTCACCCTGCTTTTGTCTTTGTACCCCCAGCACCCAGCTCAGTTCAAAGTACAGCAATTTAATTAGTTCCAGAAAAGGCTTTGGAAGAGGAAGGTAGGATTGGGGACACTTTTCGTATCTGTGCACCCCAAGATAGAGAATAAGAGAAGCCAGAGAGGAGGGAGCAGAGTCAGGAGAGCAGTTTATGTGGCAACCTCAGGAACCTCAACAATGGGTAAAAACCTTGAGCGTCTTCAGCACTCTGGTCAGGGCTCCCAAAGCCCGAGGGCAAAGCCTGGCCTCTTCCCTCTGGTGATGAGAGAGGTGATGACTGACCAGAGCTGTCCAAAGAGATGGAAGTTTCCTGATGTTACCAATGGGTCCCTTTGTGTTGCTTGACTCTGCTTGTTGGGCAGAAGGGAGGGCCCCTATTTTACAGGCAAAGAGGGTGTAGAGAATGAGTCAATGGATAAGGACAGAAATACGAAGATTAAAACAAAGAGAAAAGAATGAGTTAAACATGTCAAATAATGGAGGAAAAGAAAGAAATACAAAAGGGGCCACAGAGTGATCCTGTTACTACCTGTTTAAATGTAATATCCATTTTTAAAATTCGTAACAGAAGGTCATCCTTTTTGTATATTAAAATCTTTGTGTGCTGATTAAGTTATTAAAAGGTTGACCTCTTTCTACTTTGCCCTGTGGCCTCAGTATAGTGCTTACTATCTCAAATCCAGCCCGCCCAAAGACCAGCAGGTGCTGTCCCAGCCAAACCCCTTGTCCCTTTTTTTTCTCCTTCCAGGTTGGAGCCTTCTCTGCTGTCCCCACTGCTATCCGGGTTGAGGATGACTTGGGTGCCATTAGACATTTTCTACCTACCTCAACCTCACAGGGCACCCAACCATGCCCTGATGTGTCTTTGAATATCCCTTCCCAGTTCTCGGTCCCATCACAACAAACAGACAAAAATGATAGCGTACCCTTGGTGGTATGGTGGGAAGGAATTTAAATCAATCACTCAACAAGCATTAATTTTTTTAATATTTTATTTTTTTCCAATTACACGTAAGAACTATTTTTAACATTCATTTTTTTTAATTTTGATTACCTCTGTGTTACCCTGGGCAAGCCACTTAATGCTCATTGCCTCACAAAAAAAAAATTAAATTTCAAATTCTCTCCCTCCCTCTCCTCTTCCCTCACTGAGAAAGGAAGATATTTAATATAGTTTATACATGTACAATCATGCAAAATGTATTTCCATATTATTAATTCTGTAAAAGAAAATTCAGACAAAAGAAATAGGAAAAATAAAGACAAAAAAGTCTGCTTTGCTTGTACTCAGAGTCTTTCTCTGTTCTTTCTCTGAAGATGGATAGCATTTTTCATCGAGTCCTCTGAAATTGTCCTGTATCATTGTATTGATGAGAATAGCTAAGACATTCACAGTTGATCATCATACAGTATTGCCGTTACTATGCACAATATTGTCCTGGTTCTGTTCACTTCACTTTGCATTAGTTCATGTAAGTCTTCTTGAGTTTTCTTAAAGCATCTTGCTCATCATTTCTTACAGCATGATAGTATTCCAACATAATCATAAACCATAACTTATTCAGTCATTTCCTAAGGGATGGACATCCCCTTAATTTCCAATTCTTTGCTACCACAACAAAGTTGCTATAAATATTTTTGTAAAAGTAAATCCTTTTCCTTTTCCTTATCTCTTTGGGACATAGACCTAGTATGATATTTTTAAAGAGTATGCACAGTTTTATAGTCCTTTGGGCATAGTTTGAAATTGTTCTCCAGAAGGATTGGATCAGTTCACAACTCCACCAATGGTGCATTATTGTACCAATTTTCCCACATCCACTATAATATTTGTTCTTTTCTGTCTTATTAGCCAATCTTATTGGTGTGAGGTGGTACCTCAGAGTTGTTATTATTTGCATTTCTCTAAATAATGATTTAGAGTATTCTTTCATAGGACTATAGATAGCTTTGATTTCTTCTTCTGAAAACAGCCTTCAAGAAGTATATATTAAATACCTACAGTGTGCCAGCTACCTGCGCTAAGCAGGGAAGACCAGGTTTAGTCATCTACCCAGTCATTCATTAAGCATTTATTAAATGCCTTCTGTGTGCAGGGCTCTGTGCTAGTATTTGGGGATAAGATAAAGTTTAGATAGGGTTCGGGCCCTTTATTCCCCCAGCCATAAAATTAAAGTTTTGATTGATTCATACTATATGGTGAAAAGATTATAGGATTTGGAGACAAAGACCCAGGTTCAAAGTCCAGCTCTGTGACTTACCATCAGTGTGCCTCTGGGTAACAAAGAATCATCAATTACCTTAGAGTCTATCTACTCCAACACCATCCTTGTACAGAGAAGGAAACTGAGGCCAGGGGAGGTGACACAAAATGCTGAAGGCCACGCAGGTAGCAGGTGGCAGAGCCTGGATACAGTCAGTATAAGTACTATAAGTACACTTCACTTTCCTCTCCAAATTTCTGTTTCAGTATCTCCAAAATGGGGACAATAATACCTGTGGTACTTGCCTCATGGGGTTGTCAGGAAGCTCACATAATATGCAGGTAGATTCTACCTTCTCAACCTCAATTACAGGTGCTCTAAGTCCTAATGCCTTTATCAGGTGAGAATGCCTCTTTGATTGAGTTACAGTCAACATTGTCTATGTCCTGAGATACAAACTTCCTTGGGTCAGAAAGGAGAAAGGAATGATTGGCTAATCAAGGAAGCCAACCATGCCTCTGAGATCTTTAAATAACAGGAATTTCAGTATTTCTCCAGTCTGGAGCTGAACATAGCAGGGGTGGAAAATTCCTTTTCTGGAATTAAGAATTCTCATTAGGGCCAAGACCCTGAGAAGGACTTGCTTTTGATGGAAAGAAGAGTTTCTCCTTCTCTTCCTCTCTACCTTAACCTCCATTAACAATGTCACTGAAGAGAAGAGACCAAAAGGAGACATTCTGAGTGTAAGAGACATTCTGAGGACAAATAGGAACAAATAGAGACATAGATGGATAAAGCAGAACCCTTTTCTAAAAGCTAATTAAGGCTACTGACTGATAACCAGTGGGAAGCACATTGGTAGGGGTTCATGAACAACAGAACTATAAACCCAGACCCCCAGAGTTACCCTCCCAAAGCCCTGAGAGTAAGCAGTCAACCAATATTTTGATGACTCCAACCATGAGTGTGAGTGAGGGCTAGGGAGGTAGCCCCAGAGGGGTGCTACATATGGAAGCATAGACATCAGTTGTTACAAAGCAGAGGGGAAGGGGAAATGAGGGCAATTTATTGACTGTCTCTTGCCAGAGGAGTAGCAAAGCGACTGGCAGAGATGTGACCCCTAAAGTCAGCCAGATGCAATTTCTAAGAAGAGTGAGCTCTCCCCCATTCTAAGTACCAGAGCCAAGCACACACTCTGTGCTGCAGATGCTGGAAGGATGCCAAAGCCCTGTACACGCGACCTTCAGGAATGAGGCAAGAGCAACCAAAGAGAATATCAAAGACTCCTTCAAACCCCAGGAGAAGAGGGAGAGGAACTGGGACTCACATTTACTCTAGTCTGCTTCAGGCACTCATCACCTCTCACCAGGACTCTTCCCATAGCCTCCTCCCTCACTGGACTCCTGGCCTCCACTCTCTCCTTCTGCAGCTGGAAAACTGCCAACATGATGCCCCTAAAACAAGATCTAGCCCTGTGGCTCCCCTGCTCATGAAATTCCAGTGCTTCCCCATTTCCTCTAAGGAAAAATACCAAAATCCTGACTGCCACCTGAAATCTGGCTCCCACCTACTTTTCCAGGTATTTCCCATTATTTCCCTTCCTACACTCTCCATTCAAGTCAAACTGGCCAGCTAGCAATTCCCAGGATGTGCCACTGTATGGCCCCCGCCTCTGAGTTGTGTCCAGGCTGCCTACCATGGCTAGAATTCATTCTCTTTTCAGCTCTTCTTCTTGGAATCCCAAGCTCCCTTCAAAGGTTGATAAATGTCCCATTACACCTAGAATCTGGTCCTGGCCCAGAAGAGCCAGACTTTAGGAACATGTCCACCTCATGTTTTTTCATTTTGGTTTTGGTTTTTTGTTTTTGTTTTTGTCAGAATTGGTCTTTTGTTTCTCTCCCCAAACAGTATTTAGGTTGTGCTGATTTGGGGGTAGAGGACTAGATGAGACAAAGCAGCAAACATGATGAACACCATCCCCCCAAACACACACACACACACACACACACACACACACACACACACACGCACGCAAGATCATACCTTTGAAATCTCAGTCAGACACATTTAGCTCAATCTCTCTGGGTGCCGAGGTGACTGGTAAGATCATTCCAAATCTTTCCTTCCCTCCTTCCTTCTCTCCTCTTTCTCTTTCCTCCTCTTCCATCTTTTCTTTTCTCTTTCCTTTTTTTGTCTCTTCTTTTTCATCCTTTCTTTGTCTCTTTTTTCTCCTTTCTTTTTGACTTACTTGTCTTCTGACTCTTTGCTTTCTTTCTGCCTGTTTTTCTCTCAATCTTTCTTTCTGCCCTATTCTTTCTTCTGTCTCTCTTTTCCTTTCTACCTTTCTTTTCTGTCTCTCTTCTTTTCTTTCTGCATCTCCATTTTTGTCTTTTTATCTTTCCTTAATAACAGAATTTGTCCAAATAGTGTACCATCATACAGTATGATTTGTTGTTACATTTTTTTGAGAGGCACCTTGGCATAAATAGTAGGACAATTGACGCTAGAGTCAAGAGAAACTTGGGGACCATTCTTTTCTTTGGCAATTACTAACTGAATGACCATGGGGAAGTTGTTTGCTTAGCCTCTCTGGTCTTCAGTCACTTCATCTTTAAATGAGGGCAAAAATACTGGTAGTATTTACCTCAGTAAGCTATTATGAGGTTAGTCTATGTTAAAAGCTTCACAGACCTTAAATTACTCTATAGATGGCAGCTATCACTGAAAGAGCTAGGACTTACTAGCTATGAAACCATGGACAAGTCTTTCAACCTCTGGATCTTCCCTTTTTTTTCTTCACTGGGAATGGGAACAGATTTGTGATTTCATTAGTGTAAGAATCTTCCAGTGAGGAAACTTCCCCTACCAACATAGCTCTAAAATTTATAGCGTTACAGAGTTACCTGAGGACACTGAGAAATTAAATTATTTGTTCAGGGTCACCCAGCCAGAACAGGTTCAAAGGCAAATCTTAAACTTGGGTCTTCCTGACCCTAAAGCTCCCAAACCACCATGCCATGATGTTTCTGGGGACAGCATATTTCATCATCCCCTCAGAAGCAGGGGACCTTCCAATTCTGCCCTCACTATCTGTGTGTCCTTAGACCAGTCACTGACCCTCCCTGCGTCTCACTTATTCTCTGGAAAATGCCTATCCCTTCCCTCCAGAGGCCAACAAAATGGGGCCATAAATATGACAAAATATTCCCCCTGGGTAAATGGTGGCATATGAATGTTTTGGGATGTTATTGCACCATGGAAAATGACAAAGAAGTAGAATTCAGGGAAGCATGGAAGATGTCTTTAGACTGATGCAGAGAGATGTTGGCAGAACCAGAAGGTCAAAATAGACACTCGCTACACTAATGTAAGTCCAAACAACACTGAATAGCAGCTGGATCTCTATCAACTGCAATAACCAATCTTGAGAATGGACAATGACACACACTTTCCTTCTGTTAGGAGAGAAATGGAAAACTCCAGGAGCAGAATGTTACAGATTCTCTCTGATACAGTCACTGGAATCTCTTGGTTTTATTTAGATGTTTTTCTTTTTTCCAGGGAAGGGTGCATTGGGTGATGATTATATCAAGTAATTACTGTGCAACAAAAATCAAAAAGTAGCAATAAAACGTTTCTAATTAAACGACAACAACAAGCACTTATTAAAGACCCGTGCACCAGACATTGGGCTGCATCCTGGGGATACAAAGAAACGCAGAAACAAAAACAAGCCCTGCCCTCAAGGAGGTCACAGTCTAGTGAGGGGGGACAGTATGAAAATAACTATGTGTAAACAAGATATAGTCAGGATAACTGCAGCTGATCTCAGAGGAAAGGCGCTAAACAAAATCAAATCGGTGATTTCTGAGTCTCCTCCTAGCTCTGTCTTAGGATCCCAAGCACACAGAATTTTCAAACCCAGCTCCAAAGACAATAAAATATGAGCAAGTTAAAATTCATCCCAAAAGTATGACTTTGAACGAAGTTTTTAATTTCTGTCTGTTCCTCAGCAGAGAAGAGGGAGGCTAAAGGGGGAAGGCAATATGAAAAAATTGAAATTAATTCATTGCTCAAAGGGGGCTCTTTGTTCTCTCTCAGATCAGGACCCCTTGTTCAGGAAATAAATGCAATTGTAGTGATGGTGGTGATGGTGGTGGTGATGGTGGTGGTGATGGTGATGGTGATGGTGATGGTGGTGGTGATGGTGGTGGTGATGGTGATGGTGATGGTGGTGGTGGTGATGGTGGTGGTGATGGTGGTGGTGATGGTGGTAACTGAGCACAGTGGATTAAGTGTGAGACAGAAGATCTGGGCTTGAATCCCAACTCAGCAACCTCCGGGAGCTGGGGCTCGATTGGCACATGTATCATCTATTTATATGTGGACATGTTGTCTCCTCCCTTAAGAGCATAAGCTCCTTGTGGGCGGGGACCATTTCTCTTTTGTCTTTGTATCCCAAAGGCTTAGCACAGTGCCTGACAGAGTAAACAAGTGACTGACTAACTCTCCCTCCCTAAGGCTCAGCTCCCTCCTCTTTGTAATAAGAAGGCTGGGCTGGGGTGACCTCTAAGACCCCTTCCAGCTCAACGTTATCCCTGCTCCTAGGGCAGCTCTTACCAGTGGGAGCCAATGACTGCTGTCTCTTCACCCTTATCTGTGCAGTCTGCTTTCTGCCCCACAGTCTCCATGCCCAGTGCCTGCCCCACTCACAACTTGGCAAACCAGTCCTGGGTCCAAATGTCTCTTTTTCCTTCCCTCTGTCAGCACGCACAGCCCTGTGGTTTGGCTATTCTCACTGCCCAGCTCGCCCTGATGGCAATTACCAGATACCCAGGACCGACTCCATGTTCATTTCAGCCCCCATTAAAGCAAGAAAAGAAAAGGGGAGGAAAACAGCCCAAGATATCTAATCCTCCCAATTCGCATTTTGTAAGAGCAGACACTCGGGGCCTCCAGACTGTGGCCAGCCTACAGAAATAACAAAGGGCCCTCTGAGCCTGGCCACTGGGGACAGCCGGACCTGGAAAGCCAATACATTCAGTCACTTTGACCTATAGCAAAAAAGGATCAATAGCCAGAGTGGGTGGTGAGCAGGATCAACAGGCCATGCCACCAACCTCACTCTGACAATGGGTGGATCCAGCAGCTCCAGCGAGGGTCCAGGGAAAAGAGTGTCTTGTGGCTGTAGAGAATGGGGCTGCTGAGATAAGTAAGATATATCCCATAGCCAGCTTGTGCGGGCCTCTGCTGAGAGACCCACACTGGAGCATAAAGCTGAGAGTTAGCAGGGAAAACAGGGGTCATCTAGTCCAATTCCATCATATTTGAAATGGGGAAACTGAGGCCCAGAAAGAGCAGGCAATATGTAGTATGCAAGAGCGCTGGATCTGGAGTCAGACAAGCTTGATTCAAATCCCTACCTTGATACTGTCTCTGGGACTTCCCTCTGCCTCAGTTTCCTCTGCAAGATGAGGAGGTTTGCCTAGAAGAACCCTAAGGTCTGCTTCTATAAAGTGATTTCAAAATTGTGTGCCAGACCTGTGATCTCATTGCTCTAGAGAACTCCCAGTGATGAAATTCACTTAACCAGTACAGATAGCCATCTTTGCTTACATCTGTCCAGAGGGTCCAGGCTCCCCCAGTCAGGTTTTCCTTTCTGACCACTGCACTACACTGCCACTCACAAAGGGCCTGAGTCATGGCTAATGATCTCCTGACTTCTGATCCCAGAATCTCAGACCTGCAAGGGGCTTCAGGAAGTCCCTGAGATGTCTTCAAACCCAGGGCACTGCCCACTGGACTGCCCTCCTCGCTCTACTTTCTCATCTCAAAGGGAGTGAAGTCAGTGTGTGCTGTGGCCTGAGTGCTCTGAATGGGAGAGGGAGGAGGGAGGAGCAGGGTCAGGGGAGGGGTTGACCTCCCTGGGCAGCTTCCTAATCTGCCTTTCTTGCTATTTTGAGCCTCCCAAACTGGCCTCCTTCTGCTTTTCACACACAGCACCCATCTCCCAGCCCAGCCAGTCTCCCAAGCCTGGAATGCCTCCACCACTTACCTCTACCTCAAGAAGTCCCTGTTTGCTTCCAAAGCTCAGCTTAAGAATGACGTGGGTCCCACCCTGAATCCCCCACTGACGGTGTCTCCCCCAGGAAATGACTATGTGGTGATCCCATATCCATCTTGTACATACTCACGTGTATCTGTACTTTCTCCCTAAGAGAATGTAAGCTCTATGAGGGCAGAGACTAGGCTTTTGCCAGTCTTTGTATCCCTACTGACTAGCACATAGCAAGGATTTAATTCATGTTTATTGCTTGACTGGGTAGTACACATTCAGTTCCCCCAGGTCTCCCCACCCTTGCCCCATTTTTGTACCCAAGCGAAATCAAACTCTTCCTGATGGTCCTAGGTCTCTCTCGTCCCCCAGGAGCTGGATTCCGGGCCGCCTCTTGGGAGAGCCCCGGCTCATTGTCTGTGGTTTGCATAAGGAAAGGAGAGCCTTTAGGGAGAAGGGGGGAGAAGCTCCCTGGTCAGCCTTCAAGCCCTGTCTCAGCTGCCAGATACTAAGGATCCCTAAGTCAGTCAGCTTCAGGCAGTGAGATCACCAGAGCTCAGAGCAAACATCTGGGATTAAGAATGGGGTCAGACCATGGACAACTGGAACTTCAGGGAAAAGAGACATTTCCTCAAACTGGATCCATCTCTGAGAAGCCAGTGAGTTGGGGTGAGTTTTGCCAAAGCCTTTCTAGACAAAGCAGCCAGAACACTGAGGAATGCTGCCTGGCCCCGGGCAGATAGAGCGCCAGCCCTGTCTGTGGTTTCCTAATGCACTTTCTCTCTCCCAGCTGCAAGTTCGGAGGCTGTTTCCCTTCTTCCTAAAGGCTGAACTCAGGGGCCAACTGCATCTGATGGGCTGCTCTTTGGGAAACGTTTGGCTCTACGATTTGGTCACCCACTGGAGCTGTCAAAGACCCACGAGGGTAAATCCCTCAAGCTCAAAGAATCATTGAATTGGGGGATTGGAGCACTTAACTAGTCCAAGCCATATGTGAAGGGAATCCTCACTAGAACATTCCCAACAAGGGGTTGGCCAGACTCTGCTGAAGGGGAGCCCACTGCCAGCCCAAGGCAGTCCAACCCACTGTGGGACGGCTCTCATCACTGGGTGTTGTTGGACACCTTCTTCTACAAGGAAAGGCATGTGATGAGGATTTGGTGGGGGCGACAGAGAGCACTCTGGGAACCTGACCACCAGCTTCAGGTCCTGGCTCTGCCCCTGCTGGACCTCAGGCAAGTTACTCTCCTTCTGGGTCTCAGTTTCCTTGTTTGAAAATGGGGCGGGGAGGAGGAGTGGGCAAAAGGTCTCTAAGGTCCCTTTCAGTTCTGGATCCTCCGATCTGAAGCTGGAAAGAAGACCAAGGAAAAAATCTTGTTCACAAAGAGAGAAGAGAACATACCCTCACAGCCATGGTGGCATATTGACAATGGGGCCTTAACTTGTTTTTTAAAGATTAGAATCTATGATAAAGGGTAAGAGAGGCAGCATGACCCAGAACCCAGGGAGCCGGCTTCCTTACATGGAAGAGCTGAGTTCTAGTCCTGTCTTGTATAGACAGACTGGATGTGTGACTGTGAGCAAGTCCCTCTCCATTCTCAAAGTAGCTCTCTAAGATTATGGGTTGAAGAGATGCTAACCCACATTGGTAGAAGGTATTTCCTCACCTGGGAGTTCCCTAGCAGATGAAACCACAGATGTGGTCCAAAATAATATAGATAAAGGTTAGAAGCACTGAATACTGGAGCAAATGACTCATTAGAAGAAAGGTGGCTGGATTTCAGTATTTCCAGGATCTATGATTCCAATAGCATCAGGATTCCTTCTCCAGGCCCAAGGTCTTCTGGAAGTGTCACAGCCCCCACATTCATAACCAGGCGGTCAAACTGCCAGGAATGAGGCTTTTTCATTCACCAAGGCCCAGCCCATCAATTGACCTACAATCAAAGCTCTCTCAGCCTGAAAGGGCCCAGCAATGCTTGGGCCCTAGAACGATGGGTATGAGGGCTTAGAAAATCTTTCAGAGCCACACAGAAATCCTGGATGTTGTAAAAGGGGTAGGTGTTAACTGCTGCTGCTGCTGGTGCTGCTGCTGCTACTGCTGGTGCTGCTGCTGCTACTGCTGCTGCTGCTGCTACTACTGGTGCTGCTACTGCTACTACTGCTGCTGCTACTGTTGGTGCTGCTGGTGCTGCTGCTGTTACTGCTGGTGCTGCTGCTGTTACTGCTGGTGCTGCTGTTGCTGCTACTGCTGGTGCTGCTACTGTTGGTGCTGCTGGTGCTGCTGCTGTTACTGCTGGTGCTGCTGCTGCTGCTGCTACTGCTGGTGCTGCTACTGTTGGTGCTGCTGCTGCTACTACTGGTGCTGCTGGTGCTGCTGCTGTTACTGCTGCGGCTGCTGCTGCTGCTGTAACTGATACTGTTGCTGCTTCTGTTGCTGATTGTTGTTATTTCAGCCCACAAAAGCCCAGAGACATCAGAGAGAATGTCAGTGACTGCATCTGTCTAACCCAGTGGAATTTACTACTGGAAATAACCCCCAACCAGCATTTATTAAGCACTTACAATGGGCCAGGCATTGGGCCAAGCACCAGGGATACAAAGAAAGGCAAAAAATGGCTTTCAGGGAGCTTACATTCTAAGTGTGAAGATCAGGGGAAGCCAGAGTATGTCAAGCTTTTAGATTTCAAATCAAACTTTGATCACCATTCATGTATCAAATTGTCTAGCCATTCCCTGATCCAGAGGCACCTATCTTTTTTTCCAGGTCTTTGTTCCACAAAAAGCACTTCTATGCCAACTCCTTTACAGAAACCAGGGACTGCACAGAATGTCAGGTTGTTTCAATATATTGGCTAGTTTTACTTCTTATCCTAGGAGACCTTTCTCTGTTGGTACTTGCCTACCCTTGTATTTGCTGACTTCTCAGTCTCCTAAGATTACAAGATGGTGGCTGTCATTTGACCCTGCTCTAGGACTGGCCCTGCCCCTTTTCTAGCAGCCATTGGGTGATTCATCTTTGTGCAAAAGCTTTGATTGGTAACGTACCACTGTCCATTCAGAACCACGATGAATCTCTCCTTTGCCCTTTGGGACACCTTAAATCTTTAGACTTCAGAAATTGTGATATTCCATGGTAAATGGTTATTTAGCAAGACAGAAATATTAGTGCTGTTAAAGAGTTCTTTTTGCTTTGCTGCAGGGAGAAGCTTGGAGTCATTAAAAACATTGTTCAATTTTACCAAATGCAATCCATTCTTTTTTTTCTTCCTTCCTCTTTTTAAATTCTGGGCTTATTCATTTCCCACCTTCAATTCCACTCCAAGATATTGGAGTCAGGAAAACTTGAATCCAGACCCTGCCTCAAATCAAATGAGATTTTTACATATGTAAAATGCTTTGCCAATTTTGAATAACTACATCCTAGCTACTACTACTATCATTATTGTTATTATTATCAATAGACCAATTCTACAGTCAATTCATTCAACTGCATGTCATAGTTAGCAATAGACAGTCTTCATCCACTTGGGTTTTCCCAGTGAATTGTTAGGTTTATCTCATTTAAGTAGCAATGAATTTCACTGAGGAGACCTGTTCTACTCCCAGGATTGATGCAAACAACACAATATCATCCACACGCAGAAGCATCCAAAGGACCTTGACAACTGTAATGGATTCCTCTTAAATCTTCACTCTGTGCTGGGCATTCTTCCCTCCCACACCCAAGCCAATGGCAAACTCCTTTGGAGAACACGGGCTCAGAGGATCAGAAGTTCAGATCACATTTTCTCCTGCACCACGCTGCTTCATAAGCTCCTCAAAGAAGGAAGAGTTTCTATGTTCATTTCTCAAGCTAATCCTCCCATGCACCAAACCAATATGGCGGTATATTGAGTCCTATTCTGCATAAGCTTAAGGCATTAACCAACTTCTCTCCTCCTCCTAGTGCTTTCTCCATACCACATCTGCTAGAAAGACACTCATTTCCTACTGAACACGCATGTAGCCTATAGGTGCTACTTCTCTGATCCATATAAGTTCCCATTTTAATAGTGGAAGTCACTCATCAAACTGGAGATTTATGAAATGAAATAAGGCTTAAGTATTTGACAGTTCTCCATGTTAAGTGACTTGGGCAAAGAAGGACATTGAAACAGCAAACACTAAATTAATTGGTTGATTGATTTAATTTAATTAACATGGAAGTAATGAACATAAGGTCAATCACATTCTCAAAGACTTATAACATCTTTCCACTCCACTCAAACCCTAGTCTGGGATGCAGGCTCCCCTAAACTCACAACCCTGGTAGTGACAGTATGGATTTAGTGGCCCTTTGTAGCCAAAAGGGAATCCTGAGTGGTCCCTGAGCTAAAGACTTCAGGGAAGGGGCCAATCCAGTCTAAGACTGCCTGCTTCCCCCACTCCTTTCCAGGCACCCTGGCTGTAACCAGCCACTCTCCATGTGCCTCCCAGACAGGGTGTCTCCATATGGATCTCCAGCTCATTCCTCCACTCCCTGAACAGAGAATGTTCGTCCAGTACATGAAGATCTCTTCAACCCTTCCCCACGTATGCCAGCATTGAAATGCTCTCCCTTCTGGGTCAGAGAAGGAAGGGGCTGCCCCAAGGCCAGACACCAGCTCCACACGTGAGAACCAACTTTGTATATCTGAAGGCATGTTGGGGGGAGGATGAGAGCTGCTCTAGAAACCAAATGAAATGAAGAGCTACATTGGGAGACCCCAAATAGCCCTTAGGAGTCAGAAATCCTCAATAGTCACCACTCCCCTTAAGGAGGTTCAAAGCCCTCTGACTGGTAACTTGGAGCTATTCCAACTGATTTGGCTATCCAGAGTTTACTGCTAGGTTTTGTTTTTAAATTGCTTTCCAAGAGCCTTCTGTGCCTGGTTGCCTTTGTTGGTTTGTATCTGATTCTCGTTGTGGAGCCACAGGCAAGCAACCCACTGGCATTTGGCATAAAACAAGAATGAGGTATTGGTACCATCTTCTAACATGCCACGTAGGCTGAGGAGTCCATTAGCCCCTTCTTCCTCCTGGAGCCCAGCACACTAAGGCATGATAGAAGGAGCTCACATAGCAGTGGTGCTTAGGAGAAGAAAAGGAGGCCTTGGAGGTGACATTTGGGCTTCACTGAGGGTTTCTTCATCCAAACAGCCTCTCGGCTCCTGCGGGGATGGACCCCGAGCAGCAGCCCAGAAAAAAGCAATGTGAGCAGGAGAGGGCCACGACAAGGTGACCTCAGGAACAACCCTCTGGGCCCCAGATGGTGGATGAGCAGAAATCCCTGAAGGTGGGAAGGAAGCTCAGCTCCCATGTCTTTGCTTGGGCTGCTCCATGTAAATAATGATAACTTTACTGCCCCAAACAGCTTGTACATTAGCATGATGATGGGCTTGGGAGGCTTTCCAGCACCTCTGCTAGTGGGGGGATCATTGTAGTTCTCCTCCTGAAACCTGTCAGGATTTGTTTTACTAAAGCTAACAGAACACTGCAGGTCAGATCAATTATGATGAAAAATTCAATTAAGATGAAACCATATGCAGCACTATAAAAAGTCAGTAACTGCACATATGGCCAGGGCCAGGGTGGCAGCTGAGGGACAAGGGTCCCCAGCACCACACACATCCAAGACAACACGTCCTTGAAGGCTTCTGTCTCTTCTCTCTTCTCATCTCTTCCCCTTTTCTCTTTTTTCTTCTCTCCTCTCCCATCTTTCTCTCTTCTCATCTCTTCCCTTTTTCTTCTCTCCTCTCCCATCTTTCTCTCTTCTCCTCTCTTCCCTTTTTTCTTCTCTCCTCTCTCATCTTTCTCTCTTCTTATCTCTTCCCTTTTTTCTTCTCTCCTCTCCCATCTTTCTCTCTTCTCATCTCTTCCCTTTTTTCTTTTTTCTTCTCTTCTCTCCTATCTTTCTCTCTTCTCATCTCTTCTCTTTTTTCTTCTCTCTCATCTTTCTCTCTTCTCATCTCTTCTCTTTTTTCTCTTTTTTCTCTCTTCTCTTTCCCCTTGTCTCTTTTCATCTTTTGTCTTCTCTACTCTACTTTGCTCCTCTTTTCTTCTTTCTTTGTTTCTTATCAGCTCTTTTCCTTTTTCTTCTTGTCTCAATAAGGAAAGAAGAAATCACTCTACCTTCACTGTCAAAAAAAATCTGTTTACTTTCCCCCAGTATTAACAGCCAATATTTTCATAGCACTTTAGGGCTTTCAAAACACTTTGCATACATTTTCTCATTTGACCCTCAAGACAATCCTGTGAGATAAATAACACAGGTATTACCTTCATCTTGCA
The DNA here is from genome assembly GCA_028627135.1 of Pseudochirops cupreus. Lineage (NCBI taxonomy): Eukaryota > Metazoa > Chordata > Mammalia > Diprotodontia > Pseudocheiridae > Pseudochirops > Pseudochirops cupreus. The sequence continues at coordinate 569,228,427 of CM053582.1, read as the reverse complement.
AGAGGGCAGACAGCCATTTTTCAGGTCTGTTGTAATTTTTCACTTGAGGGTTGAGCTAGATTGTCACTGTCTGTGGTCTCTTCCACCACTCAAATTCTGTAATCTCTATTTTACAGATAAGGAAACTGAGGCTCATGAAAGTAGAGAGATTCAGTGGCAGTAACCCAGCCAGTAGGCATCAGTCAGACTTCCTTTTCCCTACACACCCTGTCACTCAGGAAGCATGAAGGATGACTGCCAAGTCTGCTTCTTGATGGCAAGTCCCCACCAAGCACAAGCTCTGCCCTTTCCAACATCAGCCCCGATAGTGGGCCTACCCTGCTATGCGCAAAGAGGTTCATGCCACCATCTTGGCCACAGCCTGGAAAGTCACACCCACACTGAGGACCTCGAGGTCATTCTGAAAAACCCCAAAAGTCTGGTACAGGGTAAAGAGAGTCAGATTTGGCCTGCTGGGGAAGCCTGGCACTGCCACTGCTCCCTGAACAATGTTGGACAAATCACTTCTCCATCAAGCACCCAAATTTTTCTTCTGTAAGATGAGGTGTGTGAACTAAATGGTCTCTGAGGCCCCTCCTATTATCCCAAATTCTAGGTATAGGGTAGCAGGCAGAGTACTGGCCTTGGATTCAGAGGACTTGAGTTCCAATCCTTACTCACCCACTCACCTGATCTGTGCACCTTCTCCTCTCTTAGCCCTGAAAGCAGAAGGCCTCAAGGGGTATCAGTTCCTGAGGTCTTGGTTCAATAACCAGAACTTTTGAAAGATCCTCTGGAATGAGGCCTGAAGAAGGGGAACAGGAATACAGTAAAGAGGGAGAGGAAGCTGGAGAAATGATCTCACAAGGGAGGGTTCAATCCAGGGCAAGGAAGAGTAGAATGTAGCGTACATTGTGTGTGTGTGTGTGTGTGTGTGTGTGTGTGCGCACGCGCGCATGCGTGCTATACATACACATATGAATGAATGGAATAAGCATTCATTAAGTGCCTGCCATGTATGTATGTATATGCCATTTGTGTTATGTTGGGTATAAGAATCCCATAAACAATTATTAGGAAATGACTAGTTAAGTCAGAGAATATACGAAGGGAAATAATGTGAAGAAAGACTGGAAAGGAGGGTGGCTTTTAGGTTGTGAAGGATTAAAAGTTTGTATTTCATGCCAGATTCATTGGGGAGCCAGTGAAGATCGTATACGAGGGGTGTGACATGGTCAAACCTACGTTGTAGGAATACCAACTTGGAAGCAACTGGAGAGGAGAGAGGTGGGAAGCAGGGAGGACAATAGGGAGATGCTACAGGAGGCCAGTGGCTATGAGAACTGTGAGAAGTGCTAGCAGTTTGGTTTCCATAAATTCTATAGGAGCAATGGATGTTGCACAGGATATGTAGGAAGGTGTAAGTCAGGATGAGGGAAGTAAGGGCAGAGCAACACTATCCAATCATGTGCTGGGGAGAAATCCATAAGTGTCCCCTTGGAAGAGGCCTGGGCTAAGCTGGCTCAAACTGGCCAGGGTCAAGGGATGGTCACCAGCTCTTTATTAACACACATGCTTATCTAGCCTCGTCCATATTAGCTGACACACCTCGCATAGAATTAGAGCTTCATTATGTGATCATGGAACCCATGTTAACCCATGTTCAGGAGAAGGGAACACATGAAGGAGTAAATGTGGAGTGGGCAGGTCAGAAAGATTGTAACCCAGAAGAGCTGGGACCAACTCCAGCTCTGAAGGGAGGAACAGGGCAGGAAATTTGAAAGGAAGTAGCATCGAAGGGCTTGCCTTTGTCTGATTCTCTTTTCATGAGGCTGCCCATTTATTCAGAAAGAATAAATGTAAAATAAAGGTAATGAAAACCTTCCCGACTTTCCAGTGAGTATTGTTTATTCCTAGACTAAGTATGTTTCTAACAGAATGGAGACCAAAAGGTGGAGGTGAGAGATAACTGTGGAGGTGAACTCAAGACTTGGCACCAAATTATATATGGGTGTTGAGGAAAGGAAAGTGTAGGGAATGATTGCAAGACTGTGACCCTGGCCACCTGACTGGCAGGGAGAGCGTGCTGTCCGCAGAAACAAGGAAGTTCACAAGGATGGGTTTGGGTAGAAATAAAATAGTTCTATTTTAGGTGCATCAAATTTAAGACATTAAATTGAGAGACAGAGACAGAGAGAGACAGAGACAGAGAGAGAGACAGAGACAGAGAGACAGAGACAGAGAGAGACAGAGACAGAGAGACAGAGACAGAGACAGAGACAGAGAGAGAAAGAGAGAGAGAGAAAGTCCAAAACAGAGCCTGGGGGATGCCCACAACTGGCAGAGGGGAGGAAGACAATGATCCATCCAGAAAGAGTTGTCAGATCAGCGCAGAAGTGAAAATAAAGTGATAGGGAGTGTAGCCATTCACGAGAGAGAGGATGGGTTCTAGGCCCATCTCTGATGCCTGCTACCTGCACAACCTGAGGAAAACCAGTAAGCTCCCTGGCCCACAGCTTCCTCATCTGTAAATCAAGAGGCTAGACTAGGTGGCCTCTGAGGCACCTCCACTTCTTACCCGGGACCCTAAATGCTGAAGGATCATTGCCGCGAAGCTCATGGAGGAGAGAGCATCCAGGTGAGGGCCACCCCCACAGCTGCAGAGATGTTACACAGAACGCAGCCTGAGGAGAGGATGTGGACTCCCGCAGTCCAGCAGGAGGCCATAGGCAAGCCTGTCCAGAGCAGCCCCCTTCCCTCTCTGGGCCTCAGTTTCCCTCTCTGTGAAGGGGTTGTGCTGAACCATCTCTATGAGCTGAGGAGTCTCTGGGTCAGCCCGAGTTGATCTTTTACAGAAATAGCCGGATGCACAGTCACCAGCCGGTGCCAAATGCCCGCCCACCCACCTCCAGGCAGAAGTCGCATTTTTAGGCATCTTCTGCCATGTCGCCCACATTCTCACGTTCTGGAGAGTAGAATGAGGAGGGGGGAAGGGAGGAGAAGGGAACCCAAAAAGGGGAAGGAGAGAGGCTATGGGGGTGAGATGGCTCTGGTCAATACTTCCTCAGGTGAAGGAGAAGGAAGGCCTGGGGCAGTTGTTGCATCAGAAAGCTTCCGAGGAGGAAGTGAGATGGGGAAGCAGTCTCTTGAGAAGCCCAGGGGACCTGGCAAGAAGGGCTGCAGATTCTCCTCCAAGGAAGCTGCCCAAGGCGGGGAGAGGGGTTCCCCCTTCTGCTCTCAGCATCTCCCACAGTCCCTGTCTAGAGCTCTCTGAGTTCTCACCATTCCCTGCTTTAGACCACACGCACGTGCAAGTGTGTCCCCCAGGACACTGTAAGCCCCGTGTCCTCAGAGACTGGGTCATATTTTAGTCTTTGTACCCACCTCCACCCTGCCCAGGGTCTAGTACAGGGCCTGGAATGTTGTGGGCTCTCTTTGAACTAAATTGAGTTTAAAAAGAGCTTCAGGATAGCAGTCTGGTCACTGGGGAGCTGAGGATAAGCAGGGGCCAACATTTGAGGTGGTCTGGGGGACCACTTCCCCCTCTAATATCTCGTTCTAGGCCTGGGGCTCAGTGGGTCTCATCAAGGACAATCAGACAAAGTGTTACATTGGTCCTGCCTGGCCTCAGAAGGTAGGACGGGAAGCAGAAGGTGGACGGGCACAGAGGCAGATTTAGGCTTGTGCGATGGGGCTGTGGTGGGCGGGGAAGGGGGGGAGTGTCTCTAAAAAGAGCCCTATAAGTAGACTCGGGATTCCATGGCAGTACAGAGTGGACCAGATGGACACTCAGGTCCCTTCCAGCTCTCCAGGTCTGAGACTTTGGGACCCTGGGACAAGATGCTCAGTCTGGTCCCTTCTGGCACTAAATCTCATGATCCTATTAACTCATCATAAAGGCAAATTCCATGTTCCCAAAACTCCATGTTCTGAAGTTGGGAATGTACTGCTCTCAGCTCTGCCACTATAGCTAGCAATATGGTGTAATGGACGGGACACTGGGTTCAGTGTCCTGGGTTCAAATTTAGCTCAAACACTTAGTAGCTGTGTGACCCTGGCCATGTCACTTTACCATTCTGATCCCCTTCAATAAGCTGAGAGGGCATTAGAGGCAGGCCAGCCAGGAGTCAGAGTGGAGACCTCAGTCATAGGGCTGAGGCATAGGGCAAGAGTCCAGTCTCTTGGGCTCCTTAGCCAGTCATGGAATGACTGAAAGTCTGTGAAGGGGATCCAGAGAAGGTATCTACCTATATAACCTGGCTTACAGAATTGCAGAATCTCTGAGCTGAGAAAGGTCTTTGAGATCGCGTTGTCCAACAGCCACTAAAACTGGGGCCCACAAAGATGAGGTGATTTCCCCAGAGTCACCCAGGAATGAGGTGTCAGAGCCAGGATCTGAACGCAGCTCTTCTGACTCCATCTTTGCCCTTGATGTCTAGGTCTGCGCCTGTCTCTATACCTGGTTGGATGGCTAGGCTCCTCTGGCTAGGCAGACCTTGGGGGAAGCCTTTGGAGGGCCTCATAGCAGGCTAGAAGAGACAGAGAGTACATTCCCAGCTACACAGTTCTAGGCAATGAAGGCATGTGGGTGGCTGGTCCTCCTGAACAGTGTGAGGGCCCCCAGTGCTCCAAGCTAAAGAGCACAAACATGTCCAAGGTCACAGCTACTGGAGACCACACCAGTGGATGAAAAAAATATAATAATTTTTAAAATAAAAACTTTTAAAATGTTTTAATTTAAACTTTTAAAATAATAATAATAATTCAATGTACAGAGAGAAAAAGCTAAGTAATCCCTGGAACAAAGATGGGCCCACAAAAGGAGGGCTGACCAGCACAGCCTGCCCTGGCCTGGAGAGCAGAGTTTGGGACACAAGGACAGCTGCTCTCACCTAATCCTGGAGATGCCCTCATTCAAACAGAGCTGGGTGACCCGGGGCCTCTGGTTATTGCCCCAGGGGAATTGGACCAGTCATCAAAACCAGAGGAAACATCAGCTGCTTGAGAGGAAAGAGACTAAGAGTGAGCCCTGACCTACTTCTCTCTCAGAGGCTGCCTTCTCCCTGAGACCCTCCTTGGTTGCTCCCTCCTCCACAAGTTACAGGAGGCAGAGACCTGGATTCAGATCCAGCTCTGGGTCTCAGAGTCCTCATCTGCAGAATGAGGGGGCTGGATTGAATGACTTTAAGAGGTTACTTCCAGCTCTAAATCTGTGTTCCTTCATCAAAGGCTCACCTCCTGAAAAGAGACCATTGAGACCAGCTAATCCAAACCCTTCATTTTGCAGGTGAGGTCACTGAGGCCCAGAGAGGTCTGGTGACTTGCCTAGGCAGCAAGGCTGGGATTTGAATCCAGGCCCTCTGACTCCAAATCCAGGATTCTTTCCCTCTCTCACACTGCCCCCTGTATTTTAGCTGCCAGCCTGTGGGTTTCATCCCTCCCAGGGCCCTCACAGTAAATCTCCACTCCTGGATGGCAGGGAAAGGGCTGTTTTCTCATGGTGGTACCTCTCATTGCCACGTTCAGGGGCCTGCACAAAGCAGGTGTTTAATAAGTAATTACAGCTGGCATCCAGCCACTGGTTCTTCACAGGCTCAAAACTCCAGCCCAGCTAGATGTCCAACAATCCCCAAGTGCCCGTCTCTTGCCCTAGGGAGAAGGGCCACCTGGGGCAGCCTAGGAAGACCCAACCTCAGACACTTCCTAGTTGTATGACCCTGGACAAGTCACTTCACCCTGTTTGCCTCAGTTTCCACATCTGTAAAATGAGCTGGAGTAGGAAATGGCCAACTACTGCAGTGTCTCTGCCAAGAAAACTCCAAATGGGATCATGACTGAAACAACAGAAGCCTCCTGGAAAGCAGAGCTGCCCCAGGGTGGCGCGGCGGCTTTCTCTCCCCGGGTCTTCAAGCAAAAACGGATTCTTTATGAATCTGGGTTAGTCACTTCCTCCTTGCTGTTGTCAGCTTCCTCTGTAACATGAGGGAGCTGGAGGCAGTGACCCCCAAGGTCCCTTCCTGTTCTGAGACCCTCGGAGCCGATGGCACCGTTCCCGAAGCTTGGGTTTACACAAGGGGCCGACACCGGGCTCCAGAGTGAGGAGCAGCCAGGACTGAGTGAGCCCTGAGGGCCCAAGGAAAGGCCAGGCAGGCTGCTGGGACATGGCCTCTGAAAGTCATCTCTTTTGGAGCTCACAGAAAGGTTTCATTTTTCATATTTGAATCCCTGGTGCCTGGACCAGTCTCTGGCATTTGACTGAGAGCTGGGAGATGCCTTATGTCAGCTAGTCCAACTCCCTCTTTTTACAGGGGAGGAAACTGAGGCCCAGAGAGGGACACAAGGAGTAAGCGGCAAAGCCAGGTTCTCTGGCTCTCCACACAACGCCCTGTTTGCTGTCTCTGCTCGTGGCACTTCCTGTTCTTCTGAGAGAAATCTTCCATCCCCCACTGGCAGGAAGCTTCCTCCAGCACACATCCAGGCCCTCTCTTCAATGGAAGCCTCGGACCCCTGCCCTCTGGCAGACCCACAATGCATGTCCCCAGCCTCTCTACAGAGTCCCATCTGCATGAGTGGGTAAACGCCGCCCCGTTGGCAAGAAGTGGGTGTGACCACTGATCCATTCCCAGAGCTCTTATTCCAAGGCTTGCTCCACAGGGTAGGTTGAGGGGCGGGATGAGCCAAGCAGTGCTCTCCAGGGACTGATGGGCTCCACCAGGTGAACACTAGCCAGGCGGTGTAGACTTACTTTGTCCTAGCAGATGGAAGCCACGGGGTCACAGGCCAACAGAGCTAGTCCAAGCCTTTCATTACTGAGAGCAGGACATTGAGGCTGGAGAGGGAAAGGAGAGGGCCAAGGTCAGAGGACTAGCAGAGGGAGGAGGCAGGATTTGAACTCGCCTCCTTAACTACAGGTCCAGGCCACTCTCCAGGGGCCACCTAGCTGCCTCACCAGTGCCTGGAAGGATGCTGGCAGCCTCCACAGAAGCTGAAGGGAGAAGTAAGGAAGCTGGGAGTGGGGGTGCAGGGAGTACAACAATGAATTCTGGGCATTTTGAAATCTAAGGGGAGTCATTTGCTTAAGATAAAAAAAAAAAACCCGCAACTATTAAGTAGCAGAAGCAGGATTTAAAACTCAGGTCTCCTGAGTTCTTCCTCTTTGCCTGTGGTAATGAAGAGGACCTTGGTGTGGAAGGGAGCTGCGCAAGTGAATCCAGGCCCCTCTCTCTGCAGATGGGGAAAGTCAGACCTCAGCTGGGGAGGTCACAGGCCATGCTACACAGGCAGTTAACTAAGATTGGGATCCAGGGCACCTCTCTCTCAATCCAGGGCTCCTCAGATGGCAGCACAAGGAAGTTTTGTAGAGAAAGAACCTGGACCTGGAAACTCACTGGGAGAAGGGGCTGCCCAGATGAGGAGAGCCCCCTCCCATGGTAGGTCGGCCTCTTCTCTGCCCCAAGAATCTTAGAGGGCTCCTTAAAGACTTCCCAAGGTCACCCAGCCAGGATGTGGCACAGGGAGGGCTTGAACCCAGGCCTTCCCGCCTTTAAAGCCAACTCTTCATCCATGATCCCTTTCCCTGGAGTTTTATTTACGTAATGAAATTTAACTCAACTGTCAGTTTAAATCTCCAGGCATAGAAACAGGGGATTCTCTGCCAGTGTGGGGAAAAGGGGGGACGGAAGTCTTCATCAGCCAGGGATGGGGGAGAAATCCCAGGGTGAAGCTATGGAGAGACAAACAGTAGATTCAAACAGTAGACAAACTGACCATCTGATGGGGGGAGGGGCAGTGATCAATGCATCAGTGAACATGCATTAAGCTCCTACTCTGTGCCAGGCACTGGGCTGCATTATATACACACACAAAGACAAAAGTGAAAGTCTGCCCTCGAGGAGCTTATGTTCTATCCATGATGAGCAACTGCTTTCCATCCTTAGGGGATCACAGGATTGACAGGAATGGGACCCACAAGATGAGAAGACTTGGGGTAAGGGGTCAGGATATAATAGTCCTAATAGAGCTCCCCTCCCGGCTGAGGTCCTGCTGCCATCCATCCCATTATTCTATCAGGATGGGAAGCAGTCATGTGCCCTCTTCCCTGGGACAACCCTTCAAATACTTGAAGACAGTTGGCCAGCATGAGAGTGGAAGGAAGACTGAGGAAAGACCAGAATGGTGATGCTGAACTTAAGTTCTGAAGAAAGGTCAGGCCTTCCAACCTCCTGAACTTACAGATGAAGAGGCTAAGACCCAGAGAAGAAAGTGGTGGCATCAACGTCACACAGAGACTGATCCTGGCTTCTGACAGACCATGCTGCTGTGCAAGATGGTGGTCAGAGGTGGCTTTCATTGGTGTTCTCTCATCACCTTCCTCCTCAGATGTCTAGAGCTGGTAAAGCTTTGGCCAAAATTCAGAGCTTCCCCTCTGTCGCTCCCCTTTGTCCACCTCCCCCAACCAACTAAGCAGCAGAGTATGGTTTGGAATGAACTCGGGAGTCCGAGGACCTGGGTTGGAATCCTAGCTCTCACCCTTACTAATTGTGTAACTTTCCTTTGTAGCTCATCTATGAAATGGGCATCACACACATGTAGTAAGCCCCAAAGATTATGCACATGTGCACTCAATGATGATTATTTCCTAACCCACCCAAATTCACCCTTCCGGTGTGTCCTGTTCCCCAAAAATCCAGTTCAGGACCTGACAAACCCCGGACGCTCTTGTGAGCCTAGGGCCATATGGCTGATGATGACTCAATGTGTGAGCCATCCCAGATTAAGAAGCTAATTAATTAAGGAGCATTTAGTAAGGGCTTATTATGTGCCAGACACTGTGCTAAATGCTGCAGATATGAGAGGTTTAACAGATTGTCCCTGCCCTCAAAGAGTTTACAATCTAAGAGGAAAAGAAAGCAGATAGGAGAGGAAACCAGGAAGGGAGTTTTGTTCTAAAGCAGAAGCATTTCACTGAAGAGGAGGGATGGGGGGAAGCGAAGGATGTCGAGGCAGTAGGTCAGGAGGGCAGCTGGAGGAGATGGGATATGAGGCTGAATGAAATATGTTCCGTGGTTGGGATTACCCAATAGAGAGAATGGACAGAGTGGGGTCAGTTTGTCGAATCTCCAGTCACCCAAATGAGTCCTAAGGTGCTTGTTTTGGACCTGGAGGCTTCATTTTCTTAGACAAGTTGGGAGTCATTTCAAACTCAGTGGGCACCAGGACTGAGAAAAAAGAGGCATCTTGCTGTTCTTGGTCAAAAGCCATCATCTCTCCCTGACCTTCTCAAAAAAATGGGCATTGGCTGAGGCTCAGAGGCAAGCCCCAAAGTTCATAATTCACCTCAGAGACCTTATAGCTACAGAATTATGGAAGCTGTGTGGGTCCTCCCCTTGTGGCAAAACAAGGGTCATCTCTAGGGTGCCTCCAACAAGGGTCTTTCTGACCTCTGCTTGAAGACCTCCAGGGTGCAGGAGGACCCAACACCTCCCCAGGTGGCCTATTCCAAGCTGGGACATCTGATTGTTTTCCTGATGGTTAGAGGAAAAGAAAAATGGTGGTGCTCCTTTCAGCCAATCACAGGACTGGAAATATGTGTTCTGCTATCACATATCTCTCATGCCATGTCTTCACCCTGTTCATACCTTCATCAAGGACATGGGGAGGTTATTCCCATACCTGAGAATATAAACTGAGAGCAAGTGCTATTAAGAAGACAAAAAGACCATCTGTCCAAAGGCATTTAGAGCAGCATCATGTGCTGACATAGGTGACAGAAAGCCCCCAGAACCCCGAAAGCACCATGAGTGTCCCATGGGGTAGAATGAGTGAGTAAATTTTTGTATATTGATGCAATGGAATGAAAACAGACAAGGATGAGGGCTATGAAGAAAGAGACAAAGACCTTTATGGAGTATGCAGAAACATAAGAGTCAAACGGAGAACAGAGAGAGTTCACACTGTGCGGAGCCAGGAAAAGACAACAGCCCGGAACAAACACACCCTGAATTTATTCCAAGTCATGCAAAAAGTGCATGTTATGCTGTGCTCCGTGGCTGTGGCATGTTGTGTCACATCCCTCCATACACATTATATCACATCACACCATGTCCCATCCCGTTGTATCATATTTATTATGTTATTACATTGTGTTGTGTTACAGTGTGTTATGTTGTGTTTATTACATTACATTGTGTTATTTATGTTATATGAATTATATTACATTACATTACATTATATTATATTATACTATGTTATGTTTGTTATGTTATGTTATATCATATTATGTCATATCATATGTCATATCATGTCATGCTGTCATATCATATCATATTATTATGTCATATCATATCATGCCATAAATATTTATATAACATCATGTTCTATCCCACCCCATTATGTTACATTTTATTATGTTATTATGTTGCATTATGGCATGTTAGATTATGTTAGGTTGTGTTATATTTCTTATGTAATTGATATATAAAATATATCACACCATACACACTGTATCACATCACTCCATTTTTGTCACATTTCATTGTGTCCTATCTTATTATGTTGTTACAGTAAGTTGGGTTATATTAAGCTGTATTATACCATTATGCATATCATAGTATATTGTGTTATTTCCTAACATGCCTTACACATTACATCACATCACATCATATTTATATATGATGTTAATTATATTAGTGTTATATCATGTCATGTTTTATGCACTGTGTTCCATTATATTATTAATGTTCCCAGCACTGTGTTGAGAACTAGAGAAGATAAAAATGAAACCATCCCTCAAGGAGCTTAGATTTTACAGAGAAAAAATGGGTTCTCAACTGTGTAAATACAGAGTATTTGTTTCCAGGACAGAGGGGAAGCACTAATAATTCAGGGAATCCACATGGGCTTCTTAGAGGAGGAGGTGACCCTTCTACCAAGTCAAGTTGGGGCATCCAGTAAGGATGAATGGGGTAGGGGAAGGTTTGGCAGCAAAGGCATGAGGTCAGAGGTGAAGCATACTGTGTGATCATGTCAAGTTGATCCCACTCCATGGAGCTGGCCATAGCATGTGCTGAGAGGCACAAATGGAGGTGGTGTCCAAGTGAGAAGCCTTGGCGACTGATTAGATATAGGAGATCAATGAAAGTGAGGAGCCTAGTAGGATTCCAAGGTTGCAAACCTGGCTAAATGGGAGGAAGGTGATGCCTTCCACAGAGGAGTTAAGTTTGGGGATCAGGCGGCTTTAGGAGGAAAGAAAATGGGTTCCCTTTGGAGCACATTGAGTTCAAGATGCAAACAGAAGATCCTGATGGAGATGTCCAATGGACAATAGGTCTCCTGGAGCTCAGGAGGGAGACAAGGGCTAGATGCAGAGATCTGGGCATCATCTGCATGAAGATGAAAATCGAACCCGTGTTGGCAGATGTCGTCTCTGAGAGGGGAGGCTCTAGTGGGTACCTCTGGGGTATCCTGGTGGAGACACAGAGGAATTGCCTGAATTATTGTGGCATTTTATGCATTATGATTCACTGATTTAAATGTAAGTCATTACAAAGCAAATTTAGCTGGCTGAATTGATGCTTAATGTTATGTTCATAATAAATATTTTAAGAACACATGGAAAAACATTAAAGTCAATATCAGTAAGGAAGGTGGGATTTTGAAAGTCTTTCAAGGAAGCTCCCCTCCCCCCCTCCACAGACTATGGGAACTTGTCATTAGAAGGTTCTAAAGACAATTCAATGAAGCATTTGTGATTACTTAGCAAAAACCAGCCTTCTCACTGCAGTGACGAATGTAATGACTTTTCCACCTTTTAATAAGATTCCATCATGCAGGTGCTAGCTATTATTTTAATGAAAACTCATAAAAAACACAACTGATTACCAAAGAGAAAAACCTCCTTTTCCAAGTGTAAAGAGCTGAATTTGTCTCTGGGGTTAATTAAAAGACAGAAATATGGGATCTCTTTGTGTATGACCCATTCCTCCATTCACCTAATGGTTCATAAAGAAAAGACAACTTCAGCACAGTGTTGGCCTCTCCAGAGATGCTTAGAAACTGAAAATGTACAAAATATTGGCTAGTCCCCAATTCTGTTCCATTAAGTCCTTCTAACACATAAGGTCATTCTTCAACAAGCAGGTCCTGGGGGATTCTTCCCAGCACGGGGAGGGTTGATGGGAACCTCCTCAAGGACCTGCTTTGGCCTTTCTTTGGAGGGAATGTGTGTCATCCCTGAGGGTTGTGTGTGTGTGTGTGTGTGTGTGTGTGTGTGTGTGTCCCCTTGGGTTTGTCTAAATTTGGCTTACAGAGACCTTTCCCTGAAGAGACCCTGGAACCTTGTGTGTCCTCTCCCTAACTGGAAGCCAGAAAAAGAAGCTGATTCCACCCTCATGTAGGGACTGAGTAACGGCAATTGTCGTTGGAGTGTTTGTCCTTCATTTTTGAAGAGGACCATGGCATCAGGGAGATGATGACATGACTTGCAGTTGACTTTGATTTGAGGGAGGGAGGGCTGTGCGAGGTCACCAGCCTCACTTTCTCCTCCAGAGCCGTCTGGGTCCAGTGACTTGATATTCCTTAAGAGGACTGGAGATGACCCAAGATGCAACGGGAGACCCTGGTCCTTTGAGACTAAGGCCTTCTCACAGACTCACTTAGAGTGAGGCAATGCCCATTCAGTGAATAGGCCTCTTTAAGAAGTGAGTCAAGAGTCAACTTCTTTAAGAAGTGAGCCTCTAATTTAAAAAAAATCAAGGTGAGAGAGGAAGACTCTCAGGGTTGCTGTTTCAAAGAGAAACAGTTACCATTGACTTCCTGGGCAGTGGGACTTCAGTAGACACCACCTAGTTCAATCATCTCATATTACGCATAAGACAATAGAGGCTTGTAAAGCTAAAAGTGACTTGTTCAAAGTCACCCAGCCAGTGAGAAGAGCCAGGGCTAGTCATCATCAGCATCCCAGTCAAAGAATTCTGCTTTATGATGTTCTTCCCAAGTGATGGGAAAAGACTTTCTTGATTTTAGGTCCATCAGTGCCCTCTCCGCTTCTTCATTTAGTGTTTGTAGTGTAATAACAATTACTTTCTCTACCAATGAGGAGTCTTATGCCAGTGCTCTGGCTTGAGCCCTGGGTTACACTTAAAAAAAAAAAAAGCTAACATTTATATGAGCCCTACTATGTGCTGAGCCTATGCTCAGCACTTTACAATTATTATCCCATTTGATCCTCAACAACCCAGGGAAGTGCTATTATTATCCCCATGTTACAGCTGGGGAAACTGAGGCAGACAGCTAGTAAGTGTCTGAGGCCGGACTCGACCCCAGGTCTTTCTGCCTCCAGGCCCAGGGCTCTATCTCTGCAACGCCCGCCTCCGCCGCCCCCAGTAGCACTTGGGTCCTTAATAAGCGATTCTTGATTAATTGCTTGATCCATTACCGAGGGGGAATGCAGGAGTTCTGACAGTTTGCAAAGTCGTCTCCTCCGCGGCACCTCCTGAGACCTCCGAGCGCGGCGCCTGTGTCCGACACAGACCAAATCACCCGCAGCCAAAATGCGGCGGTGCAGTTATTCCTCCCCAATAGGAAAGATTCTGGGGGAAACTTCCTCTCCCCTGTCTTCCTGACAGGACAAACGAACCAACGCAGAGGCCGTTTAATCCGATTACAGCTGAGTAAGATTGCCCTTGTAACATACCCGACAAGGAGCAATCATTCTCTTTCCCTCTCCCTCGCCCTCCCTCTGTCTCCTTCCGTCTCCTTCCCTCCCTCTCCCTCTCCCTCCCTCCTTCTACCTCTCCCTCCCTCTCCCTCCTTCCCTCTTCCTCTCCCTCCCTCTGGCTCCGTCCCTCCCTCCCTCTCCCTACTCCCCCTCCCCTTCCCCTTCCCCCTCTCCTCTTTCTGTCTTTCCTCTCCCTCTCCAGGCAATTCACAGCACTTTGGGATAATCATAAATTCTAGGAAGTCCATCCTTGCCGCTACTCACAAAGGGCCTGAGCTGGATGAGTCCCCTCCCCACCCTATTCTGCAAAAATGATTTTTCTAAAGGGTAGATCTGACCTTGCTACCATGACCCGCCCTGGTCAGCAAGCTTCTATGGCTCTCTGGTCCCTCCAGGACCCATCACATGCCCCGTTTGACATTGAAAACTCCTCACAACCTGGCACCTTCATGCCTTCCAGTCTTCTAAGTCATTCATCCTTATTATATACATTATATATGTATGCATGCACGTGTCTACACGTATGCATGTACATGTCTGCATATATATGTGCATGTTTTTAAATCTCGTTCTTTCAGCACATGTGTGTGTGTACATGTTGTATGGACATGGCTATTTACATGTTCCCTGCCCCAGTAGAAGGTAAGCTCCCTGAAGGCAGTTGCTGCTTATGCTTTCTTTAGGTCCTTTGCTTACCATGGGGCCTGGCAGGTAGTGAGCCATCAGTGACTCCTGCTGCGTCTCCGACACTCCAGTCTCGCTGGAGACCCCAGTCACGTTCCACCTAAATGCTCTCTCTCTCCAGGCTAACAATTCCCAGCTCCTTGACCATATTCTCAGGGGGCGTGAGCTCGGGCCCTTTGCCCTCCAGGCTGCTCTCCAGCTTATCATCGTCCTCCCTCCACCCCCACCACTGGCCACACATTCTCCAGGCTGTTATCAAAGGCTGCCCCATAAGGATAGAATGGGGGGAATGACCCAGCAAGTTATTTTAAATACGTTCCAGTCTGCTGGAGCTAAAAATTGCTTTAACAGAAACATTTTTCTCTTCAAAATAACCTCCGTGTCATGAAAATTCCCCAAGGAGCAATGACCCAAAGGGGGAACTTCCAGACATATGGAGAATTCATTGAAAAACCAGGGAGAGCAGGAGATTCTGTGTCCCATGGAGCACTGCCCCTTGTGTCTGGTTGAGCACAAGGTCCCCTTAGAGTGGAAGAATCTCAGATTTCATGCCCATCTCTTGGCACCCCTAGCTGCCTTCCCAGCACGGATCAGGTGCCACTACCCATATGAAACCTTTCCCGATCTCTTCTCTGTGAAATTACTCTGTATTAACTTCTCTCTCTACATGCTAGGAACCAGAGGATCATATAAGAGCTGGAAAGAACCTCAAATACCATCAAGTCCAAACCCCTCCCCCATTCTCCAGATGATGAAACTGAGGTCATAAGGTAGTATTAGAATTAGGGTGTGAACCTGAAGTATCTGACTCCAAAACCAGTGACCCTGTCACAGGGGCACACAGACTCCCAATAGAATGCATGAGCCTCAAGGAGAAGGTTGGGTTTCTTTATGTCTGTGTGCCAGCGCCTAGGATAGTGCCATGTACATGGTAGGTGTTTAATCAACATTGACCAGATTGAACTGAATCCCTGTGGAAACTTAGAATGCTCTGAGCATCTCTGAGGTACTGAACTTTCTCACCTTGGACAGATTCCCTTGCATCCAAGACTCACAATTGCTCCCCACTAAGTGCCCACTCTCCAGTATATCCCCTTTGTAAGTTGCTGTAGCTGAAAAATGCAGACCCCTGAAAGCCAGTTTCCTCGCCCCTAGTAAGGTTGGTCCTTGGACAACAGCTGCCTGTGCAAGCTTGTCATCAAGTCAGGATTAGAAACTCCTTCAATTCAGGCTGGACCTCTGGGAGCGGTCACCCTGCTGGAATTGGCCTCCAACCCCAGGACTGCCTCCATCCAGGTTAATAAGTAATGGATTTGGGAGTTGAAGGATCTGGGTTTGGGTCCTAACTCAACCACTTACTGCCTTGGAGACTGAGATAAAACTTCATCTCTCTAGGCTTCAGTCTCCCCTTCTGTAAAATGAGAGGAAAGAAGGAAGGAAGGAAGAAAGGAAGGAAGGAAGAAAGGAGGGAGGGAGGAAGGAAGGGAAAGAAAGAAAGAAGGAAGGAAGGGAGGGAGGGAGGGAGGGAGGAAGGGAGGAAGGGAGGGAGGAAGGGAGGAAGGGGGAAAGAGGAAAAGGGAGGGAGAGAGAAAGAGACAGAGACAGAGTGAATAAAGGGGGGGAGGGAGAGAGCAGTCAGGATGTTGAAAGATCTAGGCTAAATCATGGGTCCAATCTAACAACTTCAAATGTAATAAGGACAAGCAACATGTCTCACGCTTGAGGTCAGGAAACTGATTTCACAAGTACATGATGAAGGAAGTGGTGGCTTGACAGTAACTTGCCTGAGAAAGATCTGTGGGTGTTAGTGGACCATAAGGTCAACACCAACCAACAGTGTGAGATGACTACCCAAACCCTAACGATTATCTCTGACTACACTGAGAAAAGCAGGGAATCTGGGGCTAGTGAAGTAATCGTTCCACTGCCTCTGCCCTGGTCAGACCCACCACTGGGGGGTCTCTTCAGTCTGAGTACCACATGTGGGGAAGGATACCAATGAGTTGGAGATTTGCAGAAGGAGGCAGTGAGGACGACCCTCTTAAGGGGATGTGACGGCTGTCCTCAAGTACTTGCAGGGCCAATGTGTGGAGATGGGACTACATTCTTTCTTGGACCCAAAGGAGACAATCAAAAGCAGAGTAGGGGCAGCCGTCACCTTGAAATCAGGAAGAATTTCCTAAAAGCACCCCCTTTTAATCAGGGAGTGGGCTGCTCCCTATGTTAGTGAGCTCTCTGTCACTGGAGGCTTCACCCAGAGGCGGGGAACACCGTGGAGGGGACTCTTGTTCAGTGCAGGTCACGATGCCCCCCTCCCCCCAATTCTAGAGTCCTGTGCTAGGTGACCAAGGCAGAACAGAGCAGGGAGAAGGTGAAAGGGCTCGGACCTGGGCCCCAGAGAGAGTTCACATGGAGGAGCCTGGGAGGAAGCTCCTCATGGGGAGAAGAGGAAGACCCTTGGTTGGTCAGACCTGAGTCGGTGGCAGGACGTCCAAGAGGAAATCAGCCCTTGGTTTGAGTGCTGTCCAAAAAGACGCGCTGGGAGCCCGGCCTCTGGGAAGGAGGACACTGCGTCACTTTCCAAAAGTGACAGTTGGGGACATTTTTTTTCTCTTTAAGCACAAATTCTCCTAAAACCCCCATTTTGTCTTGTGCCTGAAAAAAAAAAGTGATTGGGAAAGTAAAGCTAATCTATTTCGAGAGGGACTTTAGCAGGTTCTGGGGTAAGACTTGGAAAAGACCCCCAAGGTCTTGGGGCCCAAGTCCCTCCTTGTACAGTTTAGGAAGACAAGGACAAGAGAGGGAAGTGGGTAAAATCCCACAGGAAGTAAGAGCCAGGTTAGAACTCTGGTCCTCTCAGTCTTACATGGCTGGGACAACTCCACGGCTCAATCTTGCTTTTCCTGGGCAGGAGAAGGGTACTAAAGGCCTTTTTGTCGCTTTGGGGAGGGTGGAGTAGAAAAAAGAAAGGACTCTCCCTCTGCTCCTGCCCCCTGCCCAGGTTCTTCAGTGGTCTAGCCTCCCTCCCTGGATGCTAAAAGGCCACACTCATTTTGGGGGCCACACCACCAACCCAAATGACCATCTATCTGCTCTGTTGTAAGCCTGGGCTTCAAAACCCTTCCTGTCTCTGCCAGCTAAATGTGAGAAATCTGCACAACTGACCAGCTCCTGCCCCTTTCCCCAGGGCTCACAAAACATGTGCAGCCCCTCCCTCCCCCAGCATGGCTCAAAGCAACCTTGATTCTCTGTCTCCTTTTGCCTCATCCTCTGGAACCCAGGCAGCAAAAGAATGGGGATGGGATGTAAGGGAGTGGGTCAGGCCCTCAAAGTGACATCCTTGGGGCAGCTCTGCTTGGTGGACAGTGGGCCTGGCTTCTGGGATGCCTTTTCAGCCTTCTCTCTCCCTCCCTCATTCTTTTCTACTGAAATTCCCCCCTGCCTTCTCCCTCTCCTGCCTGACTCCTGCAGCTGAACTCCCTGGGGTACTTTGAAGTTCAGTTCAGACGTCGAGGCCTCCAGGAAGCCTTTCCTATTTCTAGAGGAGGAAGCAATCCCTCCCTCACCCGATCCCTTAAGGCCCGGGCTGGCATCTCGGTAAGATGCCTATGAGGGTATCCTGACTTGGATGGATCTGCCTCATCCTACCTCAGTGACTTTGGCCAAGTCACTGACTTCTCCCTGGCTTCATCTGCAGATAGAGCGGATAGAATAGGCAGGGCTCAATGTCTCCTCCAGCTCTAGACCTGGCTGGTGCTTCTACAAAGACCATCTTATGTTATCCTCCTGACAACCCTGGGGGGGGGTGCTGTTCTTGTCCCCACTTTACAGATGAAGATATTGGGGCAGACAGAAGTCAACTGACTTGCCCAAGGTCACACAGCTACTAAGGGTCTTCCTGACTCAAGTCCAGCACTGTTCTCTGAACCACCTTGCTGCTTCCAAGGAAGGAGCCCCTGCCCCAGCTGGACTTCCCCCCACCCCAAGACTGTTATCTCTTCAAGGGCCTCACTTGAGACATAGCCAGAGAATCTGTGTTTGAATCCTGACTCAAGCACTTAACCACCAGACTCCAAACCATTTTCTGATCCTCTGTTTCTTCATTTGTAAAATGACAGTGTTGGACTGGACAGTTCGTCTAGCTCATAAAATGTATAAACCCATCTGTAATCTTCCCATCACCTTCACAGCCCAGCCTGGCAGAGCATTGAGAAATGTTTATTGAAGGAACAAGTAGAGAAAACAAGAGTGCAGTTTTGCCACTGATTCATGAAAGGAGAAAGCTGAGCACTGGAGGTTTAAGCTGAAAGGGGCCTTTTGGGTCCAGCCTCCTCATTTTGCAGATGAGGCCCAGAAAGGAGGGTGGAACTTTGAGGAAGGTGTCAGTGGTGGGAAGACAGAGGACTATACAGAACCCAACACAACACCATACCCTTATTTTTATAGATGAGAACGTTGAGGGCTGAGGAGACTGAGTGGTTGGGATCTGGGTCTCACAAGTAGCAAATCCATTGGTCTTTTCCAATGTCTTACACTGGGTTTCCTGGCTAGGGCTGAAAAACGAAGTTCTCCACTCATGACTGAGCAGAAATGTGTGTGGAGGGGGGAGGGGGAGTGTCATTCTGCAGCAGACAAGATGATTCAGATGAGCTTGCTGGTCCCCAAACAGCTCTGGGTACATCCTTCCTCTTAGGCGTGAGATGTCACCCTAAGTGCCAAACATAGGAAGCTGTGAAATAGGCCCTTTCAAAAGATAAGCTCCTGCCTAACCACAGGATGGCTGATGGCTGTCCTTGCCTCACTCACATCTGAACTTTCGGGCGCCTGCATTTCCCGAGTGTGGTTGATTGTTGTAAGTGCCTGAAAGTGGTGCTAGGAAGACCCAAGGAGGCCCCACCCATGTGCAGCACTTACCTGGAAGAGTTCAAAGAGATCCTCATGAGCAACAGTAAAAACCTCTACTTGGGCTGTCTGGTTGGTTTGATGATGTGATCGAGCTTTCTTTTCTCTGCATCAGCACCATCTTCTCAATCTGGAAATGTCTTCATCCAACCATCAGCATATCAGAAGCTCCTCAGAGGAAAAAACATCTGTCCTTCCCCAGATGCACATCTCCATTTACTATCCAAGAGGACATTTTCCTAATCTCATAGTTTCCTGCCTCCCTCCTAGAGTTTGCTCCATCAATTATCCCTTACCACCAATTATCCACCAATTATCCCTATCAATTATTCCTCCAGGGCCACTCCCCTACCTCCCAACCCCATTGGCAATCCAAGTCTTCAGGGGGTGGCGCTGCTACTTATTAGAATTGACTCTGAGAGGGGTGTGTTTTCTAATACTGTCCCTCATGAGCCCCCTCCAGTGTGCTTACCATTTATTATTCCCCCCCCCCCCCGTACCTTCAATAATCCTTTAGAAAGGGAATTTAATGAGAAATTGAATTTAATGTCTACCTTTTGACCAAATCTGCTCTCCCATAACCACCCAAGACAACGTCCTTTTCTCAGCCCTGCCTTTGGGCACCACTCAATGCCATTAACTATGCTTCTTCTGGAAATGTCTTCCCTTCTTTCCAGGACACAGCCCTCTTCAGGTAATCACCACTCTAGTGCCTCCTTTTCTCTTTCTTTATCTTCAACTTTCTACCAAATTTCCTCAAAACTTCTTGAGGGGAATTCTCTCCAAAGGCTCAATAAATCATTCTCATGGATTTCCCTAACAAAACATTCAATTTCTAAGAAACTATTAAATGCACTTAGATTCCCCTACAAGGAAAGACAGCATAGCCTTAGAGACCTAGCACTTGAAGGCATCTCAGGGGCCATCTGGTCCAACATCTTACAATTGAGGAAACCAAAGCAAAAAGAAGTTCAGTGAATTGCCCAAGGTTGTACAGCTAGTCACTGTGAAGGATTTGAATCCAGGTTCAAATCACAGGTTCCACAGTGGGGTTCTCTAGCCTGACCCTCTCATTTCATAGATGGCTCACAGATTCCATGGATATTCAGTGGCAGAGCCTAGATTTAAAGCCAAGTTGTCTGCCTCCATACTCAGTTCCTTCTCCACTCCACAAGGCTGCTGCTCTCTCCATCCCCATGGTGCTTTGCACCGGAGGAGTCTCTCCCTGGCTCTCATTTGCAAATCCAATTGCTTCTCAGACTACATCAAAGCCATGTAGACAACCAAGGTGAAGAAAGGACTCCACAGGCTCATTACTGAGACTGGCTGAGAGAACTGAGGTTTATTCTAGAGGAGAGAAGACTGAGCTGTATTCAAGTATTAGAAGGGTTGCCCTATGAAGGAGGTCCTAGAATCAAAAGGAACAACAGGTGAAAGTCATAGAGAAGCAAAGTTAGTCTCAACTTTAGGAAAAGCTTCCTACCAATTAGGGCTGTCCAGAAGCTGATTGGGCTACCTCTTCAGGTAGTGGGTTTCCTGTCACTGGAGGTATGAAAGAAAAGACTGATGACCTCGTAGCACTGTAGAGGGGATTCTTGTTCAGATATGGGCAGATTGGGTGGACTTGGAAGCTCCTTCCCACTCTGAGGTCCCACGATTCTATGATTCATTCTAATACTGTTTGAAGATTATTTCTGGTGTTGTTTTTAAATTTTTGTCACGATCCTTTAGGGCTACTTTGATGACCATTCTTTTCTCCTTGTTTGCTAATGCCCATGGAGAAGAAACAACAAGATTTGGTTCCAAGGAGTTATGTTCTCCTGGAAGTTAAACTTTAGAAGAAAAACGTAGAGGAGAGCAAGATGGCGCCAGTTGTGGTAACTCAGTGCCAGAAAGTACATGATGCCTGATGGCTTTCCAGGTGGTTCCTGAGAGAGGCTTCTGGATTAGGGTATCTGTAGAATCAGATAATCAACAAGCATTTATTAAGCACCAATTATGCCCTGGGCACTGGGCATACAAAGACAAAAATGAAAGTTTTTAATGGAGAATTTGGTATGGATTCTCATCTTGAAGGCAAGCCTAGTTGCTCCAAATGATCCTCCTTTGACATGTCTCTATCTGTCTCTAAAATTCTACAATCCCATAGCCATGAGAGTAGAACTAAAAGGCCTCTAAAGTCTTTTCTAACTCTAAATCCTGTGGGCCTAAAAATTTAGGAACTCAGGAAGTGATACTGGAGAAAGATGAGTCAGTCTTGGCCATCATCTGGCCCATCCATTTCTAGAATATTCACTCACATATGAAGAAAGGTTAGTGATTAAAAGTTTTTAAAACTAACTTCAGGTTTCCCTCTATTAACCCAAAGACATTTGGCTCCTGAGCCCTGAGAGATTCTGGGTACCTGCCAACAAGAAAAATGCCTGTGAACTGCTCTTTCCCCAGTTAAAAATAACCATAAACCCACATCAACATAAAAGAAGGGTTGGGTATGAATTGGGTTCCATGTTAATGGTGTTTGGGGAGGCCAAGGCTGGGCTGCAGCTGCACCTGGGACCCCTTGCACAGATCAGCATCCCTTCCTACCTGGGCCAGTATTCTGTCCCCAGGCTCACAAGAAGCACTTTGAAAAGAAGTGAGGAAATCACACACCACCCATTTCCTGGCAGTAAATTAAGCCAGTCTTTAAAACATTCCAGTGCTGTTCACTTGCCAGTCCCAGAGCCCAGACACCTGCAATGGGCTGGGCTTTCAAGGTTGGGCTTTAAAGCATCATAACATATTTAACTCTTTTGAAAATATGCGCCCGCGCACGCGCACACGCACGCGCGCACACACACGCACACACACACACACACACACACACCTCACCCGATTTCATGCTGGACGAACTCATCTTTTTCCACTTAGAAAAAAACAACAACAACAAGAAAGAGTGACTAAATCTCCCTGGTTGCCCCCACCCAGAAAAAAAAATTCATTTCTGGGTGGATGGCTTGTCTCACTTCCCTCTCCTGCAAGATCTCCTGGAACCTCCCTCATTAGGGAGGATGTCCAAAAGACTGAGTAGATTCAGTGAATTCTCAGCATGGGGGAATGGACTTGGAGTCAGGAAGAGCTGGGCTCAAATCCCACCAGAGTCACTTACTGGCTGTGTTACCCTGGGCAACTCATTTACCCTCTCTGGGTCACAATTTCCTCAACTATAAAATGGGGAAAATAATTCTTGCATGGTTGTTGTAAGGATTAAATAATAAAATGTCTGTAAAGTTCTTACAAACCCAGTTTTCTTATTTTCAGTTTTATTAACCTCTCCTTTGATTTTCAGGATTTCTAATTTGGTAGTTAATCAGGGGATTTTAATTAGGTTTTTTTTCTAGCTTTTTTAGTTGTATGCCCAATTTGCTGATTTGCTCTTTCTCTATTTTATTGATGTAAGCATTTAGAGATACAAATAAATTTTGGCATGCTGTCCCATTATTGTCATTTCTTTGGTGAAACTATTGATTATTTCTATGATTTATTGTTTGACCCACTCATTCTTTAGGATTAGATTATTTAGTTTCCAATTACTTTGTAATCTATTTTTCTATGGTCCTTTATTTTTTGTCAGTAAATTAAATTCTTTATTTTTTAAAATATTTATTTGTTTATTTACTTTTAGTATACAACATTCAGTTCCGCAAGTTTTTGAGTTCCAAATTTTCTCCCCCACTCTCTCTCTTCCTCCCCCCACGGCAGCATGCAATACAATACACGTTCTACAAATACCCCCAAATTAAATATTAGTCAAGTTGTGAAGAAGAATTGTAACCAATGGAATGAACAAGAAAGAACGAAACAAAACAAAACAAAAAAGAGAGAGAGCAAGTAGTTTGCTTCCATTTGCATTCAGATTCCGTAAATCTTTCTGTGGGTGTGGATTGACCTTTCCATCATGAGTCCTTTGGAGTTGTCTTATAACCTGGCATTGCTGAGGGAAGCCTAGTCTATCAAAGGCAGTCATCACAATATGTCTATAATTGTGTACAATGTTCTCTTGGTTCTGTTCCCTTCACTCAACATCAGTTCATATAAGTCTCTCCGAGTTATTAGGAAGTCTGTCTGCTCCTCATTTCTTATAGCACAATAGTATTCCATTACATTCATAGACCACAACTTGTTTAGCCATTCTCCAATTGATGGGCATCCTCTTGATTTCCAATTCTTTGCCATCACAAAAAGAGCTGCTATAAATATTTTTGTATATATAGGTCCTCCTCCCACTTGTATGATCTCTTTGGGATACAGCCCTAAAAGTGGTATTGCTGGATCAAAGGGTATATACCATTTTATAGCCCTTTGGGCATAGTTCCAAATTGCTCTCCAGAATGGTTGGGTCAGTTCACAACTCCAACTATGGCCCTTTATTACATGCAATTTTTATTGTATTATGATCTGAAAAAGAATGCATTTAACTATTTCTGCCTTTCTACATCTGATTGGGACTTTTTATGCCCTGATCTATGCTCAATTTTTGTGTAGGTGCCATGTACCACTGAGAAAAAGGTATATTCCTTTCTATCCCCATTCAGTTTTCTCCAGAGGTCTAACCTATCTAACTTTCTAAAATTCTATTCACCTCCTTAACTTCTCTCTTGGTTATTTTGAGGTTAGATTTATCAGGTTCAGAGAGAGGAAGATTGAGGTCCCCCATCAGCACAGTTTTGACTATTTCCTCCTGTAACTTATTTAACTTCTCCCTCAGAAATGCAAATGCTATATCTTTTGGGGAATATATGTTTTAGTATTGATATTACTTCATTGTTGATGGTACCTAGTAATCACTCGACAAATAGATATTAAGCACCTATTTTGTGCCACACACTGTATGAGTCATTGAGGTACAAAGAGAAAAGTAAACCCCCCATTTCCAATCCCTCCTTGGCACAGATTCCAAGGTGATTTCCCCAAGCAGTTATCTGATTGCATCATTCCCTACTCAAAAAGCATCCCAGTATTCCTATTGCCATGAGGACCCCTGGGTTGGACATTTGAAGTCCATCACGGTACTTTCATACTCCAATCAAACTGAACTGGCCAGTAGCAGCATACAACATCCCATCTCTCACTTGTCTTTGCATTTGCATAAACTTTCCCCTGTGCCTGGAAAACCCTCCTTCCTCTTGTTGGCCTCCTGGAATTCCTTACTTCCTTCAGGGTTTAATTCAGGCACCACCTCCTAGAACATGTCTTTTCTTGCTGCTGTTGCTGCTGCTGCCATTAACTGTTGCTCCAGCTGAAGGGTTCACCCCCACCTTACCCACCTCACCTCCCACCCAACAGTCAAGAGAAGAGTCTCTGAACTCATGTAGGCTGTTCCTCAGACAATGGGTCCCCCATCTAGCCTGCTCTCACAGACTTTCAAGGCCAATGAGAACTTCCAGAATTTGCCCCACATCAGTACAGCCTTTGAGAACCCAGGATCCTCTCCGTGGCTTGGTAAAGCATCTTTGGAAAGTTCTCCGTTTATTTGTAGAGAGACTTTTTTTTTTCCTTCCAGAGGTTGAATTTTAGAGGGTGTGGTCTGTATGTGGGGGCAGCCTCCTATTTTGGACCAATGTGGGAATGTTGAGACACATTTTTTGTTCTGGACCCAAGATCATTAACCCTTCTGCTCCCCACCACCAGTAAGGTGGGAATTTTCTTGGGCTATGTTGACCCATTGGGACCATACCAAGAAAAGGCCAGTGAGTCAGAAACTGCCTGTGGGAAAGAATGCCAGCTCAGAGCCAGGCTTCTCAGCCACTTCAGACCTTGCATTTCTCCACTGGGTTTGCTAGAAAGTTCCCCATTTAACAGACTAATTTACAACTTATCTTGAGCTGCCAAATCATTGCCCAGTAGACTGTTTCTACTTCCCCTGCCCTATTCATGGTGGATGGTCTACGACCTCCTCTGTTGAGAGAATCAAGAAGTCTCGGTCTGGGCCAAAGTTTGGATCCCCCCAAACACAAATAATCTTCCCACAGCTCACTAGCCACGTTTGGCAACTGGCCGGGACAGCGTGGGGGGTCACATCATGAGAGCAGGGGCTTGGAGGTTCCATTTATGAGGTCAATCCTGAGCGCTCACCAGAGAAAGGCTGAAACAGGAAATGTTTTAGAGTAAATAGAGTCAGGGTAGCTAGGGACAAGGCAGAATGTAAGCCCCCGGAGAGCAGGCTTTGTTTTTATCGGAGACTTTTTGGAGAGTGGTTCAGAGCTGTGGCTTCATGGGTACAAGGAATCCCACCAAGGAACAACCAGCCTGTCCTGATGCAGTCTCTGCGTCAGATGCAAGACTGGCGGCTGCTGAGGTATAGTGGAAAGGATGATAGGTTCAAAGTCAGAGGATCTGGATTTGAACCCTAGATCTGTCATCCAGGACCAGGGCAACTTTGGGCAGGTCACGTAACTGCCCTGTGCCTCAGTTTCCTCATCTGGAAAATAAGGATGCTGAAGCAGAAGGGCTCTCAGGCCTTGTCCAGCCCTTGGGCTAGGATCCTATGATCCCAGGTCTTCCTGGATAGGGAATCAGCTCTTTAACCCCTACAGTTACATGGTACACACAAGAAGTGTTTGTTGGATTGGTCGGGACTTGGAATAAAGAGACCTAGAAAGGAAACTTGATTCAGGCCCACAATCCTGTTCCTGAGGAGTTTCCAGTTGGGCCTTCCAGGACCCAAGGAGCCTCCATAGAAGGAGAGAGAGGATGAGGGAGAGATGGACACAGTGGCAGAATTTTAATGGAATTGTTGTTTTGTTGTGTTTTGTCTTTTTCATTTCAAGGCAATCTTTTAGAAAATGTCCTTTCCTCCCTTGTTCTCCTCCCCTCCCCCTAAGTCTGCCCCCACCTCCCTTGCCACCATGGCATAGAAGAGAGAAGAGACGGGCCTGGGCTCATTTACTGTGGCTGCTCCAGCTCAGGGTTCACAGGGACACTGGGGTCGCTCAGTACCTAAGGACCCTGGAGATGAAAGTTCTCCGTTCACTTTTCATCCTCTTGTGTCTCAGACATCAGAGGCAGCCGTGGAGACCATGAACAGATGTCAGGCTTGGCCTGGTTCCCTTGAGGAGCCACATCTGCTTGGCCCCCTCCCAAATCTGTTGCTTGGCTGCAGGGCTAACCCCAGGGAGATGGGGGCGGGGGGGGGGGTTGCTGCAGGCTGACCCAGGGGGCTTCAGCAGGATTATCCAGATCCTGGCTGGTCTCTCCTTCTGGCTTTCACTGGGCTCACTACATACACTGCATGTGTTGTTTATAGCCAAGCGTTGTGAACATTTCTAATTTCCCTCCCCAAGACAAGGGCATTGCCAGCAGCCAGGGCTGACTGTGATGGGGGAGGGAAATCCTACCAAGACTGAATGTAGGTGCCCAGAAGCAGAGGGCCTGAGGAGATCAGCAACCTTGGGGGACTTGGGGCTGAAGGTTTCGATGGAAGCTTGGCTACAGCCCAAGAGGGTGCCTGCAGAGAGGTTAAGGCAGGCGACCCACAGTAGTAAGTGGCTTAGACACTCCCATGGCTTGAACTCCGCAGTGTGGTGGAACTCAATTTTTAATTCAGCAAGCCTTCATTAAGCACTTACTGCTTCCCAGTCACTGCGGTGGGTACTGGGGAGCCTCCCCACCTTAGAAAAAATCAAAGTGTGCCGACCCTCAATAAGCTTTCATCAAATACGGCCTATGTGCCCGGCACTAAACCAGCTGTGAGGACACAAGAATAACGAAGCAATCCCCGCCCTCAGGCTGCTTACATTCTACAAATCAATCAATAATAGGCTTTTATTAAGCACCTAGTATGAGCCAGCGTGCTAGGCACTAAAGAGAAATACAACCACAAACATGAAATCATTCCTGCCCTCCCGGAGAATAAAATCTCCTGGGAAACAAGACGTACACAGATGACTAGCTACAAATTATACACACGGAGGGAAATGAAGAAATAGAACCAGGGCGCTCCCAACCTGGGGGAGGAGACGATTAGGGAAGACCTCCCAGAAGAGGTGGCCCCTAGGCCTTGAAAGAAGCTAGGAATTCCAAGAGGTAGAAGTGAAGGGGGCCAGAAAAAAAAAGGGTGCCGGAGCGGGGCCCCACAAAACTCGAGTCACCTGAGGTAGGTATGCTGGGGCGCATTGACTGTGTAGGATTTGAGAGAGGTCAAGAATAGGACAAGACAAGGAGGCTTGCGATATGCTCTCGTGGAGGGGTCTTTTTATTAATGAGATCCTCCATCCTTTAAAGCCGGGAAGGTTCAAAGATAATCAGGCGCGTCCGATGATTCCCCTGAGAACACCCTGGTGGCCCAGGGAGTGGTGAGGGTGCTAGTGGAGCCAAAGGGCTCCGCTGGGCCTGGGGAGCCGTGGGAGAGAAGCCAAGGACTGGAGAAGGCTGGGGGCATTTCTGTAGCTGCCCCTGGAAGCTCCTGGTCTCCTTCAAGGCTCAGCTCAAGAACCACCTCCTACACTCCATTAAGCCTTTCCCGATCCCTCCAGCTGATATCTAAAGTGTGAACCAGACTCAGTCTGGACCAATTGAAATCCTCGTGCGTCATTTCTCCGTTAGAGTGTGAGCTGTCGGAGAACAGGGGCGGCTTTTGCTTTCTCTTATCCCTAAATCCGGTGCTTGGCGCGCAGTCAAGCTCCTAAGTGCTTGCTGAGTTATCTTTTTGAGCCCATTTCCCGGGTAAGCAGCCTGAGGCTGAGAGAGCTGAAGTGACAGCTCGTACAGAACGGGGGCGGGGTCCGACCCTTTGGTCTTCTCCACTCCAAGGTCGGTCTTCTATCCTCTACGTGACGCAGCCTGTCCAGAAATCCTCCGGGGCCGGCCAATGCCCAGGAGCAAATTGATCCGCAGAAAGGCAAAATGCCTTCCACACAGTAAGAGCTTAATAAATGCTCGCTGACTCGAACCAACAAGAGGAAGCTTGGCGTAGTGGATGGAATGCTAGGCTCGGGGTCAGGGGGCCCTGCGCTCGAATCCCGGCGCAGGCATTCACTAGCTGCGTGACCTGGCCGCGTCACCGGCCTCCTCTCAGCCTCGGTTTCCCTGTGTGTGCAGTAAGGAGGTTGCAATGGGCGCCTTCTAGCTCCAGATCGGTGATCCTGAGAATTGTCGTACAGCTAGCGAATAGCAGGGAGGGCCAGGATTAGAACCCAGGCCCTCTGAGTCCAGACCCAGGGTTGGCTCCACTGCACCAGGCTGCCTCGGGAAGAGAATCGGCCGCTCGCTAACAAAGCCTCTGCTCCTGCCTCGCAGCCGAGCTTCTCCGAGCAGCTTCCAGCTCCTTCCTGGGGTGTCACTGCAGAGCGCTCCGGCTTTGTCTGCACAAGACCCGCCCGGGTGCTGAGGCACGGCCGCAGCCGCCGGGCCGCTGGGCACCGCCAAGCGCCGCTCTCCCCCGAACTAGAAAGAGAGCGTGCCCGGCAGAGTGTGCTGCAGGTGCGGGGGAGCCACGCAGCCGGGGGGCCGCCCAGGGATCAGGGGGTCCAGCCATGCACGATGGCTTGGCATGGGCTGCATTCGGGGGGGGGAACAGGTGAAGCCCAAGGCTGCGGGGGACGTAATGCAATGGAGACTGCCCTTGCGCCTCGCTCATTTCAAGCAGCCAGCCGTATAACGTACGCCAAATGGCACTGATGGGGGTTAGGTGCGGGGGGAAGAGACCTGCTTTGTCACTTCTATCGGGAAGGCAGGCTGATGCTGGAGTCCGATCCACGACAGCACTAGGAGCAGCCATTCAGCCCTGGTTTAAAGACTCCTCCAGTGAAGGGGACTCCCTACTTGAAGATAGGTCTCATGGTGAGGAAGGTTTTCCTTACATCCAACCTAACTGCCTTCCAAATGCTCTGCCCAAAGACCAAAAGAGGGAGAAGGCGGAGGGAAGGAACCACATAAAAGCCCTTTAAAAACTTAAAGGCGACTATTTTGTCCCCACCTACCCACCCAGTCTCCTCAGGCAGCTAAGGAGTGACATAGATTGCCAGTTGGACCTGGAGTCAGAAAGACCTGAGTTTGAATCCTGCCCCAAGCACTTGCTTGGCTGTGGGATCTGGAGCAAGGGACAGCCTCTCAGCCTCAGCTCGCCAGTCTGTATAATGGGCATAATAATAACAGTACCTGCTTCACAGAGTTGTGCGGATCAAATGAGATAACACAGGCAAAGCATTAGATAAATTCGATCAATCCAGTAGATTGTTGTAATTCCATTGCTCTTCAGGTTAAACCTACCCAGTTCCTTTGAACAAGCCCCGCATGGGGCTTTCCTGGGCCTGGCTGCCTCTGGATATTCTCCAGACTCCTGATGCACAGCCCCGGCCCCTCACTGGCCTCTGCTCCCCTCATGGCTGCCCAAAGCCCCAGGTGGTCCCTGGTGACGGGCTGAGCTTGGACACTACTAAAACTCTCCAATCCTTTTCATACAGATTGTCATCTCTCTTATCTTATACTTGGGAAACTGACTTTTAAAAAAAATACAGATGGGAGACTTTTTATCTGTCTTAATTATATCTCATGCCTTTCATGGCCAATGGGCTTATCTGCTGGAATCTTTTCAGATCGTGACTGTCTTCTAAGCCATTAGCTACCCCTCCCTGATTGTGTCCTCTGCATATTTGATGGGCACGCCTTTTGTGCCCTTAACCATTTTATATATGTGTGTATTTATATGTGTGTGTATAATGGCGCAGAAATATTTACAGATCCCTGAGGCACTCCAATGGAGACCTCCTAACATGACTTCAAGCCACTCATAAGAACCCTCTTTTCTTCTACAAAAACGTAGACAACCTTTGCTCTTCTCCAATCCCAAAATTCATCACCAGTTCTCTATGAAGAGGGATTTCTCCATCAGTGGAGAGGTCTATAGGTGCTCTTGTTTGTGGATGGTGTTATACTGGTTGCATGGGTCCCTACAACATTGTGGAACCTCCTTAATGAGATCCATGATTATTCAAAAGACATGAGCCTCACAATCCACACAGAAAAAGCTCAAAGGACAACAAACGCCTCTTTGTCCAGATGGTGACTTGATAATGGCTGGCTGGTCCGCTGAGCTCACGACAGGGGGAGCTCAGAACAGAGGATGAGGAAGAGCCCAGTCTGGGTTTCCTGTGAGAAGAGGTGTAGCCCTCACAGTGGCTCCCAAAACAGAACCCTATCCTTGTATCACAAACATTCCCCCTGCAATGCTATATGATTGCAAATATGGGAATACCATGTCCTCTGATGAATGAATTGCAAGTGACTCTAAGGGCAACAGGGACACATATGTTGGATGCAAGTAGGGCACAATCTAATTCAAGAGATGACCCTCATGCAGAAAGGGGAAAGGGAGATATTGAAGAAATATATGTGCTTAGCAAAGGAGACCAGCCACTTCTACAGCAAGAGCTCAAGCCCAGGGGCTGCACTGGTGCCCATGAAATGCCCAGCACATCTGTGCCATCCTCCATGGAGGATCTATGGAAGAACGTGGACAAGAATCATTCAGGGTGAGAAGGGGGAGAGGTACAGGCTGCACCAGCCCAGCGAGGTGGGTGCTACAATTATCACTCCCATTTACAAATGAGGAAACTGAGGCAAGGGCATTTACCTTTTAGTAACTGGCCTTGGGGCTCTGAGCCTCAGTTTCTCCATCTGCAAGATGAGGGGGCTGGACTAGGTTTTCTCTAGGGCTCCTTCCAGCTCTCAATCCTATGCCTCTGATGGGATCATGGCAGTGATCATGGTGATCCAAGCTGGCGCCCATACAACATTTGGAGGTTTGTAAAGCCCTTCCCCCAGCCCCCAGCCCCCAGCCCCCAGCCAGGCCAGGCACTCGAGCAGAACTGGCCTTTTCTTTCTTGTGTGAATTTCTCTTCTTCTTGGTTTGGGCCGGGCCCCTTCAAACCAGAACAGTCTGTCTCAATGCTTCAGCCCTTCCGTTTCCAGGCCCAGGACAGAGCAGGAAGTGGGGAGGGGGGAGGCCTGTGTGAAAATTTGGAGAAAAGAAGACTTGACCGAAGCCTTTGCAATGACATGCCCTGGGCTCAGAGGCTCCACTTACGGCTTGTGGCCAGCTGGGCGTCCCATCTGCCTCCCCCATGCTCTGGCCCAGGCACTCCCTCCTCCTGGGGAGGAAGAGAGATTGTTTCATTCTTTGTGCTCGTATTCCAGGGCCTGGCACACAGGAAGCTCTTGGATGCCCCATCCCGGAATCCTTGGCTTCCTTAAAGGCTCACTTCAGAGGCCCCCACCCCGAACAGTCGTTGGGATGTCTCCCTCCCCAATGATTCCCTGCCTGAGCTCTTCCTTGGCTTCTCCCCCCCTCCCTCCCTAGGGGCATTTATCTGGGCACCTGATGGTTGGGGACCCAGTCAAATGCAAACTCCCTAAAGGTTCTTTCACCTCGCATACCAGTACCAAGGAGACTACCTAAGACTTAAAGTTATGAGCTATATGAATTATATGTAGCTTGTGAGTCATAAGTTTTTGGTAGAGGGAGTTCCCAGGCCGGGAGTTCTAAACACTGATGATATCACAGGTCTGGACCAAAAAAAGTATGAGGCTTTTCAGGGTGTGCTCAGTGCCCGCTTGGGAGCTTCAGTTCTCTGATGCCACATTGACTGAGCATCTGGCAGAATATGGGAAGAAAGTTCAGATGAGATGTGGGCCGCAGAGACCAGGAGGGGGATAAAGGTCCCACCCAGATCCCAAGATCACACAAGACAGAACTGCTACAGAAGGTAAGCCAGGGGAGGCTGGGGGCTGTTTCCAGAAGCCTTGCCCAGTGCCCACACATAGTAGGTATTTTATCAATGCTGATTAAGTGATTGATTGATTGATTACAGGCTCCAAGATCTTGACCTATGAGAGACCAGGGCAGGGCAGCATTTCAGCTGGGCTTTAGTGGATGTGTAGGGATTCACCTGGGGAAAGAGAAGAGAGGGCAGTCCAGGTAGAGGCTTCCAGAATTTAGAGCCAGACTAGATCCCCAGAGGTCATCTGGCCCAACCCCCCCTCTTTTTACTCAGGGGGAAACTGAGGCCCAGACTGGCCCAAGCTCAGGCACATTTGTAGGAAGTAGAACCAGGATTGGAATCTGGGCCCTAGGACTCCACCACCAGGGCTCCCCTCAGCCACATCTACAGCACAGGGGACACACTGACCCAGGGTCCCCTGGGCTCCTGGTGGCTCACAGCCTACATAAGGACCAGGCCAGCTCGGGTGGCCTCCCCGGCCCCAGACACAGCTACCCAGAGTGGGTGGGACAAGCAGGTGGGGCTTCCCCACACAGCATCCACCAGAAACTGGCAAGAGGAAGGATGTTTTCTCTCCCAGCTGTGGGAGGGGGTGGGAGACGGGCAGCAGAAGTGAATCAGGATGAGTAAGCCTGAGCAGAGCAGACTGAGGTGTGCTTGGATGGAGGCTCAGGGTCAGGCTGAACCCAGAAAGGAACAAACAGGGAAGGGAGCAGGGCATGTCCTCTCCCTGTCTTCCCA
Source organism: Pseudochirops cupreus (assembly GCA_028627135.1). Taxonomy (NCBI): domain Eukaryota; kingdom Metazoa; phylum Chordata; class Mammalia; order Diprotodontia; family Pseudocheiridae; genus Pseudochirops; species Pseudochirops cupreus. Next base: position 569,195,646 of record CM053582.1, on the reverse strand, counting down.
AGCCAGGAAGGAGAAGCCTCAGAGCCCACTCAGGCCTATTTCACAGAAGGGGAAACTGAGGTCCAACGACAGAAGTGACCTGAGAGGTCACATAGTGCCATTAGAGCCAGGATTTGAACTCAGACCCTGGGACTTCATCCTGTGCACATCATGCCTCCCACTCTGCCTCTTTTCTCCAACTTAATCCCCCCTTTCATAAGTGGGGTCTCTACCTTCCTTTCAACTTAGACCTTTCCTCGAGTCCAGTCCCACATTTGAGCCCAGGAAATCTCCTGCCAATGAGTCATGGAAACCCCCCTGACCCCACCCAGGCAGTTAAGACAAACCTGGCACCCAAAAGGAGGGGGCTGGATTCAGTCACCCACCTTTAAATCTATGACTCTCTCAGAGGTCATCTCTGAGCCTCAATGTCCTCATCTGAAAAATGGGGGATCTGGACAAAGAAATCTCTGAAGCCACCTTCAGCTATCAATCCTACAGACCTCTAATGGTGGAGAACGAGGCATCCAGACATGGGAGAGAGCAAGACTCACTGAAAAGAGAGCCCCAAGTAAAGGACCATGGAGGTCTGGTGCCTGGGCAAAACACTTTCCTATGGGGAGTCAGGGAAGGCTCTCTGGAGGAGGGCACATCGACATGGAGCAGTGGTTCTCAACCTTCCTAATGCGGAGACCCTTTAATACTCGCATGTGGGTGTATCTGCATGTGGGCGGACCCGCCTGGAGATGGATAGAGGAGCGGTGTCTCGGTTCCTAAGACCATGGGAAATAAGTGTTTTCCGATGGTCTTAGGTGACATCTGTGACCCCTGTGAAAGGGTTGTTCAACCCCCAAAGGGGTCGCGACCCACTGGTTGAGAACAGCTGACATGGAGCCTTGAAGGATAGTCAAGTCAATAAGCACTTAGTAAGTGCCTACTGTATACCAGGCACCATGCTAAATTCTGAAAGATTAAAAAAAAAGACTGTCCCTCCTCTCAAGGAGCTTACAATCTAATGGGGAAGGAAATAAGAAACAATTATGTGGAAACAAGCTATCTGCAGGATGCATAGAACATGATTCAAAGAGAGGAGGATCTGAACTGAGGGGCTGGGAAAGGCTGCAGAAGGAGGGGCTTGAAGGAAAGCTGGGGAAGGCAAAAGGCAGCACACCAGGCAGGGGGCACAGCCAGGAAAAATGCCTGGAGTGGGGAGATGGAGCATCTTGTGTGAGAAGCAGCCAGGATTCAGTCCTAGTAGGATGTGAGAGTCAGAAGTGACGTTGGGGACCCAATCCAAATATGGAAGGAACTCCCTCTGTGACCCCCAAGGAGGAGACCCTGGCACCTCTCTGGGCAGTCTCAGGATGCACCCCATAGGTATTATAGAGAGAGGCAGCTGTTTGCCTCAGGTCCCCGAGCGGGGCGCCTCCTCCTCTGACCTCCAGGCTCTTCCCAGGACACACCTCTTGCATGAGATGCAGGGGGCACACTGGCACTGGTTAGCACACAATTCAACCCAGAGTTCACCGAACCCTTGGGTTTGGGAAGGAAATCACTGTTAATCAATTGCAGTGAGCACACGGGCCCTGAGCCAGGATGGGAAAAATCACTTTAATGGGCAAAGCAGATGTTGCTAAACTCATTGCAAAAGTCAAGCAAGCCCCAAGCCAGTCCTTGCATGAGTGGTGCGGATCCGGCCTCCTGAATGGAGAAAACAGACCCAGGTCAGAAGTGGACCTCTGGGCAGGGCAGAGAGCCAAGGGTGCCAGCCCGGGAGGGCAGGAAGAAAGCAAGCTGGCTCTGGGAGCTCTGTGCCAGCCACCGTGGCAAAGGTGGTTCTCTTCACTACCCAGGCTCTGGTACACCTGGGAGCTGGGGCTTCCCCAGATGGCCCATTCACCTTTGCCTCTTCTGTTATGGCACCTCTCTGAAACAGACATTCAGCAGCCTTAGTCCAGAGAACTGAGCCAGGGTCAGGAAGGAAGGTCCAGGCTCAAGTCCCACCTTTGACATATACTGGCTGTGACCCTGGACAAGTCACTGGTCTCTCAGTACTCTAGGCAACTCTCTAAAATGATAAAGGGCTGAGAAAGCTCTGGCTTGCCTTGGTAGAGTTTCCTCCCCCAAGAGTTCCCTAGCTAGTGAACTAACATGCAGGTCCTAATCCCTGCTATATGAACATCTGGTCCAGGAACAGGTCAGCAGTGGGTTCCAGAAGCTTCTGAGGACCACCAGAGGCAGTGCAAAGACACCAGAAGGCCTGGGTTCAAATCTTGGCTCTGTGTCACTATGGATAACTCACTTCCTTTCTCTGGGACTCAGTTTCCTTATCTGTCCAATGTGGGGCTTGGAAAGGATCCTCTGTGAAGTTCCTTCCAATTCTAAATGTGGAGCTCCATGATACATCTTCAGATAAAAACACAAGGGCGTCCCCACGCCCTGCTCTCTATCTGAGGCCTTCCCTGGAGAACTCAGGCCTCACAAATCTCTTGTTCCTCTGAGGGATTGTAGTCCTTGGGCTTCTAATTTAAGAGCTGTTAAGGGGCTTCCACGGTCACATAGTCTAATATTCTCATTTACAGATAGAGAAACCAAAGCACAGAAAAGTGAAATGAGCTACCCATGGTCACCCCAGTAATAAATGGCAGTCAGAATTTGAACTTGGCTCCCTTGACTCCAAAGGCACCAAGCACCTTTCCACTGTCCCACACTGCTTCTATCACTTCATTGTATCTGAAAACCATGAAAGGGCTTGGCCTAGAGTCCTAGACCATTCCCATGGTTCTTTCTGACTTTCTGATGATTTCTGTCCTTTACATATCAAAATCAAGCTATCCTCAGCCATCCAGAGACAGATGGCTACCAGCCACTTCTTAGAGAGGGTCCCTGCCTAAAGCTGAGACTGGCTGAGTGGGGCCAAGGACCTGGGCAGGGGGGTGGGGAAGGCTTGGGGAACACTGTGTTTACCCATGCTTAAAGGCAGAGCTCAACACGCAGGAAATTCTGGCCTCGATCCACATAGAAGGAGGCAGCCTCATCAGCATCATCAGCATCATTTTTTTTTTTTGTCCAGCAGCGGCTCCATGCTAATGTCCTGAAGTCAGAGGCAGAGGATAAACAAGCCTTCCAGAGTTCACATTTGTTTACTTTTGGCAAAATGTGAGTTCCTGTTTGAAAGCAAAGGGGCAGCGAGGCTTTCTGAGAACCGCTGGGATGCTGCGCCTCCCCCTCCCCATGACTGATCAGTGAAGGAGAAATGAATCAGACCCGGGCACTAAGGGCTGCCCTTCCCTTCCAAAGTCACATCATTTTAAGAATGGGACATCTCAGAAAAGGCACCTCAAGTACCAGAAAAATGTTGGTCTGCTCCAGAAATCCCAAATAAGATCCCTACTCAGGCTGTTGCTTGTTCTGGAAGCAGGAAAAATAGGTCTAACGAAGGCAGCGTGTGTGTGTGTGTGTGTGTGTGTGTGTGTGTGTGTGTCTGTGTCTGTGTGTGTGTGTGTGTGTGTGTGTGTCTGTGTGTCTATGTGTTGTCTCCCAAAAGCAGCCTTGATACTCTGTTAGAAGACTGGGATTTCAGTTGCCCAGAAGGCCAGAGATATGCAGTTTTCCCACAATAGATTTTAACCACATCTCCTAGCAAAAAAGACAGCACAGCCTGGCTTTGGGGTCCATGAAGGCTTCCTGGATGCCGCTATACCTGGCCCTGGCTCTCTTGAAGCTCCTTCCCCAGTCAAGCCCTGGTGCCTGAGTAGGGAGAGGGGAAAAGGAGGTGTGCACTGAGGGTTTGTTCTAGTCTTTATAGACCACTAAAAAGAGACAAGTGGCCATCGGCCATGTAGCTATGGGTGCCTCCACCCAAACTGCTCAAGGAACAGCTCCTTGAAGGCAGGCCCCCATCTTACAGCTCATTGCGTGCAGTATATACACAGGGCCATGAGAAATGTGTGTGTCTGCATGGGTTGGCTCCCGAGAACGCACAAAGATATGATCTGAGGTCTGGACCACATCTCTGGAGAGGAGAGTCAGCGGAGCAGCTGCAGGCGGGGGAAGGCAACGCCCGAGTGCTGGGAGGTTGGGTGTTTGGTGCTCTCTGCTCTAGTTTTAAAGAGCATTATGGACTAATATTATATCTATCTGCCACACTAAATATCACTGGTCAAGGTTCAAAACAAAACAAAAGCTGATTGCTCTTAGGGGGAGAAGACTACCCCAAGGTAACACCTGAAGGCTTAACTCTCTCCCACCAAATGAAGGTTATACCAAAGACCATCAGAAACAGGGAACAGCAATTAAAGCCATTTATCCAACCAGAAAACAGAGAGAAATCAGAGGATTCGAGTATGCCAGAAAACAGAGAGTGAACAAGCTAGGAGTCTAAATTCAGTGAAGAAAGAGCTCCCAGTCTGCGTTATATTTGCACTCCCTAGAGTGCTGCCATCTTGGTACTTTCACCATAGTAAGTTCTCAACAGCAATTCAACTAATTAAATGATTGATTAAAGCTCAGTTAAGTCCCTACCATGTACAATGAACTCTGTCCAACACTGAGGATACCAAGGTTCAATGCATTTCAACAGGTCTGTGATTAACGGCATGAAAAGGCTCTTATTCATTTACTATCTGCCAAGTATTGGTGCTAATCGATGCAGATACAAAAAGAAAATTTTCAGCTCTGCCACTTAACTCCTCCAGGGTTCCATTCCCTCATCTGTAAAATGGGGCACAGGGGGTTGGACTCTCAGTCCTAAATCTGTGATTCTGTGACCACATGCCTTCAGTAGGCAACACACTGGGTAGAGCGCTGTATGCCTAGAGTTAGGAAGACCTGAGTTTGAATCCTGCTAGCTATGTGACCCTGGGCAAGGTACTTAATCTTTCTGGGCTGTAAAATGGGGGTGAGAACAGCTCCTACCTCCCAGTATCATTGGGAGGATCAAATGAGATAATATTTATAAAGGTGCTTTGCACAGAGGCCAGCACATGGTCAGAAGAAAGGAATCATTTCTCATGCATCCACTCTCTCATTTATATTATGTTTCCTGACTGGTTAATTGAAAAAACAATGCACATCTTAGAGAGCACATAAGGAAATGCACATCTCTCACCTCTTGGAAAAGAGGTGGGGGACCATGGGAGCATAATGGTGCATACATCGTCAGGCCATCTCTGATATATATTAGGTGCTTTTTTTTCTCATGTTACAGAGGAGGGTTTAGTTCCGGAAGGTTGTGTGGGTACATCCAGAATGACAAAGATATTAAGACAAAAATGCATCAACCATACTGTAAAAAAAATAAGCAAATATTCTGAGATCAAAGTGTCCCAGGACTCCCAGACACTTTGTGCTCCCCTGGAGGTCTCTCCTGTCCTGACCCCTTCCCTGGGAGCCATTTTCCCCTTTAGAAATTCCTCACTGAGGTCTTTGAGAGCTCCTCGGCTCCAGCCACAGCCATCAGCCAGCCTCTGCGGCTGCCCAGAGCTGGGGCAGGCCGAACCAGATCAGCCCAGGCCACAAACTCTCTCATTGTTTGGAGGGCCTCGAGCAGCTGTTTAAACAGGTCCGACCATATCAAAGCCACACTAATTAACTTCCTGCTTCTCTGGGACTTCAAAGTATTTGAAAAAGTTTTAACCAAGGGTTTTACAGAGAATTTGACCTGATATTTGAAGAAAAATGTGCAAGCTTGCCTGAGAGATGCCCTTCTCTCCTCCCTGCCTGCCCCTTGCCCTCTAAAGCCCCAAGGACTGGAATACCAGCCATGAGAATGCAGGGGGACCAGGGACTGCCCCCCTCCCCCTTCCCAAGATAAAGATCTCCAGCCACAGCATCCTGGCTTCCAGGAGCACAGGCTAGGCCAAGCCTTGGTGTCTGAGGCAGGCTTGGAGGCCAGCTCTTCCTGACCAGAGTCTGCTTCCCCATCTATGCCCTTGGCCGCTTTCATGCCATGGCTGTGCTTTGGGCGTAGAGTCACATTGGCCGTTATGAGTTAGCGCTGACTGGTCTCTTCCTGCTTGGTCCCAGAGAGCAGAAAGAAGGGCAAGGAGCAAAGCCATTGGGAGGAAGATTTCAGCTTAGGAGAGGGAAGGATTCCTCACCATTAGAGCTGCCCAAAGTGGAGCAGGTTGGGAGTCCTGAGTGCCCCTCCACGGGAGGCACTTCAGCAAAGGCTGGCTGATGGTTGGCTGGGGATCTTGGAGAAAGATTCGCGTTTGGCGTTGGGCAGACTTGGCTTCTGAGGGCCATTCTCCCTCTTGAGATGCCACCCTTCCATCACCTCTATTTCCCACCAAAACAGTAGTCAGAGGACAATGCCTAGGGACCGATGTTCTAGCCCCACTTGGCCCCTCTCAAGCTTAGTTACAGATGCAGAACCTCAGGGTGGGAATGGACATGAGAGGCCTTTGTATGGAACCTGTGACTGGCCACGAATCCCCTTCTATGACGTGCCCCTGAGTGGTCTCGGCTTGGAGACTGCCAGCCAAGGGAAACCTGCATCTGCTGTTCATTCTTCTCTTTGAACCATCAGGGACAAGCAGAACAGGGGAATCCCTCTCCCACGCGGCTGCCCTTCAAATACTCAAATGAAGCCAGCACGTCCCAGCTCCTGGATGAGCCAGCCACAGAGTCCTTACTCGTTCCCTAGAGGTCGCGTGGTTGGAGCCCCTCTCCTTGCCTGCTCTGCTCTGGCAGCCCATCTATACTCTTCCTAAACCATAGTGCCCAGCACGGGCCAATCCTCCATATAAAAGCTGACCGGAACAGAAAAGTCAGTCAGCAAAAGTGACAACCACAGTCCCTTATGTACGGGATGAGTGAAAACTTCTCACTTTAGGGTGGTTCACTTTCCCTTCCTCCCTCCTCCTCCGTTGCTGCTGTCAATCACTTTCATCTTCCTCTGTTTCCCCACCTTGGTGAGACCCTCCCGCCCCTTTCCTTGCTGTCACAGTTAGGGAAGAATTTGGTGGTCTGCCTCTCCACCAGTGAGAGAAGAGACAGTCGGGAAGGAGGCTTGACTAAGTTAAGTTATAAATTCTTACACTGTCTTTTGTAACTTGCCTCTTCTCCACGATGAGTCATGGGGAAGACTGCAAGACCGCCCTCCTCTCCCGGGGAAGAGAATGAACTCCTGTTCTTATTCTAAGAGATCTCTGTGTTTATTTTTTCACTAAATTAAGGATGAAGGGTATTCTTCATCCCAAACACTTACTAAGCACATGCTGGGCATTCCAAGCTGGCCACCACGAGCTGGACACTATGCTAAGTTCTGGGGATACAAAGGATTGCAAGGACACAGTCCTGCCCTCAAGAGCCATACACTCTAATGGAGACATGCATTCATCTAACACAGACAAGACACTGACAGGGTGAACTTGGGGTAATTTCAGAGGGTAAGACGTAGCCCTGGGAGGACCAGGAAAGTCCTGCTGCGCGAGATAGGATCTGACCTAAGTTCTTAGGGAAACAAGAGGAAAGAAGGCGGGGCGGAGGGGAGGGGAGGGGAGGGGGGTCCGTGAGGTGCTGTGTGTGAGGAAGGCCAGTGTTGCCGTCTGCAGAATACACACGGAGGAGAGAAGAGTGAGAAGACAGGAAAGGCAGGGCGAGCTGAGGCTCCACCCTGGCTCTGGACCTTGCTTCTGTCCTGAGGAAGTCTAAGATGATGGGAACTGTAGGCTGCCGCATCTGCCTGATCACATAGTTATGAAGTGACTATTGTTTTTAAGCCCAAATGGAAAAATTCCCCTTATTCAATTATTTATTCGTATGCCATTCAGTTCAATATTCCAGTTGCTTTTGAATACTTTTGCATCTCTCCCACACATTAGCTAGAATGATAACTGCCATTTCTATCACACCTTAGGTTTGCAAAGCACTTGTCAGGAGGATAGACCGGTCCTTGAAGCCTGCCTAGATATGCCCTGCCTTCCTCATGACTATGTAGAACCTTGGTGGGGGAGAGGACAGAGGAGCAAGTTTCTAGCCATAATGACTCAGGAGTTAGAGCTGTGTGGTGACAAAGTCTTCTAATTGACCTCAGAGCTGGAAGAAGTGATAACTATGGTTGTTGCGCTGGAACTAAATGTGGATGTGAAAGGGCAACTCTCCCCTTCATCACACTTTTTCCTTTGTGGCTTTGAATGAAGTAGGACTACTTTGAGCTGGTCCTGAAAGGCAGGTGGGGGAAGGAACAGCCTTCTCTGTTAGCCACCCATGGTGTGATCACTTGTGTCTTTCTGAGGTTTTTCTTTCCTAATTTTAGGTGAACAAAAATCCTGAAATGGAAGTAGCCAAGAGACCAGAATGTCATTGGAGTTTCCATTAATAGCTGGAGCTAAATTGTTTCAGTAACACACTGTTCATTGGAGAATTCATTGCTGAGCAAGGTGCACAGGTGAATGGTCCAGCTACACAGCAGGTCGGCTCGCATGAACAGTGGAGTGCCTTGTACTTTACTAACTCCACACCCCAAAACAAAGGTAAAGGGAGGGGTGCTTCTAGGGCCAGAAGTTGGGAGGTATACTTCTGCTCCATATCACCTCTGCATTGGTATCTCACTACCACTGGACTCTCTCACTGGACTTTGTGAATACTATTGGGAAGATATGACCCCAGGTTTTAGTAGACCATATTTTGTACCAACTATTTTTTCTATACTGTCTTAGTAAATCCTTTTTCTAAAAGCTAAATGATGTCCACTGGCTCATTGTTAACGAGGGAATACAGTGGTGGGGGCTCAGGAACAATAGTATGATCACACTGGGGACAAAGGCCTTGAGTTCTCCTCAGTGACATTTCAATCTTAGCTGCTAGTCCAGCTTCTGAATTGTCACAGAGACACAGACCTGACACTGAGAACTGAAGGTAGCCCCAGGCAGGGAGAGTTTGGAGACCCAGCTCAGAAAAGGCTTTTCTAAGGATCTGGGTTTTTTGACATCAACTCCAAGTTCATGCTTTGTGCACCGACTCCCCCCCACCCCGCCTACCATAAACAGGTGGGGAACCTCAGTGATCACAGCGATTCCTGGAAGAGAGGGCCAGGTGTGACTGAATGGGCCACTTACACTGGCTCCATGGACTCATCACAGTAGTACCTACTAAACTTAGGTGGGATTTAAGTCAAGGCACTTAACTCTTCTGGGCCTCAGTTTTCAAAGTTTAAAATGGGCAGGTGAGACTAGATGAGCCCTAGGGTCCCTTCCAGTTCTGAATCTATGACCCTACTAGATAAAGAACTAGAAAGGGGATTTATCTAGTCCCTCCTCACTTATGAGGAGGAAATGACTGGCTCAAGAACACCCAAGAGACCAGCAGAAGAGCTGAGATTCCACCCACATACCCTGACTCCAAATGCAGGGCTCTCTGTGCCACACCATCCCCCATAGACTTCTCCTGAGAGATCAGAAGCCAACAAAGTCTGGTTGTTGGTAAGCATTCTCCCGGCGGGTTTCTAGGTTTACACACATGCATGTCACCTCTCCCTAAGCTCCTTGAGGTCAGGGATGGGTTGTTTTTCTCTTTTGCATCCTCATCACCTGGCACAGAGTAGGTGCTTATACAGACTGATGGGTTGAGGGAGCCTGCAGGGCAAGGCTCCCCCAGAAGCCTATCTTGGGTTTCTTTCTTGGGCGTGCGTGTGTGTGTATGTGTGATTCTCCTCTTTGATGGATGAAAAAGCCTTTTCCCACATATACCAACTGGCTTCCAATCAAGTAGTGGGCAGCCCCCAGGATCAGGGCCTTTCTTCTAGCCACAGTGAGAATCCAGAAGAAAAATACAATGTTTTCCCTTATCTCCCTGAAACCACGGCCTCTGGAGACCACTCTCCACGCCCCCAAAGTTGTCCTGAACTATCCCCAAACCAAACATACACCACTGCTGTGCTTTGTTTCATGGGGAAGTTTTTTTTCCCCTCAGAAATATTCTTGCCACCAAAAATAGAACATTTTCCATTCCAAGGAACAGTCAGCAACCATGGGAATTAGAGGAGGGCTTCTTGCCCCCCCTCACCCTCAGCAGGCTTGCAAAAGCTGGGCCTGAGAGGGCTCCCAGGAGGTACAGAGGCCGGCCACTGGGGATGAAGATCTGACTACTGCTTTCTGTCTGAGAAAGTGAGCCAGCAAAGGCCATCGAGGTGCCCCTAGGAAGCAGGGCAGGGAACATGACACCCCTCCATTTGGGAGAGACAAAGACCCCCAATTTCCTCCTCATTCTTCCCCCTGAATTTTCCTTTAGTCTGAATGGTCTAAAATCCCAGATCTTCCAGCAGCCAAGTTCATAACCTCTATGCCAATAAGCATGGCGGGTGCTTACAGCAGCCTCCATGGCTCAGACTGGGAAGATGGTCAAGATTCATCACAGGATATAGTGAGGCAGTGACCCCTGGTAAGGTCCACAGAATGGTGGAAAGCTTCCAAGCGACCAGAGAACATGTCGTCAGGGCATGGAAATCCCTTCATCCTCCAGCTGTGCCCAGCTTGTCCAGGCTTATTCTGCATAACTTTGCCAGACAAAATGGCCCACTTGGATATTCCTCGAGGTGGACAATCTCCCACCTCCACGGGGGAACCAGGCGCACTCCTGGCCATCTTTTAAGCAAAATTACAGGTGAGTGGGCTCAGGCGGTGAGTGGGCCCAGGGGGCAGTAGCCTGACATCCTCCATCCAGAAATAATGGCAGAGCTGATTTGATCAAGCTTCATGACTCCAGGACTGGAAAGCATTTGGGGGCAGAGAGGAGAGAAAGAAAGTAGAGACAGAGACAGAGAGAGAACATTTATGAAGAAGTGCTTACTGTGTCCCGGCAGCTAAGAGCTTGGGGTACAACCACAAGCAATAAAGACAGTCCCTATCCTCAAGAAGCTTACATTCTAACAGGGATGGACAACACATAAGAGGGACCTGGAAAGCTGGGAATGGGGAGGGAAGGCAAGGCCAAGGCTACCAGGGAGGAGGTGGGAAAGTCCAGGGCCAGGAGTGAAGCCAGCAGAGAAGCGAGCATGATTGTCCTTGGATGTTTCATGAAACGGTGGTACCAGACAGGAGGAACTCCCCAGTGGAAGTTGAGGGTCACAGGAGCAGCCTCCAGGAGGCGGCAGAAATGTCCAGTGAGTCAGGAGCAGAGATGGGAGAGAAGTCTGCGTCCATGGTAGTTAATGAGGCTGGAGAGAAGGGAGTCAGGCAGAACATTTCTGAAATAGGGGTCCCAGAGAGAATCGCTGGTCAGAACTCACTACCTGTGCTGGTGTTTATGGCCAGGAAGACAGACAGACCCAGCAGGGACATGAGTAAGAGGCAATAGGCATTCATGAAGTCTCCAGCCCCAGAGGAAGACCTCTAGGACTCTGCGGGTGAGAGGTAAGAAGAAGTGGCAGTTCTCATGAATACTGAAGAGCCTCAGTGTCTCCTAATAACTATAACAAGTGGAGAGGGCACCTCTCAATGGAGCCTCACAACATACTCCTCTAGGAGGCAGGTGCTACAGGCTTCATCGTCCCTTTTCAGCAGGTGGGGAACCGAGGTGGGACATCCCCCCCCAGTCCTGGGCAGGAGCCGGGTGTTCTACCACTTCTAGTCCGGTCTTGAAGTAGCTGACCATCAGCAATATCCCTTCCACCCACGTTCTCATGTCTCCCCAAAGATGCTTCTTAGAACACAAGATTTCATTTAAGTCAGCACAGGGAGGTGGAGGAAAGGTGAGCCAGTGGGAAGCCGTCAGTCTGGGATCCACCATCAGCATGGCCTTGGGGAAGTCAACTTACCTCTTTTCTTATCTGAAAAACAAGAGACTGGGATGAAATGACCTCTAAGGTCCCTAACAACTCTTTATTCTATGCTCCCCTGACCCTAAAACAAGGAAACAAGTCGTGACCTCAGGAGGAACTCAAAGGATTCAAGATTACCAAATGTTAGTAATGTTACTAGCTTCTGGGCTAGACGTGAGCACTCTCTTGGGACTGTGCCACAATGGTGGAGCAGCAAAGGAGAAATCCAACCCAACAGACATTTATTAAACACCTCCTGTGTGCAGGGAGCATGCTGCGCACTGAATAAACACCCAGCTGGGGAAGGTTTGCTCTCCGTTGGCCACCATCGCTCTGAGCACTTCCTTCCATAGCACTGTCTTCGACTCATCTCCTCTTTGTCCTTCCTCCTGGCTCTCAGGCTGGGCTGAGGCCCCAGAGGCAGGCAGCCTTCCCCCATCCCACCCTCCACCTGCCTTCACCGTCTGCCTCTGCAGGTTCAGGGTTCTGGGGGCTGCTCCTCCTCCCAATGGGAGAGTTGGCTCCCAAGCTCCAATCCATTCCAGTCTCAGATTCTTAACACTCTTCTATTTTTGGCTCTAGTCTAAAGGGTCCTCCCCTGGGGGGAGGGGCAAGGAGAAAAGCAGGGGTTACCCAGGGCACAAACA
>CM053582.1:569138400-569176711 GCA_028627135.1 Pseudochirops cupreus | reverse complement strand
TAGTCTACAAGGTCACAGATGAACACAAATAAAAGATATCCGCAAGGGGGACCTGTCTTGGGAAGAACATTCTGGTTAACTGAATGAGAGCATAAGATACACAGAGTGTGCTGAGTGCATAATAGACATAAAATGCTACATATGAGAAATCTGAGACAAGAGCATGCCACAGAGGTGGCATTTCAAATGAGCCTTAACTTGAATCTACCGAGCATTTATTCAGTGCCTGCTGTGTGCAAACATCAAGCTATAGGCACTCGGCACGCAAATACAGGACCATACCGGCCCTCAAGAAGGTTGCATTCTACCAGGGGAACACAATGTGTACAGAGAGAAGTAAAGACAAGGTAACTGGAAGAGAGTGAAAGAGCACAGACAACCAGAGGGAACCCAGGAAGGATGATGAACCCAGGAGGAGAGGACATCTGGACTGAACCTTGACCAAAAAAAGATTCCTGCCAGAGTGGACCCTGAGCAAAGTACAGACCTAAGAGGGAACCGGTGATTTTGCGAGAAGGGAACAAGTAGGTCAGTCTGGTAGGATTACAGAATACATGACGGGAAGTCATATGAAATAAATTTCAAAAGGCAGGCAGGAGTCGAAATTGGGGCAGCACTCAAAGCTGGCCAATATTAGCGGTAATTGGGGATACTAACAATTTCTGAGCAGTGGAGTGATGTGGCCAGACACGTCTTAGTGATGTTGTCAGTTGAATGGACAATAGATTGAAGAGGGAGGAAAAACCAGATATAGGGAAACCAATGAGAAAAATACTGTAAAAGTCTCAGAAAGAGACAGTAAGATACTGGGGAGACTGTGAGTAAAGAGAATGGGTATATGTGGAAGGACATATAAATGACAAGATTTTGCAAGTGAGTGAATACATGGAGTGAGAAGGAGAAGCTGAGAATTAAATCAACCAACAAGTATTTACGAAGTGTTACTATGTGCTCCAGGGATACAGGTAAAAAGAAGGAAACAAAAAAACTGGCCTACATTCTACTGGGGGTGGGAGGCAAGGGCATATAAAAATGTTGAGTTATTTTGTATGTTTTGATAATCTTGTGAGAATAATAGAAGAGGGGGGAAGCATACATTAGGGAGGAAAAAGAGAGCAAGGGTAAGGAAAATCGCACAATCAGGGCTCATAAACAGCTAACTATAAAAAGGAAGAAGGGGTAGGGGAACCAGGCAACACTATGAACCTGTCATCTGAACCAGTCAAAGGAAGGAAGGACACACACGCACACGCACACACACACACACACACAGAGTAGGGTACAGAAACATATTTCACTGAACTGGAGAGAAAAGGGATAATGGAGTGTGTGCAAAATAAGAGGAAAGGTAGATTAAAGGAGGAATTAATTCCAAGCAAAAGAAACTACTAAAGACAGTCAATTTTGAAGATGAGTTTTAAAGAAAAGAAAGAATAACAACTGAGGGTAGGGTACCACTGTATGAAGGAAACAGAAGTGGGGCAGGGGAGCAGAAGCAGATTTTACCAAATCTAGAACCCGAAAGGTGGAAAAAAAATAGAAGGAAAAAGTATGAGAGGAAAGAAGGAAACAAATTAAGAAAAATAATCACTGTGGATGTCAATGGTATGAACTCACCCATAAAACTGAAGACAGCAGAACAGATTAAAAAGGAGAATCCAAAAAATATGTTGTTTACGGGAAGCATATTTGAAGGGAAAAAAGATTCATGCAGAATGAAAATAAGGGGCTGGAACAAAATCTATTATGCTTCAGCTGAAGCTTAAAAATGGGGAGGGGCAGGTATAGTAATCATAACCTTAAACAAGACATTAAAAATAGGCTTAATTAAAAGAGATAAATAGCAAAAGCATATTTTGCTGAAAGGTACTACAGACAATGAATAAATGTAAATATTAAATCCATCTGCACAATATGAAAAAGTTAAAGTTAAATGAGTTACAGGAAGAAATACAATAAATTCATAATGGTGAGGGATCTTGATTTATCCCCCCCTTTCAGATCTAGATAAAACTAACAAGGAAGGAAGGGAGGGAGAAAGGGAGGGAGGAAGGAAGGAAGGAAAGCACTTAAAGACATGAAAATAATTTTAGAGAAGCTACATATCTTTTTAAAAGATAATAGGAGTATGTATATTTTTCAGTGGTCCATGAAAGTTTAACAAAAATTGACCATGTATTAGGGTATAAAAATCTCACAAATAGATGCAGAAAAACAGAAATGCTAAACACATCTTTTATAGACCACAGTGTAATGAAAATAATTTTCAATAAAAGGTCACTGAATAAATGACTAAAAATTAATTGGAAACAAAATAACAATCCTAAAGAATTGATGTGCAAAAGAACAAATCATAAGAAATAGTAAATAATTTCATTCAAGATAATGACAAGAATCAGTCAATTTACCAGAATTCAGGAAATGCAACCAAGCAGCCCTCAGGGGAAATTTTATTTTTTTTATTTATTTTTTATTTTTTTGCTTATGGAGGGCAACTGGAGTTAAGCGACTTGCCCAAGGTCACACGGCTAGTTTTATTTGTGTGTGTGTGTGTGTGTGTGTGTGTGTGTGTGTGTGTGTGTGTGTGTGAAGTGTCTGAGGTCTGATTTGAACTCAGGTCCTCCTGACTCCAGGGCTGGTACTCTATTCACTGCATCACCTAGCCACCCCAGGAAATTTTATATCTCTAAACATTTTTGTCAATAAAAAAAAAGCAGATCAATGAACTGGTCATGCAACTTAAAGAATTAGAAAACCAATCAATTGATGATCCTCAATTAAACATGAAAATAGAAATCTTGAAAATAAAAAAAAATTAACAAAATTGAAAACAAAAAAAAGTTATTAAATAAAACTAGGAACTATATAAAATTACATAACAAACCATTAGCTAATTTGAATTTTAAAAGGAAACAAAACCAAATTACAAATATCAAAAAATGAAAAAATAAATTCACAACCAATGAAGATGAAATAAAAGAAATTATTAGAAACTACTTTCTAATTCCATTCCATTTCCAACTATTTGACAATATAACTGATAAGCTAAACGAAATGAATATTTACAAAATTACAAAATGCCCAGACTAACAGAACAAGAAATAGAAGACTTAATCCAATCTCAGAAAAAATACATGAACAAGCCATAAATGAACTCCCAAGGGGAAAAATCCCAGGACCTGATGGATTCACAAATAAATTCTATTAAACATATAACGAATAATACCAATAGGACAAAACCTGATTTAAAAAGTAGAAAGAGGATCCTACCAAATTCCTTCTGTGATACAAATAAAGCATCTTGACACCTAAACCAAGGAAAACCAGAGAAATAAAACTATAGAATAATGAATACCAGAAATCAGATGATAGCAACGTGTCACAAAGATTACACACTATGATCGAGCTGATTTTATATCAGGAATGCAGGGCTGGCTCAAGATTAGGAAAACTAAGAATATAACTGACCACACTGTGACAAGAAAGCAAAAATCAAATTAACGTATCAACAGATATAGCAAAAGCTTTTGACAAGATACAACATCTATTCCTGTTTTCAGAAAACAGAAAGTTTAGGAATAACTGGATCTTTCAGTGAGATGATAAATGGTATCTATCTAAAACCAAGAGCCAGAATTATCAGTTATGGGAACAAGAGGACTTTCCAACAAAAACAGGGGCAAAACAACGATGCCCATTATTGCCATTATTTGATATAGTGCCAGAAATGTGAGGCGTAGGGATAAGAAACGGAAACTGAGGAAATAAGCAAAGGCAAAGAAGAAATAAAATGTTTATTGCTTTTTTGCAGATGATTTGATGGTTTTCTCCAAGAATCCTAGTCAACTAAAAATTAATTGAAACAATAACTCAGCAAACTTTCAGACTGTAAAGCAAACCAACAAAAACTGTCAGCATATCCACGAAGACTAGAATTTGAGAACACCTCTAAAGATCAAGTTGTGTCAACTGATAATCAGGACGAAAATTTTTATTTCAAAGCAAAACTATTATAATATCCACTTGTAAATTACTTGTAAAGTGCTTCTACATATGAAGAAAATATTTGTTACTAAATGTATTTCCTTTCCATTTGAGACGCTTTGTCCCTCTGACCCATTAGAGTAATCGGCTAGCTTATGTTAATTTCCTTAAAGTTGTAGGAGAAAAGAAATCTTCCTGTAGACAAAATCATTATATATTGAATAATCATTTGGGTTTTTTACAAAGCACCAAAGTGGGAGCTTTTATTTTTTCCAGCTCCCGAAGAAGAAAAAGAAAGACCAAAGTGAA
Source organism: Pseudochirops cupreus (assembly GCA_028627135.1). NCBI lineage: Eukaryota > Metazoa > Chordata > Mammalia > Diprotodontia > Pseudocheiridae > Pseudochirops > Pseudochirops cupreus. The sequence continues at coordinate 569,172,418 of CM053582.1, read as the reverse complement.
CTGTTAATCAAAACTTAAAATTTTCCATATTTACCTGGCTGAAAGTTTAATGTTTTTGTTTAAAAAAACTTCTATTTCCTAGCTATAGTTGCTAAAAATTCAAAAGTACGAATGATTTTGTTTTTAAAATATTACACAAAATTGAAAAATTCCATGCAGAACCATGAAGCTTCATTGTAAATACCTCGTTTCTGGGGATCACTGTCATCCTAACAGCATAGCAAAAAACATTCACCAACTGCCCGTAATTAGCTTGTTTAAAGTACAAAAATCTCAGAACAGAGCAAGTTTTCCTTAGCTTCGATAACCAATAACCAAATTATCAAACTTCTCGTTAGTTGTACAATGAACCGGAAAAGTCACAATAAGCCTGCAAGAATGAGTATGAAGATTGAAAGGTCTTGGGAAAGCATCCTTAAGACAGAAACCAGCCACCCCAAGAACCAAGAGGTCTCTCCCGCTCATGAGCTGCCATATTATGCCGCTGTCCCATATAAACACCCCCAACAAGGAAAACTCTGTCCTCAAGCCTTGGCCCCAGTCGTCAAAGTTTTAAGAACACCACCGAATATGTGTGCCTATGTGGCACACACATACACCTCTGTGAGAGGAGCCAGTAAAAGTCTGAGAAGTGATCCAACAAAAAATATTTCTGGGCTAATGGAAAAAGAGAAAAGCCATGGTAAAATCTGGATTTATATTCTAAATTTGACAACTATGAATCAAACATTGTTATTGGCTGTGAAGTGGGAAGGGGGTATCACCAACCTACATAATCTGCCGTATAATCAGCACCTCACTAGATTTCTGTTACCAACATCATTTTAGGCCTTTCACCCCTCTATCTTAGGAACTGACTGGGGGCTGGGTGAGGGAGAATGGTATAATCACTACATGTCTCTACGCTAAGAGATAAGCAAATCAAAATAACCCAGAGATTTCACATCATTCTGCACACTGGCAAAGGGACAGAGATGGACAGAACAGCCAAGAGGGGCTACAGGAGCGTGACAATTGTGCATTTTGCAAACAGTCACCAAAATGTCCGTGTTCTTTGACTTAAGAGATGCCATCACAACCTATGACCCACACAGGTTACTCATTGATAAGAAATCCTCACATACAGCAAAGTACTTATAGCAAGCAGCATTTGGGGGACAGCAATAAATTAGAAACAAGGTAGACTGCCCATCAAAATGGGGAAGTCTAAACAAACTGTGGTACACAGATGTACCAGAATTATTGTGCTACAATGACAAACAGTGAACACAGAATCACAGAAAGATCTACCTGACCTAATGCAGAGTGAACTAAGCAGACCAAGAAAACAGTATGTGTGACTACAACAAAGTCAATTTCTCTAAAAACCCTAAAAAAAAAAACAATCAAGTGAATGTTGCATAATTACAACCTAAGGATGGCTCCACAGAAGAGACAGACACCCCCACCCGACCCCTTCAGAGAGGTAGGAGGTCCAGGAGTGTGGGGGTGGTTGGCATTCAATGGTGTGTCTGACTCCTGGTGACCCCATTTGGGCTTTTCTTGGCAGAGACACTGGAATGATTTGCTATTTCCTTCCTCAGTTCATTACACAGATGAGGAAACTGAAGTAAACAGGGTTAAGTGACTTGCCCAGGTTCACACAAGCCAGATCTGAACTCAGGAAGATCAGTGTGATACACGGCACATATTTTCAGACTTTTTTCGATGTATTCTTAAATTTTTTTCTTAAAAAAAAATACTAACATACAAGATGACTAAAAGAGAGGAAAGAGGAAGGATGATACTAAGAAAAATTTCGATGACATAAAAAACATTAATAAGAACTTTAAAAAAAGTCTCTACCCATACTTATGCATTATTCCTGAACTGGCTACCAGATGGTGCTGGTTAAACGCTATAATTAAGCCGTTTGTGCACTGAGTTCAAGATAAGTGGCCCAACCAACCAGAATACTGCACGTTGCAGTCCTTTTGGCAAAACTCAATATAAAACCTGAAATGGTTTCATGATTCCAACCAACTAAAGCTGGAACCCCTCTGATTCCTGCAAGTCTCTGGAAACCTGTACAACCCTTGTGATTTTTAAGTTCCCCCATGCATAGTGATGGCCCTTGAGGATTACAGAGCACGCATCTCCGGTAAAGTTTGTAAAGCACTTCTGTGCTTTAGTGTTTTCTCAGTCAAGTCTCACAACAACCCTGTGAGGTAGCTGTTATGCTCTCTGATTTTACAGATGGAGAAACAGGCAGAGGCGAAGGGACTTGCCTGGGGTCATCTCAACGATGTCTGGAGCAGGATTTGAACCCAAGCCTTCCCAGGGAGTCCAAGCCCTGTGCTTTCATCTCTGTGCCACCAAGATGAGTGGTAGCAATGCACAAAGAGCTGGTGGGTTTGCCAAGTATCTATGCAAGAGAATAATTCCACTTCCACAGGATCCTCAGACCGCTACCAGCCTATGTTCCTTGTTCAGGCAGTATTCCTTCATTCCCTCACAGTCCCATACCTAACAGGCATCACTGTTCATCTGGGCCAATCTCTTTATTTTACAAAAGAGTAAAAAAGCCAAAGCCCAGAGTCGTGACTTGCCCTGGTTACGTAATCTGCAAGGGGCAAAGCCTGGATTCAAACCCTGGTCCTTTTCCTTGAACCAAAAACCACATGCTCTAGACAGATATTGGAAACTCTCAGGCCTGACCCAGGCACACACACAGACAGTCCTTCAGATTCCCTCAGGACTGCCCATGCTCAAGTCTGGCACGTTCCTCCGACTTCACGGCTCGCTCTTGTGTCTTGGGCTCTCCAAGACTCATGCCAGTGGAGGGCTCTGGGTCTGGGGCCGGCAATTGCCCCAGGGTAGCGCCAATCACATGTCTGGGACATTCCAAGGCCACTCCTGGGGCAAAGAGAGCTCTGTCAGACACCAGAGAAATCACACGTCGCTCAAGCCGGAGGTTTGAGCCCAGAGAGGGCTGTTTCTTTCCTGCTTTTACAATAAAAACTGAAGAGATCGATCCATTCTTGGGCTGAATGGCCTCAAAGGATGGGAGTGGGGGGTGAGGGAGAATACCCAGACATAAACTGTAGTTTAGTACAACCCTCACTTTTTAAAAGTAATAGGATCTTTCCCAGGATGTTGGTGCCTTTAGAATTCTTTTTTTTACCTTAAACAGAAAGAGCTCCTAGCTAAAGCCTCCTCTTCTACTCCTCTGTCCTTAGCCGAGGCCCACCGTATTTCTGCAAATACACACTATCTGATATATCAGAAATTTAAGTTCAAAATGCTCATTTAATAAAACACCCACACAGTGACAAGAATGAGACTTTAATCAGTTTTAAGTGGAGTTTATAACACTAAGAGATAAAGGGTTAACAAACACAATAACAAAGGGACATCTGATTGGTATGAGGCATTAATTATCCTGTACACATTGTATGGTGGTGGTTGTGTATCCTCAGTGCATCCAATTACACACAGAGCCACTGAGGCACAGCACTAGAGGATCTCAAGAGGCTGAATCCGAGTAAGGCTGTTGAACAGACTGGACTTTTTAAGGATATATACTCTATAGGGAAACAGACTGAAAATGTGACTGGGCAGAGTCAGGGCCCAGCTCCACCCCTTCCACCTGCATGCAGGACACGCTCTAACAGTATTTAAAGGTGAACGAGGCACTTGGTGGCAACCACAGCCATCGTTAATATATTGCACTCGCTTTCTAGAACTAAAACACGGACCTTGCACCCTAATTTAATTTTTTAAAGCTGAACCATCTGAAGCTGCCTGTAAACTCCACTGAGGCTTACAGCCCACGCCACAGCAAATCATCTTTACGCTCTCTGTTCAACTGCCCTTTGAGAATGGTGGCAAAAAAGAATCGGGGGGATTGGGGCGGGGGCTCCAGGTAGGGAGGGCCCAGGGCCCAGCGGGGAGCTCTGTGGAAAGGGATGGATGCCTTCAAGTAATTTCAGACATGTGAGCTGCTGCACATCCAGAAAGTTGAAGCACACGGTCCAGAAACTCAAAGAGATGAGCTACAGAATGCATCTCAGGCTACTTGTGAATACTGTCATAAATAAAGTTTTCATAAGGACTCAAAAAACCTTTCAGTCGTAGTAATTCTTGTCAAGTTCTATGGGGATGGTAACTGAAATAAAGTATAGGAGATTATTATAATATATATTTATATATATAATATATATATATATAATGCCATTTTTCCATTTCCAATGACTACACCATAAAATGTAAGCAAGGCTTCTCAAAAATGCGGAAACATTCAGAACTGAAACCCTCATTCAGACCTTCACATTCCAAAGGAAAGGGAAGTAGAGTGCAAAAGCCCATTAGAACGCCGTTACTCCCAAGCCAGGCCTCGGGGGACCTGCTGGAAAAACACAAAGCAAACGGTAACGTTCTGAGCCCAAACTAACTAAAGGATGTCAGAGCGTGAACGCCGAATTCAGTCGGCGGTGCTTGCTTCTCGTGAGCGCCAGAGCAGCACTGTGTGTGTGCACCAAGACTGCCATACGCGAATGTGTCAATCACAAGAGCTGGGGGCAAATTCACCCTCAAATCTGCTGAGTGAGACTGACCGACAGGCGTCCACAGGGCGGCATCGCCGACCCGGACTCTTTCGATGACATCCCGCCAGACCAAATCGCCGTCCAGACTCTACAAACGCTGCTGTCCCGGCCGAATGCGCTCTACATTCGGCGTGTTAATGAGGCCAGACCACAGCTGATGCACCAATGAGCTCACTGAAATGGGATTTCACACCACAAAGAAACGGTACTCGAATTTTCTGAAGATAAAAGTACAGTTCGAAGTACACCAAATTTCTAGGAAAAAAAGAATTTCAACAGCATCCTCCCACCTGCCGCAGCCTCCCAGTGGTCCCCTGCTGGTCTCCTGGAGTCTGGGCACGCTCGTTCTTCAGCCATACTTGAAAGGGCAGAGAAGGCCCTCCCTCTGACTACCGGCCTCCGGACAAAGGACACAACACTGCCGGTCTAAACAGAAATCTACAACAAACGCTGTCTGAGTGGGGGGGGGGGGGGGCGAGACCCCTTCTCCTCGCAGCCGGGCAGTGCCGAGAAGATCCCTGTTTCCTGTTTACCGTGTGTCATGGTCTTCCTTAATATATAAATATTCTAGGTGCTAAGTATTTTTCAAGTAAAATTCCCTAACAGTTAATGACATTAAAAAAAAGTGTGCAAAACTGCAAAACTCATGGTGATCGAATGTGTGCGGTCCAAGGGCAGAGGAGCTGACAGCTAGGTGCCTGAATCAATGCATCATGAGTCTTCGGTCTCGCTTACTGGGGAATCTCCCATGGAAACTTTCAGTGCAGCGTCACAGCCGCGTTCCCACCTGAGGAGGACGCAAAGCTTGCAGGCAGCACGTGAAGCAGCCGCAGCAGGGAGGGGAGCTGGGGGCCGAAAAGTGAGTGGGAGCAGGAGGGGGCGTGGGGGGGCGCCTAATGTGTGGACTAACAACCTCTGACCTTTAGCACTGGCCTCACTGACACAGGGGAGGGTGCAGTCGGGACAAGCGAGAAAGCCCATTTCCGAGCGCACTGCCAAGGTTTGTCTCCAGCCTCCACATTTGTATGGTGAAGTCACTGTCGCTGTGTTTCTTCTGTGCTAAGACCCCTCCCCCCTTCGGCTTAAACCCCTCACCTGGTGGGGCTCTAGGATGTTGTGGAAGGTTCATTCCTGTACCCCGAATACAGAATCACGCCTTCTAGCTGCCTTTTCTAGCACCAATATGCTTAAAAAAATAAAATGCACAAACAACAAGCAGTGAGAGCGGCCAATTTCTCCCATGTCCAGGATTAATGACTGTAGCATGCTAAGGAAAGGTGCCTGTAGAACAGCTGGAGATGGTGCCTGGTCCAGAGTCCAGCATCAAAGAGACTCCTTTCTGAGCATTCTTTCCACTCCCCTGACCCCAATCCATGCAATATTACAATGGAGTCAAACCCTTGGGAAACTCCTCGCCACCAACTGCAGCCCTATCTGTCGCCACATGAGTGCAAAGGGGCAGGCTGTGAACCGGGACAGCTCGGGGAGCTCTGAAGCCACATCAGGAGGGGACAGAACACAAAGGGACATCCCTACGCATCACACACCAGGTCTGCCTCCACTTGTATAAAACTGGAAAAAGGGAAAAGTGCCATCTTTATTTTTCCTAATTGAAACTTGAAGCGTCCTTTGAACACAAAAGGTATATACAGATGATACCGAGGCAGCCTCCTTCCCAGGGGACAACCTGCCACCGGCGGAGAGGCCCCAACGAAACTGGTCAGGGAAAGGTCACTGTTCCTATCACTGGTCAGCTGATACAATGTCCTATTGCCATTTAAAAAAAGGTCCTTTTTCAGGTTCTTCAAGTTTGTCTCTGATATTTTTTTCCCTCTTGATAAAAAAAATATTCAGACTTTTGTGATCTGTGTGTGTTGATCTTCATCAAAAGGCTCGTTCTCTGGGTCAGAGTCAGTGGTGTCCGAGTATCTATAATGATCAGGTTCATTGTCACTAACGTCCGGGGTGACCGAAGTGGAACTGCTGGCCTCTGGGTTTGACGGCTCTTCTACAGTTTTTGTGAAGAAAAGCTTCACCTAGAGGACAAAAACACAAACGCAACCCCCTGTGAAAACCCACAATAACAGCAGCCAACAGTCAGGTAGCCCTCTGTTGGGGACCAGGCCCCGAGGAGAAAGGGCCAGCCCTACCCCTGCTGCCATCTTTGCTGGTGTATAACAGAGCAGGGATTTAGATCTCACTCTGGGCGGCTGAGAGCAGCTCCAGGGAAGAGCTTCACCAAGCAGGAGCCGGGAGAACTGAGGGCCCAGAAAGTAAAACTATCTTTCAGAGCAAATCCCTTGTTTTTTTAGAAGCTCATAACTCTAACATTTTCATTAGTATGAAAATGCATTTTGAGGAATGATAACCAAGTGTCGGTTTCAGAATTAAATGATGCCAAGATATGCAAATGGCCCAAGGTCCCAAGGTTCCTCCACAACCTGCTGATGTTCTGTGTGGGTATTCAAAACCACTTTCCCATAAAAAATAGATATACACAGTGTTCACATTCCCAGGTGAGATGATTAACTCATAACATACTCAAAATAATTTTACAATTAACAAAAATAGCAGAATTATGTTCTTTAAAAACAGAAAAGCAATACAACTATGAGCTTGTTTTGAATGTGGGACCTGAAGGAAAAGTGTTCAATTATCAGTGAAAAAAGAGGTCAAGGGAGCTCTGCTATGGAGCTATCTGAAAGAGACATTAGGAAAGGCAGGTGGTGTGGTCCAGCAGACTGGGTGATGAACCTGAAATCATGGACACGCGGGTTCAAATCCTGCACCAGCCCCTGACAAAGCTGTGCTACAAGGGCAAAGTCAGCTAACTTCTCCAGGCCTCAGCCTCTCCATCTGTGAATTTCTAAGGCCCCTCCTGGCTCTATCCCTGGGGGGAGAGAGGTGGTGGGTGTCCAGGATAGTCAACCTTCCGGAGCACAGAGGCCTCATTAACAGTAAACATCCTTGATCCTTTTATGACTTAGAAATGGAAGAAGGGAAAAGAAGTGTAGAGGAGAAGAAAGAGGAGGAGGCTGAAAGCTGAGTTGAGCAGCCCCCAGCCTCAAGGAGTTGCTCCCTGAAGGAATCCAGGAGGACCAAGAGGAGCAACCCCAACCAGAAAGGGAGCGTTAGGAGCACAGAAGACGAGGGAGTTACTTTAGTGCTGTGGCAGGTCCTAAACTTTTTAATCTCAGGAAACCTTTACAGTCATAAAAATTGAGGACCCCAAAAAGCTTCAGTTTATATGGGTATTATCTACTGATGCAGCCCATGTTTGATATTAAAATGTCTTAGTATTATTACAAAAAGAGTCTGGCCCCTGAAAGTCCCCTGAAACAGTCTGCAGAAGGGCCTTTGTGAGAACTGCTGACCTCCAGAATGGCTGTGTCTGAGACAATGTCTAAGGTGGTGATGGGCCTCTGAATGTGGCTCCCAAGCACCCCCTGCAGCTCTCCCACTCTGGGCCCTTCTGCCCTCAGGCTCATGGATATGCTTCTATGGGCCCCAATACACTTGGTAACAACACTGCACTAATGCAGACTGCCATGGCATCCCTTCTACAGCTTAAGCTGCTTCATGAGCTGCTATGGCTGGAAAAAAATTACGTGCAATTGCATAAGGACTTTTATAACTTAAGAATGATGTTGGGACCCAAATTCTTTCATCCCAGAAAAATATGAATTAGAGGGATCTTACAGAAATGTGAACAATCTCAATCCAAAGGTCCCAAGTCATTCCTTGCAGCAAGGTAGAGGGAAGGAACCCTGGGCTTTGAGTCACGAGCCTCGGGTTGGAGGCTGGCCTTGCCACTTCCTCCACGTGTGAGCCCGGGCACTTTTCTTCCCTTCCTCAGGGTCTGAACCTGAGCACCTCACAGGCCCCTCCAGTCCTACCTCGAGGATCCTGGGACCTCAACCACCAACAGCTCAGAAAGAAAACAGACTGAAATACTTCGATGAGCTAAAGCTCAAGTGAGCTGAGATGTAGAGGAACCCATGCTATGACTCTAGAACCTTGACAAATACCGCATGGCAAAGGAAATTTCTTGCACTTACAGACAAAACTCATCCACAGAATCAAGATGAAAACAAATGGTAACTCAAAGAGTGACAAACAATTGTGATTCAGGGTTCCAACACTGCCCACGCTACTTATAGGCCAAATGCCACAGCGGACACGGGCGAGCTGCTCGCCCATCCAGGTCCATCTCAGATTAAATGACCTCCAGAGTCTCTCCCAGGCCCAGACTCTGATCCTCCTCTACTGTGGCTACAGCAGCGAGCTCACAAAACGCCCGCCCCTCCCTCCCTCCCCCACAGCCACAACAGTCACAAAAACCCTAATGCGACCTTTAGAGCACGCTTTCCTTTGCACGGCTCTGCCTACCCAATATGGAGCAGCTCACAAACAAGCGAGCATCGTGATCAATTACACACAGAACCGCAGATGTACAATAGAAGAGAACGGAGGCCCTCTAATCTAATCTGCTTGCTTTACAGATGGGGAGGTGAGGTCTGGAGAGGTTAAGTCACTGGTTAAAGTCACACAGGTATCAACTGATGAATCAGAATCCCAACTCAAGTTCTTAATCGAAATGGATGCCTCTCCCCTCTGCGTTCTAATCTTAAATACAGAAGGTGAGCACATCAGGGAGGGGCTTAATTATCGCTTACAGAACTAAAATTGAATTTGCTGATAACAGGTTTACGTTGCTTCTTTAGAAATTCCTCAAGAACTTGAAACACGTTATTTTTAGATAATTTCACATGCCTCAATCCAAAAGGAACTGAGGCAATGCCTTGCTTTATGTCTAATTTTTAACATGAAGACTCCACAAGGATTTACTGACCTTAAAGTTGGGAGAAAAGTATCTGTTGGCCTTGTCTTTATTCGCTTTGTCGAGATCGTTTTTGGACAATGTGAGTATGAGATATTCCTTGTCATTATCTGACCGCTCGGCACTGCAAATGCTATCAATCTCTTGATCACCACAAAGACTTCCATTTTCTACTTTGTCTGAGTTTTCCTCTGGTCCTGGTATGAAGAATGTATTTACCCAAAAGTGAAACATTTTGTCCTAAAAAACAAAAATAATTTATAAGCTTATCATCAACTGATGTAAAAAGAAACCACCTCACCCATCCCAACTCTGACACCAGAGCACAGATAACTCCCCACACAATATTTAGGATTAGGACAAAGGTTATAGACACTAATGCCTTAGAACACACATAAGGAAAACACATCTTCACCCCTTAGTCATTTTCATGTCAAGAATTAGGATTCACAGTGACTTATTCTGGTTTAAAATATCAAGTCTGCTTCCTCCATTCTAAGACGATGCCAAAATGTGTGGGCCCTGAGCAGCCACCATTACTAGCACCATGGTGTCCAAGCACCATGACAGCCTCAGAGGGTAAGCTCTTAGCAGGGCAGCCCCTCCTGAATGGTAATGGCTCTCACTTCTGACTCCAATAGCCATTCCTGCCAGGGTGATTCCCTGGACAATTCATACCACCAAGGACATCCTTCTATTTGCTGACCTGAACCTGGGACGCCTCACTACTTAAATGCTCCTGTCTTTCTGCCCTCCCCAGATGCCCTTTGCAGGGCCTCGCAGCCTGACAGTGCTGTCAGTTTTCAGAAAATGGTGGCTTGAGTCACTCTATCCGTGTATGCCATGTGGTCTGTGACTAGTCTTAACCTACTAGCCCTTGATAAGAGAACAAGCCAATAATTCTTACAGATTTCCAGGATGTCTGTCTGGTCTTTCTACTGACCAAAGGTAAAGCACTCCTTTAAGCTGCTGTTCCCCCTCTGCCTATTACAGCCAAACTCCAGCAACAAGCAGGAAAGACTCATTCCAAAGATCATGTGCCCACTTTATGCTGCAAAGTACCACAGTGTGCACAAAGAGATGGGATGTAAATATGTAATCCAGTCTCTATCAATCAATATTTAGACGTGCTGATAGCACACAACCTTTCACACTCCTACAGCGGCCATGTCCTTCCCTGTCATTCAAGCCTAGTTAAAGGCCCTCAGCAACCCTCAGCTTACATAGATTTCCTAGAAAAGCTTCCTGGATTCTCAAGAAGAAACATTTCTTATTGAAAAGTAACACAGAGCTTAACTTCTGCTTAAGTCTTTCACTAAGGAATGGGGAAAGAAGGGCATGTTCTATTCCAAGCATTGGTGTTAATCAACTGGTGTTCCCCTTGGGAACCTTACAGAGCTTAAAGAAACATGGATTATTTTATGGATAGTCCCTGGCCAAATGAATGATGTCTTTACCTCAGGACTCTGTAACACACCCCAAGGACACCAACTATCAGAAATATCTCCTTTGTTCATCTAAGTTTTCTAGCTCTTGGAATTAAATTTTCCATCAATTTCTATGATTCATCAAGCTATTAAAATGCGGGTTTAAATGGGCGAAATTCCACCTCTTGCTTTTACAAGGGGACAGTCCTAAAACAAGTTAAGGATTAAGGTGAATTAAATTCTCTCTACCATGAGGTGTACCCACCTTCAATGCTGTCATCTACAAAAACGCCCAAAAAGGAATTAAAAGAAAAATAAGATAATCACTGACATTATCCATTCTTGATCAGAATCTAGATTTTAAAAGACTCACTTAAAATACCAAGGTTCTAAATGGGAGTCCATTTAAAATAGGCCTATGCAATGCTCTTAGTGCTAGCTAGACAGTCTGGCAAAGGTCAGAAACATCTCCCTTCCTAAACCAGAACAGTTCACATGTCCAACCTCCCCCTTTCTGTCTCTTCCCTTGCTCACCATACCTTGTTCTACAAGCTAATAGATCTCAAGCATTCAAGTGCCTTAATCCCCAAAGTCTTTTCCTTCAAAAAGAAGAAAGCATTAGAAGCAGGTGATTAATTACTTACATCCCCTGGCCTAACTTCATTTAGAGTTATGACCCAGCAAGGGAGAAAAACGAGGCCATCTCTTCACTGCTGCTTCTCCTCCTCCTCCTCCACCACACTGCAGCCAAGGCAGAGCTAGGCCCAGTCCCCACTCCTGCCCAGTCTTGGGACGATTTCCCCCCATAAAAGCAAAGTGCAAACCTTCTTGAGCATCTTGTTCTGCTTGTGGAAGAATTCCACTTTAATGTCACCACACACGGGCAGAGGCTGTGGGAACTCAAAGTACATGTACTTGTCTTCCCGCCTCGTGGGTCCGGAAGGGGACGTGTAGATCTTCACCTTCAGCTGGCAAACCACGAATTGAGGGTCTGTGTGAGGAAACACCCAGGCTCATTACAAGGCCAAGAGACACAGCACACAATGCAGCCCTCCTGGCCCAGCAGGCACTGACAGAAGAGCAGCACTGCCCACATGCTGCTTAATCCATACTTTTTAAAAGTAGCTATATAGGAAAGGTGGTTATATTCCACCCTTGTGGATACAGAGTATACTTCAACGCTTTGATTTAAAGTTCACTCCACTAAAAACAGTCTGTAGATTCAATGTTTCTAAAATGTTTTCAGTACTCTAGAAGATTTAATTTCCTCAAACAAAAGCTGGGCAACGTCCTTGGATCTCAATCCCAATTCAAGTCCCGCCACTGAAACCCTGGCTCTTGACTTCGTTGGGCATCAGTCTTCTTGATACACATTTTCCTCCCACAAAATAAAAGGGTTTTTTAAGATGAAAGGAACCACAGTGATTAAGACTGCCTAGTGCATAACAGCAAAAGGTTATAAATAAGTTTTCTGAATGGCTGAAAGAAAATACCAAATGAGCACAGTTACAAATTGCTACCGAATGGAGACATGAAATCTGAAATGCTCTAACAGCACAAACACACAAGCTCTTCCTTTTTTGGGGGGGGGAAGGGGGAGAGGGAATCAGGGTTAAGGGACTTGCCCAGGGTCACACAGCTAGTTAAGCATGTAAGGCCACATTTGAACTCACATCCTCCTGACTTCTGTCCTGATGCTCTATCCACTGAGCCACCTAGCTGCCCCCATATAAGTATTTTCAAAAATACCAGCCACATTTCACGTTAGCTCTAATCCTGTATTTTATTCTTATAAGGTGTACAAAGCCAGAACCCAAGGGAAAACAAGAAAGGAGGAGCCACCAAGCGGAGCAGAAAAAGGGAGGAAAGTTAACGATAAACCATCAAAGACTAAAAATCGCAGAGTGTTTTGTTAAAATCTGCTGTCTTCACATCCTTCTCCAAAGCCTAGCCTCTCACACACCAATGCTCTTCACGCTGTTATAGTGCCCGAGTAGAAGGGCTTTGCAGGCTTATTCTGAAGGCATCTCTTATACTTACATGCGCAGAACAACAGGTGACCGCGTACGAAAGAAATTCTAAATCATATCAAGTTAAAGTATATGATTTTTTAAAAATAATTTCTTCTTTGAGTGTGCTGAGTTTGTTTAAAAGTTATCTTCTTTTCTTTCTATTCTAGACTTTAAATCTATACTGTCAACAAAGAGAAAAATGTCTCTTATTAGACAAACACAAAGTTTCTCTAAAAATTAAATCTGGGAAAAATGACAAGTGTATATAGCTATTCTCATGACAGAGGCATTTCAAACTAGATCATTTCTGAGAGGGAAGCCCACCATTTAAAAAAGCAAAGGAAACATAGTGAAAGACAGACAGACAAACAGAAATGGCTTCTCTCTTGGCTGAGATCCAGGCTGGTAAAGTGGTTGGGCCCCGTTTTAAATAACTTTATTCCCCCCTTAAACAGCATTCAAAAGAATTCAAGCCCTTAAAAACAGGATTCAGGGAAAACGGATTCATTTTGAAACAATAAAGAGGGGAAAACAAAGTCGGTGCCCATCAACTGAGGAAAGGACAAATAAAAAGTAGCCTATGAATGTAGTGCAATATTGAGCTATATGAAACTATGAATATGAAGAATTCACATAAACACCAAAAGACTCCTATGAATTAATGTAGGCAAAGCAGGACCATTTATACAATGACCACAATAACGTAAAAGTCAAACAACATGTAAATAATGACACACTTAATATGTTCCAGGCCCTGCGCTAAGCACCCAGGGTACAAAGAGAGGAAAAAAACAGTCCCTGCTGTCAAGGAGCTCAGCGTCTAATGGGGAGCTAACACATAACTAACTAGATGAACTGGATACAGGATAAATTGGAAGGCACTAGAATTAGTCAATAGCTGAATTCTGCGACCTCCCTGGCATGCTCCACTCATCCCTCTCACCCCAAACATCAAGTGACCAAATCTCATCATCCCAGGACTGATGAACCAGAACGGGAGTGGTGAGAGAAGCGGGAGGGGGACCACCTGTGTGCTCCACTCCAGAGTAAGACACCAGCCCAACCCCAACCCCTGAGCACTCTCAGTGAGGGAAGTTGTTCAGGAGAGAATGAAAGAAGCCGAGGGAGACTGCGCTGCAGCCTAACTGCCAGCCGCCTCAGGCTGATGTGGATGAGAGCAGGCCCAGGGCCGCAGAGGCCTGGAGTTCAGGATCAAAGGGTGGGGAAAGAAAACGGGACAAGAGTTTGCTAGATACTGGCAATGAGTCCAGGAAGAGCAGCAGTCGATGGGAACCGCTCCTGCTGCAGAACAGCCGGAGAGTAGCAGATCTCCATCTGAACTCCCTTCAGACTCCCCATATGGGCGTCTACAGCAGCACCACTGGGGTGACCCCAGGAAGAATGCAAATGACGCTGCAGGAGCAACAGCAGCTACAGAAGTCAGCTTACTGATCTATCCTTCATCTCTGTGTCACCAGCACCTAGCAAAGTGCCTAGAAAACAGCAGGTGCCTGGCCAGATTGTGTTAACTGACGGGACAACTGAGTGACTATTTGAGGGTGCACCTGAGGGATGGAGGGACCTCACACAGAGGATGGTCAGGCCTGAGGGTGGGTTTGGGGAAGGTAAGAAGCTACGTATGAGGTGCCCTGACAATATCCTGGTAGAGGTGTCCAGAGGTGGCCTTTTTAGCACTGTACTGACTAGCTAAGACTTCTTGGTAAGGTTCTATGTGGCCACAAGGAAAGATGAAAATGTTTATTCATTATAATCAACATATAAGTTAGCAAAAAGCCTTGAGAAACCAAATGTCTAATTATAACATTTAAGTATTGTGATACTGTTGAGCCTAAAAATATAAACTTACATAAAAATGCCCCCAAAATAAAACTTAGAAAGCTAAGCTAAAAGTCTGTAAAAATCATAAAATACCATTGAAGCACCAGTACTAGCAGACCAAAAGAAACAGTGCAATGCAATCCATCTAGAAACAACAGAACTTACACTTTTAAGTATAAAAGTCAATTAAAACTTTAAAGATAAAAACACAGTCAACTAACTTCCAACCTGTTGTAAAAAATTCTGTTGGGTATCGAACCAAGTGTCTCTGACTGAAAAATGATCAATATTCCCTCAGTCAAAATGAAGGAATCTACCAAAGCCACCACTAATTTAGCCTCTCTCACACTTAAAACATTCTTACTTGGCAATCAATGTTTTCCAAAAGAGAAACAAGAAGCTGTGCTGGCAAGACTGGAGACAAGACTACTAAACCAAAAACAAGGCTGTCTTCTGGGGCCAAAGGGCTGAGCCTCCCCCAATTCAAGCAGGAGCCTTGACCAAGGGAAGGAGACAAGGGCATTAGGATGTTTAAAGCAGGTTTGTTAGCAGGGAGAGCAGGAAAATAAAGGAGGAGTGGGCTGAGTTTTCTGGCTCTCCAGGGAGACAACCAACCGAGCACTTAGTAAGAAGCACTTACTATGTACCAGGCTCTGCTGGCACGGGGAAAGAGCGCGGCCTGGACTGCGCTGTCCAGCAAATTGCCAGAGAGACCCTGACTGTGGTTTCCTCACCTGTAAAACTTCAAGGGGTTTTTCGACCCCCGACGGAAGTCTCCCCTCCACCCTTAAAGAATACTGCTGCCCCAGTTCTCATTGAGCCACGCTGGCTGCCCACTGCCATTCTATCATACACTCTGCATACACAAGGTCACCCGAAAAAGAACAAAACCTCTTCATGATCATCATCCCCCTTCTCCTACTTCCCTTGAGTCATGCAAGAGAATCCCTGCCAACTCCTGAGGGCAAAGCCCTCTCTCTGCAGTCCAGAATAATATTCCCATTCTGCCTAACTGTCCATCTCACAAACGTCCTTTCCAGATTCTTATGTGATTTTCTAGTTCTGTAAAGCAAAAAGTTACAACCAATGAGAATAAGGTAAGCATTCTTACTGCAAGTTCCACCACTGAACATTGGAATTGTTTCAAACATCATCTTGTGAAACAGCAGGGCCACTGGTCTGTAATCCAAATGATGCTTTAACAGGTGGCTATAGTAATACACATAGCGCCTCTGGCTGGGAATAGTTACTCCCTGTAGAACAGAAAAAAGAAAATATAATTGTAAAAAAACTGTTAAATGCTTCATCAGTCATTTCATTAAATGCACCAAATTAATCACCTAGCTATCAAATAATATATACTGACATTAAAAGAAGACAGTAGAAATGATACTGGTATTGAATGAAACAATCTGTTCAGATTACGTTACAAATAGTGCCACTTATATCAGATACTCCAGTTATCCATCACCAAGCCCTCCTACAAGCATGTCAGTGCTCTAGAATCTGGCTGTGATCCCCGAAGTAAGCAAAACAAGGTGTGTCAGCTCTAGAAACAGAGATCCTCTACTCTGAAGCCCTAAGTCAAAGAACTTCATGTCCCTCTACCACCTCCATTTCCTAATAAGCAGGGTCACCCGGGTTCCCAGGTCACAGCAGATGGGAAGCAGACCAAAGGAACAACCTCCTGTCATCAGTAAGTCCTAATCAGGAGACTGCTCTTGTTATAAACGGTACTTGCTCTAAGGACTCTAAGAAAGGAGAGAAGCAAGGAGAGAGGGCGGTCCAGGCAACAGAAAGACCAACAAAGAGATGTGCATCTGAGCTCATGGGTACTGAGCAGGAGCCCCTGGGGCTGACCAGATAGGAGGGTAGTCTGATCAGTCCAGCAGCTGGTGGGAGACACACCTGAGACCAATGAAGAGGGTTCTGCAGGAGCTCAGCTGAGAGGTGAGAAGGGCCTGGAGTGAACCTCCAGAGAGAAGGGGTCAGACACCAGGGATGCTGGGGAGAAGGAAACCCAAACTGGCAGATGGGTAGGTAGCGGGGACAAGGGAGAGCAAAAGATCTGCAGGGAAGGATGCCTCGCTCGGTGCTGGACACAATGAGTGGAAGGCGCTTATGGAAAAGCAGGTTCCAAATGTCCAGGAGACAAAGTGGCCGTGGAAAGCTGGAGCCCAGGAGAGACACCAAGGCTGACACCACAAAGATGAGGGTCATCTTAAGAGAGAGAACACCTGAACTCATGTGTGCTGATGAGATCCTGAAGAAAAGGAGAGGAAGAGACTCAAGCCGGGGCCAGGGACCTTGGGCTGATACAGCACGGATGGTATTCAGGAGTGTCTGTATAAGAAGGTAGGGAAGTGTACATTTTACATATTCCTAGAAAACGGTTAAAATTTTTTTAAAAGTTTGGGCATCTGAAGGAGTAAGTTAAGGTATCTAGAAGATTAGTTTCTTTATTAGACTTCATTTACTAGGTAAAGCCTGACCAAATGAGGCATTACCCTGCTTACTAAAGTTATTTATCCATCTTGCTCAAATGAACACAATGCCAAAGTCTACAAAACCAAACATTTAATTCAGTAAGAAAAAATCTGACTGCCCCCAGCACAAAGAAGGCAAGGTGCTGAGGAGCTCTGATGAACCAGGCCCTGATTTATGAGAAAAGGCCTGACTGGTGACAGGGCAGAGGCAAGGAGCAGTAATTTCTAGGGAAAAATCTCTGCAAATCACCAGTGGCATCAAATGAAATCCGGGGTATATTAGAATTAAGTAACAGCCTTTTTCTGTGACCTTTTACCTGATTCTTGCCCATCACATTCATCTCAAATGTACTGCCCACTTACTCACACAGGAGGAGGGGGAAAAGGCAGTTCCACAAAACAAATGGCCATTACCCACTGGGCCTGCCAGGACCCTCACTATCCCACACCTGCAGCCCCTCGCTCTCCAGTGAAGAGAGAGGGACGTTTTCTCACCTCCTGCTCCGAGGCTATGGTCAGTCATTGCCATCACACGCAGGAAGGGCCTGCGGCACTCATGCTAGACACTAGCACAGGCTCTGGTGGCCTCTGTGCCACTGGCAAGCCACCTACACTCTCTGGGTTTCCGCGTGCTTGTCTATAAAATGAGGGTCAGCCTGGCTCATTTTACCCTTTTCCAGTGTTCTTACACCTGACTCCCCTCTTTGTAGTCAGCCATCCTGGAACTCTGCCCCCTGGCTGCTCTTCACACTGACAGCCCACCTCCACACCCAGGGAATTTTCTCTGGCTGTCTCTCAGGAACTGGAACTAATTCTCTCACTGTCTCTGTCTCTCTCTTCTTCTTCTTCTTCTTCTTCTTCTTCATCATCATTATCTCCTTCTCCTGACTTCCTCCAAGGCTCACCTTCCATAAGAAGCCTTGGCCAATCCCCTTCATATTAGTGACTTCCCTCGAAGAGTCTCTCAGACTGAATCTGAATACGGTGTGCTGCTATATACTGGAGGGTATGCTGTCTCCCCCGTTAGATGGTGAGCACCATGTGACAAGGACTGCCCTGCAGCGTTCTTTGTATCCCTAGGACTTAGCACTGTGCTGGGCACACAGTCGCCACCAGGGTCCCATGAACTGAGGTATTAGGTACCAATGGGGGTTAGCAGCACTGTGTTCAAGGAGATGCAGTTTGCATACAAAGCCCCCAAAGCTTCCAGGTGGACAAAGGCCTGTGACCCTGTAGCCAAGCCTCATATACCACCCCCATAAACGAATTCTCCGACTGCTCACACTGGCTCTTCCACACCTGGTCATGTCACCCCAAACCTCCCATGGCTCCTCCCCCATCACCCTCTCCGTTGAGATCTTTGACTCACATTTTAAAGGAAAAATTGACCACGAGCCCCCTCTTTTCTTCTCTTTGCGTCCCCTCCAGTCTCACGTGAAGAGGCAGCCTTACTCCTCACCAAGGCTAACCCCTCACCTCCTCCGACAATCCCATTCTATCCTGCTCCTCCAGGGGACTGACTCCTCTGCCAGCCCCCTCACTCACTTCTTTTCAATCCCTTCCTCTCTACTGGCTCACTCCTTACCGCCTACAAACATGTCCATGTCTCCCCAATGCTCAAAAACCCCTCACTTGATCCTCCTACCCCCAATATCCCCCTACGTCTCCTCTGCCCTTTATGGCTAAACTCTTTACAAAGGCGTCTATACCCGATACTTCTACTCTCTCTCCTCTCACTCTCTTCTTAACCCCTTAAAATCTGGGTTCCAACCTCGTCATTCCATCAAGACTAATGATCTCCTAACTGCCCATCCAATGGCCTCTTCTCAGTCTTCATCCTTTCTGACCTCTCTGGGGCTGTGGACACTGTTGATCACTCTCTCTTCTCTCTAGGTTTACAGGACCGCCCCCTGCACCCCACCCCCTCTCAGGCCTGGCCCTCCTCCTCCCTCTCTGACCATTCCTTCTGCGGTCCCCTTTGCTGGTTCCTCGAGAACGCCTTCTTGTAAGTGTCCCTCAGGGCTCAGTCCTGGGTCCTCGTCTCTTCTCCCTCTAGAACACTTCACCTGGTGATCTCACCAGCTCCCAGGGATCTAGTTTGCATCTTTATGCTGACAATTCTAGACTCTACCTCTCCAGCCCCAAACTCCTGGCTGGCCTCCAATTTTATATCTCCTCCTGCCTTCTGAACATCTCAAACTGGAGGTTCAGGAGGCATTTCAAACTCGTCACCTCTCCCCGTAAACCGTCCCTAACTCCACCTTCCCTATTACTGTAGAGGACAGTACTATCCTTCGAGTCACTCGGGCATGAGCTAGGAGTCCTCCTGGATTCTTCACCATCTCTCACCACTACCCGGACACCCAATATGGTGCCGAGGTCTACTGATGTCACCTTTGCATCATCTCTAGACTAGCCCTCTCCTAACACTCCCCACACCCTGAGGCCAGCCCTCATCACCTCACACTTGGACTACAGCAATAGCTGCTGAGGGAGAAATCCTGGCTGCCTCAAGTCTCTCCCCACCCCCATCCATCCTTCATCCAGCCACCAAAGTGACTTTCCTAAAACAAAGACTAACCATGTCACTCTCCTTCAACAATCAACTCCATTGGCTCCCCATTGTCTCCCGGAACAAATACAAAATGCTGCTTGGCCTTCAAAGCCCTTCATAACCAGCCCCTCCTCCCTTTCCCATCTTCTTACACCTTACACTTTGATCCAGTGACCCCGGCCTCCTGATCGTGACCTGAACAAGCCACTCCATCTATGGGCTCCAGCAGTTTCTCTGGGTGTCTCCCATGCCTGAAACATTGTCCCTCCTCATCTTTGCCTCCCGACTAAAATCCTGCTTCTACAGGAAGCCTTTTCCTAGCCCCTCTGAATTCTAATGCCTTTCCTCTTTTATTTCCTGTTTTTTTTCCCTGCATTATACCTTGTTCATACATATTTAATTGTTTCTCCCTCATTAGACTGTGAGCTCCTGGAGGGCAGGGACTGTCTTCTGCCACTTTTTGTATTCTCAGCACTTATCAGTGCCTGGCACATAATAGTCAATAAATGGTACTTAATAAATGTTTACTAAATGAAAATAAAGGCAAAATAAACTCAAAGATACAGCTGTAAATTACATAAAGCTTCATAAAAGGCAGTCACTAATGCTAGGTCAAAGGATTATCTTTGAATCGGCAATCTACACCAACTGGGTCTTTGTCTGGGACGAATGGCAGAGCAGGCACAGGCTCAGAGGGCAGAGGCTGGGACACTGGACTCATAGTGAGAAGACGGGTTTAAACGCCACCCCGGACACTTAGCATATAGATTCATCTGGATAACTGACACAATTCCTTTGGGATCTAAACCTCACGGGAATGTAATGCCCACAAATGAGAGGTCATGTGTAAAGTGCTTGGTAAATCTTGTAAACCGTAAAGCAAAACACAAAGATCCACAACTCCCAAACTCATCATCAACAATAACGGCAAAGAAGGCCTGTCCTGGGCGACTAGATGGCGCAGTGAATAGAGCACCGGCCCTGAAGTCAGGAGGACCTGAGTTCAAATCTGGCCTCAGACAGTTAGCACTTACTAGCCATGTTACCTTGGGCAAATCATGTAACCCCAACTGCCCTGCCCTCCCCCCTCCAAAAAGGAAAAAAAATTTTAAAAATTTAAAATTTTTTTAAAAATTAGAAGGCCTGTCTGCAGACAGCCAAGGATACAGATCTAGGTGAGGCTGTTAATTTGTTAGAAAACAATCTAAATTCAATGAGATCATAGGCTAGAACAGGAAATAGGCTTAAATACAGTTGAGTTCTCCACTGAAACGTGGCTTACTAAGTGCTGGCGTGAAGAAGGCCAGCTATAAGGGTCCAAGGCTGGGGAACCTATGGCCCCAAAGCCACATGTGGCCCTCTAGGTCCCCAAATGTGGCCCTCGGACTGAACCCAAACTTCACAGAACAAATGCCCTAATAAAAGGATTTGTTCTGTAAAACTTTGACTCAGTCAAAAGGTCACACCCAACGACCTAGAAAGCCATATGTGGCCTCAAGGCTGCAGGTTCCCCAACCCTGGTCCAGGAGTTCATTACCAGATGAATGATTGGTTCAGGAACAAGTGACAAAGTCAATGTCCCTACTGACAAGGGGACAGACACACTGTGGTCAATGAGAGAATATTAGCTGTGTCAATGATACCACAAATCTGTAGAAACCAGTAGGGTTTTTAGGATATTCCCACCCCACCCCCTTCTCGTGACACCCTCAAAAAGGAAAAGTGTGCTTCCCATGACATCACCATTAAATACATTAGCTGGCAGGAGGTCACAGGTCCCCAGGTTCTTAAGTAAGTTCTTGACTAACATCACTCAAACATTCTTTAAGTTTGGATGACAGAATACAACGATGACTGTTTTAGCCTGAGAAATGGAATTCACAATTAGATGAAATAAAACAGGAGTGTTTTACCAAGCTAAGATCCGAGGGATACTTAAATTATATAATCCAGTCTTTTCATCTTTCCATTAAGAAAATGAGGCTGGGCCAGTGTGGTGACTTGGCAAGATCACACCAGCAGCAAAATGCCCCATATCCAGTGTGTTCTTTCCACTTACATCCCGATTCCTCTCATATACCACAAGATGGATTTCACTAAGAGAAGGACCAAGAGTTACAATGAGCAGCAGCCACTCTCTCTCTCTCCACTCCTCCCCCCCCAACAAATTCTGCACTGGAAATGCAACCCACTGCAACAAGCAACCATGCTTTTCTCTGGAGAGAAAAAGGTAAAGACAAAAAATGGTTCCTCACCATCTAGGAGCTTAGGATCTACTGGAGATGACAACGTGTTCACAGGGAAGGATACCCATGCTAATGTGAGGAAGGAAAGAGCACAGGCAGGAGGATGCTGGGATGAACAAAACACATTACATGAAAATGGACGGTGTTTTAGGGCCCATAAAAAGGGAGACAGAAAATGTCAACAGGAGAGTGTGCGGCACCATGAGTCCTGAGCCAGGAGCTCAAACAGGTTCTCCCCTTGCAGACTCACTACTTACACTGTTTCTGTTACAGCTGAGGAAACTGTAGCTTGGCATTAACTACTTGTCCAAGCTCAGAGAATCCCTCAGTGCCGGTCAACATCTGGGCTCCTGACTCCCAAACAGAACGATTTCGATGGAGGCACCCCATGTAGCTACTGACTGCAGTTACTGTCCCGTCACTCCTAGAAAGACAAACCTATGTCCTCACTCCTGCATTCCAATCTGACCCTTTAGCTCTAAGGCCAAAAAGGAACCCAACTGGGCTCATTTGCAGGCACCTTTTCTGTCCTCCCTCCACTCAGATTCTAATCTCTTGCTCTACACCCAAGCCCTCCTCCTTCCCTTTCTGACCACTACTTCTCAGCACCCTAAGCAGCTGCTGCCCCACCCTTCACCATCTGCAGGCCCTCTCTGGGGGAGAACACTTCTCATCTACTCCCAGGGGCTGTTAGCACCTCTATCTGGATGACTACCAAATCTAGGTAATTTCCACAGAGATTTCTTTAGATAAACTTCAAGTCTGTACCACTAACACCTGCCAGACATGGCCACCTATCTGTGGGGCCCATCAGCACCTCAAAACTGACCTCAACATGTCACATACTCCTCCACAAACTTGCCCAGACTAGATAAGCCTTTTCCCTCTTCCTCAACTGGATTCTCTATCACAACCATCCTCACCACTCAGTCCTTAGCCACCACTAGGACCTCACTGCCAACAGCATTTCCTCTTTCCAATCCATTCACATATTGGTTAAAATTATCTGACAGAGATCCGCAGCTAGAAGTGCCCCCAGATGCTACTTACTTTAACATATTTGTTTCAGGGTTAGGATTAACCTATCTGTTTTACAAACTGAGGAAACAGAAGCCTAGAAAGACCAGGGAATTGCTTACAGGGGTCATTTTCATCATAAGCAATATTAGAAGCCAGATCCTCTGATCAAGAGCCAGTTCTTTTCCTTGTACTATGCTTCCTCTTGGAGTAAAGGTCACTCTTCTGATGACCTGGAGAGAGAATACAAACTCCTTCCCAAACTGGCTCCAATGTACCCTTGCGGTCTCTTCGTGAGTCCCCTTCATGCACAAGGCGTCCGTCAAGTTGGAACACTAATGACTCCGTGGATCCCCAAAGGAACCTAAGACAGATCTACAGGTTGAGCACTGAGTTTGGAACCCACAGTTTCTATATGGTTCAGATCAACTGTGAATTGGTCCGGCCATTCTGGAAAGAAATTTGGGACTCCTGTATACTCAAGAGAGTTGTTCAACTGTGTGTAGCTTCTGGCCCATTAGTTGTGATACCACTACTATGTCTGTACCATGCAGAGGTCAAAGAAGGCAGAAAAAGTATTGTATGTACAAAAACGTTTACACGGCAGGGTTTTTGTCGTGGCCAAGAACTAGAAACTAAAGGGGTGTGTGTCATTTGGAAGACGACTGAACAATCTATAAGACAACATCAGCGTAAAGAAAAAGCGCCTCTGAAGCGCGCAAGAGCCAGCCGCGAGCTCAGAGCCCCGATGACAGAGCGCGCTACCCACACCCCGGCAGAGCGGCGACGGACTCAACACACACGAGGGCGCAGTCGCGTGGGGGCGGCGCGCCTGCGTCTGCTCCGTGAGGCTGCGCGATCAGGGACGTTCTAAAGCCGCGCTGGTCGGCGCCGGCTACGCCCAGGGGCTTCGAACTCTCCTTCAAAAGCAATCACGCATTGAGACACGGAGGGAATCTACAAGTCCGTGATCCCGTTCCCTAACCCTAAACCACATTTTCCAACATACTTCTCACTGTATTCTCTATTACCGTTCGGCAAGAAAGTAGCCAATTATTAAAGCCTCTGTTGGCTTAGCTGGGAGAGAATTACCAAATGTTTAGTGACGTTCTTTTTGGGTTGGGCCTGACTCTTAGCGACCCCGTTTGGGCTGGGTTTTTTTGGCAGAGACACTGGAATGGTCTGTCGCTTTCTTCTCCAGCTTATTTTACAGATGAGGAAACTGAGGCAAACAAGGTGAAGTGACTTGCCCAAGATCACCCAGCTAGTCAGTGTCTGAGGTCGCATTTGAACCACTCAGGCTGAGCTCTCTATCTACCGCGTCAGCTCCCATAGGGATCACGAGTGTGATCCCTGTGCCTGTGCTCATCGCAAACTGCGGGAGGTGCAACGGTCACGTGCCTCATCAAAGTGATGCTTCTGTGACTCCACCAGCTCCCTGTGCAGACAGAGCCCGGGAGCTGAGCTCTCGCTGGGCTGCAAGGTCCGTCTATCCTCTGATTTCCTTTCTGTGACTCGGGCCTCCAGCAGGAATGCACACGGCTCTCAACCAGGCCTAGAGTCAGTAACATCTCCCACCGACTCCGAGTGACCCCGGGCAAGTCGCTCAACCCTGTTTACCTCGGTTTCCTCATCTGTAAAACGGGAATAATAAAACCTAACTCACGGGACTGCTGTGAGGACTTTGCAAACCTCAAAACACCACAAAAATGTTAGCTCCCATTATCACGCCTCTAACTCTGACATGCAATGGACACCGTCAAGAGGCCACAGGCTGCCAACCACAGCAGAACCCGCCCAAGCCTTACTACACAAAGATGAAACCACTCCTCCAACGTAGGAATGATTCTCACCTCGTGGGGTACAATCACACCATCAATTCACAGATCAAAATAAATACCGCCTCAGCAAAGTGAAAATGGGAAGATGTGACGGGCAATTGAAACAACACCAACCTGATGCTTTCAACAAGATTCTGACACTGAAAAAGGGGAAACGAGTTGAAAAAAACAGCCCCAACATTAATACAGGCACTATTTCTTAAGGAAGTTTAAGCAACATCAATCAGTGTTTGTAGTAAGATCAAAAGAGCTTTAAAAAACTGATTCGGCCGCAATCACAAAAAATGGATGGCCTGGAACTTGTGAGGTTTGGAGCCTCATCCCCTGCTCTTCCTGCCAATGTCTCCATCATTGCACAAAGGGCTGGGGGCCAGGGTCAAAGACTCCATCACCTGATGAGGCAGCCTACAGCCTAACAACCCCTCAACAGTTGGCTAGATTTGTTTTCAAATGATATTGATCACACCATGAAAAGCAGAGTCTTGTCTCTTGATAGACACACACACACACACACACACACACACACACACACACACACACACACACCAGACAGTGTGAGTAAATAAACAGGCAAAGGGCCCTGTGACCTCCTCACTGTGGGTCGACCTTCACACAGGGACTACCTCTGCCAGCACAGATCTTGGCCCATCAAAAACTTTGTTGATCAATCCTAGGAAGTTGCCTAAGGCACAGAAATTAAACAACATGCCCTATATCATACAAGGGCAGGAGTAAGGCCTGAGCTTGGCTCTTCCTGCCTCCAGCTCATTCCTGGACTCAATAATTCTCCAGGCTGCCTGACAGCTCATCTCCACTGAACTTTTTCTATCTTGCTCCTGAAAGCCCTTTACCCTAGAAACTCACTCCACTCCCCCAGACTCCTCTCCGGCCCTGAGGCTTCAAAGACCTTCTGATTGGCTAGTTCAGCCCGGAACCTCCAATCCAAGGAGTTGGCCCAGGCCCAGATGGCTCCATTCCTCTCTGGGCTGCAATGCTGACTCCTCTCTACCTTCCCAAGTCCTGATGCTTTTCAGCTCCTTTTTAGGAGTTGTCTTCCCCTGTGAAAAATGTAAGCTACCTGAAGACAAGGACCGTGCTTCTCTTTTTATTCCCAGCACTCAGTCCAATGCTCAGGACATACCAAAGGTTTAATGCACACTTGCTGACTGACTATAACTACGCCGAGCTCCATCACTACGCCTCTACCTTCAAGCATTATCCCTGGCACATAGGAGGTACTGAACTGAACTAGAATAGGTGGCTCTAACACCCAGGGATGGCCATTCTGCACAATGTCAGGCTGGGCCACGGGCATTTCCCATTTACTTTTCTTCATCACTGAATAGCTGGTGGACCTCCTTCTTCCCACTGTAAGACTCTGTCTGTTGTGTTCCCAAGGCAGACGCAAATAACCAGAGGAGCTCAGGCCTGGCCTCTGCAGAGGACACCGGACTCAGAGCTGACGGGGCCTCGAGGCAGGCTTTCACGGACCCTGTGGAACACATGATGGGAGAGCTGGGCTCCTGGTCAGTACCGTACTGAACAATAATATGAAACACAGAGCTAAGGCAAGTTGTTTCCAAAGCACAGTGTGTCACCACATCACATACAACACTAACACACGCATCCGTAACGAGAGGCTTTAAGGCTGCATTATGCTCTAGGGAGTTTTTTTAAAATTAACAAACAGAAACAGGATCCAAACTCCTCTCCACCTCTCAGTCAGCTGTGTGACGGTAAAGATGTGGTCCTCCACAGAAAGTAATCCACAAAAGGCTTTTGTTAAGGAAATCTTCAGCACATTAAGACTATTTTTAAAGATTTTATAGAGATGAGAAGGTGGGTATAGGAGTTGTTAGCTCTTGAAGCCTTCTTAATTATGCTTTTGGGGAAAGCTACCCTCAGTGGTCTCTGTTCTTTTCAAATTGCTTGCTTTTTCAGACTTCTCAAAAATCTGGCTCTGAATGGTTTAAAATTATTTTGGCTACAGCATGAATTTCCTCTGGGGAGCTGTGATCAAGTATAAATAGGCTATAGCATCTTCCTAAGGACAGCTTCTGCATGAGAACTGGGCAGGAGATGTCACCCAGGGCTGTCACTAGAAAAGGAAGTAGACGATTCACCTAAGAGGGAAACAGAAAAGAGGGAAGCCCAAAAGCTGTTCTGGTGCCATTGCAACCTCATTAGCCCCAGAGAGGCTCTGAGCACCTTGGGCAGGCAGAGAAGATGAGTAGAATCTCAGCAAATGAGGAGGTGTGGGAGGGCCGGCCTGCTCGAGAGCAGGAGTGAACATGAGCAGGCTCAGCTCATCCTAACTTGACAGTCCCCAGTGCTCCTGCCACCTCTCAGAAGAAGAGAGCGGTCCTGAGATGGCTGCACAAGCAGATCCATCTGGTTTCTAGCTCTCAGGGGTTTCAGGGTGACCCAGCTCAGCTAAGATCCCACATCGAACTCTCTGGCAAGCTCCTTTCCTTCTCACAGGCTCCTCCCTCAGTGAGGTCAGAGGTGATGTTGCTCATAGGTGGTCTAGAGAGGCCTGCCAATGGCCTCATGCTCCCAGACCAGCCGAGTTGTTGGGTCTCTTTACTTGACCAAAAAAATAAGGCAGATGATGACATGTCTTCAGTCATGACAGGCCACAACTAAATTCTACTTCATCTGTGACAGCAGCATCTTCAAAGGTTCAAAGCAGGGGTCCTTAATTTTGTATGTCCAAGGCCACATCAGCAGACTGGAGAAGCCTTCTCAGAATCAGGTTTTTAAAAGAATAAAATGCACAAGATTACAAAGGAAACCAATAATGTTGAAATACAGTTATCAAAATACTTTTAAAAACGGGAAAAAACAAGTTCACAGACTCCAGGTTAAGAATCCCTGACCTAAAGGAAGCAGTGTGGACAGCACTAGAACCAACTTAAGTTTAAAAAAACAAGAGACAAAAGAATGGGCTACAAAAGGAGGAATACCAGTGAATTAGAGGGCACCACAAAGAATAATGTCAGGAATGCGAAGGAGGAGCTCATAGGGCTGACTGTGTCTCCAAGGAACAAAACACTGTTACCATCTAGATGCAAGCAAACTAGAGGAGAGGCCAGAGTGATTGTTCAGAGAGAGTGGAATAAGAGGAGATGAAGAGAACCAAGACTGTTCAACTGTTACTTTGCTTCCTTTTCTCTGCAAAGAAAATGATCGGAAGAACAAAAATGGTTAACGGAGAGCGCAAGAAGTAAGTAAATGGAACGGATGCTGAGAAGCAGCTCCCTTGAATTTTCAGGGATTCAAGAGCACAGTTCCCAAGCTCACGGGATGGCTGAGCTTCTGGGAGCTCTGAAGAGGGAGAGACAACATGACAGCACTGAATAAAAGCAAATACTTTCCTTCCTTCCAAAAATAGTAATAAAATGGAGTCTGCCAACCAGAGGCTGAAGAATTTGACTTCTATCTCTCCAATTTCTAGAATGCATTATTTTTTTTTTTTGCTTTTTGGAGGGCAATTGGGGTTAAGCAACTTGCCCAAGGTCACATGGCAAGTAAGTATTAAGTGTCTGAGGCCAGATTTGAACCCAGGTCCTCCTGACTCCAGGGCCAGTGCTCTATTCACTGCACCACCTAGCTGCCCTCTAGAATTCATTAAACAATGTCAGGAGGGATTGAGCAGATCTACACCAATCAAGTCTCCATGACCTCTTTTCCTGGGGTCACATGGAACCTGACCCCAGATCTTCCTGGTCCCCAGGCTGGCTCCCTCTCCACTATACCACACTGTCGTCCATACTACTGTGCCAATCAAACAGAACAGTGAATGTGAACCTAGTAGGACTGGTTAGTCTTTGAAGAAACAAGAGTTAACGCTATCCAATGGCTTGGTGTGTATTACATTTTTAAATACTCTTAACAAAGTTAGGATAACTCTTTATCTACTGAAAGAAAAGAGTTCATGGAGAATTTATCAAATGGGCAAACTTACCTTCCTAATGCACTTTATTTGCAAGCATACTTGACATATCAGCCCAACTCGTAACTCACAGGCTTCTATATGTAATTCCTTATAAGGACTCAACAATGAAGTTGCCACTGCATTTGTGGGCAACAATGATATAGCTAGATATGCCCAAAGGCATTCGTGTGCTGACAAAAACTTAATGAACCAGCTGTTCCCGGCTTGCTCATTTGAAAGAAACACCAAGGATTTAATACCAAATCTGAAGCAAAGACGGCATGCGATACTCTATGAGCAGATGACCATGCTCCCTGCGAAACGCCAGGTGATTTTCTGGTGCCTGGGCAAACAAGGAAGTATGATGTGTTTGTCCCAGGAGGGGGTGTCTTATAAAAACAGGGAGCCCCAGACCCTGGGGAAAGTGGGGCCAACAATGGCCAACCACATACAACTCACCTTTTTGTCTCTGGTCCTTACTTCCCCATAGAAATCTAGAGCCTCTTGTGCCTTTAAAAACTTTCCTCGATGTAATAAATATGCACAAATCATGACACCAGTTCGTCCCTTTCCTGCTTTACAGTGAATCGCTGCAACATGATTGTCATCTTCACTCAGCCACTGGTCCAGGTCCTCACAAAAGGGCTTGATGAGCTCTAGCTGGGGTGGGTTGTGGTCTTCAAAAGGGTACTGGGCAACTATGTTGGGAAGAGAAATGGTGCCATTAGACAACATCCGTCTCATCAAACACAACTCCTATTCTCAATCATTATGCAGTCAGAGGTGAGTTAATTTTATAAACACTCTCCACAACAAAGATTTTCTAAGCAAAGAGTTTAAACCATGAATAGCAGAACTCTAGAGAAAACATACTGTCCCTCCATACACTAATTCACCATCTTCTTCCCTTTATATTCCATTAGACTTTTAGCCTGGGCAAATCAGGCATCATCCCTACTCCCTGGCCACATCAGCCAGTGGACCCTGACATGTGACTAAAGGTCTCTGGGTCCTTCTCTCCTCTTCCTCCACTACCTACAAAATAAGTGCCTCCCATCAAGAGCAGCGACATCCTCAAACACAGTTCATCCTTTCAAAATATAAAGGAGATGTAGGCTCAGCTGAATGACAAAATAGCTCTTTCTTTTCAATGCTACACAAATAACACTGGCTTTCTAAAGCTGTTCTATCAGTTACTAATGTGAGTTTATGTGAGTCAGAGAAATGACATGGGATTTACTAGTAGCAAATACATAATGGCCAGAAAAATAAATTAAAATTATTCTCCACGCAATTTTTTAAACTGTATCACAGATGGATAGACAAGAGCTGAAGCCAAAGTGAACACCAATGCTCTGTCTCCTACACGGTACTTCCGCAGCACTGAAGTCCTATCCTACTGAAGCTCCAGAACCCAATTACAGTCTCAGGGTGGGCAGTTTTCCAACAGCATCCTGGGGGACACTTCCTCTAACATTCTGAATTACTCCCTGAGCCCCAGATGTTTTTGCCTCTTCATTTTTTTAACTACAAACCTGAGCCAATGGCAGGACCTGGTACTTACCTCTACAGTTAAATTTGGTGGCATCATAATGTCTTTCAGCACATCTAAAAGAAAAGTTTAAATGATCATTTACATATGTAAAAATCTCCTTTCAGATTCTAAAATGATACAGAGACTCCAAGTATTTTGGAGTTGTCCACAGTTAAGCAACAGTACTAGAAGTACCATGAAGCTACCCCCTCACCAAAATCCTGAGGCAGCAGATAATGTGAGATGAGGAAATGGAGGTTCATGAATTTCCACCTAAGAATCAGAGGATCCAAAGGCAGAAAGGATCCTAAGTGTTCTGGTCCACCTGCATGCATGTGTCACTCCCTTCCCCCCACTATGGCACAGGCAGAGAAACCGAGGTACACAAAGGGGAAATCACTTAAGAAAACAGGAAAGGCAAAGCAAAGCACAAACCCTAAGCCAGGGCTGGAGACACCGAGAGATCCAGCGTTCTTTCCACAGTGCCCAAGTGGCCCAGACCAGCCCCTGACCCAGCGCCAGCACTGACCAGCAGGCTCAGGATCTTTCTGAGCCCTCTCCTTTTCCTGAACAGGTCAGGAGGAGCTTTGTTTGACAGGTGCCCAGTTTTTACAGGCATCACTGTCAGGCTCAGATAGTTTTGTTCTAATCGATTAACATATTATTTTAACGGAGACTCCCCAAGTCTTTGCCTCTCAACAGAACTTGTTAACAAATTCATCTGGAGGGTGGAATTAATAAGACCTAATTTAAATGAAAAGCAGGCCATAGTGTATGTAGAACAGTCTGGTCTTGGATTCAAGTGCTACCTCTGACTAAGACATCCTCTGTGGGGTCTTAGACAAGCTGATGCAGCCCCCTCAGTGTCCAAAGCAGCTCTCTAAGAGCATGGGAGCCCCATGCTGAGAGTCCATTCCCAAAGGAGATCACAGGTTCAGAACTATGCCTCCCACACCGAAAATAAAAAAGAAAATTAATACAAATTAAGAAAAAAATAAGAAGACTCTGGAAAATTTTATTTTACTGCTTCCTAACTTGCTCATTTACATGTAGTTTCTGAAATAATCTTGGTGAGACAAGGACGCCTTCTGTGGGCATCACTTACCCCCATTAAACTAAGGTCAAAATATAGCATGGGGGAAGGAGGAAGATGTAAGACCAGAAGGGCCTTCTTGTTCAGGCACAGGTTGGGGGCCCTTCCAACTGTGCTTTCTATGACATAAAAGGTCAAAATGATCTAATCTTGAAAAGAATGGGGAAACAAGAAATATTTCAAATGTTGTACAGATGTTTCAAACATATATTTGAAATACATCAAGTATTTCCAAAATCTTATTTATTCCATATCATGAAGGAATGGGGTTCTCTACTTACATTTTCTAGCTGATTAAAATCATCCCTCTAAGTACTTAAGCTCATTTCTGATTAACATTTTCCTAAAATATGTACATATATTACTGTCCTTTTAAATAGCATAGTGAATATACTTTAAACACTTCCTGATGACCAAGATTCCTTTGCAGAGGTTAGGGTTACAAAGCCAGGAAGAGCCAGGTTTCACTTTTGTTCAAGCTACAAAACGATAATCCCTTGCATTCTTTTCTCTGCTCTGAGCCTCGATCAAATGAAGTCAGTATTTCCTTGTTCCTAACTGCTAGCTGCCACTGCCAAGCATTCCCTCAGCTGCTCACACTTTAAGCCAGAGAGAATAAGCAGCGGCAGAAAGGCACAATGGGAAAAGCCCTCAGCTGAAAGCCACTGGGCCTAACTTCTCCTATTCACCAGCTGTACGGTCTTGGCCAAGTCCTTTTCCTGGGGGGCCTAAAGAGACAGTCTCATAAGAAGACCTCTATCTGGAGGTCAATAATCCCATATCCTCAATCTGCCCCTCACAAGTCAAAAAGAAGTGACTCCAGAGCAAAGAAAAGAAACTTCCACAGTAACTCACACTTAAACGGCCCGTCAAAGCTCACAAAACACATTCCTTCTAACAACCCTGGGAGACAGCAAGGGCCAATAGTCTCTACTTTCCCACTTTACAGATGCAATGACTGAGCAACCTGCCAGCGGCCCCACAGTCCAGATGGGCCGGGTCAGTTCTAGGTGTCCTGACACTGAGTCTCTCATTGTTCTCTCTTGAAAATAACAAGATACTACATCTTGCTTGTGATGCTGATTCATAGAACATTCGTCCATTCTATACAAGAAGTATAGGGATCAACTGCTCTGAGACAACAGAAATCTCATTTCTGCAGAGTAAGATAATAAAAATATTAAAATATACAATAAAAAATAAAAATAAATCATTGTGGAATTACAAAAGGTTTTTTTTAAGCATAAACGCCTAATCTTAAACATTTTCACATCTAAACAAATTAGTACATATTTTTTGATGGATTTTTTTTCCCACAAATTTTCAGGAGGAAAAAAAGCTATCAGAAAAACCTCCTCCCTTTCAAATATAATGGAACTAAAAATAGGAAAACTCTATTTTCCCCTGGGGCCCTCTCATCACCACTAAGGAAAAAAAAGGAATCAAAGTTGCTTAGACATAGAAAATCCCTGTAATAGTGCCCTAGAAAATAGAAACCATCCAATCCAAACATTCAAGCAACATTTCTGAGTTTCATAAAGAGAGAGGCCAAAAGAGTGGTTTTGACGGCATCCCCATGGAATGGATGCCAAGAACAAAGAACCACCTCTAACTTCAAAGTGCAGGTCCAGGGGAAGGCCGGCAGCCTAGTCATCACTGCTTAGGAGCAGGCAGCTCAGCTGGGGATTACCCTTCCAGTGACCACGTGGTCACAGGCTCTCAAGAACGGCGGGATGCCAAGTCATTTAAAGCAGATCAAGTAACAGAAATCCTTGCCAACCCCCCAGCTCACCTCATCACCACACTTGCTAAATGAGCTAAGGATATTTTCAATCAGACTTCTTGAACTAATTGTTTTACAAACACAATTCAGTAAAATAGTCTCTTTAATGCTAGCTCGCCCCAGAAAGGAAATAACTTGCATTTAAGGGCTATTTTTAGAAGCAAGGAAACATACTTACAGATTGTATATCTTGTAATGATTTTTATGCTTTGAATCCAAAAACCTTCAAGTAAAGAAAAAAAAAGTCATCATTAACAAAAATAATTAACTTAATATTAACAACACTAAAGAAATGCTGAGGGCTGAGGTTTTATTGTAACTTCAGGCAATCTTTACACTCAGTGAGGTTGGATTCCTGAAAAACCTTCCCCAGCATGTATTCCCCAGGTGGGGGCCGGGAGTCGTACATACAGTTTACGTTACATTCATATTCTCCTTAAAGGATGCTACTGTCTATCCATTTATGGTAGTGAGGAAAGCACTTGATTTGAAATCAAAAGCCCTTCATTTGAATCCCAGCCCTGCTCCTATTCACTTAGATCCCGAGTACGAGGAGGGCACCTCCCAGCTCTACACCCTCGATCTAAAAGGGGTTCGTAAGGTGGGGCACATGGTCTTGGATGGGGAAAAAGTTGCATCTTCATTTTCACTAATCTTTAGTTGTCTTTGTAACTCTATATAATTTTATCTTATGCATTTAAAAACATTCTGGTAAGACACCCGTCCACAGGCTTTACCAGACTGACCACAAAGGGTCCATCACACAAAAAAAGTGAAAACTCCTGAACTAAACAGAAGTCAAAGCAAGAGAAAGCAAGTGATC
>CM053582.1:569082177-569137900 GCA_028627135.1 Pseudochirops cupreus | reverse complement strand
ACACACACACACACACACACACAAGATGACCCTCATACAGGTTCTTTTAAGTCTACATGCCATGATGTAACAAATGTAATTATATAACAGCGGTTCTCAACCTGTGGGTTATGTTCAATTTGTAACAATGAAAATACATCCTGCATATCAGACAGATTCATAACAGTACCAAAATTACAGTCATGAAATAGCAACAAAA
Organism: Pseudochirops cupreus; assembly: GCA_028627135.1. NCBI lineage: Eukaryota > Metazoa > Chordata > Mammalia > Diprotodontia > Pseudocheiridae > Pseudochirops > Pseudochirops cupreus. The sequence goes on along the minus strand of CM053582.1, from coordinate 569,137,701 downwards.
ATAATTTTATGGTTGGGGGTCACCACAACATGAGGAACGTGAAAACCCTCAATGTTTTATTGAAACAGTATCAAATTAAGTTGCAAGTGCTCTTTTGTTCATAACTAAGTAATCCAAAGAAACCTAAAACACAAGGTAGCGGTTGATGACTAGAAAATAATTTACTCATGACAATGTTTACATGCTGACTCTGAACTCCCGAAACTAAAAAAAAGATTAGAACATTTACAAAATAATCCAACAGACATCACATGCTCACTGACACACTCCTAGCAAAAAAAATAAAATAATGGTTCATCTTGTGACTGGACATCAACATTCAAGTTCCCAGGATTTCTATTAAGGATTCTTAAATTATGAAAAAGGACCTTGAGGAACACAGCCTGAACTGCCCAGTCACAGAAGTCAGTAAAATTTGTCTCAGACTCCCCTACCTAGCCTCCTTTTTTGCACTTGCCCCCTCCCTCAGGGAGCCTTGAAGGCCCTTGGCCTCGTTGCACCATCACTGCCCAAACCAAGCCTGTGCTCAGGAAAGTTGCCTGGGCTGGCCTCCCCAAAGGGGTTGGCCTTTAGGAAGAAGGCCGGCCTCCCCAAAGCAGTGACCCAGCTAAACCTTCTCTCTTTTCCGGATTTTCAGGACACAGTTCTGTTGGTTCACTGACCAATCTGAGAACTCATCTCCTCTTGGCTTTCCTTTGTTGGTCCATGGCTTCCATCAAACCCCAAACTGTGAGGGCCTGGCTCAGTCCTGAGCTCACTTAATCTCATCAGCTGTCAAGGGTCGAATTACCATCTCTCTATAAAGAGAGCTCCTAAATCAGTATTTCCAATCCCAAACTCTAGAGCTCCAGGGCCCCAAGAAATAGACTTCTGAGAGATGTCAACAGAGTTCATGACCTTTCCCCTCAACCTGGCTCTCTTTAGACAGAGTATCACCATTTTGGTTCAGACACCATGATCCTTCTAGGAATAAGGTTTACAACCTTATAAGTCACCAAATCTGATTTCCACATCTCTCACATGGCTCTCCTTCTCCCTCCTCACACTGTCTCACCCTAGTTCCAGTACTGTCAACAGCCTTCTCATTGGTCTCACTACCCTTCCAATCCAGCCTTCATACAGTGGCCAAAGTGATTTTCCAAAAGTTTAGGTCCTATCAAGTCACTTTCATATTCAATAAAACCCAGTATTCCCAACTATCTCTAGAATCAAACATAAACTCATTTTGTATTTAAAGTTCTTCACTACCTGGCTCCATCCTGCTTTCCAGCCTTGGTGCAGACTTATTTAAAGTTGATCATACCTCAAAGTGACTGATTAGTGTTAAGACAGCTAAGTCTCCTAAGAACATTTGCATTTTAAGCCCCATAGTGGCTCTAATTCCCTTAGTAAAGGAATATTAATCATCAATTATCTAGACAAAGGGGGTTATTGGTTGGAGAGCCTTCTCAAGGGCTCTGAAAACACACTGCACAACAGTGTACACATCCACTTAAAGGGAGCTGTTTTCAAATTTATATTGGGAAAGATGAAATCACATTAAGTCCCAAAACAAATGTTCTCAATTACCACAGGTATAAAACACGCATATATAAAGTAAAACATTTTTTAAGCTGTAAAACTACTTTCAAAATTAAGAACACGGATACATCCCACATTTGGCATAAAAGACAAGTATCCAAGAGGAAAAGGTTCTTACCTGACGACATCATCGATGTTGTTCCTGTAAACGCCTTCAAGTCTTTCTGCAGGAAACCCCATAGCAATGATGTTTGGATAAATATCTGAGCAGTTCGAAGTTAGGGAAATATTAAAGACACATTTGTGCTTAATCCTAAAACACTAGCTGCACTACTAAACAACATTTATATCAAGTTTATCAGTATCATTTATCAGAACAGGAAATTTTTCAAAACACAACGAAAGCAAAATTAGTATCCTAAAACTAGCTTCGCATGTGAAAACATTCTAAAAGATATATTCAACCAATAGTTGCATATGTAAACTATATATACACATGATTTAAATATACTGAAACCAAAACTATAAATGAATTGAAGCATGGACAAATGGTTCAAATTATTAAGGTTTCTTGTGCAACACCCCCCACCCCCCACCCCCATCTTTTCATTGCAGAAAGCCATCCCTGGCCTAATAAGCAGGCATGATTGTCTTGTCGACCTCACAGTCCTCGAGTTCCATCAACAGCCAAGAGAATGGGGGTCACTGCTTGTGCCCCCTCCCCCATGGCAATGTGGGGAAGCACAAATCAGACAACTTAAAGCCCTCTGCAAACTGGAGGCAGCACAGTAACGTCTGCAATTATGATGTTACATATCTCATGTCCCAGTAAAGTAAACTACAAAAGCACAGAATGAGAGAGGGGCTGGAGTGCTGAACCATCACCACCACAGCCCAGAAAGCTGCCCAGCTCTCAGGCTGCACTGACTGAAGGCCTGTATCCAGAACTCCAGGAGGGGCTCCCAGATCACATGCCCTGTGCTCGTTACACCACATGTGAAACGACTCCAGCCCTGGATGTGACATTCTGGGAAGGATGCTTCAGCTGGACCCCATTCAGGAGCGTGCTAAGGATGGCACAGAAGAGGAGCCCTTGCTGTCTGGGGCCTCTTTAAGGGACCTTGAGAATACTTAGCCAGAAGGGACCCGAAGAGGCTGCCCACCCTGTCTTCAAGCACAGAAGGGAGACTCAGGCCAGAGCTAGCAGAGATAGGGAGAAGCTGCCAAAGAGCAACGGAGAGCCCAGTGAGGAGGGAAACCTTCTGAACGACTGCTCCAAACACAGGAATAGTCATTAGGTACTGACAATGCACTAACCACTCTGCTGAGCACTAGGGATAAAAGACAAAATCCAGGGGATCCCAGGAGTTCAAAGAGTCTACATTCTCTGAATAATGCTGAGGCTTTCCTGCAAGTGCAGTGGCCTAGGAGGCAGCCTGGTCCAGGGGAGTACAGCCTCTGGAGTCCACAGCTTTACTCAGGAAACAGGCGCTTAGGAAGCATTTGGCATCTGCCAGGAACTGTGCTAAGCACTGAGGAGACAAAGACAGGCAAAGAACACAAGATACCAGCCTGCCTCCGAGAAGCTTACATTCTGATGGGGGAGACAACATGCAGAAAGAACCTAGACACACAGGCTGTATGTGGGTATACAAACCCACAAGCAGGAATGAATAAAATGAAAGGTGATGGAGAATAAAGGAAGCTGGAGTGTAGAATCAAGGAAGAGCTTCCCAGGCCCAGGGAAAGCCAAAGAAAAGACGGAGCATCTTGGTCATAGACCAGTCTAGCTGAATCAAGTTTGCGACGGCGAGGAATTCACAATGTCCTAAAAGGTTTTAAGCAGTTTTAAGCTATTAAAGACATAAAAAACTAGAAAGTAGGAAGAGTAAAGCCTTGAATGACTTGCTGGAAAGGACTTTAAACGCCCACAAGGGGAGCTTATCCTTGATGCTGGAGGGGTGGCACATGCTTTAGGAAAATGCCCATGTTCACTGAGCAGAAGATGGGGAGAAGTGGGGAGGAGGAAGGCCATGAGCAGGAGCACAGGCCAGAGGTGAGGAGGGCTCAGACCAGGGCGGCCCTCATCAGAAGAGAGCACTTCCCAGGGGTTCATTTCAGAAGCCTCCTGAAGGAGCCTGCCCAGATGGCTGAATTCTGTAATTGTATCCCATGTCTGTCAGACTCCTCCCCTGAAGCCAGTCCCACAGGCCTTTATATCACACTTCAATCATTCACGGCTCTTCACGAAGTTCAGCCCTCCAGTTTGACTCTCCTCACAAGAAGATAAGAATTCATATTCCCAAACAGAAAAGCTTATCAAAATGCAAACATGCTTCCAAAGAAGTTTATCCAAAAGAGACTTATTAAGGAAATAACACATAAAAAGAGAAATTTTTCCTTCAAAATCTACTAGCATTTAAAAAAATATGAATTATCAGCAACTATTCGACTACAGTCTTCTTTCTACACCATTGGCACCATCACAAGCAGTCAATCGCTTCCACTGCTCCTATCCAAATTATGCCAAATTAACCAATATACCAAACACACCAAAATATCCAATTATACCAAACATTTTTGGTATAATTCTTTGTAGACTAAAATTGATTTAAGAATCAATACAACCAACTCCCTAGACAATACAGATGGTGAAACTTCACAATGTTGCGTTCATCAAATAAATGATAAGTTTGCATTACAGACTAACAATCCAACCTATCATCAAATTTATGTGACAAATCCAAATTAGGTTAAGAAGAGGCTGTAAATGTAAATGGTGACTTTTTGACAAATCTAAAGTTCTGTCAAATTAGCACACCAATTACATGCGAATTAGGGCTAGGGAATCAAAGAAACTGAATGAAGTCAGTCAGACATTTGCTTCACGATCTAAGTTACAATTGCTAAGTTGCTTCCTAAATCCTCAGAGAGAGGTACCACAACGTCAGGGCCCTGCCTCATAAATATGCCACAAAACCTGAAACAGACCCAGGGCACAAGCTTTATCACTTCTCCCTCCTTGAGTGGTCAGGAGTTCCAAGCAAGGGAAGGAAAAGGGCAGGGTGTGAATAAGACACAGAGCCACCTCCGATGACTGTTTCCATTTACCACTAGATCCATACTAAAGAAAGTGAGCTCAAGGGTGTCTGAGTTCCCAGGGTGATCGCTAACAACCAAGGTTAACACAGAATGGCGCCGAACTTTCTAGGACTCCAGTGTTGCTGATAACAGACCATCACAGTTCAGCTAATACCATGAGCTTCGATGGGTGGCCCTGGCTAAGCTCCTGACTGTTGTTTAGATAATATTATTCCGAAAGAAAATATATTCCAAATCCCAAAGTTTGGGAATACAGTTTTAAAGTTGAGAACAAATTCTGTAGTCCAGCAAACTCCTTGTCTTCCATGACCCAGCACCAATGGCCCTGTCTGGCCTCTTTTGAGACTCCTTTATGAGATCCTGCTCTTGGACCATGCCCTGCACTCTCCCACCACTCCTCACTTCCATGATGCAATCTCTGATAGCAAGTGAAAGGGACCACTCAGTATCTTGCCTCTGCCCTGTCAAATTCTACTTTGTATCATGATTTCATAGATCACTCCTGGCCCACTTAGAGTTTAGCTCCTGGGAGATGATGAGTTACTTTTTTCGTGGTTTATCATCGGCACTTAGCACAGAGCCTCATAAATAGCAGGTACTTAACAAATGTTTGAATTTCATCTATTGCCTACAATTATGACAAAAATAATGGAACAGAATATTTGTGTTATAAAGTAAGTTGGCTTTGTGACTATAAGTAAAAGAAGCCAGTCTCCAATTAACTAAAATTGGGCTTCATTTAAAGGGCAATGGGGAGGGGGGTAGGCATGAGTAGGCTAACTACTTAGAAAATGCTTAAGGATCTTCCTAAAAAGATAAGGACTGGAGGAGATGGGTCAGTGTGGAGCAGAAGAGCGAGCAAGGAATAACCAGGTACACAGGCTTCCAACTTCCTAGGCAGATCCCTGCAATGCCAAGAGACGCAGAAGCAACTCCCAGCATGGGAGGAGGACCCACACGCAGAATGCGAAGGAAGACAGAGTCCCTCCAAATGAAAGGACAAATAGTTATGTTCTGCTCCACTGAAAGAAGGACTCAGATCACTGAGATCAGAGATCCAAAAAGATAGCAAAACGAATCCATTTTTATTTAAGCCCATATTAAAATTATGCTCTGGATACTTGATTTTTAAATCATGTATACACGAATACAGGGATTCCTGACTTTACACAGACTCAAAAAGAAACGGGTTCTGTTCAATAATTTGGTAGGAAAACAACGCCACGGTCTGAGGACCCAAGAAATAGGTTTGAGGCCTGGGTCAGCTATTTGATAACTCTGCAAACTCAGGCAAGTCCTTCAGTTGCCCAGCCCCTCAGTATGGCTTGGACTAGACAATCCCAAAGGGATTTTCCATTTCAAAATCCTATAACAATTTTACGAAAACCCATCTTTTTAATTCTGTAAATAGAATCACGAGGCATTAGAGGAATCTTCTATTAATAAAAACCTATCATGTGTGGATTCTTTTATAAGCCAAATAATCATCTGCTAATTTACTAGTTATGTTTCTATTTCTATAGAATTCATTTCTTTTACTAACATAAACAAATGGATATTCCTATTCCACCCTGGGGTGTGTGTGTGTGTGTGTGTGTGTGTGTGTGTGTGTGTGTGTGTGTGTGTGTGTGTGTGTGTGTGTAAAACTTTGGAGAAATTATATCTACGGTGATTCCAAAGGACCCATGATGAAAAATGCTCTGCACATCCAGAGAGAGAACGAATGAAGTCTGAATGCAGATTAGTTTTTATTTTATTTTCGCCTGGATTTTTTTTGTCTGTTTTCTTTCATAATATGGCTAATATGGAAATGTTTTGCATAACTGCCCATGTATAATCAATATAAAATTGCTTGCCTTCTCAAGGATGGGAGGCTGTGGGAGGGAGAGAATTTAACACGAATGTTAAAAAAATGTACATGTAATTGGGAAGTATTTAATGAAATAATAAAAAAAGAAATTATACCTACTCACCAATAACATTCCAATTTATTATACTATCATTTTATTAAAGAAAACAAAATACCAATATTTATCAGGAATCATAGTAAAAATACTAATTACTCAAAATAAAGTCTATGAGTCAAAAATTTGCCATTAACTAAGCAACTTTTAATGGTGAAAAAATAAATGGATTCTCATAAGGAAGCTATAAAGCTCTTTTTAAAGTAACCAAACTCAGAGAAGCAGCAGCTAAGATAGAAATCTGGAGTAGCTCTGACTCCAACTCTGAGCTTTGGCTGGAGGTTGAGGAAAAGATGAGGAAAACAGGGTTGCCAACAGATGGCAAGGAAAGTTAGCCAGCTGCAGGGCTCAAAGTTCCATAGGTTCGTTAATATTTTCATTTCTATCCCTGTATCTTAAACTCAATTTAACAAGCATTATCTAATCATCCCATTTTTTTAAAGTCACCTCTTACATGTTTCTAATTCAATTCAAACATCTGTGAAATATATCTGTTAAGTTCAGGGCCTCATGCATTAGGGATATAAGGGAGAAAAAAAAACCCCAGTAAACTGACCCGAGGAGCTAGATGGACAGCAGAAAAAGGCTGAGGCTGGGTCAGGAAGCCCTAGGTTCAAGTCTGACCTCAGATACTTGCTGGCTAGCTGTATGAGCCTGGGCCAGCTGCTTGTAGTGAGGAGAATGACAGTATCTCCCTCGAAGGTTGTTGTGAGGATCAAACAAGGTGCTATGTGTAAAATGCTGAGCACAGAGCCTGGCACACAGCAGGTACCATATGAAATGGTTCATTCCTTCCCCCCTTTCTCCAGACCTCAGGAAGCTGGGGGAGATGCAGACAAGATAATCAGCTCCACAGTGGACTGCCGATCCACTTGACCTGGAGTGAATCTTTCAGGCCATCTAGCTGGTCCATTTTAGAGAGGAAAAAACAGAAGCCTAGCGATGTTAAGGGACTTGCCCCAGGTCAGGTAGCTAAGAAGTGTCAGAAGAATCTGAGTTCTAGTCTTCTGATTTCCAAGCCAGTAACCTCACCACTACACTATGTTGTTCTCATGCTGAGATAGAGGGCGCAGGTGGGATGACTGCCCAGTTAGATATAATATAAGTACCAGGCAGTCAGTAATATAACAGAGCCCAAAAGGGAGATCCAAGATCTGGCAGCACAAATGGAGGCAGAAGCCAGAAACACAAGGGTGCAAAGTCACCAAGTAAAGACAGTCTGGAAAGAGGCCCTGGGTCAAAACTTAGTTGGATCCTCAACAGCAGGGAGGTAGGAGGTACATGAGGATTCAGCCGAGGTGAAGAAGGAGCAGCTGTCCAACTGGCAGAGGTCAGGAAAAGCAGAATGAAGAGGCTGGTTAATGGGACTAAAGCAACAGAGAATTCAAATCTGATGAGGCCAGTTGGACAGAGCAGTTAAGAGACTGTCAGTAGCCCTTAAGAGCATGATCTCAGGCTAAGTGATGGGGTCAAATGCCAGGTTACAGGAAATGAGCAGTGGGAGAAGGGCTAGGGGCCACTATTTGTTTTACCTCCTCCCAATTCCACCCGCTATCCCCTGGAGCTCTCAAGTTTCTCTGCTTCTTCAAGATTTTACTTTCCCTAAGATATACAGGCAATGGAGTGTAGAAATCTATCTTGCTCTATAAGAAAGTTAAGGCGGAAAGGGACAAAGGGGCGAGAGAAAGGAGGGCAGACTGGGGGAGGGGTAATCAGAATGCATGTCATCTTGGTGGGGGGGAGGGGAGAAATAGGGAGAAATTTTGGAACTCAAAATCTTATGAAAATGAATGCTGAAAACTAAAAATAAATTAATTATTTTAAAAAAGATTTTACTTTCCCATGGGGCCAAATGTATTTATTCAGCTTCAGTCTCAAGAAAAAAAAACTTTATTCTTTTATTTGGACAAGTGTCTCTCAAAACACACTAGATAGGAAGTCATTGGTCAGGAATCGTTATTCTACTGAAGATCTATATTGAAGAATAACAAATACTGGTTGCTAAATGTTGCCAGTTGGTAAAGGGCCCTTTAACATAGCTCTTACTATTTGACATAAAAATCACACATGAAACAAACCGCTTACCAAAAAGACTGAGGACCTAAAAATGATTGGGGGCGGGGGTCCAAATACTAAACCAATTTGGTGGGTTTTTTTCCTTCTCTAGTATGAGTATCTTACTTCTAAGAGGCAGCATGAGATCCACTGAGCAGCAGATTCAGAGTCACATGACTGAGACCTGAATCCTACTTCTGACACTGGCTGCTGTCAACACCAAAGTGTCCTGGGCCTTGGTTTCTCGGTTTCCTTATCTCAAAAATGAGAATGCTACTTTCACTGGCTACTTCACAGGAGTGTGATGAAAACACTTGGCAAACCTAAATATGCAACTGAAATGCCTGCTACTGATACTAAGCTACGTATCAGGGGCCAAAAGTAACAGAACTGGAAGTTTTTAATCTAAGATAGATCAGACAAGAACACAAATAAAGGCGACAGAAACAGTATCAAGTCCAAGAGAAGTCCAAACAAAAAAGTAATCAGAGATCTAAAAGGGGCCAACACTGACTTCTAGCTGGGGGAACCCGAGAAGGTGGGCCCCCCAAGGAGACAATAGATGCTTGACAAAGAACCCTACAAGTTCAAGTCCATGTTTCTATTATCCTTTTTGTCCCAGTTTAAAAAGCAGGGATCTTCAACAAAGTGTCAACAATCCTGGAACTATTTGGTCTTCACAGACTGGTCACTTCTCCACAGTGAATTCTATCTTACTGTGCATTTAATTTTACATTTGTCTGGACTGGAAAAATTAACTACACCTTGCAGCTAGTAGTGAATCCATATAGATGACAAGACACCCACCAACAGCTCCAGAACCACAGTAGGAGATTTTCTTAGAGTAATAACAGTGCTGGAGATAAAGAGCTAAGACTGAGCGGCTGGCCTCAGCTCCTAGCGGTGCACCTTCCCTGCTACGGAACCTTGGAAATGCCAGAACCCCTTCAGTCTGTTTGTATACCTCTGAAATGGGCCTACTACCTACCCTGCCTATGTGAAAACACCATGAAAGTTGCAAAATCTGTGCAAATATGTGGCATTTATTTTAAACTACTTGTTTGTCTGAAAACTTAATTTGATTACAGCAATTCTTGTAAAAACCTACCTCACAGGGTTTTTGTGAGGAAAGAGCTTGGTAAGAAAAAAAAAATCACTGTACAAGGTCATTTAAGGTAACTGTATTAAGGCAATACTATATTTGCTGATGAAAGATGATTTTAGTTTTGTGTATAAATTATTTTCCTCATCATTATTGCCTCTATATTGAATTACCACAAAACAAACTGCTATCCAACATCACCTGGACCTAACACTGATTCTCAAAACAGAAGGACAACATTTGGAATAGCTGCTGTCTCCATACCACATACTCCAAACAACGAAATGCTTCCAAAATAGGAGAAGATCATTCAGGACTTAACCAAAAAGACACACATGGCGTGGCTACACCATTCTGTGTGCTGCCAGAGTTCTACATAAGGCTGACTTCCCTGCAGAGATCACCTCTGATCAACCCTGACTCTAGCTTACCTACACAGAGCTTTTTCAGGCAGTCTCCCTCATTAGACTGTGACCTCCTCAAGGGCAGGGACTGGTTTTTGTTCTTCTTAGCAGACACAGTAGCCACTTAATGAAAGCTTACAACAAGAATAGTGAGGGTGAGCTTACATTCTAACAGGATCACAGACCTCAGTGGCCGTGGAGCCCAACCCCCTCATTTTACGTATTTCTTCAGCAATAAGTCAGTTCTTTTTTCCACTTGTACTTGTTCACTGAACACTTACCAAATATAAAGGAATCATAGCTGGATCACAACTTGCCTCAGAACCATTTTAATCGAAAAAAGATGAGACTGACACCACAATAATAAAATATTCTAAGAAAATCCCATACAATGAAACATTGGACCTATCACCATAAGGCAGCTACAAAAAGAATAATACTTCCTAGTCACAGAGGAGAAAAAAGATTGACAGACATTCTTAAATCCCATGCTGAACAGGTCAAAATCTAAATAAAGACTTCTGTAAAAAAGCCATCATCACTTCACCCAGCAACAGTAAGGGGTGATAAGAGGTTCGATCCACTGGATATGGTGAATGTACCTCAAAATGGAGCCTATGAAAGGGCTGAAATCCAAGAATGGAATCAAAAGGCTTCTATGAGTGGAATGTATGTATGTAAATTATATGTAGATACAATTTACATATGCAGTAAACTCAGCCAACCATCTTAATTTTTTTAAAGCATCAAAACAACAGCAAAGTCACGTGGATCTGTTCGTAGAAATGGAAGGGTTTATAAAATAAGATGACTTATTACCTGAAACTGAAAAGTGTCTACACACAATATTAATGCAACTAGGATAAGAAGGGAGGTGGTCAAATGGGAAGAAAACTTTTTATCAAACTTTTGATAAGAGTGTGCATCTAAGACAAATGAACAATTTATAGATAAAGCTATGAATATGAATAAGACTAGCAGCCATTCCCCAACAGATAAACTGTCAAAGGATATGAACAGTTCTCAAAAGAACTGCAAAGTATTCACAACCACATGAAAAAATGCTCCTAATCACTAAGGATAAAGAGAAATGCAAATCAAAACAACCCTGACATTTTACCTCACACCCAGCAAAGTAGCAAAAATGAAAAAAATGCCAACAATCCAATGTTGGAAGGGTGGCAAAATGATAAGCCCACTGATACACTGCCAGTGGAGCCATGAAATGGTACAAGCATTTTGGAATGCAATCTGGGATTATGAAAATAAAATAACGAAAATGTCCATACCCTGTGTGCCAAAAACTCCATTATTGCACTTACAGCCCAAGGTAGCCAGCAAGAAGAAAAAAGTTCCCATAAAATTGCAAGATACTTATAGCAGAACTTTTTGTGATAACTTGAGAATTGCAAACAAAGTAAATGACCATCAATTGGGGAATGGCTAAACAAATTGTGGTCCATGAATGTAATAGAGTATCACTGTGCTGAACCATTCTCACAGAGGCAACTGTTTCTCCCAATCACCTGGACAAAGCACTGATCCATAGAAAGTTAATAACAATATTTTTAATAGGTGTTGTTATCTCAAATCCTTTTTCATGCTACATGAAACAAAGAAATTCAGAGAGAGACAACTGTCCATCAGAAGAGACCAAAATGACACAAGGGCAGCAAGAAGTTTGTTCACAGCCCTGTCTGCCATCTGGTTGCTCCTAGAGCTGAACCAAGGGTACTTGGTGAGAGCCCACAGAAGAGGCACTCCCATCTTAACACTCTTACTCAACTACAAAAAGCCATTATGTTATCCACCTGGGGAAAACATTATAAAAGAATAATAGCAGGACAACAATTTCTCCAGGACCATTTCTTATTGGAACCCCACTGAAGAAAAGGAGAAGATGATGATGATGAAAAGTATCCGCAGCACTCTAGCACAAATAAATATGAGCTTCCCACACACTCACTGAATCGCTGCCCTCAGTGCCAAAGCAAACAAGCAAATTTATCACCTCCAAATATCACTGCTCGTTCATTTCACTTCCCCAACACCCTTCTTTCCCCATTTAACAAATTTACTCTCATCGGCTTTGCAGTACAAAGATTCACACTGGGCTCCTCAGTTATTTTTTATACACCCAAGACAGCTCAATAAACTGACACTTAAAATGTAAAATAAATTCTTCAAAGGCAGCATGAAGACCATCTACCTTCATATTAATAAGCTAAAAACATTTTAATACATAATGTTATATACTAAATATGTACAAAGTATAAAATTCCACACATTATAAAGTACATTTCATTGTTGTTTTTCCTAACAGAAAAGACTTGCTTCCTCCAAGGTCTTTCTCCAACGACCAAATGACTCACTATGAAGATGATGATAGGTTTTCAAAGGCCCTGACCCATGGCCACAGCGTACAGATATGATCAAGCTGGAAAGGTTTCAAGTACAGGCCAGCTGACAGTACTAAGGTCTAAGAACTAGCCTAGCTAGAACTGCAAAGAGTCAGCTTGACCAAGCTGCCCCTAGCGCTAGGCTGTCTGGACAAAGGATTTTCTAAAACTATTAATACTAAAAATGTTTTGCTCTGCAGTCATTGATGAAATATGCCCCTCACATGAAATCACTTTTCATCAAAACATTAAATATCTAATCACCTAATCATAAAGAAATTAAATCTGCCTTTAACACCTCCAGCACATTTTTAAGAGCAATGAAAGCAAGCTGTGCTCAATTTATTGAACTAAACATAAGCTGAAACAAATCAGAACTACGAAAATTTTGTTAAGCAGGTGACTGAAAATGTTAGCAACCTTAACCTACTAGTCTACTAAGTACCCTAATAACAGTTTGCTTCAACTAATTTAATGCTTTTTTTAATAGTAGGCATTTGTTAATTATGTAATAATATAACTACGACTGCTCACACTGCATCTGTAAACCACGAAATGTTTTGAGTTGCCCAACTAACTGGTTTTTAACGAGTACACCCAACAATTACCCTCTTCCTAGGTCTCTGGATGAATATGATAAGAATGGTTTCCTGTTTCAGAACAATGCTACTGTTAAAAAAATAAAAGAAAGAAACAGAAACAAAACCCCTCTGGTTTCTAACTTACACTAAAAAACAGCTAGGATTTACCGCCATTGCCAAAGAAACCAAGAGAGCTCTAACTTACATCACCATTTCCATGACCATCAGTTTCACCACAAGTATCAGCGAAGAGCTGAATTAGACTGACTTAAACTCACACTGAACCTCCATGCTAAGGCCAGACCAAGGAGGCCGAAAAGCATCTGAAAGACTCCAAACCATCAAAACCTGTTTCTAAGACTTAGCCAGCCCAGTCTTGCTAAAAAGTATACAGGACTAAAAGGAGGCTCAACTGTAGCTTTTAAAACATTTTCCCCTGAAATAAAAGCCATGCCTCACACAATTTTATCCAAGCCAGCTAACTAAAATATTAGGTTTGGGGGCTACTATATGATTAGGCCTCCAAATCTTATATTCAAAAGTTCTGCAGGGGAGAGAGGAAGCTGCGTTAGTCCAAAGAGTAGGAGCCAGGAAAACAAGTAGCAATGAATGTACCTGGGACAGAGAACATTTTTTTTTAATTTTCTGATACAAAGACTGTAGAGTCCTGAATTTCTAAGCTAAAGCCTAAAAGAACTGAAATCTGGTTTTTTGACAAATTCATGTTTTAAGAACAGTTTTCCTAAATGTCCTAAGTTGAAAACAAAACATCTAACTTCCAAAAACTTCCAATGAGAATGACCTAGCTTATTTCATTCTGCATTTGGTTTTAGCAAAATAAAATCATGATCACTTTTTATATTAGTATCTAACTAAGACCTAGGTTGTGCCACAACCGCAGAATATCGTGTTCTCATTGTTGCCAGTGTCCAGACTGAGTCTAAAAGGTTCCAGGGAGGGAAATGAACAAAGCAGTCACTAGGTTGCTTTACAAGTCCATCTATCTGTCTCCCCAGCACTGAGCCCTGCCCTGATTCCAGCATAACTGGCAGACATCTTGATACTAACATTGTACTTCCTAGTCGGCTCATTTTAATTGTCCTCTGAACTTTAACAGGACAAAAACCAGTCAGTTCACTCAATTATAATTTATTAAGTACCTACTATGTGCCAGGGACAGTGCAAGCTCTGGGGATACAAAGAACAGTCCTCCCCCAACCCCCCCAAAAGTCCCTGCTCTCAAGGTCACCAATGAATGAGGGAGACCTATGCAAACAACTATACAAGATAGAAACAGGAAAAACTGGAGCTAGTCAATGGAGGGAAGGCAGTAGCATAAAGGGGGATTGGTACAGATGACCTGAAGGGCAAGCTTTAGCTGGAACCTGAAGGAAAGCAGGGAAGGCAGGAGCTAGAACTGCGGAGGGAAAAAGTTCTAGGTACAAAGGACATGCCTGGACACACCCAGAAGCAGGAAATGAATGGAGTGTCTTTGAGGAACAGGAAGAGTACATGGAAGAAGAAGCCTGGAAAGGTAGAAAGGAAGCAGGTTATAAAAGGGCTGCGAATGCCAAACAGAGGACTTAGTCACTGATCCCAAAGGTCACAGAGGAGTGATGTGGTCAGTCCTGCATGGACTGGTATGGGAAGAGACCTGAGGCAGGGAGACCCACCAGGGGTCACTGCAAGTAGTTCAAGTGGGAGGTCTGGAGGACATGGCCCAGGGTAATGCCAGTGTCAGAAGAGAGAAGGGGAGATGAGAAATGTCATAAAAGCAGAATCAACAGGACTTGGCAACTAACTGGACGGGGGGGGGGGATGTAAAGATGTAGAAAACAAATTACTACTAGGTAGGAGAAGGCCATTATCTGACTGAGGGCACCTGGAAAAGCTTCATGGAGAAGCTAACACTGACTGTTAGAATAGCAGGGGGTGCAGAAACGTACAGGGGGGCTCTGGAGGAGAGCCATGAGAGAAGCCAGCCCAGTACAGGAAGGAGTGGTCAATGTGTATCTGAAGTCAGCAAGAAGCCTGTCCCAATTAGAGCTAGCTCCCAGGGAACAGGCTCCCTTTCAAAGGCTGGAGGATGATGACCAGTGGGCCTCCTGTACAGTTACAGGCTGGATGAAAAGATGGCGACCTTGGAGTCCTTTCCAACTCTAATGGGATTTGGCCGATACCACACGGCTTGCTGGAACCAGGACTAAAACCCAGGATTTCTAACTCCAAGCCTAGTAACTGTTGTGTTCTACCAAGGTAACTGTCCATTACATCGGACCCTAATCATTTCAGCAGTGAAGACTTTAACTCAAGCACAAATGCTGCATGGGTTTCCTCCCTTTTCATTTCTTAAACACACCTTCCTTTCCCCACACCTTCCACATTTTCTATTAAGCAAAATCCAGCAGCACCTGTGCTACTACCAATTCCAACAGTGGAGGCCTGACATGGCCAGACTATGGGACTCTGCCCCATAACCACGAAAAGCCCAAGCAGCTAAGATCCAAGTACAGACCTACAAGGTAACCAAGTGCCACGGTATCAATAGCTAGCTATAGCCCTTCTCTTCTGCAGTCATATGTGAACAAATATTAATAATTATGGCAATTCTGTCAAGGAAAAATCAATAAAGCCAGTGTCCAAATCACTGCTAATGGCTTAGACTTCAAAAAAAGATAAAAAGCAACTGCCATTCTTCACTTGGCAAGTGCCGATGTATTGCAAGCACATCTGATACAGCTCAAGTGTCATTTGCCCTATGACAAAACTTGGAAGTCTTGGTAAATAAAACCAGCCAACCAATTCTCAAGCAAAAGAAATCTATTAAGTCTAAGCACACACCAAAGGTTCACCAAAGAGGAGTAAAAAAATCACTTTGGCAGTCATAAAAATCTAGAGGATCACATTACTTTCCGAGCACCCAAAGCAATAATCTCACAAAAACCACTTTGGACTACTCAAGAAGAAAGAAAAGCAACAAGGACACAAAAATGAAAACTCCCCGTCACTGAAGGGCTAAAGTGTAATTAATTGCTTGAATTGCTTAAGAGCATAAAAATGATAAATGAGTAATAAGATACAAAAAAAGAGAGGGGTCTTTTTTGTTGCTGCAGTTATCATAGAGTCATTTTAAAACATACAAAGTTAACAAGCCCAGTTTGAGTTACAATGTGACGCTACTTTTCTATAAATGAATCAGCAAAAAAAGCTAAAGACTCCAATAACTTATCTATTACTTTCAATATTTTAATGATTCCTGTTTTCAATGTGGGTCATCTCTCCTCCAAAGTCTAAGAAAACTCCCTGGGAGATTAA
Source organism: Pseudochirops cupreus (assembly GCA_028627135.1). Classification (NCBI taxonomy): domain Eukaryota; kingdom Metazoa; phylum Chordata; class Mammalia; order Diprotodontia; family Pseudocheiridae; genus Pseudochirops; species Pseudochirops cupreus. The sequence goes on along the minus strand of CM053582.1, from coordinate 569,121,258 downwards.
GTCAATGGTTTCAAATTTCACAAGGCTGTCCCTGGGACAACAGACATACTGTCTGCTCACTGTGGCCCTAAGGAAGTTAGTGTTCCTTTATGACTCCTAGCTTTTGGGGGACCCAGGGTCAACTAACAACAGGCAAGACTGTGGTGTAACAGGAGAAAGAACTGAGTAGAGAAACAGACTTATTACAGTTAACAAAACAAAGTAATCTCCAGTAAAAGCCAAATATCTTCCAATAGCTAAACGAACATCATAAAGCAAAAGCATGAAATGTAGCTTTATATTTTTAATACTAAAATAAGACACAATGAAATCTTAAGTCACTCCAAATAGCGTTAAGTAACAGTCACTATTCAAACATGAAAATGCAGTGGTCAGATACTTTAACAAAATTATTTCCAAATTTTTTTTGCAGTTTTGGGGGAAAAAAAAGTTTTGCAGTATCTACCATGTACCCAAATTTTCTGATTATCAAGCAGCATTAAATCCAATACAAAATGTTCATTCCCTTTAACTTAAAAGTGCCTTTGGCTGGGTTTTTTTTGTTAAATTGGGACAGAAGGGAAGAATAGGAAATAATCTGCAAAATCAAGTGAATTATTATCACAACAAGCAATCAGTTCCTAGAATATTTTCTAGTCATAATGTTTATAATGTTTCATCCTGAAGAAATAAAAGAAACTAACAAAATACGAGTAGCTATTTATGGCACCTCCCAACACTGACCAAATGGAAATAGTATTCCATTATTCTAAAATTTTCAAGTTAAGTTTTTAATTTAAATAGCAGATTCTAAATCAATGAGCTCACAACTGAATAAATATTTATAGCCCTACAATACTAACAAGAAAAAAATATGTGAATCACTTAATACTTCTGATAGCCAATGTCACCCCGTCTCAAACTTAAAAGGCTTAAAAGCCATCTAAGACAGGACTTTTAAAGGAAAGTAAAAAATAAATTTAAAAATGTAAAAGCCACTTCCAAACTGACAGTATCTGTATTACTGGTATCCACACACAACCAAGTGACAGTATTTGGTGCACATAGAGTACTCCCAAGACTTCAGACAAAACTGGGAAAATTGGAAAGCAACAGGGAAAAAACCAACAGATGTATTCAGAAACAGGTTTTGAGATTTTACACTTCATACTGTTTATATTTTAAACTTCATGTCATTTAATGTTTTAATTTTCAACACTAAAAAAAATTCTGAATACAAAACAATGTTAGTAAAAAACAAACAAACCCAATTGTGATTCACCAGCTCAATGATTCCACAGAGGGAAGTAGTAAGTTCAGGATAATCCTAACCGCCACTGACAAGAATAGAAAATAGAGCCTTTTCTGTGGAAACAAATTAAACTGAAATTTTCAGAAAGATAATGGGATATGAGCCTACGTACTCAACATGCCCTTCCAACAGCAAAAGAAACACCAACATGAAACAAAACTGCCTTCAGAGAGCCTGTGAAGCACATTTTTAAAATAGCTTGGAAGAAACGGGCAAACCGAGAAGAGCTCCAACATGGGGGACAGGCAGAGTGGAAGACTACTGATTAAAAGAAGGAAAAGCAAAAAAAACCAAAACACACAAACAAAAAAGCCTGTACTGAAACACCAACAGTAACATCAGAAACAAAATCAGAATCATCTAATGTGCATGAACCAAATCCTATCATTATATGAAATAAAAAAAACCAAACACAACAAGGAAATCTCATGACAAAGTGATGATGGGACTCAACAATTCACAAACATCCAGAGAAAAGAAAACAAGTTTTAAAAGGAAAGAAGTATTTTACAAGAGTTCAGAATTGGTGGAAGAAACAGTCAAAACAAAATGGCCAAAAAGCTCAACCTGAAAAAGCTGCAAAAGCAATTGAGACAAAAGTGACAGGTATCAAGTTTTCTCTCCTTGATCGGTTCTTTAGGACAATCTGCTGCCTGTATTTCATAAAATCATACCCCAAATATTTCAATTTAAGGGCAGACAGGCTGAACTCAAAGGACACCAAAGGAGACAACCTTGCAATTCAACTCCTCCAAAAACTTCAAGACCATGGCATGACCCTCAAATAAACCCAAGGTCTCTATGGGTAATGACATGATTATTTCCTTCTGAATCATACAGTCAATTATACTTGCAAATAATTGCAACCTCCCCTAAGAGATCAAAGCCATATCTTTAAGCACAGCTCCAGCAGCACAATATTAAGAGGCACCTTCAAAAACCCCACACAAGGGAGGTTCTACTATTCACACAAATCAATATCGGATCATGTATTTGTAGCCCAATGTGTCAAACCTACACAAGATGTTCCTTAGAGTCCCACCTCGGAGAAATTGGCACCTTCATACAAGAACCACAACTAGACACTCAGGACTCTTCTTCCATGAAGGACTCCATGCTGAAATAGAGGGATTGAGCACCATCTTCAAGAAAAAGGAAAAGCATTTTCCAAAGAAAGCAAGAGTTTACAAAATGTGCCAAATGAAAGCTCTCTTCACTTCAGGATCCTCTGAATTGCTCAGGAAGAGATGCTAAGAGGGGGAAAGCCTGAGACCAGTTCTGGACTTCACCATCCATGCTGACTCCAAACAAGCCACTTTCATCTCTCCAGGTTACCCTTTCCTTTGTGTAAAATGAAGGAGATGAGCCAAATGACCCCAAAAGCCCCTTCCAATCGTCGATGCTATGAAAACTCTTCCGGGATAACTCAGCAGAACCAGAGCCCAGAGAGACTCTCTTCTCCACTTACTCGGGCTCAGTTCACCCTGTACATGGCTGCCCAAGAGGCATTCCGAAAACACAGCTCTGGTCCCCCTACTCATCAGACACTGCAAACTGCCCCTCTCCCACCTCCATTCCCATAATTCAACAGGCCTCCCATAAGGCCCTTTCCTAACTTTTTTTCCAGATTTTTAAGGGAACTGCTCCTCCAAGGTCCCCCTACCTTTCTCTCCTTCCCCCTGACAATCTCATTCATTTCCTGCACTTCAACTAACACCTCCACAGAAATGAATCTCCAGTACCACCTCTCCTCCTTTTAGCTGCACCTGGGCATCTCCAAATGTCTTCCTATCACTGCCTGGACGTCTCAAATTCAAAACAACCAAAACTGATCTGAACGGTTTTCCCTCAAAGCCAGGTGTACTTTCCCTAAGTAGCGCCAAATACCACAAGTATTCAAAATCTTGGTGTTATCTTTGGATATCAGGGATGAGAGATGGAAAAGTCCATCAAGTTACCAAGTGCTGTCAGATCCACCTCTGAAATGCCTCTTCCTTTCATGCATTCCCCTTCCTTTCTAGCCCGACTGCCAAATTCCTCACACAGGCCTTCACTATCACCTTTCTGAAACGCTTCCAGAGCCTCCTAAACACCTACGTCTCCCTGCCACTCTCTAAGCTCTCCGTCTTTCATACTATCAGATAAATCTTCCTTAAACTCAGACTTGGTCATATTACTCCTCTTCTCAAAACCCTTTAATAGTGATCCGCCTACCAAATAAAGCAGCGACTCCTTTGACCTGACATTCAAGGTCCTCTCTAATGGAGAAGCACTCTACCTCTCAAGGCTTACCTTACCAGATGGCATTTTATAGAATCTACGCTCCGGTTAGACTGAACCATCCCGACATATGCACTGCTCTTTCCTGTTTTCTATTTCCTATGTCCAGAAAGTCTTCCCAGTACTTATATGCCACTGAGGGCAGTATGAGGTACAGGTCTGCCCAAGGGTGTTAGGCCTCTTAATCACTTCTTCTTAAAGGGCCAGTGAGCCCTCTTAGCTCTGTCTGAGAACAGCCTTGGGGCTGAGGATGACCTGAGCTAAAAGTAGCTACATCCTCTACATTTTTCAGGTAATACGGATTTTTTCTAACCTAAATCATCTTACAGTAGGGAATACACATTTATAGAGCTCCTACTCCATGCCAGGGGCTATAAATGAAAGGGCCAAAACAACACAACACAAGCAAGATATACTGACTGCCCCAAAGACCACCTGGGGAGAGGACACCTACTCCCTACCACAGCCCTCTCACCACTGGCTAGGGAGCAAGCTCCGAACACCAGACTTGTTTCAATTTATTGCTTAATGTTACTGAACTGTCCCCCCTCCCACCACTGAGACACTGCCCCTCCCCCCATTTTTTAGGCTTTATTTCAGAAAGGGGTGGTTTTTTAAGGGAAGGGAGAGGGAGGGCTGGATCATTAGGGAAATGTAGATGATCCAAAAACAAAAGGTATCTATTTTTTCAAAAAAATTTAAGAAAAGCAGAAATAAGCTTTTCATGACCTGCAAACATCAATCTCATTTTATATATCACCTTCTCCAGACTGCACCTGGTCCACAGAAGATCGGTTACCCAGATAATCAAACTGCTTCACCCCTACCGGGCACACCTATTTATTCAGCACATACTTTATCCAACTATAACGTCCTCCTTAAAGGGCAGATATTACACATAGGGAATTGGGCAATGATCCTTCCTACTGCCAAACAAAGTCATATTCATTCTTAACCTGAAAAATTAGGCCCATAAAAATCAGAGCTAGCCTTTGTGATCCTTTCATCACTTCTCATCAACTTTTACTTTTAGCTACAGAGAACTGAGGGATGACCCACAGGATTCTATTCGAATCCCCTTTCAAAGACAAAGTAAGGGGCGGGAACCCTATTTTTCATCCTTAAATTTTTCATACAATAGCAAGTCAACTTAACCCCAAAGGCAAGAAAGTAAATAAAGGTATTCTAATGTCACAGTGTGAAGCTCAAGACCTTTGACAAGAAATCTGGCTAATTTCTATCACAGAAATCGTAAAATGTGACCTATTAATAATCATCTAATCTCATAGGGCCTTATAAGGATCAGAAAAAATTCTACAAATTCTCTGCCTAAAAGAAACAAATCAACAGAAGACAAGCTTCACTAGAACAGGTAAAGAGGAAAAGCTGCAGACTCAATTAAAATTTCACTTTTACATTGAAAGGTCCAGAAATAAGGGCTGATTCCCTCAAAGCAAGCTTCCATAGACACTGACTACAAAACATTAGAATTTACTCCCCAAGTCCCTCTATCCATTACTGCCTGGATAAATCTTTTAAAAAACTAAAATTGGAAGGAAAATTGCTGCGATCAATCCTGACATTTTCCTTTCCATCTCTGAGTTCCAGGACTCTATTAGCAAACACGACAAAATAAAAAATGCAGAACAAAATTAGAGGCTAAAGTTTCATACCAAATGTTGGCTTCTCATGCTGTATTAATGGAGCCCCAAATGAGACTGGTCAAAATTCTCCAGCAATCATCAGGATTTTACATAAACAAAAAAATCTCTACTTAACTCCTACAAAAAGTTAAGATTTTGGACATTTAATATTTACTATTTCAATTTAAAAAATAATTTTCATTTTAAGAGAGAACTACATGAGTTTTAATGAAAATAACCAAAGACTTTCTTGAAATAAAAAGTTAACATATTCTGTGTTTCCACTGGACCTCTCAATTTAAATTTTAAGGTAAGTTAGTTGTTATATTCACCTATAGTAATCAGTGAAGTTTACTGACGGTACTAAATTTAAAGGACAGGACACCAAATGAGTTATCAGACCTTTCTACAATAGCATGGCATAGTAATACAGATAGTGTCCACGGCATTGTGTTACATGAAAATTACATGTGCAAATCATTTAACAAAAAGAAAGGTCTCCAGATTCCCTCTCTCTCTCTATCCCCCTATCTGTCTCTCACTGCATCATATCAATGCTACAAATGGCTTTCTTTGGGACGCCAGACTTTCCATCTCACCTGTGATGGATCAACAAAAAAGCAACAATCAGAGAATATTCCACTAAGATGTACAAAAGGAATATTGATTACCATACATGAAAATTCTGCCTTCATTCCTATAGTTTAAAAAAAATACACAAAGCTCACTTGGAATGAAATTTAAAATTTTAAGATTTTCTAAATTAAAGAAATTCATTTTCAATGACTGTCCTTAAATATAGTCTGAAACAGCTGAGGTTTAAGATACCGATTCATGTTTCATCCAATTTAAAACTGTTATATTAAAATTTTTCAATAGTTAAGACTTATCTTGGCCCTGAAGAACTAGTTAGCATTGTCTGACACATGATTAACTCTTTTAACAACCAGATGGATTGAGGAGCAGGACTGACAAAAAGCATCTTCTCTTTCCTATGAGAAGGCAGCACCCCATATGGCGAGTCACCATTCCTCCCTGCGCTGTCACTGGTCTTTCCCACACCAGACACAGGTGAAGAATGCCCTTTCCCAGATAGCGAAGCCACCGTTTTTGACCAGATGGCATTTCAGCCTTATTGAATGAAAAGTTGCTCCATCTCTCACTGAGGCATTTCAAGATCACTCAGTAAGTGAACTCAGTTGCTTGCACTAGTCAAAATATAGGCTAATCCTTAGCAATTGTTAAATTTGCCCTTATGTTTAAATTATGTTCTTTAAAAAAAAACTAACAAATTGTTTCAAAGGAAGCAAACTATTGCTCTCTAGCCTGTAACAGAGTGTAGATATTGAGGAAATGGTGAATGGCCAAGTCCAACATATTTCTTTACCACTTCCAATATTTTTTATAAACTGAAAAGTACTTTATAAAAACTGAGCAACTACCACATTTAGATACCTTGCATCTACAAGGACAATCTCTATGAAAACAAACTATTCTATGGTGACATCTAAGAAAGCAAACACGTGGGGCTTATACAACAACCTTTATAAAAGTCAATAAGAAAAGCCATCAACACTTTTTTCACAAACCTGGACCATTTCATTGAATTCTAACACAATACCCCAACACCTCATTTTTTCATGCCAAACGTTTTCAGGTCGAAACTACCACCTACAAAGCCATCTGTAAATAAAAAATGAACACCAAGCACCAACAGCATCACCAACCCCAAGAGTTCACCAGCAAGATGCAGCACTAACATTTCTACTACGCTCTCCAAGAATGATCTTGCCGATTCCCTCTGGGTCTGTGACGAGAAGAGGCCACACAATTCTTTACTACAAATTTCACTGAAGAGGAGAGAAAATAAAGGTAAGGAACCGAGGATGCTATTTTTCACATCCTGTTCATACAAACTATTTTTATCCAATCACACAGTATTCTAAATATTACATAACTGGTTTTTTATCAAAATGTTTTCTAGGTCCTAAATAATCACAAGAGTCATTATGATAGAACACATAGCACATAAAAATTCACATGAAACAAAAATGAACCAAATATTAATTTTTCCCTAATTTTGTTTTCCATAAAAATTAGGACAAACTATTTTGCACTTTTGCTTCTACCAAGGCAAGTTTAAAGAGCAAAAATAAATGATGGAATATTGTTATCTTCATAAAACAGGCATTTTCTCACAGAAATGCTACACACAGCTGTGAAGGACCTTCAGAATTCCCAGCACTCACTTCTTTCACATACTCAACACCTTCTCACATAAATTTGCTTTCTAGGAAATAAGTTCTCTCATCAAATGCACATTAACCAAAAGCAGAGGACATACAAAATAAGCACATCTTAAAAAATAAAAAACAACAAGAAATTGAAAACCTTCTGAGGTTACTTTAAAGTCGAGAGCAAGTCACTTAACTGACTTGTGCCTTTCATGAAAAAATACACACAAAAAATACGCTATATAAAATGTCCATTCAAAACATTTATACTATCAGATTTCCCAGTGTTTACAACAAAATTATTACAAAACATAGCAAAATCTGAAGTTAGAAAAAGTTTTCCTACTGTCTAACCATGAAAACTCAGCTCATCTCTTCCCAATGTTATGATTTTTAATCACTTAGTAACCTTTATAAGTACTTTAAAACCATTTAAATCCTATTTCATGAATGTCAAACAAAAAAATTAGAAATAAATTTCAGCAAAACTCACTTCCCCTTTCTGAAATGGAACAATGTAAATGACAGCTTATCTACTTAAATTCTTTATTCCTGGATAAAGCTGCTGGGGCAAAACCTGCTAAGTAATTATAAAAGGTTACGAGGTGGCCAAGTCATTGGGGGAAGGATGGGGACAATAACAGATTTAAAACTATAAATGGTTACGTAGTCACCCAAAAACCACTGAAAAATATTCATCTGACAGTCACTTCAGAGACATTACTGTGGTTCTGAATATGAATTCTTGTTCAGAGCTTATTTGTATAAGATGCAAATAAAGCCTTAAAATGTCATACTAAAGGAGCCTTTATTCTCCCACACTCAACTCTATACTCTAGTTTATCACCTTTGGATAACTTACAGGACTGCTCAAGGTGAATTTAATCTAAAAAAATTTAAATAACCACAAAAACATTATTGAAAGGCACTCTAGTGCAGTTGCCTGGCAGTGAGGAGAATCTTTTCGTTAACGATTTACTTTTACTTAAGAACCTAATCAATGTAACGTTCAGCCTTGATTCCAGAGGTGCTATTATAAAGAATGGCAGCCAACCGTCTGACAGAGACATGATGGACTCAAGACGCAGAATGGTCCAAGCAGCTTGGGAAAAGGCCAACAGGGAACTTTAAGTTTGATTATGCATACTTGTTACAAGGGTTTTGTTTTCCTTTTTTCTCCCCCAATGGAGGGGGAGTTGGAAGCCAGAGAATATAAATGTTTTTAATGGAAAATAAAATTATAAAATTTACACTTTTTTTTCAGGAAATAAGATTTTTCTACTTTTCACAGATGCAACTTGAAGTCATTTTTTAAGACACTACAGCTGACCAGTGATAATGTCTTCCTTACTTCTCACTCTAATATTGGCCCACAATAATCAGAAATAGAGCTGGTCAAGTGCAGACTTTGTCTGCTAAGGAGATAAGCTCCTGCATGGCAGTCTGCTGCACCTGCCTCTTTAAAATCCCACACCACATACTAGGTGGCCCTCATGAATGCTTGTGGATTGACTGACAGAGAAATCAAACACATTTTTTGGTGCATCAAAGATTGTCAGGAATAGCAGCTTTCAATGTTCTTTTTGCTTCAGTGATTGTTTTTAAGCTGCAGAAATATTGTGTGCAGATGCCAAAAGTAGACGACCATGAGAAAATTAGATCCCACACCCCCATGAACAGCATTTTACTGCTCGCAGAAGAACCTGGTACAGTATTTGCAAAATGACCACATGTTGTTATAATGTAGATAATCGTTCAGAGGGTCATAATTTATTAAATCAAGTTTAAATTTTGCAGACATCACAAATCGAAAGTTGACATCATATGATCCAAAAAGCCCACGGAAAGCACTTAATTAGGAAAAGGTTTTCTTCCTAGTTCTCAGATAACCACTATTATCATCTGACTCCAAAAATGAACTAGTGGTAAAACAAGTCATAAAATAAAACCTGCAATGAGGCCTCCTAGGCAGTGCTGTCCAATCCAAATATGTCTATGATGTTTAATCAATGCAGTCTCTTAAATTTCCAAAGCTATTCTAAAAACACTGAGTTAAGAATTTAACAGGAATATGTATTGTTTTCATCTATGTTTAGCAACTTCCTCTAACAAAATATATGCCTTATTTTCCGTTAAGACAAACAAAAATCCCTACATGCTTACATTCGGTTGACATAAAAATTAACATAAAATTTTAATAAAGCAGTAGAAGGCGGCAAAAGTATGAATGTAACAAAAAGGAGAAGAAACTAAATTCTTTAGACACTAAATTTTGTTATCATTCTCCTTCCAACTTTTTCAGGTAACAGAGTAATTTAAATGTCACTCTCCCATTCCTGTTTCTGAGAAAGGATATAGTCTGCTAAAATGTATCAGACCACCTTAGAACTTTCCTATGGAAAGGTACCAGCAAGAGGCAGTTGCTTCCATTGAAAAAATTGTCAAAACAAACTAATGATTTTTTATTTTAAAAGTCCATCTCATGCTCCCTTTCTATTCAACTCCTCCATCCATACCGATTGCTACTACATTTACACCACCCTATGTCCAAAATGCTTCGATCACCTGAACACCAAAAATCTAATTACTTTAAACTGCTCTTCTTCATACATGCATACCAACAGGACAATGAATTTTTAGGTAAAAAAAAGCATACCTTTCATGAGTTTGCAAATGAGTAAAATGAATATAATTTCTAGGTTAGGCCAAAACCAAAACTACAGGGATGACGGTAAATGGTTTTGATGGCCTCCCTCTTCTGACTACAAAGGCCTGACCCTAATCCCGCCAGAGCAAAGTCTCAGCCAAAATTCTTGGTTTCTCTTACTGTCTCAGTAAATTTAAACATTAAAAGCCTTAACAATTAATCTACAATGTAACTCAATTCAAAATGGGTACGCTGACTCTCTTACCGGTTCTTTCAGGCCATGTTAACTAGTAAAAATATAAACCAGTTGTCCAGCTCACTAAAGGTGGAAATAGAAACTAGCCAGATCCCTAAGATGCCGGGAGACCCGAAAAAAAATGTTGCTAGTCATCAACCTGGGCTCACAATAAACTTAGAACTTCCAAAGAACGCTGGATTTAACCTGTGCAATAACCACTGGAGACACGGAATGCCCAGGGGTCTCCTTGACATCCTTAGGGATGAACACCACTCGATGTCCATTCCACAGCACACAGACACTGCACAGGGCTGCGGAGCAGTTCGTTCCATGCCTTCTCCGACATATCAGTCTACTAGGAGGGAAAAAACCCCACATTTAACAAAGACATCGGAGAAACAGGCCTTACACTGTAAGGCTTACAGGGCAGATTACAGCATGAATCATCTGAAACTAAGCACAACTACTGAATCCGGCTGCCAACGGTAACTAATTAGGTTCTCTGGCACAAATCTGGGGGGGGGGGGCTGAGCCCCTCGACTCACACAACTGAAGGCACCTATGGAGGCAACCCAGGGCCCCAGAAACAATCCCTGCAAGATTCTGATGCAATCCCGGGCCATGCAAGCCTGACGCTGCCTCCTCTCCAGACCCTCGGTCTGGCAGGGCCTAGCCCCGGCTCGGAGAGCCCTGGCAGGCCGGCTCCCGCTGCCCTGCTTGCAGCTCCCAGGTAGGTGCCCGGGGAGCCCCGAGGGGGCTCGCCCAGGCGCTCCTTCCGCACTGAGCCACGGCCAAGGGTCCCCGAGCCCCCGCGGGGGCTCGGCCCGGGGGGGCGGGATGCGGGTGCGGGGGAGGGGCGGGGGCGCCGCGCGGCGGATACAGGTCAGGTCCAAGTCGAATCCATCCTCCTGGTATCTCCTTTTGTTTCTGCTCACGATCTCCTTGATGATGGCTGTCATGTCTGGGGGCCGCGGGGGGAGGGAGGGGGCGAGCGGGCGGACGGAGGCGGCTCGGGCGGGGGGGCCTGCTCAGCAGCCGGGCGCCCGGCCTGGGCCTCGGCCCGCGGCGCGGCCCGGCGCCTGGGCCTGGGCCTGGGCCCGCGGGAGCGGGTGCTGCGGGTGCGGCCCGCGCGGCGGCGGGCCCGGCGGCGGCCCCGGAGGCTGCCCCGGCGGGCCCGGCGGCGGGCGCGGGCGCGGCGGGTGCGGCTCCTCGGGGCCCCGCGGGGGCCCGCGGCGCGGCCGGGGCCGGGCCCGCAGCCGCGGCAGGCCCGGGCGGGCGATCAGGCGGCGCGGCCCCCGCTGCAGAAGGCTGCCCCAGGGACGGGGGGCCCGGCGGCCGCGGCCCCGGCGGCGGACGAGGACGACGGCGACGAGGAGGACGAGGCCGAGGCGCGGCTCCGGCGCGGCGGCCCGAGGCCCGGGGGGGGGCGCCGCCGGGGCCGCCGCCGCCGTGGTGGAGGAGGTGGGGGCCGGGGCTGCCGCCGCTCGGGGCCCCGCGGCGGGAGCGCCGGCCTAAGCCGGGGCCGGAGCCGGGGGCGCGGAGCGGGGCTCGGGGCCGCGGCCGCCGCCGTCTCGCATCGCCGCCGGGGCCGCTTCGCCTCGCCGCGCCCCGCCTCGCCTCGCCGCGCCGCGCCTCGCTTCGCCTCGCCCCGCCTCGTTCCGCCTCGTCCCGCCTCGTCCCGCCTCGCGTCGCCTCGCCGGGCCGGGCCTGGCCTCTCAGGGCGGCTTGCAGCGGCGGGCGCGGAGCTCACTCGGCTGCCATCATGGCCGCGGCGGCCGCAGCTTCCGACGGGAGACACCAGGCTTCTCGCGCCCGGGAGGGAGCCGCGGCCGGCCCCGCACGCCTGCGCCTGCGCCTTGCGCCGCCCTGCGCCGGGACACGGCCCCCCGCCCCTTCCACCACCACCGAGGCGGAGGCCCGCCCCTCCGGGCCCGCCCCCGCGCCCCAGCGCCTGCGCCCGGCGCGGCTCGACGACACGCCACACCCCCGCGTCTCCGACTCAGCCCCGCCCCGCCCTCAGCTCCGGCTCCCACGCGCCTGCGCGCTGCTCCGCCCCGCCCCGAGCCCCGCCCCTGCGTCCCGGGACCGCCCCCGAGCTCGGCCCCTCGGGCCAAGGCCCCGCCCCCGCGTGCTTGCGCCTCGATCCTCCTCGAAATGACGGCGCCCCGTCCCCGCCCAGCAGTCGGCGAGCGCGGCGCAGAGCCCCGCCCTTCCCCTCCCTCGCCCCGCCCACTGTCACAGCGTTCTCGACACCGCGTCGTATCCCGCCGCCGCGTACAAAGAGTTCCGCCACATCACCGCCCGTCAAGAGAAAAAGAGGGGGAGAGACAGCGAGAGACCGAGCCGCTGGGGGAGGGCGGAAGAGTGATGCAGAGGGAAACTGGGGCCGGGAGAATATGGGGGAGGGGGATCTCGTGTGGAGAGGGGGAGAAGGTGGGTAGAGAGACGTAATGGGGGAGGAGAGGAAGAAGTGATGGGAAGGTGGTGGAGACTGGTTGTCAAAGGGGAAGGAGACCTGGTGGGGCAGGGGAGAGGGAGAGAGAAGTGAGAGGGGAAAGGGTGGGGGTGGGGAGGAAAACGAGACGGGGGAGGGGCGGGGGAAAGGCAGAGAAGTGAAAAGGGACCGGGGGGAGTGGCCGTCAGGTGTCAGGCCCGCCTCGCGGACCGCTCTCCTGCGCACGCGCAGTGCAGAGGCCGGGCTCTCCAGCTCCCAGGTGTGGGGACTCCGGCTGCTGTCACTGGCTGAAGCCTCCATCCCAGCATGGGGCTGGACCTGGCTCCAGGACAACGCAAGGCCGCTGGGGACGCGGGGCCTCCCGGGGGGGGCATGCTTTTTCCGGGGTGCTTTGCTCCATTCTGAGCCATCACGTGGAGTGGGACCTGACGTGGGGGGTCGCCGCTGGCCTCACCTAACGGGGAGCCCCTCCCCCACATCCCCGGAGCTGTGGCCAGGTTCCTTTTTTTTACCGGCCTTCTAAATGTGCAGGAATGGAAGTAGGAAGGGACGCCCGAGGCCCCTGCGTCTCCCCGGGCTCGTCCCCTTTTCCTTTTCTTCCCCCGCACCCTGGGGACTTGCGGGGAGGGGAGATATGCTAGCCCAGCCCCTCCCCCGACTTTCCCCAGCCGGGGGGCGGGGGAAGGCCCCAGGAGGCCCTGCCCAGAAAGCCCGCCCTCCCTCCCAGGCGTGCAGGCCCGGGCTGCGCCGCCGCCGCCGCCGCCAAGGTGTCAGTCTTGTGGAGAACGGCCCCCCATTGTGTTTCCTGTATGCTCCCTTCCCATATAAGCCGGCTCCTCGCCGGGCCCCCCCCACCTCAGAGAGCCACCTCCTTCAGTTTGCCCCCGGGCGTCCCCCGATAAAGGAGCCCACCTACGATAATAAAAGTCCCCCGTTCTCCCCAAGGCTGCGCGAGCCGAACCCCCTGCTCCATCTCTGCCCCCATTCGGAGGAAGGTCTAAAGCAGTAGGTTAGAGATTGCCCCTGCCTCCCTTTCCACGCTAGGTCCCCGGGAAATCGCGTCCAGGCTCCGCCTTCTCTAGGCGGCTGGGACAACCCGGTCCGCATGAAGCTAGGGAATCCGCGCCTGTGATAGGGGACGCCTGGCTACAATGCGCATGCTCTGCAGGAGGGCGGGCCTGTCCGGGTGGGCTGACTCGGGCCCTCCGAGGGGGCGGGGGCAGGGGCAGGTGGAAGAATTTGCTGGTCTAGCCGAACTACTTTCGGGGCAATGTCACGTGGGGGGGCAGATGTCCACGCTCCCCCTCCCCCAGCTTGAGGGCGGCGTTCAGGGCCTCCTGTTTCTCAGGGCCAGAGCCTTGGCTGAGCTAAAGGACGCCCGCCCCCTCCTCACCGGGGCGGGGGTGGGGGGGAGGGTCGTGTGGCCTACAAAAGGGGCGGTGCATTAACGTAGGCGGGCGGGGGGAAGAGGGGAAGGGGCTCTTTTGTGTGAAGCCACAGTCCCGCACACAGAAGGGGTTTAATAAGTGCTTCTCGGCGGCTCCTGCCCTCGAGGCAGAGGAACAGACTGGCTAGACGTGGGGCGCAGATCCAGCCCTCTTCACAGATGAGGAAACTGAGGCCCACAGGGATTGGGCCCAGACCCGGGTGACTGACCTGCTGGGCTTCCCCGGGGTCTACTCGGGCGGGGTGGCAAAGGGGCTCCCCGGCGGGCCTCCGGGTGCCCCGCAGCGGCCCGAGCCCGGGGCCGGATCGATGGGACGTCGGTGTCCACCCCGGGGGGGGGCGGGCGCGAGGTGGTGCCTGTTCTCCCGGGGCCAGGACGGCCCGGGCTGCCCCCCCCCAGCCCCGGAGTTTAGGGGTTGGCGCTGTTTCTGTGGGCGCTCATCCCCCTCCCATCGTAGGTCTCCGCTAGTGCCCCGGGGCTGTTGAATCAGTTAAGGTCCCTTAGCTTCTGGCAGATGATCGGCGGGGCCCTCCACGGATCTGCCGGTCTTTCGGGGCAGCTGCATCCCGGAGGGGGAGGGGGGGCGGACTCACCAGGCCGTGCCTAGCTAACTGACCCGCGGGCCTCCTGGCAAGCACCGGCCCGGCCGGAGGCATGAGGGCCGCCCCGGGCCATACTGCTGCCATGCTGTTCTCCCACCCCGGTGCACGCAAAGCAAGTCTGGCGGTGGCCTGGGCCGGGGAGGAGGGGGCCGCACTGCCCCTGCCCAGATGCCATCAGCCAAGAAGCAAAGCTGCAGAACAGATGGCCCTGGAGTCCTGGCCGAGGCAACTCCGATCTTTGTGAAGAGGCCCCTGGTCAGTTGTCTGTGGGTCTATGCAAAGCACTTCATTCCACGTCCTCGATACTCTCTTAGAAGTAGAAGCCCTCCGTGGAGAGACCCTGAGGCACCCATATAGGAGCCTGAGCCAAGGGCGGTCTGCAAAGCACATTGCAAACCCGAAAAAAATATTAATGAACAAAGACGTTAGACTTTCACTATGTGCCAGACCAAGATGGCAAGTGGAATCACTCCTTAAAGCACCATCAAAACGTTCGTTATTATTCCTGGTTCTGCTGCTAGAATCCACCTCTCCCCCAGCTGCCAGCAAACGAGGCACATTATTCAGTCCAGTTTAGAAATCACACAATAAGCCCAAGAGACCACGTTTACCAAAGGCTTCCTTCAGAAGGACCCTGAAGGGTTCTCCTATTTTGTAAAATGAGCAGGACCCATCTAACTCTTGAAAGAATTAAGTAACTTGGTCCAAGGTCACATAGTCAAGTGACTGGCAAGCAGAAATTGGCCCCATGAATTCTGAATCTATATGCAGTGCCCTTTCCAGCATACCCCACTGGAAAGGTCTTTTCTTCTAAGAAAAGAGAGGGGGTATCCCAAGATTAGCAAGGTGTCAAGTAGGACTGCATAGCCTTAAGGGGTGGAGAGGACAGGGAGAAGCCGAAGTTGGATTGTGACTAGCCAACTGGCTGGTTTTGAAGTCATCTCACTCTCCTGAATTACTCCATACAGCAGCTGGCAAAATCAGGGACCTTTCTATTCCAGCCATTGGTTTTCTGGGCCCTGACCTTGTTTCCTGGTTCTAAGTCACTGCCCCTGCTCAGCAAAGATGTATCTATCACCCACTGAGACTTTAAAACTCAGAATCAAAATCTACCTTAAAATTAAAATTTCTACAATATTTCACCAGAGACTTAATAATGAACATCAATACAACCAACTAAACCTGCTTAGGGATATTTACCTTGAAATTAATCTCAATGCACAGAATATCCCAAGGTTCTTCAGTCTCTCTTCCTCTGAGATCTCCATGCAATCCTTTCTCTTTCTGCCCAGGTTCCTAGCTAATGTATCCTCCAGCCTTTTAAATGTGCTTCTTGTGATTGCTAAAGGTCCTGCAGATTTCTAAGTAGGGTTACTGGCTTATACAATCCCATTACTCTAATGCACCAAGCCGCATAAAACCGTTCTATGCTTTATGTTCTACATACTTTTCTGCATGTGTTGCATCCACTGCTCCTGCACTGCCCAGTCAGAACAGGAATTTCCTGAGGACAGAGTCTGTCTCATTTTGGCCTTTCTTTCTCTGGAACATAGTAGGCATTCCATAAAGCACTCATGTAATTGAACTGAATTCTGCCTTTTTTAGAGGGGAATGGACAGGTTACATTTTATTCTGAGTGTCATGGAGACCCAGATGTGTCCTTCCTGAAGGGTTATACACATTACCAGCCCATTTTCTGTCTGATGTGTAGAAGTTTGGTGAGCCTTCATACATGTCATATCATACATGACAAAGTGATTGGTACTCTGCAGTGACAAAAACCTTCTGCTTGTCTTGAGGGTCTATAAAGAAACACAGGAGAGAACGAGTATTCACCCAAAAGGCTAAAGGATAAGTTTGTCTTGCTCTCTTCTTTTGTTGATAGGCTTCCAGATAAGGATAGAAGAGTGCCAGGCACACAGTACTGGGCATAAAGTGAGTGCTAAATTAATCGCTGGGGGGAGCAGAATATCGGAAAGCTGTACACCAACCCCCCACTCTCCACACAGCACCACGTATGCATCTTAGTCCTTGTTTCTTCTTTCCTGGGCTTAGGTAAAATATTCTTTTGAATGTTCAGGGGAATGGTGAGACTGGGAAAGCCATCAAAGCCAGCTGAGGACCCACAGACAACCAGAGTCCCAGAGCCAGTGGCCACAGTGGCTGAACCCAGGGAGGAGCCAGCTAGTGGAACAGCTGGCTAGCCTGCTTGCCTCAAGGCAGCAGTGGGTGAGCCTGTCATCCAAGACACATGGAACTAAGGGGCAACTCTCCTATTGACAATTCCTCACTCTGACTTGAACCAAGGTGAAGGAAGAAAAGCACTCCTGGGGCCAGGAGCTTCAGGGTACCTCTTAGCCCCATGGACTGCCCTATACATGTGCCTTTCTATGATGGGGATTTTAAATTGGAGTCCACTCTTCTCAAGGCCCCTGGCTGTGCATGGGCAAGGGGAAAGAGAGCCCCCAGTTTGTGGAGATGTTTTCTAACTATTCTTGCTACTCCTCAGTAAATTCCCCTTTGTAAAAGTTACTCAGCTGGTTACCCACTCTTAAGGAGAGCAACACCAGCTGAGCCATAGAACCCTACAGAGAAAAGTGGTCAATTGCTCCTTGGGGACTTTGCCCCTCATTGATTTCTGGAGAGATACCAATGGTAAGTAGGAACCAAGGGAGGATTTTCCTATATTCTGGCTTAGTTGCCAAAGGCCTGAACTCCTCAACTCTCTGGATTAAAAATGTCCTCAGGAACACCTGTAGTTCAATTTTGTCAAATTCAACCAACCTTTACTAAGCACTATATGCCAAGCATTGTGCTAGAGGTAGCTAGAAAGATAACAATGGAACAGCTTCTGCCCTCAAGAAGCTTGTGTTCTATGGAATTCTACTTGCTGTAAGCAGCTCCATTTGTAGTAAAATCAGTGTCTTATAAAGTATGGCAGGAAGAGCTGACAAATGTTGAAAGCAGGTGATAAATATCCCTTAATTATAACTAATGATTTCTATTCTCTGCTGCCATGTGACCTTTTGAGTGAACACCCCTTTCTCCTCTCCCACACGCTGACCTTTCAAGGAGAGGCCTGAATCGGTGGCTTTCGTTTGTAGCAACTCTCTGTTTTTATCCATTTCACCGCTAATTCCCTAAGTAGTCCAGAATGTTAAAATGAAATGAAAAATGTTGAAACTGAAATAGAAATGTGTTCCAAGGAGCCCTGAGTTCTTCCCTTAGTCTCATGTATCCATACAACTGCCAGGCTGCTCTACTCCCCTCCTCAGACACCTTCACTAACTCCCTATTGACTACAAAACAAAATAGAGAATCCTCAACCTGGATTTAGAACCTTTCACAATTTGGATTCCATTTAATTTTCCACACCTGTTATATATTGCAACTTTTCACATGTTCTCCATTCCATTCAAACTGACCTGTTAACTGTTCCTCTTACATGACATTTCATTTCCCTCCCCCATGCCTTTCTATAGGTAGGTCTGCCCTGCCTGGAATGCTCTCCTTCCCCATCTCTATCTTGTAGAATCCAGAGCTTGCTTCAGAACACGGCCCACATGTCACTTCTTACATAGTCTTCTGTGATCTCCCTTTCTGATCTCCCCAGTTCCTCTCCCTGGAAATGACATTTTATAACTTTATAGGTATCTTACATTTACAAATCTCTATACCTGCCATAGCCTCCCAACAGAGTGGAAGCCCCTTGGCAGTAATTAGAATTGTTCCTGTGTTTGTTTCTGTATCCCTAGCACCTAAAAGAGTGCCAGCTACACAGAAGGTGATTAATAAAATGTCTTTAAAGGCAGATGTTATGGGAAGGTTCAAGTCACCAGACCAAGAAGAGACTCCTTCTGGGCTTCACTTCCCCAGTCTACAAAATGAAGAAGCTGAACTCCATGACCTCTCCGGTCCCCTCCACCTCTAAAGCTGGGATCTGATGAAGAAAAGGAGGCCTTTTCTCTACAGTTTCCCTCACCGAATCCTCACCCATCCTTTAAAACTCAATCCAAATGCCATCTCCTCCATGCAGCCTGCTCTGATCGCATCCCTTCAGGGGTTAACGTCCTTCTCCCTTGGCGCTCCCAGAGCACTCATGAGTGATGGAGTCAGCCCCCAGTGCGACTGCAAACCCTATGAGGGCAGGAGCCCAGGCCTAGCATCTGGCCCTGTGCTGTGTGCTGTGTGCA
Organism: Pseudochirops cupreus; assembly: GCA_028627135.1. Classification (NCBI taxonomy): domain Eukaryota; kingdom Metazoa; phylum Chordata; class Mammalia; order Diprotodontia; family Pseudocheiridae; genus Pseudochirops; species Pseudochirops cupreus. The sequence goes on along the minus strand of CM053582.1, from coordinate 569,102,228 downwards.
TAGGAGCTCAGTAAATAATGTTTAAGTCGAAATGGCAGGAGGAAAGGAAACAGGAATCCAATGCCCATTTGAGTGAAAGACCAGGGGAAACCCAGGGAAACAGTGCCATCTGCTGGAGAATGAGGAAACAGCGAGAATGATTCTCTTCTAGAGGCTGAAGGAGCGCCCACCTTGGGGAGTCTGCCCAACAGGGACGGGCCAACACGCAGAGAAGCTGCTGACCATGGCCCCTTGGTTGGCGGGAGGGAAGAGGGTGAACTTTCCTGGGAATTCCTCTGCTGAGACTGAAATCAGCCATGCCCTCCATGAGCATCAGTTTTCTTTCTCAGCCATTCATAGCAGCCCTTTGAAACAAAGCAGGAACCCAACCAGTGGGGAAATGATAGGAGGGCTAACGCTGCCTGAATGGAGTCCAAAGAAACAATAAAAATGAGCCCGAAAGTCTAAGCAAATGTCGAAGGACAAGAAACAGTCAACACAATAACCACTGTCAACCAAAACAAAGCAAGGCAAACAAAATCAATTGTCACTATGGATATTGATCTAAGACAGCAGATGGTGAAATGCTACCTTCCTTTCTGTAGAGAGGTGAGGGGCTATGGGTATGTAATGGTGCATGTCCTGTTGATGCACTTACTTTGTTCATGATCAGCTTTTTTTTTTCTTATAGGGGAGTGTTCAAAGGTGAAATGACTGTGATATTGACACTAAAGGCATCAAACTTTTAAAAAATGAAACTTAAAAGGGATTCATAAGATCATAGACTGACCATGGGAAGGGAAAGGAGAGCTGCTCAAGCCAAACTCCTCCCTCATGTTTCAGATGACTTTGGGGGAAGCCAGGTGATTTTCCCAGGGTCACAGAGCTGGGGAAATAACATGAGCAGACAAAGATAGGACAGAAGGCCAATGTATGGGCAGCTTCTTATTGCCCTTTGGCCTGTTCCATTGAGAATATCCCTAGCTTGGAGAGGGCACACATTCCAAGGAGCTAGCTAGTTCCCTTGGGGAGTGGCATGACCTGGGCTGGGCCTGGCCACAGAACTTTGAGTGGGTGTGTGCCTAGCTATCATATCAGTTAGAATCATAGGACTTCTCTGCCCCCCTCAGAATATTCTGGCCTTTACTGTTCTTGATGCCATGCACATAGGACCATGGCACCCTTCTGTAGACTTCCTTGTGTAGCAATCAGGGTGAAAGTCCTCTGAGAGAAAGAGAATGTCCCCCAATGGACCTTCTCTCCCCCTGCCCAGAAAGCAACTCTGACCCCATGACGGACTTGGGCCTCACTGTGATGGCTTCAAAACAGTTCCAGAGGGGACTGAGGAAGAGGAGACTTCTTCCTGTCTCCCACTTCTGTCTCCAATGTCCTCACACAACTCCTTTCTTGTTCTGAGCTTATCAGAGAGGTTTCTGTGCATCCATTTAGATCAGTGGTTCTGAACCTTCCCAATGCCTCCACCTTTAATACTTATATGTGGGAGGACCCGCCTGGAGACGGACAGAGGAGCAGTGTCTTGGTTCCTAAGACCATCAGAAATATGTTTTCTGATGGTCTTAGGCGAGCCCTGTGAAAGGGTCGTTCAACCCTCAAGGGGGTTGCGACCCACAGGTTGAGAACTGCTGATTTAGAGGGTCGGATCTATGGTTTCACAGGTAAAGGGAATTCCTGGTGAGGAAATTCCCCCTACCAGTGCAAATCAGCCGCTACCTTGCAGCTTTTAGTCTTGAATCAATGCCTGGTGCCTTAAGAGGTTATGTGACTACTATGTCAGAGGTGGGGACTCAGAAAGGTAGCTTGGAGGGTCAGATAGCAAGCATCCATATTCATCTCTTTAATGTCTTCTTCTATTTGAAAAAAATGTACAGGCAATAGAATAGCAGAGCAAAGAAGGGGTAAAGTACATCTGTCGTTACCGACATATGGAGACAGATTGCATTGGAGATGCCCTGGAAGAAGAAAGGCAGTGACCGACTGGTATGTCATTGAGCTGGTCACAAGCTTGTTACCAAGCAGCAGCATAGCCAGCTGAAAGGGTCTAGGTCCAAATCCTGCTTCTCTTCCCACGGGGCCTTAAACAAACTCATTGAAATGCCATGGGCCTCAGTTTCTTCTTTTGTAGAATGAGAATGGGACCCAATGGCCTTTGAGGTCCTCCCAGCTTGTGATTTTATGAGTAAATTGAATGTCATAGATTTGGAGTTGCAAGGGTTTTTAGGCCCAGAGACATTAAGTAATTTGATCAAGGCCAGACAGGTAGTGAGAGGAAAAGCTGGGATTTGTTCCAGGAACCTTCTCAGACTCCAAATCTCACATTCCTTATACTGCATCATGCTACCTCCTTAATGATTTAGTTATCTGTAGAGGAAGGTTTAGGCCCAGGTGAGTACTGAGACCATGGCAAGGGTGAAGCTGCCTTGACAGGGCCCTCCAGAAGGGTTTCCTTATGTGGTCATGTGTTTGTTTATTCTCCCCTGCACAGTGATTTGTAGGAAAGCACCCTGGGAAATAATGAGTTACAGCTACATTTCCTCTACTGGGCATCTTGTGTAGTGAGGCTGCATTTGCCACCATCTCAATTCAGAGGTTAGGTCAATGTTCCTGGACAAGAAAGTCTGCAACAGTATGGCTATTCAGGGATAAATACATTTGTATACATTTTTTAGAGTTCTAAATCTGAGCCTCATCACCCTAGCCCAGCCCTCATATCATCATCATCATCTTCTTCTTCTTCTTCTTCTTCTTCTTCTTCTTCTTCTTCTTCTTCTTCTTCTTCTTCTTCTCCTCCTCCTCCTCCTCCTCCTCCTCCTAGATCATTCACGGTGATATTGTCAGATATCATTTTTGAGAGCCCCCATCCCTCTTGAGCTATCCTTCCTTTTAGCATGACAGACCATGATATGCCTATCATTTCTTCAAGCTTTTAAAAAATCTACTATTCACAGTGTAACTCCTTGGCTCAAAAGGTGGTTGTTTTCTCTATAAAGGTTCTCATTGCTTCCATTTTCAGCACTGTCCTCCTGGTTCTCAGAGTCAAAGCCAGAGAAAGAGTCCTTCTTGTTTATTTCTTTGCTTCTACAAATTGAAACTTCTCTGACTTTTATTCAAATCTGTCCAATGACCCCAACCCTGACATTTGCCACCTGGGTAATCTTAGGTAAGACTCTCTACTTCTCTGGACCTGAGTCTCCTCATTTGTAAGAGGAAGGGGCTGGACTCAGCCTCTAAAATAGCTCTAAATATATAAGCCTATAAGACAAAGTAAGAGTTCATCAGCTACAATTTACCTTAAATGGAGCCAACATAATATGCAATAGAGACATATCAGAAACATTTCCACTAAAAATAGGTACAAAGCAAGGGTGCCCAATCACCACTTTTACTTGATATAGTACTAGAAATTCTAGTACTATAATTACATTAAGATAGGCTAAAGATATTAAAGGAATTAAATTTTAAGTTGAGAGGTCAAAACATCATAATTTTCAAATGATAAAATACTGTGACTAGAAAAGGCAACCATCTCCAAAATTAATATAGACATTAAATTATTTCAACATTTTCAGAATATAAAATAACACGCATGGTTACTTTCTTGAATAAAGGTCAAGAAAACAACAAAACCATTTCAAAATAACAAAAGCAATTACATAATCAGGAACTGATCTACCTAGTAATATATACATATACAATTTTAATAAATGAAATAAAGCAATCCCATAATTTAAAGTTTGAAGGGACTTCAGTGGCCACCTGACTTAAACCCATATAAATATAATCCACAGGAAGTCTAATTATCACGTACCTTGGAAATGGCTTGGATCAGCCTCTGTCTAAAAGACTTCCAATGAGGGAGGTCATTGCCACCAGTTGTCAAGACAGCCCATTCTGCTTTTGGATAGTACTAATTATGAGATTGGTTTTTCTGACATTAAGTTTATTTTGGCTTCTTTGCAATTTCACCCATTTCCCTTAGTTCTCCTTCTAAGATCAAACAGAATGAGTCTGGTCCTTCATCCACATGGCAGTTTTTCAAATATTTGAACCCAGTTATCATTTTCCCTTTTCCCCCATCTTTTCTAGGCTATATACATCCCTAGTATCAACGGATGCTCATAGTGTAAATGTGGTGCTTGCAAAGAGATTTGCAAACTTGAAGACTATACATAAGTTTGATTTGTTGGTATTGCGATTTATTCATTAGCCAATATTTTTAACCTCCATTTTCATTGGCATAGGGAATTCCCAATAGAAAAACTCCCTCTACCCATGCAGATGAATAATTGTACAGCATGTAGTCTTTTTTTTTTCTTCTTTTCATCAGAAATGCCTGGGAGTTCTTCATTTCATTCTCCTTGTGGAGTTATACTTAGTTTTACCGGGTAACTTTTTAAAAAAAATTTTTAACTAATTTTTTTTTTCACATTAATCATTAGGTTGTAAAGAAGGATTATAGCTGATGGAATGATCAGTGGGGAAGAGGAAACAAAACAAAACAAGAAAGAGAAACACAGTAAGTAGTTTGTTTCAATCTGCATTCAGACTCCGCAAATCTTTCTCTAGATGTGGATATCTCTTTCGATCATGAGTCTTTTGGAGTTGTCTTATAACCTTACATTGCTGAGAGGAGCCCAGTCTATTGAAATTAGTCGTCACACATATGTTGTGTCTGTGATTGTGTACAAATTTCTCCTGGTTCTGCTCTTCTCGCTCAGCATCAGTTTGTATAAGTCTCTCCAGGTTATTATGAAGTCCATCTGCTCCTCATTTCTTATAGCACAATAGTATTCCATTACATTCATATACCACAACTTGCTCAACCATTCCCCAACTGATGAGCATCCCCTTGTTTTCCAATTCTTTGCCACCACAAAAAGAGCCATATAGCATGTAGTCTTAAGAGAACTGCCTGAGAAATTGAGAAGTTAACGGTTTAGAGAGGCAGATAGTAGGCATGTGTCAGGCATGACAAACCAAGAGCTTACTAGTTCCCAAACCATCTCTCTTTCCAAGATGCCACACTAACTCATCATTATTATCACGTAGCATGTATTCAGTGATCTTCACTGTCTTATTTATTCTTCTCTGTATGTTCTCTAACTTATCAATTTATTTCCTACAATGTTCTAGCCAAAACTGAGCACAGTACTCCACGTGTGTTCTGACCAGTGCAGAGCAGACATCAGGGTGACCACTGTCCTACTGATGAAGCTAACCCTCTCCTAATGCAACCCAAGATAGTATTATTTTCTATCTGGGGTGCCCCACTGTAAAAACCACAATGTGGAATGTATAGATCGCTAAAACTCCCATAGCCCTTTCGATAAAATGCTATCTGGTCATACTTCTTCTATCTCATACTTGTACAGTTATTTTTCTGAATTCAAATGTAAGACTTAACATTTATTTCTAACATATTATATCTTTTTGGATTCAACTCATCAAGATTATGGTGGACTTAAAATCTTTCATCAGTGTGCTAACTCTCCATCCCTAACTAGGCTGCTAAGTCTTAGTTGCACAGAGCCCTGGGCAAATCACTAAACCTACAGATGAGGAAACTGAGGCAGGGAAACATGAAGTCACTTGCCCAGAATTCCACAACTAGTGAGTATCTGAGGCAGGATTTGAACTCAGGTCTTCCTGATTGCAGGTCCAGTGCTCAGTGTATTGTGGCATTCCCTAGTGTCGTTCTACCGTCACAGTACCTCTCATATCTTCCCCCTTCTTTCACTCAGCAGCCACCCTCACTTCTTTCCTGTATTATTGCTGTAGATTCTTAGCTGGTGTCCCCAGTTAAATCTCTACACTGAAATGGACCCTCCACAAACCACTAAGGTGATTTTTCTAAAGCAGTTTTACCATGTTAGTGCCCTCCTCAATAAACTCCAATGGCTCCCTATTATCTTTAGGATCAAACATTATTAGTTCCTATGTTTGGCATTTAGAGTCTTTTGCATCTTGGCTCCACCAGGACTTTCCAGCCTTATTACTCCCCTCCTATATACCAAAATGCAGCCAAATTAGCCTTCCCTCTGCTCCTTGGATGAAGCCCTCCACCATCTCTGTGACTTTCCCAGGCTGTTCCCCATGCCTAGAATAGCTCTCTCCCTTCCTCTGATTCTTAATATCACCTTCCCTTTCCTTTTCTCCTGAAAGTCTAAGACCCTCCTCCCAAACAATCATTTATCTCTTTTTGTATGTTCTGTCACATACTACCTTCCCTGGCTAAATGGCAAGTTCCCTGAGAGCAGAGATTGTCTTTGTAGCCCTGTAGCCTAGCCCAGTGCCTGGCACACAGTAGAGGAATAATAAGTGCTTGTTGGTGGATTGAATAATTGACTTAAATTCCCCACTTTGTAAAAAGGATTCACAGTGAAAGAAGGAGCAATGATGTGACATGCAGACACATTAACCTCTTGCTTGCAGAGGCTCACATATAATGGGTCAGAGCTGGAACTTGAAATTCACAGACCTGAATTCACACTCTACCTCTGACATGAACTCACTGGCACTTGACCTCTCTCTTCCTCATCCACAAATAGGGATAATAAGAGGCACCAGTCCTGTTTTACAAGATCTTGGGACCCTTGAATGAGTTCATGCTTGCAAAGCCATTGAGAAATGTCCCTTACCCCCTGTGCAAAGGCAGAGCAAGCTGGGAGGCAGGGCTTAGGAGCTGTTCATGGGCTCTGTCCCAGGCAGAATATTCCCCACCCACTGGCAGGAGCATCTGCCAGGATCCTTCAGGTAACATAAGAACAAGAATTAAGCTTCCTGACTTTTCCACAGTCCTTCTACAATGGGCAAAGTGCTCTGTGCTTGTTCTCATCAATGTCATTAAGACAAGGAAAGCTCTGTCGTGGGGGTGTGGGCAATGGGCCACCAAGGCTGGATGACAGTGCCAGCTAAGGTCAGATGTCTCTCTCCCTTTAGAGAGACAAAGAGCCAGCCTTCAAGCCCCGCCTCTGATACACATTAACTGAGTGACCCAGGGCAAGTCACTGGACTTTTCTGTTGTCTGGACCACTCTCTAAGACTAGAGGTTGCATCAGAGGGGTCAACCTGCATCAGCAGAGGGAGTTTCTTCATCTGGAAATTCCCCATCTCAGTGAAATCTCAGGTGGCGACTCTCTCCCTTTCCCTCTTGCCTCAACCTCCACTCTTACCCATACACCATCTATGGTAAATTTCTCTTCGCGAGCACACTTGTCCAACAGAGCTGACAGCTGGAGGGGACCCCACAGCCCTTCCAGCTGTGGTAGTTCTCATGATACATCAGTAAGATGGCACCCTGGCTTTTCCAATTATCTGGTAAATGCATGAGTCAGCACCCCAGCCTTATCACCTCTGGGGAGACACAGATAAAATCGAGTTCCTGAGTCTGGAGAGTTGAAGACTAAGACCTTTGGACTCTTGGCAGCAACTCCACTTGAGGGCTGGCACTATCAAAGACCCAACCTGAGCAGTCTGACTGCCCTCCTGGGCTGAATGTTATATTTCTATAACACAGTGGATAGGGGAGAAGGAGAGAGAAAGAAACAGAGATAGAGGTAGCAAGGCAGAAAGACAGAATGAGACAGAAAAAGAGAGAGACGGTCACAGAGATGAAAGACAGAGGAAGAGAGAGTCGGAGAAACTGAGAGAGAGACACACAGAGAGAAACATAGACAGAGATGATGACAGAAATATAAGATAAAGAGAAGCAGAGAGATAGTCACAGAGACCCAGCAACAAAAACAGAGACAGAGACAGAGAAGGGGAGAAGGAGAGGGCGACAGAGAGAGACAGAGACAGGGAGAGACAGAGAGAGAGAAAACGAGGCTATTCCTTGCCTGTAAAAGCTAAGTGGAGGCTCTTAATGTGCACCTGTCAGCCTTGCCCAGTTTTGTATGAACCGTCCAGGTCTTTTATTAGTTGCTATACCAGGTAAGCAAACTTGAAGCAGGTCCATAGGGTGGGCCCTTTCTGATTAACTTCTGGGAAGGCCTGGAGAAGAGGCCACCAGGAGTGGTGATGGGACCCTCCCTTCAGGAGGCTCATGCACCTCCTACTTAGGCCCATGGGATCAAAGACTCTGGGCTATAAGGGGCTTCATATTTTACTTCTCCTCTAACCTCATATTTTACAGGATTGAGAAAATAGGCCTTTACCATGTGTACAAAGACCCAAAGCCTCCCAAGGCAGCAAAGACATTTAAGTAGGCACCGGGCACTCTGAAGGCACCATCCCCTATGCTAAGCTACAAACACAAAAGCAAGATGCTCTGCCCTCAAGGAGCCCGCACTCTATGGGAGGCCTCACTGGTAAAGAGGTGAGGGCATACATGAAGGGTGGAGGTTAGGGGCCATTGGGAAAGGCTTCCCAGAGGCTCTGAGCCTCTGATAAAGCTAGCTAGTCTAAGAGGCAGAGGGGAGGAAAGAGGGGCTTCCAGGCCTTGGGGGGCACAGTTTGGGCACAGGAATGGAGCCGGGAGAAAGAATTCTAAGTTCAGGAGACAATGAGTAGTTCAGTGTGTCTGGGACATAGATTGATATCCAATGAGCCCAGATGTCAAGCTGGGGCCAGACTGTAAAAGGTTGTGCAACTGGAAAGTCTGTGTCACCTTCCAGAAGAAATGGGGAGCCTCTGAAGCTTCTGGAGGGGTGAAGGACAGATGTGTGCTTTAGGAGGACTCGGTGAGAAAGCTCTGATAAGATGGCTCAGTGAGAGGTGGCAATCTGGGGGGTGGCCTGTGTGAGCTCAGAGAAGGGACCTGCCTGAGCTGCTGGGGAAGCAGAACAGAGATCAGACCTGATTGGCTATGGGGTGGGAGTAGAGGGATGAGAGAGAAGGCAGAGTCAAGACTCTAGTGTCTATACTCAAACCCCTCTCGGTTTGGAGATGCCCAGGGTACCCATTCTTCCTCGAGAAACCCTCCCGGAGGCTAGACCCCTGGCACAATGCTATTCTCACTTATGAATGGAGTCCCTTCATGGAGCATGCCACCCTCTAGTCCAGAAGTGTTCTCATGACACCCTCCAGGGAGGCCAGGGAGAGTGCCCAGTGACGTCAGCCTGGCCCCGGTTTCTCTTGAGTCAATGCCTGATATTGTGACATGGGCCTTGGATCACACCCTCTCTTTCCCTCCCTCTTCAAAGTTCTCTGCAGCAGGGTGAATCAAGCTTAGGCGATGTCACTTCCCCCCTGGAAAAGTTAGTTCCCTGGCATGTCGCCCCTAAATCGGAAAGATGATGGTGTGGGCAAAAGTTGTCAGAGAGCAAACCAATAGAGGGCTACCCAAGAACCATCCCCCTCAAAGCTGCACAAAGGTATTGTGATCCTTACATCAAAGCTGAACCCACTCATCTGGCCTTGGCCTTGATATCCTCTCCCCACCTACTCTCTCTTCCCATCCACAAGGTCCCAGGTGGAACAGAAAAGAATATGGGCTTTGGAGTCAGAGGACTTGAGTTCAAATTCTGGCTATACTACTTCTATCTTGACTATGGGCCTAGTCTGCCCATCTAAATAATGAGGGAGTTGGACTCGATGGTCCTTCCAACTGAAAATCTATTCTAATCAGACTCCCATGTTCACAGTGACTGTCCTGACTCCCAGGATGACCTCTCCAAACAAGGACTGTCTCTCTTCCACTCTTCACATGCTGAGGGGGCCTCCCACAGTGCTCTCCTGCCCCATTGCATGCTCCTACACTGAGGCCAAGATGATCCAAGGCCAAGGGCATGCTGTAAGCTCTGCAGAATCCCCAGATTCTTCCTAGACTCCCCTGTGAGGCAACATCTGGAAACATCTCTTTCTAATACCCTTCTTTATGCTTCTCTACCCAAAGGACCCTGTTGGCTTAAGTCAATTGAGAAGTCACAACATTTAGGCCCTGGAACAAAATGGGTCTTGAAGGGTCCCTTGACCTTTGCTGATGCAAAGCAAATAGCCACCCAGCAGAGGGGTCCTTTCCTTGAAGGCTTCCCCATATCATAGGATTCACGAGGTATTTTGTTTTAGCCACAGTGGGGTTTTTTTCCAAAGTTTCAAAAGTCAAAAATGCCCCCCCCCCCCGCCTCCAGACCAAACAGCATGGGATAACATGGGTTATATTTTTAAAAGACAAAATATCTCTTTCAAGTTAAGTTGTTTTCATTCATTCCAACCAACACGTATTACTATGTGCACAGCATTGAGCGAGGGAAGGCAGGGTGGTAGACACAGAGAGGAAATGCAAAATCTAGATAAATTGCAATCCCTGGCCTTATGGAATTTATAACCTATTAGGGTAGTAGGATTCATAACTCTAGTACAATGGATAGCACAATTTTAAAAGTAAGTATTTTATGAATTTGGGGGATATCTCTGTCATTTCTGAGCAGACCATCTTCCCCTCTTCTGCTGAGAAGACTCCCTTATAATAAAAAAAAACCACAACACAATTTAAGTAAACAAATGAACACTCTGGATATGTCTGAGAAGATGTGCTTCCTTCTGCTTCCCCTGGATCGAGGAGGGGATGGGGAGCTCACATTTCCCCATCAGTCCTTTGAAGGAAAGCCAAGATTTGTCACACGACTAGGCTAGAAATACAACTGGTCAGTAATGTGTCCCTCTTGAAGTTCCTCTAAAACAAAAGTACCTAAATTCCAACTGGGAATAGGTTTCACCATGAAATAATGTTATCTAGAGGCCCTGTATACTTTAATGGGGGACACTGAGGCAGCAACTCTTTCATCCTTGACTACCAACAGTGAATTGAATAAGGGGCTACAGGTGCCTACAGTCAACCTAAGGCACAGCCCATAAGGAGACTGTAATCTCCTTGAGGAGAGGGAAGGTTTCATTTTTCTTTGCATTTCCAGTGCCCAGAAGAGTGTCTGGCACACAGAAGGCACTTAATATTTGTTAAATGAATTTGAGGAGAGAGAATGAAAAGGGAGAGGACTGAAGAGAAGAGAGAAAGCAGGAAGGAAGAAGAAGGGGATGGGGGGAAGAGGGTCACCAACCTCTTTAGTCCTGAACCCCAGGCTGACCAAAGTGCATGGGTCATTGGCACTATGTCCTGAGAAATCACAAAAAGGAAGGAAGAGTACGGAAGGGAGAAAGAAAAGGGAACCATCCTAGGGAGAGCAGTCAAGGTCCCTAAGAAATTACTGGGCAATCACTGGCTCTCAAATATCATTCTAGAGTCCTATCCAACAATCACTCGATTCCATTCTAGTTCCATTCCAATGAAAGCATCTTTTCTGTCCTAGAAAACTGGTGTTTGGTTCAGACCACTGATTTCATCAATATGGGAAAGCTCCCAGTGTAGAAACTCCATATACTGATGTGCATTGGCAACTCATTTGAAATCTCTGACAGCTATCCGGTGGTATTGAAAGGTTAAGTCACTGGTCCAAAGTTGCACAGCTATCATGGGTCGGAACTTGAACTCAGGTTTTCCTGACTCCAAAACTGGTCCTCTATCTACTTCTAATATGTTTCTATTCTTAGATAATAATTTAGATTGAATGATATCAATATTGTTTCTAGAATATTGGTTTTAAAAGTTATTGGTGGCATAGGGTTGTTAATATGATCATATTTCTGTAGTGGGAAGGGACCTCAGAGGCCATATAGTCCATCCCTCTCATTAGATAGATGAGGAAATGGCTCCCAGAGAGGTTAAGTGATTTGCAAAAAGTAACATATGTAATAAGTGGCAGGACTAGAATTTGAACTCAGACCCAATGACTCCAAATTCAGTACTGACTACACTGCCTCAAACTATAAACCTTGTAACATTCCAAGGAGACAATGTATATAAAGTGCTTTGTGTAGTACTCCCACTATGGAGGGGGTAAGTCCACCAACCAGTACTTGTATTCATAAATTGGATCCCTAAAGTCAGTTTGCTTTGAGAAGCTGCTACTACTCTTAGGGTTCTAGAGGGCAAAACTTGTTGTTAATGAGCCCCTGTTAGTGTGTCCCCTGTTAACAATTAGTCAACTTTAACCAAAACATTTACTCAGCAAGCACAATATGAATTATTGGTATAAAACATCCCTCTCCAAAATGTCCCCTAGTACACACAAGGTTCTTGAGGAAAGTAGGCTCAAATTCGTGTATAATGAGCATAATAAAGCACAAGTGTTAAGAACACATGTAAAAACAAGATGCTTGCCATTTCTGGCCCTGTATCATTTTCTCTCTTCATGACATTGCTCCTAGGTTTCACTTTCTGTTGGGCTCCAAGGATCAGTAGTAACCTTCTTGCATCCATAGTCAGTACATAGCTCTATTATGGGGTGGGGGTGGGGGTGTTCCCTCTCCCTAAAGCTGTCGCTGTCATTGGATGATTTATCTTTCAACATTCATCTGTAGCCACTGTTACTGCTACCTGCCTCTACTATTCCAACAGCCACTGCTACTGTTGCCTTTCAGCTCTGACCATCGATGGGACCTCAGATAAGATCCCTGGACCTTCCAAACTCACAAGGTCAACTGGATACTCCTGCCTTGGAATACTAAAATCAGGAAATAATAAAACAAAGAGACAGAGGTGGATCACAGACACTGTGACCAGGTAGGAGATATGGCCACTGCACCTCTCCCACCCAACTCTCTAGGCTACTTCTAAGCAGCCCTGCTGCCTGTAGCCATAAGGGGAAAGAGAGAGAGAGAGAGAAAGAGACAGAAAGAGAGACAGAGACAGAGACAGAGAGACAGAGAGAGAGAGAGAGGGAGGAGTTGTCTCTTTTGCAAACCCACTAAGTTCTGGCTCAGCTTTTCCAGTTCCCCACCAATCAGAATGTTTCTTATTGTCACATGGTATCAGCCCCTCAGCCACATGTGGCCAGGTATAGGTCGCCCCTAGCTTCCACATGGTTGTTTGGACTGAAACCAGTCAGGGAAAACCTCTGTGAGGCTTCTTGGTCTTCCCTCCCCCCTGCATGGGTCAGTCTACCTTAAAAGTTGCATGTTGATTGATTCTGATTCAAGGCAAGTCATTGAGCACTGCACCCCAAACTACAGACTGGAGAGCAGGTGGTGGTATGATATGTACTGAAGCAAGGTGTTCTCTCTCTGGAAGCTTCCTACATGGATGTTCTTGCAGAACTGCCTATATGTGTGTATGCACAGGCATATGCACACATGTGTATAAACACTGATGGTCATCTATAACTGGCTATATCTATACAGACAATATGCGTGCACATGTGTACATGCATATATATATGCATACAACATTGATATTCTCCTATAACTGACTATGCATACATACATACATACATACACACATACATAAATGATGGATTGTACAAGATGTTGGGGAGGAGAAACAATAACAACAATTTAGGTTGTGGGAAGGTAAAGTAGCATTTGGAGGAAAAGCTCACTGCCCTCATGGAGCTCACAGCCTAATGGGAGATGGGACCCCTACCCAGTAACTAGGAAGCCAAGTTAGGTGCCAGGGGCAATAGAGAAACACAGGTCAAAGACCTTGATGAGGTTGGAGAGGATGTCTTGGCCTGGCCCTTGATGATTCTGGCCATTCTGTGCTGCCAGATGTCCTCACTCACTGTCCCCCAGACCCACTGGCTTATAGGGCTAGGGCCTGATGGATGAGAAAGACAAATCCCTGTGAAGGGGTCCCAGACATGTAGTTTACACAATGTATTCCCATCAGGTGAGGACAAATTTATGCATATTTAACTTCAAATAGAGCAAATGAGGACATATGTGACTGCTTCCAACTGATTGCCTGTAATCCCAACCTTGAGCCTTGAATCAACTATTAACCAAGTATTCATTCAGCACCAGCTGTGTCAGACCCTGTGTTGGAGCCAGGGATATGAAGACAAAGACTGAAACAACCTTCTAAGCTGGAGAGCAGGTGGGGAATTTGTTCTCAAAGGACAGAATGAATACTCATCTCACCACTGTGAGCAAAGGATCAGAGGTGGGAGGGAAATCACTGAGGACAATCTGAGATGAGTGCAAGTCCAATATACTGACTGAGGGAGTCACAGGAGGTTTTATGGACTGGAGGCCTGAGTTGGACCTGAAGGGCTTGGTAACAAAAGGAAAGAGGGCATGGGAGGGCATCTGAGGCCTAGACAGCAGGTTGGCAAAAGGCTCTAATCAAGCCTCAAGTGAGTCGTCTTGGTGTAGAAAGGAAAATAATACAAGATAAGACAGGAAGGGTAGGGTGGCCTAAGACTATCAGGACCTTGACAGCCAATTCACTGTGATATAACTAACATTTATTAAGCCTCTACTATGTGCATGGAAAAGGAGTCTGAGTTTCATTCATTTGAAAATTTGGGGAGAGAAGACTAAGCTGTTCAGTCAATGGGGCAGCAGCAGTCTGAAGGATGACTCCGAGTTCAGATTTGTCCCTGAAAATTAACCACAATCTTTTTTTTTTTTGCAAGGTCCATATTCCCAAGTATGGATAGCCCCTAGTCACTTGGGAAGGTTCAAAGTCATCTTCTCTGGTGCTCCAGCTGCTAATGCCTTCTTCTCAAAGGCCATCTTATACCTATTCTACATGTATCTCAAATACACTGATTAACGGTTATGTTGCCACCCCCATTAGAATGTAAGCTCCTTGAGGGCAGGAGCTGTTGGGGCTTTTTCTTTGTCTCCCCAGTGCTTAGCACAAAACCTGGCATACATACATCCTGGCGTTTAATAAATGCTTGTTTCTAGATCATAGAATCATAGACTTGGAGCTGGAAGGCATCTTAGAAACTGCCAAGTTTACCTCTGTACCCTCTAACCATGGAAGAATTGGAGGTACACGGAGGCTAAAGGACTTGGGCAGGATCACATAGCTTATAGTAAGTGTCTGAGGCATGTGTTGAACTTGGGGCCTCCTAACTCTGGGTCCAGTGCCCTACCCATAGGCCACATTGCTTCTCTTGGTGGATCAGTTACAGGCAGATGGAAGTTAGAGCTCACATTGGGTTGGTGAGAGAGGAGAGAACAGGTCTGAGGGACAACAGAGCCAGCTGTGGCCAGACACAGTAGTGGAGCAGATCTGAAGTAAAGGGAATGCTCAAAGATGGGAGACCAGGCAAATGGTGGTGCCAGACAGAGCAGGGAGGGCAAAAGGAGGAGCACGGTTAGCGGGCAAGGAGCCTGGTTTAGGGCATGTTGACTTTGAGGTCCTTGGACATGGCTGGCCAGTAGGAGAGATAAGACATGCCCATAGACTGATGCCCATATGATAAATGCCTGGGTACAAAGTACTCTTCAGTCAGAGGAGGAAGAAAATTACTTCTACTTGAGAAGGAATCAGGGAAGACTTCATGGAAGCTGGCCTGCTGCCATCTACTGGGGCGCTGTTGGCATCACTCTGTTGAGAGGTTGCCAGGTCAGAACATGAACTGAGCTAATCAGTGTCTTTTCACCTCCTTTTCTGAGTCACCCCCCCCACCCCAAGTCATGCCCAGGCTGAACTCTCCAGATCAAGGACTCTGTCTGCTTCCGAAAGTCACTACCCATTCTCCTATCATCAGTAGACATTTTTTTCCAGGCTTCCTTGAGGTTGGGGCATGGGTGTGCTGGTAAACATTTAACAATCAACTCTCCAAAAATTAAACTCAATCTACAACATTTAACAATCAGCTCTCAAAAAGTATACTCGATCTACTTTTAAGTATAATACACACTATTAACACTTCTTCCATCATGTTCCTAAGTGCTGACAATCAACTAAGGAAACAATAGATCAAGCCTTCATTTGTTCCCTTCAATAATTTCTGAGTTGTAAATGTTCACACTGAAAATTTAACAATCAGTTGTTGGGAGATGGTAAAAGCTGGCTCCAGCACACCTCTAGAGGGCTGAGGTGACTGTGTCACTTTCTATTCCCATCATGTCCCTAAAAGATAGTGCCAGCACCATGCAAAGTGACCTGGAACTTTAATGAGCCTCAGGAAGGCACTTAGCAACAGCTGTTGTGAGGAGGGGGCAGGATGTCACTGGTGCCCTTTGGGAGATGCATTCTGGCTGCTGCTACTTCCCCCCCCCCCCAAAGAAAACTGTCCCCATGCAGAGCACAACCGCAATCTGTAGGTGCATATACACCCATCACTATTCCTGTGGGAGATTCCTTAAGTACCACCCCAGATATAAAAGCACAGCTTTATGCACAAAGACCATATGCAGCAAACATCAATTCCTGGTGGGGCCACGGATGAAGGAAATACTTCTCACACTCCACTGGGGGGCGCCCTTGGCAACAGGTGCCATTTCTTCACCCATTTTCAATGGAGTGGTATCTATCAGCCTGGCCCTGACTAGCTCTGGCTCTTCTGAGGAAATCCATCTCTCACCCAGCCACCCACCCCCAACCCACTGGCCACTGATTCCAAAATTTATGAACTGGCAAAGTTTCAGCTGGAGAAGGGAAGAGGTCAGGGGCCATACAGGCATCTTTGAAGGGCTTTTGTGTGGAAGAGAGATAAGCTGGTTCTGCTTGGCCCCAGTCGGCTGAACTAGGGGGAATTGCAAAGAAGCCAAATTAGATTTCCTGCCGCTCTCAGTCTTTAAGCAGAGGTCAGCTACACCACAGAGGGGATTTTGTTCAGAGCCAGGTTGGTCTCCATGACTCCAGAGGCACCTTCTAATGATGAGACTCTGCCGCTAAAGGCTTGAAGGGACCTGAGAGGTCAAGTCTAACCCGTTTTATGGATGAGGAAACTGAGGATAGTGAAGTGAGTCTGGCACAGCTGAAATTTGAACTCAGCACCTCTGACTCTAATTCTAGATTGCTCTTCACTCTGCCACAAATTCACCAAGGTTTTGTGTGTTGTCCATGGGAAGTGAGTTTGCTCAGTCCCATGTTGCCTCAGAAACATTTTATTCCTTCTGTTAGGAATTTTTCAAACCTGGGATAAAATCCAGATGAATACTTGTGCTAAGGATGCTAATGGCTAAATGAATTCTGTACGAATATAGTAAGTCTAAAGGGGTACAAGTTGTTCCTGCTCTCACCAACAGTCTATGGAGACTATTATACATTCAACAAACATTTATGAACATATCTAAGATAGTAGGGAAGGGGACTGGCCCTGTGATTTCACTGGTTTAAGGAATTCCCAGGGGAGGAATCTCCTTCCCACAAAGCTGGTGCGTACCTTCTCTGCATCTTAGTTTCCAAAAGCTGCCTTGGGCTTTGAGAGATTAAGGAATTTGCCCAGGGTCCTATGGCCTGGTAGGTTGCCTCCAGTTCAAATACAAAATCCTCTGTTCAGCATTTCTCTGTATTTAGTTCAACCAAACTGGCCCGTCTCCCCCCTCCACACCTTTGCACAGGCTTTCTCTCCTCCCTCATACCTTCTGCCTTTCAGAATCCCTGTCTTGCTTCCAGACTCACCTTCCCTCTACTTGGTTCTCCCCTCTTGTCCATATTGTTTTCCATTGATTTATACTTGACATAGCTTCCTAGGAGTTAGGAAGGCCTGAAGTCAAGGCCCACTCTGACCCATACAGGCTAATATGGAGAAATTAGGTGGGGGAGCCTTGAAAGGTGGGTTGGAGACAGATTGCCAAGGGCTGTAAATGTCAAACAGAGGATGTTGTATTTGAACCTAGAGGCGATGGAGAGCCGCTGACATTTCTTGGGCTGAGGAATGCCAAGACTGACCCTGGGCTTTGGGAATATCACCATTTCAGCAGAGTAGAGGCTGGGTTAGCTGAATGTGGGGGAGATTCGAGGCAGGGGGAACATGGAGAAGGTGGAGCCATAAGCCAGTACGTTGAATGGTAGGAAACACCCACAAGGAAGTCTGGCAGCTACTTCTGCCTCACTGAAGGATGATTTGTTTAATACATCAGGAACATTTTGACACCCACTCACCAGATCTTCATGGCTGCTTCATGGACAGCCTGAAAGGCTGTACCTGGCTCAGCGTGTCTGGGTTTGAACCAGAGATTTGACTTTCGATTTGTATGATGTGAGGCCACAGTCCTGGGATTTTTTTTAAAGCCTTGGCTAATTGGCAAAGCTCCCCTAATTCCTTTGCAATCGAGTGATGGCTTTCCACTGAAACTGTTTGGCTCAGACATTGTTCCAGGCATTCCTTGAGTACCCATGAGAGAACCAAAGCCAGGGTCAGGAAGCAGAGACTTTGGTGAAGTTGAAATGAATGAGCATTTAGTGATGGCTTAGGCTGTGTGGCTGGGAGAGGGTGGGTCTGGTCCAGCTGCTGGCTTTTCTCATGGAAATACCTACATCTCAGGGTTGTCCTGAGGAACAATGTTTGTAAAGTGCTTTGAAAAATCTCAAAGCATTATATAAATGCTAACTATTAAAAAAAGGCAGGAGAGGGAAGCGAGATGGTGTAGTAGATGGATCCCAGGGCCTAGAGTCAGAAGCCCCCCTTCCTGAATTCAAATCCAGTCTCCGCACCTACTAGTTGGATGACCCTGGAGAAGTCACTTCACCCTGTTTGCCTCAGTTTCCTCATCTGCAAAATGGGCTAGAGAAGGAAATGGCAAACCACTCCAGTATCATTGTCAAGAAAACCCATGATGGGGTCATGGAGAGTCAGACATGACTGAAATGACTGAATGTTAAAAAAAAAAAAAAAAAAGAAAAGCTAGCATGACCCAAGAGGGCCACGACACAAAAACAGGTTAAGAACCTCTGCCTTCACATGTGCTCTCCAACTATGTTAGTCTATGTATGTCTTGGAATCCTTGGTGACAAATCATAGGTTTGATGCCATCCTAAGGTCACAGGACCATAATGTAGGATCTGATACACTGTAAGTGCTTAATAAATGCTCAGTCTAAGGCACAGTAGTGCATCTGCTGTTGTGATCTTTAAATAATAGTATCTGTTATACAGAATGGTTCTCTGGGAAGAGGATTATATGGCAATGTGAAAAAAAAGACCAATAAAAACTCATTTTAAAAATTAATTTAATATTCTATATCTATCTTTCTATCTATCCATCTATCTACCTATCTAGCTATCTCTGTATTGGAGACTGAAAGTCAGAAGGGCCCTTAGAGGTTATGTACTTCAATCTCTTCATTTTACTGAGGAGGCCCAGACAGATGGAGAGATTTGGCCAAATTTGTCCAAATTCGCACAGCTACAGACTCAGGAATGGAGCCCAGGTCTTTGGATTCCAGATCATTTCTCTTGCCCCTCAGTCCAGTGAAAGTCCAATTCACTAAATACCAACTTAAGTTCTGACACGTTTTTTGCTAAGACTCCCAAGGACATTTTTTTCACCAGAGTCAGGTAAATCAGAACATAGGATTGACCAACGTAAAGAGAAAACTGCTTCAGGATACAGAGGAAGGGACCTCAGAGCATCTTAGGAACCAAAACATCCAGTCCCTGTTTGGGTCCCATTGACCAATCTGCTTTTATGAGATCTGAGAATGAACAACTCAGGCTTGTTCTCCTTCTATTTAGGTGACACATTCCAGATCTGTGTTTACTCTTACATCCAACCACAGTGCATGTGAGTCACTCTGCCAAGCCCTGGGCCCAGGGTCCTCCTGCCTGAAGCTTACAGCCTTGTTCAGGCCATATACACTTGGGGGCAGCTTGCAAGCCTTAAAACCCTATAGACATGCTAACTCTCATTACTACTGGGGTTGAGAAACTCCCCAGGGTGACTCCCATTCGTTTACCACTCTGAGTCTTCTACCAAAATAGTAGTAATAATTTGACTTATCATGATTACTCTAAAGCCAATGTTAATGCACTTATTTTTTTCAGTAGCGGAAACTGAAAAAAGAGAGAAACACAGGATCTTATTTTACAATAACCATCTATTACATAAAAAAAGTCCAACTTTATATCTAAGTATTTAAGGATATTGTTGAGTGGTTTCAGTCACGTCTGTGTAGAATGTAGTGTGGTCCTCTCATTTGCTAAAGTATATAGAGCCTTTGGCCTTAGGGCCATAAGGAAAACGAATAAATAAGAGAACTGGCTCTAAGCTGTGATTAATGAGACTTGCTGTTTGAGGAGAGGAAAAGGCATTGGGGACCATAACTAAATTTTGTTTGGAGTTTGAATCCGGGTATGGTGGTCTGCATAAGTC
>CM053582.1:569040256-569081677 GCA_028627135.1 Pseudochirops cupreus | reverse complement strand
GACTTATGGGCAATGCATCTGCGCAGTGAATATAGAAAGTGCATGTCCCTTTAAACCCTAATTCCTCCCTAACCCCTCCCAAACTCCACCCCCCCACCTGGCTAGCATAAATTAACCCTTCTGCCTTGGGGCCCTTGGCCTCCCCCCACCTGGAACTTTTTGTTCAGTGGTTGGACTGCCCGCTTCTTGCAAGATGCTGATAAAAAAGAACCTTCTCTATTCACCTTGAGCTGTCTCCGAGTGATTTAAAATCTTTTTATCCCACACAGGTCCAACTCTTTGTGACCCTTTTGGGGGTTTTCTTGGCAATGACACTGGAGTGGTTCGCCATTTCCTTCTCCAGTTCATTTTACAGATCAGGAACTGAGGCAAACAAGGTCCCACAGCTAGTAAGTATCTGAAGCCATATTTGAACTCAGGAAGATGAGTCCTCCTGAACTCAGGCCTGGTGCTCTATGTACTATGGCGCCACCTAGTGGCCCATTTAAGGAAGACATAGTTTTTAAAAGTTTCTCGCAAACTCCTGACTTGTCCATAGACCACAGGGTCCACGTGTATATGTCTATATAAGCACCCAGGTGCAGCAAATAGAGGGGCCAGCTGAGAGGACCTACCTCTTTAACCCACTAGCCATATGTGATCCTGGAAAAACTATTTCACATCCCAAGGCCCTAGGCAACTTGCTAAAACTAAATATACTGGATGATGGTTGTTGTCACTCCTCCATGAGGGCAGGGAATCTCTTCTGCTTTGTCTTGACACCCTAGCATGATGCATGGAACCAAGGAGGAAATCAGTAAGTGCCTGTGGATTGACTTGAGGTGCTGACGGAGGCTCCAGGCCCTGATCTTAGCACAGGGGAAGGATCGGGCTCTTTAAGTCTCAGCAGACATTCTTCTCAGAAGATTGTTAGAAGAAAGAGAGGAAAACTAAGGTTCACAATAGGAAAGCAGAGAGCTGATAATCAAGAAGGTAGGAAGGAGGAGTAAAGGAAGAATAACGGAAAGCCAAAAATGACAACGCACCAGAAGCGGGGAGGAAGGGAACGGTGTGTCTCAAACACACGAGTGCGCGAGCCCCCACTAGTAAGCTTAGCTTTAGTAGTCAGCCTTTAGACATGATTAGTTCAGAGCAAAAACATTTAACTAGGTGACAAAAACAGTAGCCATAAAACTATGACATAAAATATATTTGCCCCAATAAAGCACAGGCACACTCTCCCACAAATATAAATGGTCTCTGAGGAGGAGTAAGCACAGACAATTGTAAAGAGGGATACATATATGGAATACAAGTAGCCAAGACAAGGCGTGCATCTGGGATTGTGGGGTTCAAATGTCTTTTCTTGTAATGTCCTCCCCGGTGGGTATAGAGTCCTTTCCTGGTAAGTTGTTCAGCTGAGCTCCACGGACATACTCCTCTCAATCTCCAGGGCACGTTCTCTCTTGAATCCATGGTGGCTCTTTTCTCTGCTGCCAGAGTTCATGCTCCCTGTGAAGGTATTTCTTGTGCCTCTCTCTCTGTCTCTTTCTGCTGCCTTATGTTTGCAGATTCCCCTAATATGTGAGTAGTCCTTCTCAGTAAGTTTATGATTTCATCTATGTGAACAGGTCATAGATCAAGAACCATTCACTATTCCTCATCCTTTGTAATTCTGCTTTTATATCCATCTTTGCTGCTAGAGCCTTCATCTGCATACCAATGCTGCCTTTGGGCTGTCCATCCATTACTCTTGGCTATGGGGCCTTCCCATCTTTTCCCTTTCTAGTACTATTTGTCCTTGATAATATACTCTCCCCTACTTCTTGTTTGAAAGTAATCACCAATAATAGAGTACTGCACATTTCTACGGACTATATGTCATCCTTACAGTTTTGATTCTTCAGAGAATGAAGTATTCCACTGTTTGCAGCCATGTGGCATCACCAGAAGGACTAGAAGATTATAGGATTTAGAAGTGAAAGAGATCTTAGATTTTATCTACTCCAACCACCACATACAAAGTTACTTGGTGACCTCAATGCAAAGGTAGAAAAAGATGAGGCTGGAGAGAAAGTGTAAGGGGCTATACTGAGCCACTGGAACCCTGGGTGGTCTGTTACAAGGATTTGTTCAGATAGATATGCTCTAGGATCCAGCCCACCCTTTCTCATGCGAGACTATAATTTCCACCTCTGGGAAGAAATAGAAACTCAATGAAGACAAATCCAAAGTCTTGCTGACACTTAAGTTCTCCAAATGTGCAGCATAAGTTGGTGATGCTTTTCTTTGTATATAACTGTCCCAAGTTTCACACTTTTTAGTAACATCTGCAATAGAAAAATCTGTTTCTTACCTGCTGTAAGGTTCTTTCTGGACCCATATGTCCAAAGCCATGAGTTATTAGGCAATATGCCAAGGATAGCATCACCTCTTCCTGGTTTCATGTGTGGGATCTGTCATAGTCTGACACAGTGATCCATTGCACAGTTCCAGTGCCCGTTGTTGTCTCAGCAGTAAAGTGGCTTCTGCTGTCTGAAATTTAAGAGGTCTGGAATCATCGCTTCTCACTTATATCTCTACCTGGTTATTAAAATGAGATAATATTGTAAAGTCCTCAGCACATGGTGTGTTCCCTTCCTCCCTCCCTCTCTGAGTATTATAGATTGCTCTAACACTTTTTTCTGGTATCACCCAAACTGTACTAGTACTCTGGGGCATTCTGGGAAAACTTTCTGGATCCACATTAGTCTTTTTTTTTATTTTGGAGGGGGAAAGGCATTTGGGGTTAAGTGACTTGCCCAAGGTCACACAGCTAGTGTGTCAAGTGTCTGAGGTTGGATTTGAACTCAGGTCCTCCTGACTCCAAGGCCAGTACTCTACTCACTGTGCCATCTAGCTGCCCCATCCACATTAGTCTTAACAGACCTATAACTTATTTGGAACTACCATCTCATCACAAGTCCTAGCCACGATGCTTCCAGCTCACTCTCTGGTCTGTTCCACCTAAACATTGGCTACTTTGTCCACATGAAGATACCCTCTCTCTATTTCCTGCTCCCCTTTCTGTGTTGTCCTCCCTCATTAGACTATAAACTCCTTAAGAGTGGGTGCCATTTTGTTTTTGTATCCTCAGTCCTGGCACACGGTAAGTACTTAATAAATATTTGATCTATCCCCATCTATCTATCTATCCATCCATCTATCTATCCATCCACCCATCCATCCATCCATCTATCTATCCATGTAT
Organism: Pseudochirops cupreus; assembly: GCA_028627135.1. NCBI lineage: Eukaryota > Metazoa > Chordata > Mammalia > Diprotodontia > Pseudocheiridae > Pseudochirops > Pseudochirops cupreus. The sequence continues at coordinate 569,078,448 of CM053582.1, read as the reverse complement.
CTATCCATCTATCTATGCACCCATCATCTACTTATCAATTTAGCTAACCATCTCAAATCACAATTGGCCAAGGCTGCTACCCACTTCTGGCAAGCAACATCCAACCCGGTACTAGTCAAAACATATCAATGATTTATTATCAGTCCATTCCTGAGAGGAAGAAAGGAAAGGAATAAGCACTTTTTATGATGCCTACTATGTGCCAAGCACTGTGCTAAGTGTCTTACAAATATCGTGTTATTTGAGTTTCACCAGGAGTTTTGCTCTTGACCTTCTCAATAAAAGCCCATTTCAAAGTTCAGATCTCAAGCTTGTGGGCAGGATAATGAGATTCACTGCCAGTTAAGCCTCTGCTGGCAAATGCAATTGGCCTCTAGTGATAATTGGTACAGGATTTCTTGGTACAGGATAGCTCCCAAACCTTCCAGGTTGGCATCAGCGTGGAGAACAAATGTTTTGCTTGGGTCTGCACAAGCCAATGCTGATATGTGGGTAAAAATACTGATTGAAAGCTTTTTCACATTTTTTTTGTCTGCCTATCTCCAAAAGGCAATTTTGTCTTTCTTGCCTTTTTGGTTCTGGGTCTCTTCAATCATGTGGGCACCCATGTGGTCATTTGATGATTTAGCAATGCCAGCAGTGCTCTTAACAAACAACCACCAAGCCTGGAAAACTAAAGTCTCTAAGGTTTCAAGGATGTATACGCTTCAGAAGGGCTTCTCCCTTCTCTAGGACAGTGCCTTGTTGGGATGCAATATGGACTGAATGTTTCATAGGAGCCCTGCAAAATTGGCACTTGTCAGCTGACTGCGTCACACCAACTTTCTCCAGCCAACAGGAAGCATTAATCAGCCTCGGTTCGTACTGCTCCAGTGTCTTACCAAAGACAACACACTTCTTTGGAGGGGTATGCCAGAGCCAGTCAAACCTGATGACTTGAGCTCATTATTAAATTTTCATTGTGAGCATTTACACCTCAGAAATCAGCAACACCACAAACCACAGCTTGATTTATTTTGTTGATTGCTGGACTTAAGAAAGCTATAGAGGGGGCGGCTTGGTGGCATAGTGAATAGAGCGCTGGCCCTGGAGTCAGGAGGATCTGAGTTTAAATCCAGCCTCAGACACTTAACACAAAGCCTAGTCGTGTGACCTTGGGCAAGTCACTTAACCCCAATTGTCTTCCAAAAAAGCAAAAAAAAAAGTGATAGAGAAAATATTAATGCAGATTAAATTTCAAAGAGCCAGTTGTTAAACATTTACCAGTGTACCCCTCCTTCTTCTAGAAGAAGCAACAAACATTTACTGTATTAAGTACTTACTACATGCCAGGCACTGTACTAAGCAGGCAGGAATACAAGTACAAGCCAAAAGACAGTCCCTGCCCACATTTTAATGCGGGAAGACTTTTATGGACGTTAGAAAAAGGAAGAATAGAAATGGTATTGGTGTCCAAAAAACCAGAAACAAAGGCAAGAAGGGAAAGAAGGCTGGCCAGCCTAGGCCTCTCCCCCATATGGATGGCCCAGAAGGAACTCCCCAATGGAAGAAGCATGTCAAGTCAAACTCAGCAGAGCGTAAGGAGGTTCTAGAGCAGATGAAGCACAGTATCTGAGTCTGCTAGATCAGGAGCACAGCTGGGGTGGGTGTGAGCCGACGAGCTTTCTAGGGAGTTCATCTCCCTGACTTCTTCATGATCAATCAGAACATGGTTGGTGCCCCGAAGATTCTTTGGGGCACACACTGAAACTGATAAAAATCCAGATGAACAGATGAAAGACATGGCAAACCGCTAGTACCTACGGCTCAAGTCTGGTCTCTTGTAACTGTGACATAGTATTTGGTTCTTTTGTTCAAAGTCTGATAATCTACAAGTCTTCATAACTTTCTGTTCATTTTCAGGCACCACTGTAATAGGTAATGCCTAAGAGCTGCTGGATCCTGTCATTATGTCATTAACCAGCATTTTTTTTTCAGATGTTTTCTGTGGTTTTCCATCAGAGATAGAAGAAACCTTCTAGATCTTTCTCTGAGTGGTTGGGAAGCCAGATTCTATGGATCACACCTTGACCAAGTCCCAGTCCTGTAATGAGAACCCTTCTTGGTGAGTTTCAGGCTTGCCCTACTCTGCCCCTCATTTGGTTCTAGGAAATCCCCAAATACTTCAAGATCTAGTTTCAAGGCTGAACAGATGTTCTGTGATGGCAATACTGCAAAGATAAACTGCTTAGAAAGCCTTAAGAACTCTGACACAATGACCAAACCACAGTTTCAGAGGACTCATGAAAAATGTCAGCCAGCTCCGTGGAGGGGTAATGGACTCAAGATACAGCACGAGACCCATGTTTCTTGACCGTGGCCAATGCAGGAACTTACTTTATTTAATTATGCATGTTTATTTAAAGGATTTTTCCTTTCCTTTTTTTCATTGGGAAGGAAGAGACAGGAAGGAGAAAAAACAGATTTTTGTTCACTGAAAAAAAAATAATTTAAAAAAACCTACAAAGTAGCTCTCAGAAAGCAGACAACAGACAAAATTTAGCTATCTACCCAACTTTGGCGGGGGGGGGGGGGGTGGATTTTAAATTTAATCTCACTCCAGACCAGTTTAAACAAACCTAGAACATAGGCCTTTTAGGAATGAAGCTTGGGGTTCCCTCAGTACTGACAGCCTGAGATATAAACGCTCACAATGAAAATTTAATAATCAGCTCAAGTCGTCAGGTTTGACTGGCTCTAGCACACCCCCGCACAGAAGTGTGTGGATCCCTCAGTGTCGTCATTGTCTTTGGTAAGACACTGGAGGAGAATGCCCAGAGGCTGATTGATACTTCCTGTTCCCTGGAGAGAGCTGGTGTGATGCGATGCTTTATGCAGAGCTCCTATGAAAAATTCGGGCATATTGCATTCCCACTGGGTGTGCGCACTGCCCTAGGGGAAGGAGAAGCCCTTCCATAAAATCTTAGAGACTTTTGTTTTCTGGGATTGGTGGTTATTATATCTCAGTTTTTCGGTGAAATGCTTTATCCCTCCTCCACCCTGGGACCTATCCGGGTAAGGAGGCTGCTCCTCGAGGGCAGGGATCACCGGATCCACAGCACCGAGCGCCCAGTAGTAGACACAACTGACATTTATACCAGTGTGAGGGATAATTAATGGTGAAGTTTCCCCAGTCTGAAAAATCAAATCTAGAATGGCTTCAGTATTTCTCAACTCTTTCATCTCACACACCAGAAAGATCTCTCATTTGAACCTGATATAGCTCTTCGCAGTGGAGAGTCTTAGCACTATTTTCCAAAACAGGAAACAGACTGAAACACGAAGTTACTTTTCCAAGGGCAGTTACACAGTCGGAAATCTGAGGCAGGCTTCAAACTTAGATCTTCCTGCCTTTAACCCCGGAATAGTATCCAGTCTCCGGGCTAATAAGCCCTCCTGGAATCGGAGCTTGTCGGAGCTCCGCCCCCCTTCATTCTGCTGTGTTCTGGTTTCTACAAGCCCGTGTCTTTAGAAACAGGAACAAAGCGGCAACAGTTACATTGTAGCACTTTAAAGTCGGCCTGAAACAGAAGTCGGGAGCCTCCAGGCTGGAGAGAGGCGGCACGGGGAGAGCACACGGAAAGCCGGCTTCGTGCTCCCGCCTCCCGGGCAGGAGAGCGGCCGCGGCGTCCAGAGCTCGGGCTCCGCCCGGGGGAGGCTCTGTCCGAAACCCCAGAGTCCTCAGCCAGGCATAGCCAGCCGAGGGGACGGCAGGGGACTCCGCGACTTCCTTGATCTCCCCGCCCGCTGGAGCCGCGCCCGACTACTGTGGAAGCGGGAGCCCAGGAAAAGAAACTCTAGAACCGGTGACCGTAGGGACCCTGCAGGGGGACGGAGGCGGGCCCTTTGGGGAGGCCCGCCCCCTTTTCTTAAAGTGACCCTTACACGAATCTCTCCAACTTCGGAAGGGAGGGAGGAGGGTGAGTTTGGCTTCGGAACCGAAAGGATTAAAGGCGTCTCACCCTGGGAGAGAAGAAGCCGGGGTCAGAGCTGGGCAGGGCGTGAGCCAGGCTGGTCCTCCGGAGTGGTGGAGTCGTGGCTGGGAGGGTACGTAGGGGGCCACGTGGGGGAGCTTTTTTTGCCTTGGGTCAAGGGTGGAGGGGCGCCTCTGCAGATGATGGCTACTTTTTTAGCTCTGATCTCGACTTGTCGCCATGTGCTCTAGGCTAGGGTCTGTATGGAGGTGTGACTCGTGTCTTCCTGAAGAGAAATAGTCCTCAAAACAGTGAGTTTGGAGTCCGAAGTAGCGGGTATGTGTACCCGCGCGTGTATATGAACATGTGTACATATGTACACATACATACACAAACATATATGTGTGTTGAATAATCTGGGTTGGGCCTGCTCTGGATATTAATAGGAATCACTCGTTTTTCTAGCTTTCCAGTTTACCAAGAGTTTTCTTCAGAAAGCTTTGAGGCAGGCAGTGCCGGTAGGAACTCCATGATTAGATAGCCCAAGGTCACAGGAAGTGGCTGGTTCTGGACTCCAAATAAGATGTCATTGGATAAACTCTCTCCTGCCTTAGCTCTTTCAGCCACAGGCTGTAAAAGGTTAAGTGACTGGCCCTGAGTGACACAGCTGTTTGTCTTAGCTGTTCACGAAACCCAGGTCTAGTGGATTTGAAATCCAGCACAAGAAATGAGGACTTGGAGTCAGGAAGAATTGGGTTCTAATTCAGCCTTTAACATGTTCTGTGTGACCTTGGGTCACCTAGCACAGATGGACAGTTTTTCAGGTTCTTCAGAAGGTATCAAATCCCAGCTCCATAGAAGAGGAAAGAGGCCTAGTGAAGTTGGTTTCCTTGTTCAAGGTCACGCAGGTAGTAAGTACCAGAGGTGACTCTTAAACCCAGATCTTTTGTGATCTACTAAAGCAATGTATGGAAGGCGCTTCTATAAATGACCATTGTTATCATTAACCGACTGCAGCTTGGGGCAGGTCACTTGTCCTTTTTGAGCCTCAGTTTCTCCACCTGTTAAAATGAAGAAACTGGATTTAATTCAGCAGTATCCTGAGCCTTTATTCAAAGCCTTCCAGGGGGCAGCTAGGTGATAGAAGTGGATAAAATCTAGAGGATGGGAGTTCAAATACAGCTTAAAGATACTTACTAGCTGTGTGACCCTGGGCAAGTCATTTAACCTCCCCGATTGCCTCAAAAAAAAAAAAAGAGCCTGCCAGGCTTCTCTTAGGAATCGGGAGGATAGGCTTAAAATAGGTACCAGAGTTGTGATTTCACACGTGTAGGGGATCTCCCTCCACCTATGCTGGTGAGGACACAGAATTGAGCTGGGAATAGGGAAAAGGGACTGACTGTCATTTCTTGCACCTAGGGTCCTCCCGAAGGACGAAGCTTCCCTTCCCTGCAGGTTCCTGGAAAGGACAGGGCTGAGGATGCAAAACCAAAAATGAAACCAGGGATGTCAGGGCAGAAAGGAGACTGCCGTTCCCTGAAAGTCCATCAAGTCTTTTGCAGTCTTGAGTTCCGTGATCCCAGGACCTTATTGCAAGGCCCTTTCCTCTGGGACCTCAGTTTCCCTGTACGTGAAGAGAGGGAGGTCGAACCCCCGGACCTCCACTAAGGTCGGTCCCTTCCGACTCTAGATGCTATTCCTCTATCGCTGCTCCGCTCCGGAAAGGATTTTCTTCTCCGGGCTTTCCAGGGCGCCGGAGGATGCCCCGCCCCTTCAGAGGCCGCCGCGGTTCTCCGATCCGTCTCCAGGCGCTCCTTCCTGCACCGCCTTCCCACCCCCCCCCCTCCGATTTCCCTTCCCCCGTCGGTGGCGGCGAAAAACCGGCGCGGAGCCTGCGGGGGCGGGGTGGCGCATGCGCCATGCGCGTCGCGGCCTCCGCTGCCTAGCTGGTTCCGCGGCGGCGGCGGCAGCAGCAGCGGCGGGTCCGTCTCGGGAGGTTCGGCGGCGGCTTCTGAGCTCCGGGCTCCGGGCTCCCGTCGAGACTCGGGCCGGGCTCGGCGGCCTCCGCGCGGCTGGGTGAGCGTGGGGCGGAAGGAGGGAGGGAAGGTCACGCGCCGGCCCCTCCCCGCCCGCGGGTCCCGCCTCGGGCCTCGGACCCCGGGCCTGGGCCCCCCCCGAGTTCCTGCTCCCCCGCGCGGACGGTCCCCGCACCCCCGCGGCGCCCGGGGACAGCGAGGCCGAGCTCTCGGGGCCACCCAAGGTCACGAGCCCGGCGGGGGGCCGGAGGGGGGAGGGGAGGGCCCCCCGAAGATCCCCCAGGGCCGCGGGGGAAACTGAGGAGTGAGACCTGGGTGGCGCCAGCCCGAACCCCGCCGGGGCCGATTTGTGAAGCGCCTGGGCACACAGCAGGCGCCCCATAGGGGCTGGTGCCCTGGGTCTCCGAGGAACCAGGAGTAGCCCAGGGCCTGGAGGGCCAGTGCCCTTGCAGCCTGCTGCCCCCCGGGGCACGACTCCCAGTGCTCCTGGGGACGGCCTGGCCCGGCTCTGGAGCCTGGAGAGGGGAAGGGGGGGCTGGCCTCCCTCGGGACCCCCCAACTGCCTCTAAACGAGTCACGGGCCCAGGCTCTTCCAGAGTCACTGGGTCCCCGTTTTACAGGCGAAGAAACCGAGGCATGGAGGAGTGGGCCCTGCCGGGGCACGCTGACCGGGGAGTGCTGTGCTAGGTTCTCCTCAGACAATGCACCCGAGCATCGGCTTCTTATCTGTAAAACGGCCAGCCAGGACTCCCACCCCACCGGGCTGTCCTGAGGACCAGCACTAATCAGGCTCCTTCCATGGGCTGGGGTGGGGGGACCCTCCAGGAGCTGCTCTTTGGAGTCCTGGGGGTATGAGATAGATAGGTGCACTGGAAGGGTGAGCCAAGGCTGCTGGGGAACTTTGAGGAGCCTGGGAGGTGAAGGGGGGGCGCTTCCCTGGCACAGGCACTGGCACCAAAGGGAGGAGCTGGGGGGTGTGGTGTGTGTGTCTGTATCTCTGTCTGTACCTATGTACACGGGTCAGGGGGAAGAGCTTGGGCCCCTTTGGGTTTACTCTCCATGGCAGCTGTTGTTAGGATCCAGCCGTGCTTATGGAGTCTCTGGGCTTGGAATGAAATTAGGGCAGGTTAATAGGGTGTCCCAGGCCCGGTCCCAGGTCTCTGGGAGCCTCAGAATGGCCCCAGGTTTTCCTGAGACCCCCCCCAGGGCCATCCACATCCCCTGCTCTGCCTCTGAAGATGGGAAGATCAGGGTTGGCCGGCCTGGAAAGAGCCTTGTTTGACTTCAAAGCTAAAGTGTTGAAGGGGATCATATCTATAGAAGTTTTGCACTAGATCCTCCTTTGCCCCACCTCAGCCCCAAATTCCCCCACAGACCCCTCAAGGCAGGAGGGATCCCCTGGAGGGGCCTCGTTCCCCTACCTCCCCACCCTCAGGGCCTGGCAGCCCACCTCCTCTGTGGCAGTGAGACAGCTCATTGCAGACAGTAGGTCTGCTCTTGGCAGAGCCTTGCTTCACTACCTTTTTATAGATCAGAGAAGGAAGGTGTCCAGAGGTCGCCCAGCCCGATCCAGGACTAGAGTCTGCATCCTTCCTCTGACCATCCCTCCCCTCCCCCCCCCCTCGGCCAAGGACACTTACTGCTGAGAGAGAACCCCTTAATAAAAGAATTTGTTCTATAAAACCTGAAGTCAAAAAGCCACATCTGAGGACCTAGAAGGCCCTAGGGCTGCAAGTTCCCCAACCCTGGACTGGGCACTATGGAAGAGTCTTGTCTTTAGATTATAAACCAGCAGTAATGAATGGCTCACTATGGAGACCCAGGACTAGTGTCAGTCATGGCTGTGCTTCATCCCTAGGTGACCCTGGCCCCCTTAGAAGGCCTCAAGGCTCTCACCTGTAAAGAGATGCACTCCTGAACTTGGAGCTCCTTCTGCTGTGGGGTCTGTGGCTAGGCATGGGCATCGTGCAGGCTGAGCTCCTTTGACAGAGGGGGAAGGAACCTTAGCCCTGCATTGGGAGCCTTGACTTGCCCATGGTCATGGGTAGTCAGTGCAGGAGCAGAGGCTGACACCGGGCTTCCCTCGATCCATGTGGGCTGAGGCCTAAAGCCCAGAACAAGATAGGCCTTCGGGTGGCAGGTGTCCAAGTTAGAGCTGGAGAGGGCCACAAAGGACATCCAACCTGCCCTGCCAGGCTGTCTCATTAGCACAGTGCCTCCACCACCAGCCTGGCCCCAAGGAGGCTTGTGGCTTCTATTGACCAGCTCCCATGCCCTTATGCCAGGTCTTCTCTGGGAGAACAGGGACTTACGATGTTCATACTCATCCCCTATCCTTAGCACAGGAATTTCTAAGGTAAATGCTCTGTCACATTGTACAATTGGAGAACCAGCCCAACCAGTGTCTCATGCTGGACATTATGGGAGAAAGCTGGCTATAGGTCTGAGTGTCTTTCTGCCGCAGCATGGACATGGGCAGGCCTTTAGGATACAGTGAGCCTTTTCCCCACTGGACTGCCAACTTCTTGGAGACGGGAACCAGCTGAGCCCATCTTTGTATCCCCAAGGACCTAGATCTCTGCCACGAATCAGGATGTCAGACTTGGAAATACTTAGAGAAACCAGATGGTCTAACACCCTCTTTTGAAACAGGATCTGTAAAGTGGTTTCCAAGTGATGTGACCTTGAGGCATGCCACATAAAGGATTCAGAGGGGGCCCACTGAGTCGCCTTCCAAGCAGCTTCCCAGCCATTTGAAGGAGCGGCCAAGGGACACCCAGAGCCAAGGCCTGCCTAGCCCCCCTCCTTGTAGAGTCACTGAATGCCTTCAAAATTCGATTGCCTTATCAGGGGAGTTCCTTTTGTGTGGCCAAAGCTTGTTCTGCCCTGGAGAAAAGCCTGTTAAAAAAAAAGATTTCAGTGAGTTGTAAAAGTGACCATCTGTGCCTTCCTTACTGATGGCCTTTAAAAGAGGTGCTAACTGATCACTGTCTCAGCAGATTCATAAGCTGCTGTCTCAGAGGGCTAAAAGGTCGTTGTGAGTCTTAGCATCCTCTGAATTTACCATGTTTGAAGAATTTGTAGGCCAAGACTACTGAAGGTTCCTGGAACCCTAACTCACCATGGCCCTAAGAGTTTGGCATTTACTTTCCTTGAGGGGGACGGGTAGACCTCAATATACATTTTTGTACAATTACATGTGGGTGTGACATCTCAGACTTTAGTTCAGCTCCATTTATCTACCGTCAGAGTCATTATGAATGTAAAGATACTTGAGGAATTGGCTAATGTACATAATTTAAAGATGTGCCAGTTTGGGGTGATTTTTTTCCTGATTTGCCAAGAGAACCAAACTTAGACTTTTAAGAGTAGAATGGCAGTTACTTTGAAGATAGGCCATAATCGTTGTAGAAGTTTGAAGTGAATAGAACTCTTCTTATAATTAAGTTCAAGCATTTTCCAGTTTAGATTAGCTCCTCAATTTCACATTTAAGATTTGGAGCACGTTTTCTCATAAGTACAGTGTTTTGAAGGATGGCGAGTGAGTTCTCAGAGTAGCCCTCTGAAATCTTCTTTTGGGGGAGCTAGAACATGGGGATGGTGAGGGAGAAGGAGGGAAGAGAAGAAAGCGCTCATTTAAGTCCCTGCCATGTGCCAGGCGCTGTTCTAAGTGCACAGCAATCCTTGGAGCTGGCTGCTCCTATGGGCTCTGTTTGAGGAAACTGAGGCAGACAGGTTAAAGTCCAGGGTTGCACAGCCAGGGTGTGTCTGAGGTTGGATTTGAACTCAGGTCTTCCCGACTCCAGCCCCCATGCTATCCTTACTGTGCCACCTGGGAATGCTGTGTACACGTTGCAGATTGAGTGTGTCAGGTTGAGGGCTTTCTGTGTGGAGCAGGAGAATTAGAAGAGGCTTTTTAGAGTTTAAGAAAGGCCCTGGGGGTGTAATAAAGTCTTGTAGATCATTGCATGATATAATAATGCCCCGAGAGTTGGTTGGCAGCTTTATGCTCATCTCTCCATTTCTCTCTTCCCATTTTGGGGGGCCTGCACACTGCTTGGGCAGCTTGGCTTAGGGGCCTGCTCCAAGAAAGGGCCAGGAGAGAAGTGAGCTTCTATTGTAGGGAGGTGGGCATACCCCCATGCTGAGTGGGTTAGTTGACCAATAAAACATTCACCGGTCGTGACTTTTCTCAGCCAGTAGAAGTGTGCTTCTGTTTTTGTTTCTAGTCATTTAAGAAGGACATTTTCTGCTTTGGAAGCGATTGAGCTTATGCCCTGAAGAGAGGCTTCTGGAGAGTCAGATCAAAGCAGGAAAATGGCAGCCTGGAGCTCTGTGTCTTCATACTTAGACGTGGGTGATCAGTTGTATTGGTCATGGAGAATAGCATGTGCCCTTTGTAGACTGAAAGCTGGAGGGTCTGGAGAGAGTTAGGATTAGGGTTAGGCCTTGCCCAAAGGCACCAGGTAACCAAGAGCAGAGCTGGATTTGGTCCCAGATTCCCAGCCTCTGGGTCCAGTGTTCTTCCCACAGCAGCAGGGACTCAGAGCTTGGACAGTGATGAGCTCAGTCAGAGGAGGATTCTTTTGGCAACAACACAAAGGACAAATTGGAGAAAGGGTTGGCCAGAGACAGCGAGACCCATCTCTGTATACCTAGTACAGAGCTAGTACAGTCATCCAGGTTGGGAGGTGAAAGGGGTCGGCAGTGAGGAATGTGGAAGCAATTCTACAGGCTTTGGCCCCGGCTTGGGATTGGAGGCTGGTGAGTTGGGAAGCACTTCCTGCTTATTTACCGTGATGCCTGCCCATGTTACAGACCTGGGTGTGACTAGGACGGTAAAGATATCATCATCAGAAATCCTGGCATTGGGAGGAGGGGCAGGCTCCATTTTGGACAAGGTGAGCTTGAAGTACCCATGGAACGGCTCAATGAGGAGCAGCAGTTCAGGAGACAACTGTCTATCCATCTAAGACTCTTCTTTGTAAAGATCATTGAATTGGGAATGGCAGATATGTTGTAGAGGGCACAGAGGAAGAAGAGGGTCAGGAGAGTGAGCTGGCAGATATTGCAGTGAAGGAGAAAGGGGATCTGGAGAAGGGGCAGTAGAGACATAATGGAGAAGGAGGCCTGAGGAAAGGGCATTGTGTTTAGCAGCCAAGATCCCTGGTACCTGGAGAGGCTGCTCAGGTTGTAGTGGGAGTAGAGGAAAGGGAAGACCCTGGGGTGGGAGAAACCCTAAGAGGAATTTGGCCAAGACTGGGAAAAGAGAAGACCACTTGGGGACATGGGTTGAATAGAAAGCCAGGGCTTCCCAGGCCATTTCAAATGGTATCAGGAGGCAGGTGGATGCCCTCCAGTGGAGGGTGGTCAGCAGGCTTTGGCTGGAGTGTTGTGCCTGTGGCCGAGTGCTCCCTGCTCAAGTCCAGCCTCTCCAGGGCTGCTGGACTGCCCTTCCTACAGAGCTGCTTTCATGATGCCCCATAGCCCACTAAGGGGGAAGTGAAAGACCCCAGGTTCCTCTCTAGACTTTGCTGCCTTGGTGACCTTGACCTCTCTGAACCCCAGTTTCCTTGGCGGTAACTGGCTGGTTGGCCTCTCAGGGAGGGCTTCTGAGCCTGGGCTTCATCAGCCCACAGGGTGGCGTCCTTGGATAGATTTCAAGGCATCCATGGACTTGGATGGAGTAACCTGCCCATCTTCATTTTCACTCACCTGTAGCTGAAACCTAGCATTTCCTTTGGTTGTAAAGGGGTCCTGGGCCTCTGCCATCCAAGGCATGCACACAGAGGGGAACCCTGTGGACAGGTTTCTCCCAGGTCGCATGGGCAGAGGCAGCCAAGCATTGGTTACTGAGCCTGGGAATGTGGCTCCAGCCACCCTTGCAGGCGGGAGACCAAAACCTTGCAGCTTCTCTCGGCTCCAAGGACCCTCCTGCCTCTCAAGGTTTGGTCCTCTTCATCCTGTCCACTTCAGGTGGGATGGCTCCAGGAAACCTTCCCACAGCAGGGCTCTGCTTCTCCTGGTTTGTTTCATGACTAGGCAGCTTTCCCCAGCACCGTGTCGATGGGAGACCTCTTTGTCTTCCAATCCTCAGTGTCCTCCCCCATCACGTATATGTGGCTGTTGTTGTATGGATGAATTCTCTGTTGATGGTCATCTTTTCCTGGGCAAAGACAGAATTTGGAGCCTTGGATCATCTCTGCTGGCCTCCCCTTGAGAAATGATGACCATGCTGTTTTGTCGGCTGAACTGGTACCTGGGGAAGTCCTTCAGTCGTTGCTGGCATTCCCCTCTCCTGACATCGATGACAGCCTCCTTGTGACTCAGTAGACTATTTGTGACAATCCTGCTGGCCGAAGGCCGCATCACTCTTCGGTCTCTGAACTAGCCTAGCCGCTCCTTGGAGGTGTGCCTGCATGCAACCCTTCAGTTGGGTGTGGGCCCTGCTAGAGAGAATGATTTTATAAAATTTTAAACCGACTTGCTTTCGTGATTCAAATGAACCTCTGGCCTCTGGCCATGGCATGCTGGGAGGTCTGCCCCCCCCCAGGACAGAACAGCAGCCCTGTCCATGTGCTGCTCTGCTGCTGCTGATTTTCCCAAAGCCCAGCCTGACCACATCACACTCCTTCCTACTTATTAGACTCCAGCGTCTGTTTTTATCTGCAGCCCATTATGACCTGGTCCCTTCCTGCTTCTCTGACCCTGCATTTTACTGGCTTCCGTTCATTTGATGATCAGCACCCATGGCCGCCTTGCAGTTCTTTGCCAGGACACCCCTCCTGACCCCGGCACTTCTCCCTACTTGTCTGTCCTGAGGGTTGTCCCTCGCCTTCTCTGCCTTCGGGCTCCCCTGGCTTCCTTCAAGGCTCTGCTGTAGTCGCCCTTCCATAGGAGGCCCTTCTCACGTCGCTTCCCCACTAGGGCCTTTCTGCTGAGATTATCTTCCACATGCACCACATAGCTCTTAAATGTGCCATGTTTGTGTGTCGTCTCTGCCATTGGAGGGCAGGAGCTGAGTTTTTTCCTGTCTTGGTATTCCTGGAGCTTAGCACGGCGTGTAGAGAGCACCTCCTAAATGACTTTATGATGCTCACGCATCATATTCATGGACCTGGGTTTTCTTAGGTGCTTCCCCTGGTTGAGCACCAGCTTCGTTTCCAGGTCTGTGCTTCCCACAGTGTGGCTGTAGACATTTGGGGTACTCCTTGAGCTGTATGCCCAGCACCATTCTCTACATGATTACATTCTTCATTGGGAATGCATCGTGTGCCCGTCTTCCTACAGTCCCTCCAATATCGACACATCTGTCCTTTGTCTTAGCATGCTGCACTGGGAGTCAGCAAGCCCTGAGTTCAAGTCTGGCTGTATGACCCTGAGCAAGTCCCTCTTTGTCTGCCTCAGTTTCTCCAAGTGTTAATGAGGGTGATGGCTTCTGCCCCACAGGATTGTTGTGAGGATCAGACGAGACATTCACGAGGTGCTTTGTTCAGTCGTGTCCGACTCTTCACGACCCCAATGGGGGTTTTTCTTGGCAAAGACACTGGAGTGGTTAACTATCTCCCTCTTGGGCTGAAAGGTCAGGGAGGATGAGGAATTGAGCCAGACAGGGTTAGGTGACTTGCCCAGGGTCACACAGCTAGTAAGAGTCTGAGGCCAGATTTGATCTCAGATCTCCCTGACTCTAGGCCCAGCGTGACATCCACTGTGCCCCAGCTGCCCTGTGAGGTGCTTAGCAAGCCATAGAAATGTTACGTAGGTGTCCGTTAATTAGGTGGGTGTGAGGCGAGCCTCGACTTGTTTTGATTGGCCTTGCTCCTTACATTAGTGATTTGCATTTCATATCGTTAATAGTTTCCGATTCTGTTGAGAATTGCTTATTTCTGTCCTTTGACTGCTTCGATGTTGGGAAATAGGTTTTGTTTCCAAGCAGTCCTTTAAATTGGTGTACTCTGTGGGTAAATCTGTTACTGTAACACAATTAGTCATTTTACAAACAGATTTAAGGAACAGTGGATTTGTAGTGGAAAGGACAAATTGTTCTGCATTTTGTCCCTGGCAGAGATCAGACTTAACTGCTGGCTGTGCTGTTACTCCATTGTGATCTTTTCTCCATTCATTTTCAGGTCAATAATCAAGATGGTACAAGCTGAAGCCTTTTCTCGTCCCTTGAGTCGGAATGAAGTTGTCGGTTTAATTTTCCGTTTGACAATATTCGGTGCCGTAACATATTTTACCATCAAGTGGATGGTGGATGCGATTGACCCAACCAGGAAGCAAAAAGTCGAAGCTCAGAAACAGGTGAGGCTTGTGAACATTGGGTGGACCTTCTGCATGCCAAGGATGACGCGTGGCCAGTGGCCCCGTTGGGTAACTTTTTACAAGTTTTTGTTACTGTCTTGTGTTTTTACATCTTTTCAGTTCCAGAGATGTCTTTACCCTGCCCCCCCCAGTCCTCTGGGCATCAGGTTTCACCAGCACACAGACCAGGCCAGCTGTGCGCAGGCCTCCACTTCTACACCCTGGGGTGCAGGACCCCTCCTCCCACCTCCCTTGGGGTCAGCCCTGGTTGTGTCGCTGTGCTCACTTGTGTTTCCTCCTCCCACTGATGTCGTCAGGTCTGTTGTTCTGGTTTTCCTTACATTGTGCTCCACCGGTCACACAGGTCTTCCCCCGCTTCTCTGAATTCTGCAGAGGGATCACGCTTACCTTGCAGCTGCTAACATGCATGGATCACAGTCGAGTTATTCCCCAGGTGATGGACATTGTCTTTGTTTCCGGTTCACGGCCACCACGAGAAGTCAGGACTGTTGTCTTGGTATCGTCTGTGCCTCACAGTGGGATCTCTGGGTTGGACAGTATGGACATTTACTCTGTTTCTAAAAAGCACAATCCCAGGTTGATTCTGGAATAGTTATTGGTCATTCCTCTGTCAGTTGTTCACAGTACGTTACGGTGCCTGGTTTTCTTTAGCCTTCCCAACACTCCTTCCTTCTTTCCCTCCTTCCGTCCATCTGTCCTTTTTGCTCAGACTTTGGCATTTCTCTTAATGAATTGAGTCAGCCTTTCACACCATTGTTAGGAGTGTGGGATTCCTCCTTTGAGAATGGTCACCATTCTTTGGCCATTTACCCACTGTTGAAAGGCTCTCGGTCTGAAGTATCTGTGTCCATTCCCTATGAGGAAACAGTGATGACGCAGAATTCTGGGATCCTTTATCTGAGAGATCTTCTGGGGGGCTTCTCAGTTGATGGGGTCTCTTCTGGGTGTATTTGAATTGGTTTTATTCGTGCAAAATGCTTTTCAATATCATGTAGTGGAAATGATGGTTTTTATCTTTGTCTCATTGCTTTATGATCAATCAATATTTTATATTTGACTTCACCTTTCACTGAAAAGCCAGGGGAGCGTGGTAACTCTCAAGGAAGAAAAAGGGAAAAAGAGGAGAAGACTAAAAATGGGAGGAAGTATAAACCAAGCTTCTGATGAGGATGTGCTTCCCAGGTAGCCCTGAGGGAATTATTAAGAGATTGAACAGCCTGAGCAGCCGCTTTGTCTTAGTCAGTATTTCTTATATTTAAATTGCCGTTATGTTGGATGTCGTTGAGTTTGAAAGGCTGTTTTGAAAAACTTCTGGAAATAAACCTTTATAGTTTGCAGCAATCTGGGTGATTTTTGGTTATAGCCAATAAACCTGATTTTGTGATTTAGTTTTAATGTGCTGTGTAGCAAGGAGGGATTTTTAACCTGGAATGTATGGAGAGATGAGGGAGAAATTTAGCATTTCCCCAGTTATTTAAAAACACTGTTCTTAGAAGGGATTGGTAAACTTCAGCCAGTGGCCAGAAGGGCCCATTATTCTTTCTTCTGTTTAAAAAAATTTTTTTAAACATTTTATTTTTCTTCCCAATTGCATGTAAAAACAATTTTAACATCCTTTTTTTAAATTTTGAGTTCCAAATTCTCTCCTTTCCTCCGCCCCTTATTGAGAAGGCAAGCAATTTGACTTAGGTTTTATGTATGTAGTCAGGCAAAACATATTTCCATGTAAGTCAGGCTGTGAAAGAAAACACAGACACAAAAAACCCAAGAAAAATAAAGAAAGTAAAGAAAAAGTGTCTTTGATCTGTGTTCAGGTTCCACCAATTCTTTCTCTGGAGATGGACAGCACCTTTCCTTATAAGACCTTCAGAATGGTCTGGGTCTTTGTATTGCTAAGAATAGCTAAGTTATTCATCGCAGAGCATCATACAATATTGCCATTACTGTGTGTCGTGTTCTCCTGGTTCTGCTCATTTCACTTTGCATCAGTTCATGTAGATCTTTCCAGGTTTGTCTAAGAGCATCCTGCTCATCATTTCTTATAGCACAATAATATTCCACAGCTTGCTCAGCCGTTCCCCAGTTGGTGGCCAAAAAGGTGCAGAAGCCTGGTCTTGAGTCCAGATAGATTTATCCCAAGCAGTGGTTTCCCCTGGCCATGTGAGGGTGTAGACATTGGTGTCTGTGGGTTTTAGGCCTCTCTGCAGTGAAGTATGGCTTGACTCAGATGCAGCCATTTAAGTATAAAGCAAATCACCTGAAAGCCCAGGGTGTCAAGTCAGTCAGTCCTTCTTCCACCACTGCTGTGTGTGAGGCATTGTGCCAAGTGCTGGGATACAAAGAGAGGAAAAAACAGCCCCTGCCCGCCAGGAGCTCCCTCTCTAATGGGAACTTACACACACAGCTATGTGCAGACAGGCCCGAGGGGGCTAAGCCCCAGAGGGGGAGGTGCTTTATAAAGTCTTCTTGCAGAAGCTGGGACAGTCAGGCACGGCATGGATGGAGAGTGCTGAGGAGGCCAGGGCAAAACGAGGAAGAGACCAGGCCAGGTTTAGCTGCCAGGCAGAGGGTTTTATATTCGTGTGGTCCTCTGACAGAGCCTGTACCCCGAAACACAACAAGAGTCAGGCCACGGGCATCAGTCTGAGGAGGCCTCCTCCATTTCACGGTCCCTGTGTCTGTGCCCTTCCTTCTCACCTCAGACCCACCATGCATGGGAAGACTTTCCCCAGCAGCATGGGCAGATGAGAACAGTTTATTCCAAGGGTCATGGAGGCAGCTGAAGCAGGCACCATGAAGCGCTTAGCGCTCAGTGAGACATCAGAGACGCCAGGCTTGTCTGCTGCATCCTGAGTCATCACCAGTCTTCCTGGCTCAGGAAGAGAGAATGAGGTAACTTTGTGCACCTCTGCCCCATTTAAATCCAGCTACTGAGCAAGTCAGGACATCCCCGCCATGGTGATGACAGGTGTCTAAGAGGCCAAGGTGAGAAGAGAGTGCTTCAGGCTTGCGGTGCAGCCAGTGCAAAGACAGGATGTGGGGAGCAGAGAGCAGGCCCAAGAGTGCGTGGAGGGGAGGGACCCATAAGGACATGGGCAGCTGGGGCTCCCTGGGCAGGGATGATAAGGACCGGCCTATGCTTTGGGGAAGGCATGTGGGCGGCTGAGGGAGATGGAGCCCAGAGGAGGTTATTTCTGGTGAGAGGCAGGAGTAGTCCAGTCCTTTTCACAAGTGCAGTCTGTCAGGCTGTGTGTCCTTTGGATTCTACCCCCTTTTGTGAATTGTTCCCATATGGTTTGCAAGCTCGGAGAGGGGAGTGAAGCAGAAGAAAGCAGGAGACGTAGAAGCACCATCAGCCTCGTGTAGCCCGTTCTCAGACCCAGCTGATGTGGGGAAGGGGCGGGAAGGCTGTGGGTGCCCACTCAGCCGCCTGCTTTCACCTCTCAGGCAGCACTTTTAATCCTCTAGAGGTCGTTTCCCCCACTAGAGTCAGGAAGCTTCCTGAGACTCACCATTTCATTTTGTCAGCATGGTGCTTGGCACCCAGGAACATGCCCAAACACTCGTCGAACGAGAGGCTGGTCTAGTCTATGGGGCGGCCCAGAGGACGGACTGATCCCGTCATCCTTACAACGAAGACGTGTGCTCATAGACTTGCTCCTGCTCCCCTCCCTTCTGCCCATGCTCTCTCTTTCCACCCTTTTCCTCCTTAGATCCTCGGGTCCACTTTAGATTTCCTGGGAGCGGGGGTGGCAAAAGCAGAAGAAGGCCAGATTGGAGTGATGGGGGAGCGCGAGGGCCTGGGGAAGCGGGACGGCTCTTCCTGTCTGTCTAGGCGTCCCACCCCCAGGCCACACTTCAGACTCATTTAAAGGAGAAGATGGAAGGAAATAGCTTAACGTCTGTGTCTGTACTTTCTTTTTTTTCCAGGCCGAAAAACTCATGAAGCAGATCGGCGTGAAGAATGTCAAGCTTTCCGAGTATGAGATGAGCATTGCCGCGCACCTGGTGGACCCCCTTAACATGCATGTAAGGGCCTCTCATTTCACTGCAGAACCTTCCTTGAGTTGGGCCTAGTCAGGAATTTCAAAGGCAGTTTGTAGCGGAAGTGTCTGAGGCACAAGTGACCGTTAGAAACTTAACATTCTTCTTCCTTTTTCTAATAGGAGAGATGACTCTTATTGTTTGAGTTGGCATGGGTTCATGTGTTCTAGTGGCAGCTTATTATAAATGGTAGCTTCATAAACATAAGACTCTCGCCTCCACCTGTCCAAAAGAACAGATGCCTGCAAAATTTGCAGCCAGCTAAACCTGCATTTACCTCACGTCGATGAGATCTTAGGAACTCTTTGTTGAGTTCCCCTTTGGTTGGCACGGTCTCTAATCCAGTCAGATGAGAGAACGGCCCTGTGACAGAGCCGTGCCCCAAAACAAAACGGCAGTCAGGCTGTGGGCCTCAGTCCCAGGTGCCTCCTCCATCACTCCCCTGTCTCTGGGTCCATGCATTTACCTCCCCAGGTAGAATTTTAGCCATGCTAGGAGTGTTAAAATCCCTTCAAGTCATACAGTTGGATAAATAGATTAGACAGCTTTGGCTGTCAATGTAGGGGGTATCAGTTGTGAATTCCCCCATCAACATGTCCTTTAGATACTGCCGCAAACCTCCCCTACTCTGCACACTGTATCGCTATGTTGAGCAATAACCCCCCCCCCAAAAAAAAATTCTGCAACATCCTAAGTTTGTTCATTTGGACCAAGTTAAATGTAGGTCTAGGAGGCTTTTCTTGTAAGAAGTACTGCTTTCTAAAATGCTTAGCTTTGCTTTTTTTAGGGTGTCTGATTATGTGAAGAGTCTTGTTTAATGCTTGAGGTCCTTGGTCCGTTGATGCGGGTGCAGCCTCTGCACCTCATGTGATAGCATCATGAGTTGCTGCAGCCTGCCTGGGGCCAGACTTTGCAGACAGAGGTGTGGGCTGCATCCCTAGACTTTCTAGCTTCACGCAGCTTCTGCCAGAATTTCTTCCCCACTGAGCCAGGGAGAAGCGTTGGGATAGAGTGAGTAGAGGCCCAGACCCATGCCCCTTCTTTGCTCTCAGTGAAGGCAGGTTGCTCCAGAGACTCCCAGGCCCTCCTTGTGGATGTTCCACATGACCCCTGGCCAAGCCAGCTCTGGGAGTGCCTGTCATGTTGGCCAGGGGGTTCCCAGCCACAGATGGCACCTGCCTTCCAGAAATGAGCTTTGCTGAGTGAGGATCAGCTCATCCCCAGTGAAAGAAAGAGAATGCCATTGTGGGTTGTCCCCTTCTACTCCTGCAGGGACTGTGGCAGTCACTGGTGGACGTGGGGCAGAGGATGCGAGGGGTCACAAAGTTTTTGACTGTCTGTAGACCTGGATGACACTGTCATTACCCAGATGTGAGAGCCTTGTCTGGTGATCAGCAAGAGGGTGTCATCCTGGAGGTACTGAGCCACCCACAGAGCCCGCTGGATCTCACCACTCTAAACGAAATTAGGAATCGAGAACTTTCCTGGTCAGTGGAAGGGTGGCTCTCAGGCTTTCCATAGAGAGGCAGATGGAGGAGAGGAAGGAGGTTCTTATCATACCCCCAAAGGCAGTGAGAGGCTTGTTGGGGGGCCCTTGGCCCTCATGTGGAGCAGTGTCTCTGATGTGCAGTTGCAGGCCACTGCACTGAGAATGGTAACTTGGAAGCCAGCGGCTGTCATAGAAGATGAGCAGTCAGATCTGGTCACTTTGGTGCCTAGGGGGGTATGGGGAGGGGAGGCAGACAGCACAATTGGGGAGGACGCTTCAGACATCCTTCATGCTTCCTTCAAGAAGCAAGTTGGGAGGCGCTAGGGATGGTGAGCCTGAAGAGCAGAGAAAAACACTCTTTTCACTGCTTGGATGTGACCTGGTGCTGTTCATCCATTCCTGAACCAGCTGACTGCGTGAAGTTAAAATGCTGACTTGTGACAGCAGAGACCAAAGGCTAGGTGCCAAAATAAAAGACTAAGTGAGAGGGCGCTGGGAGCTCTGTTCAAGGCTCGGCAGCACCAGCACAGGCTGGCACCTTTTCTTTGGGCATTTTAACTGCCCTCAGTCAGTGCCCATGAAAAGGAGGCCTGAAGAACCTGAAAACCACCCCAACTGGCAAATGCTGGCTTACTTTTTGAGAGAAAGAAGGCAGTAAAGGGACAGGCTCCAAAGCCATTTGTAACAGTGGGGGAGGGGGCGTAGGGCCCCTAAAAGCACTGAGGAGTTGCAGAGTGGCCTCCTGGTCCTGTAGGGATGAGCCTGGGAGCAAGACAAGGAAGAGACACGTGAATGAAGAAGATCTGGAGAGATTCCTGCAAGAAGCCCCTTTCTCTGTCAGTGGCTGGAGTCACCACATTTGGACCCTGGTATCACCCTGTGCGGTGTTGTGCGCCCAAGACAGTAGAGGTGAGAATAGCTGGACTAGACCTGTAATCCTAAGAGAAAGCATCTATGTAGCGCTTTAAGGTTTCTAAAAAGGGCTTGAGCCCTGCAATGACCAAGTGCTGTTATCAGCTCCATTTTACAGATGAGGAAACTGAGGCTTAGAATGGTCAGGAGACTGGTCCAGGGCCCACAGGTGGTCTAGGTTGGAGGTGATACAATTCTGCGGGCATTGAGGGCTCAGTTCTCACAATCTCTGAAAGAGGGGAGGATGCCAAGTAGATTTTTAAAAATACATATCTTAATGACCTCAAAGAAAACCTGTTTTGACCCGTGTGCCTCCTTTCCTTGAGCTACGTACATAATCTTTGCAAATCCTCTGTCCATATCAAGGACGTCCTTGAAAGCTTGAGAGGAGGGGAACAGACAGGCAAGCCTTGACCCCATCATGATGGGATGAGGACTGTGGGTGCTGTTGGGAGAACTAAGCCTTTGACTCATTGGAGCACAATCCCCCCTTCAAGGCTTCTGCAGCAGTGTGTCTCCTGGGCATCTGTGAGACAGAGAGAGTGGCCTTTGACCCAAAGATCGTGGGTCACCGTCAGCATTGTGGAGGGCGTGTCGTGCAGAGGCTGACTGGCAGAGCAGTTCCCTGTCAGTGGCGAGGTTCCCCAGAAGCTCACGCTTGTGGGTGATGTACTAGTTACATCAGGCCCTGAAATAGTCCAGAGCCAGATGAGAGGCACTTGGTCCAGTGGAGGGTGTTGGGCTTGGAGGCACCGAGTCCAGAGTTTAAAGTCTGCCTCAGACACTTACTGGTTTCACTTCTCAGAAACTAAGTTTTCTTATCTGTAAAACAGAGACAGTGAATTCTGTACTACCTATAACAGGGTGATTGGGAGAGCAAAGTAAACTCATATATATGTACAGCACTTCACACATTTTAGAGTTTGTATAGCTTGAATTATTTACAAAATAAAATTCATAATCAGAGGAGTTTGGTCTGACTATCCACACAGGGCGAGCCAAGTGGATGAAGAATGCCTTTGTCTCCCCTGTGCCCTACATGTGGATGGACCCTTCGTATTGCTGATCCATTAGTACATCCATCTTGTACCCCCACTGGATGAACAGTGAGCTGGGCCCAGAGCGGAGCAGGATTGAACAAGAGGAAAAGAACGACTTGCCTCGCCTCCAGCAAACCGTGTGTGGCTTTAATGATGCCAGGCTCCCCTCTAAGACAAAAGCCTGTCTTTAAACGCCATCACTCTTCTGGCGATGCTGTGTGGATTGCTACAAGTCATGGAACGTCCCATCCCTGAAGAATTAGAGTCAAGAGTTCCCAGAAGACAGTAGGACTGTGGAGGGGAGAGGGCAGCAGCATGTTGGCGTCCAAGCCTTGTGCGGGAGAGGCAGTGCTGAGCATGTGTATGTCAGAGAAGGGGCTGACCCGTTGGGCAGTGTGGTGGGGAAATCACCAGCCTCTGGCCTCCATATCTTCAGAGAGCTTCGCCCCAGCAGCAGCACCCCGGGTACCAAAATCACAGAAGTTTGGGGGCACAACTTGCTTTGCACCATAGTTCTGTTTGATGAGTGTCCAAAGAGCTAGACTGGGAGCCATGCAAGGCCAGCTTCAGATTCTGCTGCCTCTGGCCCTTCCTGACTTTGTGAACTGAGCCTCAGGCAGCTCTCCAAGGCTTGGCTTGAGGTAAATGATGGTTGGGACCAGCAGGATCACAAACCCTGGCCATGCCCCCATGATCAGGACTCTCTGGGGACCTTGGTATGTGCCCAGGTGTCCTTCGCAGATCTTGGGCCCTTCATTTATATGACAAGGGCATCGAGGCCAGCAGAGCCCCATCAAGGACACATCTGACCAATGGTCATCCAGTCTCTATGCCTTGCTGCTGATTAGGAGGGAGGGCTTCCTTGGGCCCTGCCTGAGTTAGCAGCTTTGTGGTTTTCCTGCTTCACTCCTTCCTTCAGGCCCAAACAGACTGCATCATTCAACCTCCTGTGGCACAGCCCTTGGAACAGTTCATGTGCACCACTGTGTTCTTCAGTGTCCTCAGTCCTCCCCTAGATCCTCCTACAGCATGAGCTGGAAGTGTTTCCTCTCTGAGTCACCTTCCAGCTTGTCGACAGGTACCCCCTACACTAAGCCTGGTGTTCATAGGTCACCAGATGAGGGCAGAGCCCAGGCGACTGTACCGGCCACTCCCTTGTCCTCCTGTTCTGGAGTCCCCATGTCTGTCCTCCTCTCGGGGGAGCTGCAGATCCCTGCCATATTTTGTGCAGGTTTATTAAGCTATCAGGTCACCTGCTGTGTAATGACATCACCATTTTATACTCTTCATTCCATAAACATTCATTAAGCACCTACTATGGGTCAGGCCCTGTGCCGGGTGCTGAGGACACAGGAGGCTAAAGACAGTCCAGTTCAAGGGATGAGATGACAATACATGCAGACAAGCTCCATCCATAATAAATGGGAGATAAAGAACAGAAGAAAGGTGCTGCCCTTGAGGGAGTAGAAAAGGCGTCCTGGGGAAGGTGGCCTTGAGGAGGGAGAAGATGATGGGCATGGGGGGAACAGCAGAGAACATGCGGGGCTGAGGGAGCAGACACAAGGCCGCGTCACTGCAGCAGAGAGTGTCTGGGAGAGGGAACTAAGAAGCCTGGAGAGGCAGGCTGGGCTATAGAGGGAGTGGGAGAGGCAGAGATGGAGGATGCAGAGAAGCTTGTCCATGGAACATGCATTCCAGAGGGCACGTGGCAGGCAGGCACAGGTAGCATTCGTTTGGGACGCTGCAGCGGGAGGGAAAGGGAAGTGGGACCTGAGTGGTAACTGGATGAAGCTCAGAATCACTGGGATAGGTGTAGGGTATGATCAAGTGGGAGTCCATTAATCATTGAGGGAAGGCACCACTCCTCTTCCCAGAGGAGACTGGGGACTGGGCAGGAGACCCCCACAAGCATGGTCAGATGGAAGGCCCCCACCCCCTATTTCCCTTCTCCTTCCTCTCGAGGCTGGACATTAGGAGGTGTTGAAGCCGGAGATGAGCATTTGGCTCCTCTTACTCTTCTCTCATGGGTCAGACATTGCAGGAGGAGGTGAAAGGTGTGCAGTTTCTCACCTGTTTATTTAAAGTATAAGATGTAATGAGAGGCTGTGTGATCTAGTGAAGGGCCTGGGTTCAAATTCTACCACAGACACCTAGAATCTTTGTGACTTTGGGAAAGCCACTCCACCTCTGAACCCCGCGTTTCCTCATCTGTCAAATGAGAGGCCTGGGTTAGTCTCTGAGGCCCCATCCAGCTCTAGATCATTGAACTTACACTCCTACAACTAGCTTTTTCCCCATAAAAATTTCATTTGATTACATTTGACCCAGTACCCCTGTCAAGAGAGTTTTGATTCCTGACTCCGTGTGCCCACACAGCTTTGTATCAACTTCAGATTTGATCACATGTCATTCAAGTGTCCAAGAACAGGTCTCTGGAGCATTACAGTAGAGACCTCCTTCTCACCTGATGGATTGAGGTTGGCCCCTCACCCAGGTCTGAATCCGTCCAGCCCATATCTTTCTGTCTTTTCCACAAGATTTGCTTGGTGAAAGTCCATTTTTAGATCTCCCCTCATTTGCCCTCCTCAGTCAGAGGAACGTGGTGATGTCCGTTGGGATGGCTCCTCACTGAATCAGTGGCCAGGCTTCCTCTCCTGGATGCACTAACCCTTTTCAAACAACGTGCTCCAGGATTTTGCTGTGGTCTCGTCCATGGATCTTCTGGACGGTGCTCAGCAGTCCCTTCTGTGTCCAAAGATAGAGTCCATCAGGGTGGTCATTGTCTGAGTGTTGGACGGTTCTTGTGTCCCAGCCAGAAATAGCAACGCGTTTATTGTAGAAAAGAAAATACTCCTGACACGTGGACTTGAGGCTTTCACTTCCTGATCCCAAACTTAGAGCAAGAGTTTTTGATAACTTCCCTTTCAGTGAGCAGAGCTGTGGTTTGATTGGCGCAGCCATGATCACAAGAAATCCTTCTGATCCCGGAGGCCTCTGCCCGCGTCCTAGCGGTGGTTCATCTCCCCACTTTGACAGGCCTGGCTTGCTTGGGATTCCGTCTGATTGTGCTGCTCGTTGCCTCATTTAATTGTCAAAGTAATGGTTAAATGAGCTGCCATAAAATTGGATGTGTCCTGGCTGTTTCACCCCACATATCCCCTTGGGCAAGTCATTGAACCACCAGCCTCAGTTTCCCCATCTGTAAAATGAAGAGGATCAGACCAATGACCTCAGAAGTCTCTTCCAGCTCTAAATCAGTGCACTGGAGTTGAGATTCCTAATGATTCTATTTTTTTTGCCTGATTCTGTGTTAGCATCATGCTTAGGAAGATCGTCCTCCTCGTCTCCCAGACCCGTAACTCCTTTTGTTGTCCGGTTGAGTTAGCGTTTGTCCTCTGTCCTTTGACTGACCCTTTGCATCTCTGCCACTTCTCACCTCAGGTTACTTGGAGTGACATAGCAGGTCTGGACGATGTCATCACAGACCTCAAAGATACCGTCATCTTGCCCATCAAGAAGAAGCATCTGTTCGAAAATTCCAGGCTTCTCCAGCCTCCCAAAGGTAGGGCAGGGCCAGGGGGCTTGGCAGGTAGTGAGGGGTCACAGGATCTTCTCATGCCACCCTCAGGTTGTTTTTTAAATGAAAATTAGGCTTCATTGTACTTATTACCCCATGTATTTAAATAAATACTTGGGTAGTTAATTAGGCAGATCATCCGTCCAGTTTGCATATTTCAAGTAAATTAAGATTTGAAAGACAGTGGTGGTAGAAATTGCCAAGATCTTAGCCAAATTATTTTAAAATACCTAATATTTGGGACAGCCAGTAGTTTACAATGAATTTCCCCATTCTGGATTTTTAATTCTGTGGGTTTTGACCTACTTTTTAGATTATAACCATTCTTTACACAGGCATGGCAAACTGCAAGTCACCTAGAACCTAGATGGGGAAGCTGGGCTGATTTTGAGACTCAGGAATAGGGAGAGAACATCTTTCTGACCTGGGACCAAGTTAATTAATATGCCAGTCGACAGCAAGCACTCTGCTTGACCCAGAATCTTGTCTCTGATTCTGCATTAAATCCATAGACATGAGCTCAATTGAACGTCATTAACCTTGGAGGGAAGCTAGTCCCTCTTTTCATCAGGAAATTGCTTTCAGCTTCATAACTCAGGAGTTGAGAGAGTTTGTTGATTTATTCTTCCAGGTGAATATGTATTTTTAATTTTAATTTTTAAAATTTTGTACTTTAAAAAAATATTTCCATATATAAAATAGAACAGAAAAAAAAAGAGGATTGCACACGAAGCTGGCCATCTGTGTGCTTATTTTTAAAAGTACATATAATGCAGTGATCATCCTGTTTGGCCAGCTCTCCCACAGTGGGGGCGGCTCCTCCAGCTTCCAAACACGTCATTGGCCTTCTGTCAGTGACCCTGTGACAGCTCTGTATTCTGACTCCCCCTTACTGTGTTTAGTCATTTTTGAGCTTGTCAGGGTTCTCTTACAAAGAGCAGAAAATGAAAAGTGACCAAGAGGAGCCATCCTTAGCTAGAGCAGGCCATCTGACCTTGGCTTTAGGATTGCGGACCAGGCCCCAGGAAGAGATGTTCCCCTGGGACCGTATTGGCGCCATGGGTGGAAAAAATGTTGGCTTTGGTTCCCCTTGCTTGCCAGGAAGACTCAGTCTGGAAAACAGACTTTCTTTGTTATTAGCATATCAGGCACTCGGTTGTTTTGTGCCCCACCACCCCTGCTTTCTGTGCCCCACTCTCACCTGGGGCTCTAAGAAGCTATAGCATGAGAAGCAGCCACACCCCAGTAATGGGCCAGACCAGATTGAGGGTAACCAGTGGGTAATTGTGATTGGGGAGATGTCTGCCCCAAGCCTGTGAAGACTTTCCCAGAGGAATGGGCAGATGAGAAGTTTGTTCCAACAGCAATGAAGACAGCAGAAGCAGGTGCTGTGGGGCGCGTAGAACTTGGCTGTCCACCCCATCCTGCTTTGTGAAAGTCTTCCTCACTTAAACCCAATTCACACACACGTCAGGACATTGCGATGTCATTGGTCCTCTTTGGAAACAAAAGACAAACACCCCCACTTTCTGAAAATGTGCTGTAGAAAGAGGCTTGATGAATGAATAGTCTTAGTACCTTGGACAAAAAGACTGCATTGCAAACCCTTATTAAACCATTAATTGAGCAGAGCAGTCAGGTACAATTATATAGTGTTAATTTGTCAGCAGTGAGAACAGCTATAGCCCTTAAGCACAATATTGACACGGCGCTTGAAGGTGTTTGGGCCAGTAGGCATTCGCGCTGCCGCCCACTAGCAGGACAGGTGATTCTTGTGTCTCAGACTGTCTGAGGCAGGATTCACATATCAGTCTGGGGAATTCTGATCCTACATTCTCACTCAGGATATTATGTAGCCAGAATTCCATTTTAGAAGTCAGATTGAATCTTAGAATATAATTGTACTAGTTAAAATCAGTTAAGATGTATTGAGATCTTGTCAGATCTAGTCAACAGAAAACATTGTAGCTAACCATTTATAGGCGGAAACTCCATTTCTAGCACAGTCGACTGAGCTTTTTGGCATCAGACATGAAAGGTTTGCAAAAGCTGCTGTAACAAACTCTTCACCATCAAGGACAGTGAAGTCACTACCGCATATGGACACTAAGATCAGGCCTTGGTGCATCTCTTTGAAGAAGTGGAAATGAATGGCCTCGAAAAAAAAAACCAGTGATGGGAAAGTAGCTTCTGAGTCAAAAAACATTAAGTCCCCGATGTGTGCCAGTCCCTGTGCTAAGAAAGGTAAAAGGTGGTCCCTGGCCTCAAGGAGCTTCTAATCAGAGGGGGGAGGGGGATAATGTACAGACTACACAGGGTAACTTGGAGACATTCCACAGGGGAAGGCAGCATTAAGGAGACTCGGGAAAGGCTTTCTATACAAGGTAGGATTTTAGTTAGGACTTAAAGGAAACCAGGGAGGTCTGAAGTCAGTGTAGAGGGGAAAGAGTCTCCTGGGCCTGGGGGACAAGTGGAGAAAATGCCCAGAGCCCAGATGGGGAGGGTGATGGTAGGGCAGCCAGGAGGCTGGTGTCACTGGATCAGTATGTGGTGGGGAAGGTGTGTGGGGGACAAGGTAGAGAGGAATGCCAGACTAAAGGGGGTGTGCTGGGGGTGGCTTGAAGAATCAGTTCCCAATGGGTCTGAAGGAGGGGCAAATGCTGAAGACTGGAGTGCTCCAGACGGCGGTGGGGCACCAGACATGGTAGGATTGAGCAAGCTGTGACCAATTACAGATGAAAAATTTAGCACCAGTGGGATAAAGGACGTCATCAAAGAAATGTACGATTGGGGAAAAGACCAAGAGAGTGTTGGTGGCTGCCGCCTCCATCTGCGGGCGCGGTTTTTAAAGTAGGGCACACGTGCATGGTGAGTGTCCTTGAAGAGGATGTTAGGAGAGGACTGCTGGTCTTTCACAGTCTGGCTCAGAGCACATCCTCTTCAGCACATCAGTGAGGAACGCTTGAGAAAACGAGCGTCCTGGGATGCACTTTTGGGGTGGACTTTGTAAAGGCATTTGGTTTGTTAGAGAGAAATGCCAGCTTGAGGCCCTTCCTTAATCAGGCTGTCTCCCATGCCTGTGTCAACATTGCCTAAGTGTCCGTTGACAGTATTCTTTGAAAGGTCCCTTGGAGGACGAGGACAAGCATTACTATCAAATTGGGTATAGGAGAGCAGGACCTGGGGCACTGGAGAAGGCCTGGCTCAGGACCTCTCTGTCACTGACTTCCCTGAAGATGAACCAGCCTTTAACACACCTTCCAGCTTGAGTCTGTGACTGCCATGGAAGCCAAGTACAAGAGAGAGTGCCGAGATGGCAGGGTCTTCCAGGTGCTCCCTCGGATGGTGGGGTGCTGATTTCATTCAGCCTCTTTACTTAGGGAACAGAGCCTCGTCAGTGAGATAATCACTGAAGATAGCAGATGGATGAAGAGTGCTTATTGGGTCGACTATGAGCACTGAATGGGTGGCCTTTGGTACTCAGACATCACTGTATATCCCTTGGACAGACACTGTAAATGGACAGTGAGGAGGAGAGAGGACCGATCTGTTATTGACCCCCAAGAAAAGGGACCATCTTTTTAACACCAGTATTCCAGTGGTGTGCTCCCCACAGGGGTGGTGAGGAAGAAATGTGTCATGAAGGATGTCATCAGAAAGCGCCAATGGGGAAGCTCTCTTGGACAGTCCGCCTGCCTGCATGCTCTCATGGTGTTCTTAGGAAGTCAGGAGGAATTGAGAAAGGCCCCCAGCATGTTGGCATATTTAATGAGCCCGTGGCATGACATGGAGAAGGGTTTATAGGATAGCTAGACATGGATGGGTTGAAATCTGCATTATTGGAGGCTCCATCCCCATGGAGGAAGGTCACAGCTCCTTTGGTATGTTGGAATATTTTACGCTAAATGGAATAAGGAAATCCACAAAGGGACTTAAGACTTAAAATAACTTAGATCGTATTCAGAAGTCACTTTTGCCCACTCCTGATGGGACAGAGTAGGGCATGCCCCTGGAAGTTCCAAGTAAGGATTGCTTTTGTAGAGGAGAGCTCAGGGTCTGTGTTGGTTGGAGCACAGACAGAGGCTCTGTTGGTCACTGTCCTTCTG
Organism: Pseudochirops cupreus; assembly: GCA_028627135.1. NCBI lineage: Eukaryota > Metazoa > Chordata > Mammalia > Diprotodontia > Pseudocheiridae > Pseudochirops > Pseudochirops cupreus. The sequence goes on along the minus strand of CM053582.1, from coordinate 569,048,966 downwards.
ATCTCTCCTTACTCTTTCTGTCTCTTTGAGGTCACCAGAACACCAGTGACCTGTGAAAGTGGTATTGGTTTCTGTGACATGGGATAATGTGAGTTGTCCTCTAGCCCAGTGACGGGGTGCCAGCGTCAGCTGTGCACAATGACCTGCTCAATCCGGAGGGCTCAGGACAATTAGTACACCTCCTTGGATAGAAGTTTATGAATGGGCATACATAGAAGTATTATGTTTGTATACTTAAACATCGACAAACACACCATTTAAATCTACTTGAAAACTTTACATTAGAGTTTTGCCTTAATTTCTAACAATGGAAATGTATAGTAACGTATCACGTGCCATGATGCAAGTGAGTAAAGCAGACTTGGCCTGTTGTTTATCATCTGGACATTGGGTGACTGGCAGTAACTGTTGGATGTCCCATGGAAGAAGCCTCAGTGTTAAACTCTTTCCAGGACAAACTGACCTTAATTCTCCATGTGTTCCATTTTCAGGAGTTCTTCTCTATGGGCCGCCAGGCTGTGGTAAGACGTTGATTGCCAAGGCTACTGCCAAGGAGGCAGGGTGCCGATTTATCAACCTTCAGCCTTCCACCCTGACGGATAAGTGGTATGGAGAGTCTCAGAAGTTGGCTGCTGCCGTGTTCTCCCTCGCTATCAAGCTGCAGCCTTCTATCATCTTTATCGATGAAATAGGTACAACTCCCTTCTCTGGTTACCAAAAAAGCAGCTGTCAGCAGATGGGACATTTGTGTTTGCCAGAGAATGCAGAGGGACTCCGGAATAAAATAGGTGTCCAAGACTGTGAAATGTCTGCCTGCTTTCAATAGGATTTTAAAATGTTATGTTCTGGCTTTTTAATGTTACTATTTTTAGCATCCAGAAAAATTTTCTATGTATAGTTTGGAAAATTTTTTTTTAATCTACATTAACATGAGGACAGAGGTTTTTTCATTATGATTTCCTTACTTCTGTCTTACATTCTTAAAAAGCAAATCATGACACCTCATTTCCCTTCTCATCAGGGGATAAAAGTGTTCTGGGTCAGAGGATTTACCAGGTGACTGAAGTTGCCTCTTTAAACACCATAACTGTGGTTACTGTGAAAATGGCCTCCTTTTTAAATATTTTTCTCTCAGTCGTTGCAGAGTGGATTGAATGGAAGGGAACTTGGTGTGGACTCAGGGATGTAGCTCCGAGGGGCGGTGACGTCCCATACAGCAGAGCCTGAGGCTCCAGGACTACCCCACCCCACCCCCAGTGGTACCAGATGTTCTAAAAGCGGCGGCTTTGGCCTCTTCTTGAATTTCTCACAGCTCTCTGGGCTCTTTGTAGCCTGTCCATTGTTGTCTGTGGGGAAGCCAGATCACTGAGTTGATAAAAATTAAATTTCTGATTTAAAAGCCAATCTGTTCAGTACCATCCCAGGAACCCAGAAGATGCTGGCATCCTTACTGATTCTGACATGGAATTCCAAGCCCCACTGCCACCTGATCATGATTTTCCACTCAAAGTGTGGAGCTAAATTCTGTAACACTTAGCAGGGAGGGTGGAAAAGGACATCACTGGTCAGAACAGCAATGCTTAGAAAAACTGAGGGATTTTAGGCATGTGGTTGTAGTCACTTCCAAATTAATTAAGGAGCAATAGGATGTCAGGGCAGGGTAGTAGAAACCAGGCTAACCTTAAAGACCAGAAAGCCCAAGGTTAAGTTGCATTTCTACATTCTCTAGACTTGATCATGGGAGTAAGTCAGTACCTTCACGGCTGGGACCTGGGCAGCTTGAAGCTGGCACTAGTGGAAGGGGCTTCCACAGTGGGGGCCCCCACACCATCTGGGGCACCTTCCCTTCCACCATTTTGTGAGGGGAAGGGGAGTTGTTAGCACTTCCCTCAAGCTATCATATTTCTACCTTAGAATTTCTTGAAATCACTTTCATGAAAATTCAAAATTTGTTTTATCGTGTTACACTTAGGATTTATTTACATATATACTTTAGAAGCTCCTGGGAAGGGTCTCCTTTTTCTTTTTTTCCTCCTTCCAGGAACTGACTTTTCGTAAGTTTAGTTTTGCCTTCAGAGGACACTGACCCACCTTCTCTCCCTCTCATCTCCCCCTCCCCACTGCACGGTAGATGTAATAAATGTCAGTCATGAAGTCAGACAAACTGGGCATCATCTGTTTCCGCGGTTAGTCTGTCTCAGTGTGCCCTGAGTCCGTCACCTCTCTGTTGGAGGCGAGTGTGTGTCTCATCACGCATCCTCTGGAGCTGTTTGGTCACCACGCGCGTCAGAGTTCTCACGTCTCTCGGAGTCCTTGGTCTTTACGTATTGTTATGGGATTTGATTTCCTGGTTCTCTTCACTGCCCTCAGCATCATTTCATACAAATGTTCCCAGCTTTCTCTGAAATAATCATCTTCATCCTTTAAAAACATTTATTATTTTTAACATTTTAAAAAAGTCTTGAGTTCTAAGTTATTTTTCTCTAACCCCTCCCTCACCCATTGAGAAGGCAAATAATGTCATATCAGTTACACACACGAAATCATGAAAAACATTTGCATATTAGCCATGTTGCGGCCCCCTCCCCCTTCCCAATTACATTGCTTCAGTCTGCACTCAGAGTTGATCTGTTCTCTCTGTGGAGGTGCAGGGCATTTTTCATCATGAGTCCTTTGGAATTGTCTTGGATCACCGTAGTGATCAGTTACTAAGTCGTCCTTCACACTGATCATCCTTACAACCTTGCCGGTGCTGTGTGTGATGATCTGGTCCTGCTCACTTCACTTTGCATCAGTTCATGTAAATCTTCCCAAGTTTTTCTGAAGCCATCCTGCATGCCTTGCCTTTTGGCACAGAAGCATTCTACTGCAGCCTGTTCAGCCGTTCCCTAGTTGGTGGCCTATTTTTCCACGTCCTCTCCAGCAGCTGTCATTTTCCATGTTACTGTGTTTTCAGTAATGAAAATCTTTAACAATCAAGGGGACTGGGTTGTAATGGCTCCCTCTGCCGCTCACTGTTGCCTTATGGGCATTTAGTTAATGTCTCACCTGTCACCCCTCAGGTTCCTAAAGTGAAACTTGATGCATTATATTTAAAGGTCTAGGAGTACAGCATGAAGTAATTTCCATTTATTACCAAAGGTCCGTAAACGTGGGTAGAAAAAGAGATACCAAGGCCCTGATCTTGAATGGGAGACAATCAAGGAAAAATCCTTGGGAAAATGAGGTCAAGGATACAGTCATATCCCCGGAGTCTTCCCCGCAGCCCCCCAGACCTTGGGGATCTGTTCGTATTTTCATGAACTGTTTCAATATAATTGGTTTACTTTGTAATCCTCTGTTTTATGTGTTTACAAATTTGATTCTGAGATGTCCGAGGGCTTCACCAGACTGCCGGAGAGGTCTGGGGCACACAAAACGCTAAGAGCCCTTTCTCCAGACCAGACTGGTGGAGACACAAATGAGCTCCCTGGCCATTTTTAGGCGTATCTTTCCCTGTATTTAACAAATCATTGCAAAATACTAAAGCAATCTGAGAAAGCGTAATTGGGTGACTTTTTCCTTAAATTCTCCCATGACTGTTTATTGAATGACTTTTAAAATACATTTTTACAGACAGCATCCAACAGTTTACAAAGGGCCTTCCTTGCAGTAGCACCGTGGGGTGCTTCATACACATAGTATTCATTTCATTTTACAGGTGAGGATAACTGAGGCTCTTGAGGTAGATTGATTGACATCAGAGACACACACTGAGTGTCCAGGGCAGAGTGGGACCTCAGGTCTCCTCTCTCCCATGAGTTTTCCCATGACACTCTAGCTTTGAGTCAGATTTCATAACAAGTAAAGAATGAGTTCTGCATTTCTAAGGTGAGTTTGTTTTCTCCCTTCTAGACTCTTTCCTCCGAAACCGGTCGAGTTCAGATCATGAAGCTACTGCCATGATGAAAGCTCAGTTCATGAGCCTCTGGGACGGGCTGGACACAGACTACAGCTGTCAGGTCAGTGCGGAGCTGAGGCTATCTGGAAGCATTTGCACTCCACGTTTCTTAGAACATGTGTTTAAAGCCAGTTGTGTTTGATTCTTTAGAGTGACCCTATTTCACAAAATATGAATGGATTGCATTTGTTTCAGGTATGTAGGAGCAGGTAGAACTGTCTTCCAGGGATCCTCAAAACCAGAGCTTGTAAAGGAATGAAATGCCCAGTTGCACCAGGCCCTTCAAGGATCGGCCTTCTTCCCTGGTTTTTTTTTCCTTTCACCTTCTGCTGCTACTTTTTCATCTTACTGATTTTTTTCCATCTGCTCTGTTTCCTTCCAGAATTCCCCTGTACTTTTGACTCACCATCTCCCTTCTCACCTTTCCCCAGTATTTCTTCTTTCTTTCTCTCCCTGCTTTCCCCACCCCCAAAAATATAAAAGGGAACTGGTTTGGGGGTTTTTTGTTTGTTTTATTTTTAGGAAAACAAATCCTCCTATATTCTCTTCCATTGTATTCTGTAGGCAGTGTAAATAGACAAATGCAGAAGGAAGAGAATCCTTAAATATAATTTAGTTGTTTGGGTGGGAATACAGCACAGCCACGAGAGAGTTTCATTAAAGGCATCTCAAGTTACTGGGTATTGGTTCTGAAAGGTCTTCCTAACTGAATCAATCTTGTGCTCTTCTGAGGGATTTCTGATCTCAGTGTGGGCACACCCACACCACCTCCTCTTCTCCAGTCTTTGCCCCTGCCTTCCTTTAGCTCTTTCCTAGAGGATGAGCCTGGCCCTGGAAGCTGCCTTCCAGCTCTTCTCACCCTTTGCAGGGCCCGTGGAGCCCTGGCACTGTGGAGCTGTCCTCTGGCCCCATGAGCTGCCTCCCTCCTTTGCACGCATAGAATTCCTTGATGAGGTCTTCGGGGCCCTTGCAGGTCAGTCAGCTGTCACTGGGAATTGGTCGATCCTTTGTGCTTTGGGTCTCCCCATAATCTTCCAAGCCTTTGCCCTCCCATTTCCAAGTCCTAAAATGTTTTCTGTGCCTCTGTGAGCCCACCTTTGCCTGGCATCACTCCATGTACATTAATTTGATTTGAGCATCTTAGAGAGTTGTTAGAACGTGAACTGCTCTTCTTTTCTGCGAGAAGCCTTCCTGAGCCCCTTTACTGCCAGGGTGTTTGCTCTTTTGGTCATCCTGCCCACATCTTGCTTGTCCAGAGTTTGCATGTTGTCTCCCCATCAGACTGCGGGCTCCAGGAGCTCCCCGCACTTGGCATAGCACCTGGCACCTGGTAGGTGTGACATAGATGCTTCTTGACCTGATGGTCTTTCTGCCAGAGCTTCTCATGGACACCGCCATGCCAGGCGACCCACGTGCCCTGTTAACTTGTTCAACCCCCAACCCTGGTTCCTCTTCTCACCTTTGCCTCTTCACAGAGGACCTGTGCATGAGCCTTCTGGTTAGCTAGAGTTTCTTCTGCTTTCATTTATCTGAGGGTGTCGGAATTAATGGGATCCAGTCCTTCCTGCCTAATGCTCACACGTTGAGCCAGTCCCTTTCCCTCTCTTGTTTGTGGAGAGACGCCATATGTCTGGGATCATCGTCTTTGTTCGCTGTGATGTGCCAGTTTAAATGTTTGCTGTCCATCAGCTTTCTCTTTGTCGCAGCTCTTGTTGGTGAGTAGGAAGTTTTCCCTGGTAGTCTGCATTCTTGCGTTTATGTCAGTAGGCTGCCCAGATTTCTGTGCGCTATCTTCAGAGCCTTGTTCCACTTGTCTGCTCTTCTTCTTTTCTGTTTGTTTATTACCAGGTAGTTTGGGCGATGATGCTTTGCTTCTGTGCTGTAGATCAGGGAACACCAGGCCTGCCTCAAGACTGCTCTTTTTTTCATTATTTCCCTTGATATTCTCAGCCCTTTTGTTCTGTATGTATTTTATTTTATCCGTTTCTGTGAAGCCACCATTTATAATTTGCTTGGCTCTGAAGATTACTTTGGAAAGTCTCATTTTTATTGTATTGGTGTGGCCCAACCATGAATAGTGAATAACTCTCCAGTTATGTCCTTTATTTCTGTGAAAATCATTTTCTGGCAGCATTTATGGAAGTTCTTCTTTTCTTGTTGCCTTAATTCCCAGAAATTTAATGCATTATGTTGTTCTTTTAAATGGATTTTATCTTTCTGTCTCTTGATTTGAGGAGTTTTTTTGGTAAAGAAATGCTGATGATTTGGGGTTATTTTGCATTCCTGCTGTTTTACTAAAGCTTTTATTTCGTGATTCATTTGTTGATTCTTGCAGGTTTTCTAAGTAGACTTTCCTCTCTTTAGTAAAAAGAGATAGTTTTGCCCTCTTTGTTTTTATTTTCAGTATAACTTGTATTCGTGGGGTTGGGTCAGATGATAGCAGAGACTGAACGCTTTTGTGGAGGCCTCTAAAGAGCAGATGCTGCCAGCGAGGTTCCCTTGAAACCTTTTCTTCAGTAATGGGACAGTCAGCGGGTTAAAGCATCAGTGTTAATGAATCCCTTCTATTTGCTGGTTTTATTTTCTTTTAAAATAAAGGGGCAAAAGAGTAACTGTCCTTATTTTGATGCTACGAGTATGGAAAAGGAGGTGCCCTTGTAGAGGGACTTTGCTTCCCATAGACGCCGAGTTCCTCTTCTCCCTCCAGATGGCAGCCTCGCTCAGCTCCTGGCAGGTAGTGAGCTGGACGCTGGACTCGGAGCCAAGGGGCTCAGACCCTGGAATGGGGTGTGCCCTGGGAGGGACCAGTGACCTTTGGTTTCTGAAATGCCAGCAGTCCCAGAGGCCGTCACTTGAAATGACAGAGATGAGGTTTTTGTGGAATTCCCTAGAGTTGGTTCTCAAATGAGGCCCTGCTCTGCTTTGGTAGCCATGAGGATGGCGAGAGCCTGGTGTTCTCAGAAGCTTGCACAGGGTTACTTCGGTCTTTTCTTTACTTTTCCTGCTCTTGCTTTTAAAATGGGGGAGCAGGGCATAGGGACTGGCTCCCGTGTGAGCCTCCAACAGGCTGTGTGATGCAGGTTCAAAGATTGTCTCAGAGCTGGTGTGGCCTTGGGAGAATGAGCTTCTGCCCACAGCTACAGTGATGATGGAGGGAGGGCTTGAGTCAAACCCTGCAGGGTCCCTTCGTTCTCAGGGGTAAAGGAGAACGCTCTTCTCCTTCTTGCTGCTGCACTTGGGGCTGCTCAGCCCCCCCAGGCTTCCCCGCTGCCCAGTGTTTCATGGGCACCTCCAGCATGTAGAGTCCATCCAACCCCGTCCATTAAGTAGCTTGCACCCTCCTGCGACGTTCGTGAGTCACTGCAAATGTAGACCAGGAATCCTCCTTGGGGCCAGCACTCATCTTTGTCTTAGCTATTGGACTTAGTACTTTGAAAGGAATGTCAGCATACGTGGAGATTCAGCAGACCCTCTGTTTGATATCACTACGTATTTTGAATCTGGTAACAAGGACATAGAAGAGATGTTGTTGGTATATTTAATACTTTTTCCCTTTTATGTATTTAGGTCATAGTGATGGGAGCAACCAACCGTCCTCAGGATCTTGATTCAGCCATTATGAGAAGAATGCCTACAAGATTTCATATCAACCAGCCAGTAAGTTGTTCATGGCCTGGCACCACTCGTTCTTTTTGTTGCCTGGGAGCATCCAGGCAGTGAGAGGATGGGACGAGAGTCCCCCACCTGTCCTGTCCTCCTCCCCATGGCTTGCTTCACGTCCCCTCAGCTCCTCTGGTCTTCAGCATCATTGGGCTCATGGTGCATCAAGGAGGCTCCATGTCCTTCAGGCCCCACAGCTTGTTCCTCCAGCCTTTGGCTGATGGGCATTCCTTTGTTTTCTTTTCTTTTAGCCATCATGAGAAGATGCTGTGATTCTGCAGCTTAAACGTTGCCCCTCTTAGATCTCACTGCCGGCAGCTGGGCAGATGCAGAGATGGTGCTTGCTAGGTGTTCATCCATAGTGTAGGCAGCCCTGCCTGCCATGCTGTGGAACATGGCATGTTCCTCATTCCCTCATCCTCTTTGGCTGCCTCATTTTCTCTAGCCAAGGCAATTGAGTGTGGCAGCTCACTGATGGTTAGGAGGTCCAAGACAGACAGTAGCTGAGGACTCCTTGGCCCCTGGGCAGGCTCTTTGGGATGCTGCCTCGAGTTCTGGCCCTGTCCTTCTGCAAAAAGAACCTTCAGCAGGATCCTGTCTCCTCTGTAAATAAGAATGAGAACAAGTGGCAGATAGTCCAGGATTTGTCGAGTTTGCCTACCTCTGGAGCAGGCTTGGGGACCCAGAAGGGTCCCAGGGCAGAGCCCAGGATCCATCGAGGTGTAGGGACAATCAGATGGATGGGAATAGACCTAGGAGAGAGTGACAGAACAGGGCTAACCAGCTGCTAAGAGTTGTTCTGGCAGAGCTTGGAAGATGGGGGATTGGGTGGGTGGGGGTGACATACTGCTTTCCCTTTAGAGTAGACACAGTCAACAGATTGACGCAGACCAACCTTTTTCTAAACTTTGGAACTTTGAAGAAACTGGAAATAGATTTTTCTTTGACTTTGCATCTTTGAATTTTTGTGTGGGGATAGGAAAAGAATTGGCTGATTCATTGATGAAACCCTCCTTGACCCCTCCACCTTTTCCAACTCCTGAACAAGTTTCCTCGTGGTAAGGAAAGCAGGTGGGAACTTGATTTGATCCATTAATTGGAGCCATTTTT
>CM053582.1:568984850-569039756 GCA_028627135.1 Pseudochirops cupreus | reverse complement strand
AGTTCCAAAGTATTCACTCCTGGTTTCAGTGCTATAAAAAGCATGAGACTTTCCTCTCTTCTATTTGAACAAGCTGTTGGTTCCAAAAGAAAACAAAGCCCTTTGATGGTGGCCATGTGGAAAGCCATTGGCTCCATGTGAGCAGAGAAGGAAACGTGGGGCAAAGTTGAAAGTTGTTTTAAGGCTTTGAGAGCGAGGTCCAAAAGCCAGTTTGAGACACTGATCAAAAGCTCTCTTTTCATAGGTGACCCTTGAAGTGCTTTAATGGATGTTCCACCGTTTTCCCAGTGGATTCTTGTGTTCACTTCCCAATTAAACAAGATATGCCTAAGTGTGTTCTTAGGCATAACTAGGGCATAAGAGTGGGTGAATAAATGAACCTAAAAACCCCTCCTGGAGCCAAAGGTTTCTTTCTTTTTTTTTTTTTTTACTTAAACTCCAATCCAAATTCTTAGCTGCCTTCCTGAAAAGGTCCAGAGTACAGGTACAACACATGGTTTTTACAGCTCATTGGATTTCATATTCATCGCAACTAATTTTGTTCTCAGTAATAATGGAGGTAAGAGATAAATTATTACTAAGAAAAAACCATTTGTGCTCCCTGGTTCTACTAGATGCTGTATGGTGGAGTTAACAGATAATTTCCTACTAATAATTGATATTGTTGAGATACAAAATCCTCCCATCAGTTTCTACACAAACACTGCTGTAGTGCCATAAAGAGAAGATTTGGGCCAGGACTTGAGGAGGCCCAGATGCTGTGGCTTCAGATGGGGGAGGTCAGGGGATTTTTGCTGCTCTTTTAATGGTTAAGGATTTGTTGGAGGAAGTGAGATGATGGAAGGTTCCTCAATGAAAGGCTTGCTTTCTGAATTTCCCAGGCAGTGGTTCCCCTCCTTTTTGAATGGGGACCCCCTTTTAACATCAGCATACTTCGCAGAATCCCTCATGTTGTGCCGTTCTAAGTCCCCAATATAACTATACATACATGTGGAAGACATGCTTACACAAAGCTACTGTGACTTTCTGTTTGATAAGTCAGACCAAGTGCAAAGCAGTGATTCGGTCCTGTCACCCAGAGGTGACACACTTGGGCATACTTTGTTGGTTTAGATAAGTCAGAATGGCCAAGTTTGATGCGCGTCTGGACTTGCAATAGCTCTGGGTCTCCCCGAGAACCCTCAGCTTGCAGCCTGGGAACCAGTTTTAAGGGGAGAGGAGTTTGTAGTTTGGACGCTGCTGGAGTTTAACTTCAGCTGGTGGTTGCTTCCAGGCTACATAGAGCTGCTAACCGGTACTGAAGCGAATTTGAATTTCATCTTTTCCTGGGAAGTACCTTTTTTTTCTTTTAAATTTATTTATTCTTAGTTTACAGCATTCAGTTCCACAAGTTTTTGAGCTCCAAATTCCCTTCCTCTCCCTCTTCTTCCCCCTCCCCCCAAGATGTCATGTAATCCAGTATAGGTTCTATGCGTAACTTCACATTAAACGTATTTTCACAATAGTCAGGTTGTAAAGAAGAATTATAACCAATGGAATGAACCACAAGAAAGAAGAAACAAAACACAAGAGAGAGAGAGCAGGTAGTTTGCTTCCATCTGCATTCAGACTCAGTAGTTCTTTCTCTGGTCGTGGACATCCCTTTCCATCATGAGTCCTTTGGAGTGGTCTTATAACCCCGCATTGCTGAGGGGAGCCCTCCAGTCTGTCCGAGTAGTCATCACACATACGATGTGTCTACAATTGTGTGCAAAGTTCTCCTGGTTCTGCTCCCCTCTCTCAGCATCAGTTTATATACATCTCCCCAGCTTATTACGAAGTCCATCTGCTCCTCGTTTCTTAGAGCACAGTAGTATTCCATTACATTCATATACCACAACTTGTTTAGCCATTTCCCAATCGATGGGCATCCCCTTGATTTCCAATTCTTGGCCACCACAAAAAGAGCTGCTATAAATGTTTTGTACATATGGGTCCTCCTCCCGCTTGTGTGATCTCTTTGGAATACAGCAGTAGAAGTGGTATTGCTGGGTCAAAGAGTATACACATTTTTATAGCCCTTTGGCCGTAGTTCTGTATTGCTCTCCAGAATGGTTGGATTAGTTCACAACTCCACCAACAATGCGTTAGTGTTCCAATTTTCCCACATCTTCTCCAGCATTTGTCATTTTTCTGTTTTGTCCTGTTAACCAATCTCACAGGTTAGATGTAATACCTAAGAGTTGTTTTGATTTGCATTTCTCTAATCAATAATGATTAGAGCATTTTTTCATATAATTACAGATATCTTTAATTTCTTCCTCTGAAAACTGCCTGTTTGTATCCTTTGACTGTTTAGCAATTAGAGCATGACTTGTATCATAAATTTGACTCAGGTCTGTGTATATTTTAGAAATGAGGCCTTTATCAGAGACATTGGTTGTAAAAATTCTTTCCCAATTTTCTGCTTCCCTCCTAATCTTGGTTGCATTGGCTTTGTTTGTACAAAAACTTTTCAGTTTAATGTAATCAAAATCATCCATTTTGTATTTTGTAATGCTCTCTGTCTGTTGTTCGGTCGTAAATTCTTCACTTCTCCATAAATCTGACAGGTAAACTATTCCTTGTTCTCCCAGATTGCTTATAGCATCAGGCTCTACATCTAAATCATGAACCCATTCGGACTTGATTTTGGTATTCGGTGTACATAGATTTACAGTGTAAATCTGTGCCCAGTTTCTGCCATATTGTTTTGCAGTTTTCCCAGCCGTGTTTGTCAACTAGTGAGCTCTTATCCCAGAAGCTAGAGTCTTTGAGGTTTATCCAACGGTAGGTTACTAAATCATTGGCTGCTGAGTCTCGTGTACCTAACCTAGTCCACTGATCCACACTCTGTTTCTTAGTGGGACGTATCTTTTGAGGCACTACTTAGCAGTGTCCAAATCACAGGAAATTTGGAAGGAAGAAAAGAATGTTAGAACAGCTCTTTATAAAATATGGTGACTGAATTATCTGTTTTTGTTACCAGGCTCTAAAACAGAGAGAGGCCATTCTGAAGCTGATTTTGAAAAATGAAAATGTAAGTAGACAATTGTTCCCTTTCTTTTATGGGCCCTGGTAGGATGTTTTTGGTAGGGGGAAAGGCCCTGATGTCAGTCCTCTCGGGGGTGGCCTCTTGGGGGCTGTGTATGCAAACCCCACCCTCCTCTTTTTTGAAGGAGCTATTTTTGGTGGTTGCATGGATTGCCACCCAGAACCTAAAAGGGTTTGGGATCAAGCTCCAGTTATCTTTCTTTTGAACCAGTAGCTGGGAAGGGCCTGAATGGAAGGCCAACAAGGGCTTCTGTTCTCTGGCTTGAGGCTGCAAATCAGAAAGATGTGTTCCAGCAGGGCAGGGGGCTCGAGTCTTGTCTCTCACGTGGCCTGGCTGCACACCCAGGAACAAAGCACTGGCCTTCTCATCCCCACCCCGGCGTAACTGGAGCATTCAGAACTAAAGGGGAGGTGATGGTGCTGTGGAGTGAGCAGGGGGTGTGAGTCCAGAGGGCTCGGGTTCCAATTCAGCTCTTCACAGTGTGTGATCCTGGGCAAGTCCCTTCCCTCGCTGGGCCCTCTTTCCTTTCTAAAGGGGAGGTCATGATACAAGCATTAGCGGTGCTGGGGAGCGGCTTTGGGGCTCTTAGGGAGCTTATTAGGGAAGGAATTGGGAAGAGAGTGGTTTACGTTCTGTGAGTCTGAGGGTTCCTTAGTGAGAGTGTCATGTCGATGGCTTATGTCCACACCCTTTAGTAAGGAGATGGCAGTGAGAGGAAAGTGAAGGTCTATCCACGGAGATAGAGAGCGGACTGGTGCCCGAATTGGCTACGGTTCACAGAGGCGCGTGGTGACCTCTGAACGGGAGAAGGACATCACTGACCCTGCCCGGCTGTAGCACCCACGCTCGTCCCTTTCTGACCGGCTTTTACAAGGGCTGGAGGAAGCCCTGCCCACTCTGCCTCGCTGTCTGCCTTTACTGTTGTGAGATCCTCTCTGGGCATTCTAGGCGTGCTCCCCTGCAGAGGGCCGAGAATCCTGACGGTCTCTTGTTTTTGACCTGCAGTAGAGGAGGAGCTCCTGTGGCTGCCCACCACCCCCTTCAGATGAGGGGTGGGGCGGCTCCTCCCATGTCACACGCAGGTTTGGGGCGTAAGCCGGTGGCCACACGTTCTGCGCGTTTCTTGTCCCAGAGCAGAGTTGGCTCTCTGTGCTGGTGTTTTCTCCCGCTGTTTCTTCCCTAGCAGGTATTTGTGAAGAAGAGGGAGAGAGAGAGCAAAGTAGCCAGACAATCTTGGTAGTTCAAGGAAGACCCATGAACTCCGTTTAATGATGATTTGAACAAGGTTTTTAAAGGTCCATAGGACAAAGATTCAAGTGTCCTCACCAATAGACTTAGTTTTTCACATCCTGGGATGTTATCGTAGGTTTACCATTATAGTAGTCTACTACGTCCTAGAAGGAACGCTCAGATAAAATCAGAATGTCTGTTTTCTAGGCTCCCAGAGTCTGGGGGCATGCAGCAGGTCTTTGGGAAGTCAGTTAACATCTTTAAAGGCATTAACAAAGAGGACCAAAGGCCAGAGCAGGCCTTCAAACATCAAGATTGTCTTGAGTCTGCTGTATCTTGGGACCAAACAGGAAAGGCTTGTCTTATCTGAAGCTTTGAGGATTCCAGGCACCAAAAGTCTTTGGAAGTCAGTTAACATTTTACAGTATGATGCAAATGAGAGCAGGTTTCAAAGCGTTTGGTTTGCTCAACACACACCTGTGCCAAAACCGCACCTCCAGAGCATGTGTATGTGAACTGACTCCCACCATCAGATGTTTGGGCTGCTTCACTATTTAATTAGTACACTCATTTTTTTTGAGGTATTTAATTATTGTTGTTCTTCAGACACACTTTTAAGAGCAAACTTAAAAAAACAAACAAACCCTGAGATCTTCTTCCTCCTCAGAGTTTCAAACCAAAGCTACAAACTGAAGCTTCTACCTGGCTCCCCTTTGAACTGTGATTATAAAGACATTTTATTTAAACCGATGCATCAGATTGGCTCCGTCCAGATACGTGCTTTTCCTTAGGAGCCTTGGGAGGCTCTGTCCTCATTCCAGAAGTGCTTCCCCGGCCAGTGCTTGGACCATTTCTGGAATCGCAGAGGTGCCGTCTGACCAGTTTACAAATGATTGATGAACTTGATCCATAATGAGGCTGATTTTTTCCTGTCATATAAGGCTGGCTTGTTAAGAAGCTCTTTGGTTCATGGTGGGTTTGACTCTTGCCCCTCCCTTGTCCTCCGGAGTCTCCCCCAGGCCAGGGTTCAGTCCTCCCTGTGTATTTAATTAATCCGTCATACCCAGGGCTTGGGGGTGGGGGGGGGGGTGACAAAATGGCCCTAGGTATATCCCAGCTCTCATTCAGATGCTGTGGAAAGTTCCATCCCAAGGTGCTGATTGCAGCTCATCCATGCCTGTCTCCCAGTGTGCCTCTTGCCAGCCGACTCTGAGTTCATTCTAGCCATCACTCTGCTTTCCTTTCTCTTTGCTGATATGGTGAAGATACCAGTGGGATACACCAGTGGGCTGCCCCATCATCCCACACCATCACTGCGTGGCCAGCCCATGTAGTTGTCCTGTGCTGCATCTCCTCAGTAACATCTTTGATTCCCATTCTTCTCAGCCACCGAGGGCAGCCCACCTCCTGCCTTGCACTTCCCTGTCACCCGCTTGTATTCATTGTGAATGCCACAGAAATTGTTGTATTTCGTATCTTGCTATTTCCTTGGGAGGCCTGAGGTCATGAAAAGAGCTTTGGAATTTCCCAGTCCAGCCCATGCTCCCCCTGTCCAGCTTGGGGCTGCCTGTTGTCCGCCTTCTCTGTTCCAGGTACAAACTCACAGACAAGCTTCTCCCAGGCTTCTTCTGGGTGTCTCCCATGTGGATGGTTAGGCTAAACTCTTTTGGTTGCTTCTAAACCTCTCACAGGAAGCTCTGCGCCGCCCTGGGGCTCGGTGCAGGAGACACAATGTTATCTGGAGCTCTGACCATTGGGAAGAATCTGCCTTTGACCCGGGCTCTGTCCTGGATCCCCACCATTCTGGACCAGCAGACGTCGCTGCTTGATTCCTCCCTTGCTGTCTCTGGGTCTCGGACCTGTGGGCACCAGAGACCACAAAGGAAGATTTTGCCTTTGGAGAGTGGATTCCAAGAAGGAAGGCAACAGCCCCTGACCTACAGGCAGGGATTTCACACCAACAAGAAAGCGCCTATTTAAGATTTTGTCATGGCTGTGCTCCCAGACTGCAGGGATATATTGGCGAGCCAAAGGTGGCCGTGGGGTTAAGGTTTCTAAGTCACAGGTCCAAATAGGAACTAGCTGGTCCTCAGCTCCAACCTAGTGGCAGAGAAAGCTCTGCTCTTAGCAAGAGAAGGCTTGGTTGGTCACCTGGTCCAGCACCCTCATTTGGTGGATGAGGAGACTGAGACAGCCTTGAGTCTGGGCATTGTGTCTCCATGTGTCCTGGCTTCCAGAATGTCCTGCTGCCCCTCAGCGCATGCTGGGCTGCCTCCAGTGCATCTACCTGAATTATGAAATGGCCCCCCACTCTCAGGCTGCAGTTCTGGGGTGTCAGTCTTTGGTGTGCCTTGGTGGCTGCCCTACCCAGCCCTCCTTTCCTCTGTATAAGTCTCCATGCAGCAGAGTGACTTCTCCCCTATGCCTTAACCTCACCAGAACTCTCCTGCCTTGGTTTCAGGATGTAGCTTCTCTGGCTCTTGGAGTGATGTGACACAGTGGGCTATGGAAGGGGCTAGGGGTCCTGAGGTTTAAAACATGGGGCTCATTAACCTAAACAAAGCTTTGCTTGGTGGAATACGGGGAGGCAGGAGGATTGTGCCTTCTCGCCCTGCTCTCAGATCACCCCAGCGCAGGGTGGGAGAGCATAGCCGGGGCTTTGGGATTGCCTTTGACTTGATTCTGCACACGTACAAAGGCTTATCCACAGCTTGTAAAAACCATCTGCCAGAGGAGGTGGCGAGTGGGGCGGTAGAGAGGCAGGTGCCTTAGACCCTCGATAGCTTTGTGACCCTGGGCAGCCCACTTAGCTGCTCTTTGCCTCAGTTTCCTCACTTGTGGGAATAACAGTTGCACCTCCCTCCAGGATTGTTGTGAGATCCCACGAAGTACTGTTTGTAAAGTGCTTTGCAAACCTCAGAGCTCTGTATAAATGATGGTTATAACCAAGGCCAAAAGGAAAATGAAGCTTTCAGGTACTGGAATAACCTTTACCGTCTACCATACCTCTCTTCTGACCTCTAAGAAATGTCCCCATCTCCATGGTTTCTGTCTTCCTCCATTACCACAATTTATATTGGCATCAGTTCTGACCCCGGGGGGGCCTGCAAAGGGAGGACTTTTTTGACCAAGTTATTCTTGAAGGTCATCTAGAAAACCCCAGAGGGATGGCAGCCTGCTTTGGTGGAGGGCCATGCCCGCACCAGTGACCTCTGGGTGATGTCAGAGCCAATTCCAATTCATCCCAAACTGGAATACAGAGAAGAGGCTCCAACTCCATTGTCGGATCCGCTGGAATCATCCTAGGGGGAACAGAAACTGGTGCTGGCCTTGTCATTAGATGCAGGCTGGAGTCTTGGTGCCAGGCATGAGGCCAAAGGCATGCTGGGTAGAGAGACAAACCCCAGGGATACCCCAGGGCCTGTCACACCCTATCCTGCTTCTCAATTCTGGGTTTGTTCACATGAACCATTAGTGTGTGTTAGAAAATCTCCTGAGGCTTGGGAAGGTTTTCTTGATCAGTGGTCCAAGTCATTTTTGCAAACAGCAAAGCCTTGTCAAAAATGCCCAGTCATGATCCTTCCCAGAGGTCAGAGGGCTTTGACAGCAGCTTGTGAAACCCCATTTATTTACTGGCGTTTTTGCCTTGGTTCAGGTGGATAGGCATGTGGACCTGCTGGAAGTTGCCAAAGAAACCGATGGCTTCTCAGGAAGTGATTTGAAAGAAATGTGTCGGGATGCCGCCCTCCTGTGTGTCCGAGAATATGTGAATTCTGCTTCAGAAGAAAGGTATGTGTTGGTGGGCGTCTCAGCGCTGGTGGCCTGGCACCACCATGTACATAATGGGGCTCTTCTGTTGAGCCAAAAGACATGTAGCGACAATGGATCCTCTCTCTGAGCCACGAGCCATCATTCGTCACCCCAGAAGCTGGTGTGTGTGGCTGCCCAGGCGCCCGTCAAGGCAGCTTGGAGAGGGAGGGGGTGACACCAGCTGAGCCTTTGGGGCCATCACGGGACCAAGGGTGGCCCACTCAGGCAAGCCCAAGGATAGATAGTTTAAGCCAGTACAGCGGGGAGATGAAGCCCCAGTTCTTTCATGCCAGGGAGCTGGGTGTTCTGCCTCATGGCCAGGGTGCTGACCAGCACAGATCCTCTGAGCCTTGTGAAGCCTGAGGCTGAGGCAGCTTTCATCAGCAGCCCCCATTATGGGGTTTTAAAAGATGAAAGGGGGGTGGGCAGCAGGCCTCAACCACCTCTCACCTGAGTCTTCTACTGTGATTGACCTAAAGGCAGTTTTTTTTGTTTCTTTAACAAAATGATTGGACTGCTCAGAATAGTGAAAAGGACCAGAGCTGACCCTCCTCTGCTGGCAGCCCGCAGGAGGATGCGCCTGTCCCAGCTAGGCCACATCGCCATCCGTCAGCGGGCTTCCAGCTGTCTTCATGAGGTTTCAGCCCTTGGATGCTGAGGCTCAGGACAAGGAGTCGCTGCCATGTGTCCCCCAGTTCGTCACAGTAGCAGACTCAGTGTAACTATGAGCTTGACAAGCAGATTCTATGCAAAGCTTATGAGGGCCACTAAGGCATAGTCAGACTGCTGCAGGGCTCCCCTGAGCTGGGCCCTGGTGAACCTCCCCGTCCTGGCCTGCTGGCCCTTCAAGGAAAATTTCCGGCTTGTTCCAAGTGATCCCAATTTGCTGACCATATGCAGTCACTTAAACTCTGTTTTGTGATCTCCCAAAGGTAAGGATGTTCATGAAAGCTGCCCGCTGTTCCAAGCTTGGGCACCATTGACCCAGCTGCTGAGGCCCCCAGGACTGGAGGCATCAGCGCCATTAATTTTCTTGCTGGATTAATCAGATAATTGTGCCAAGTAACTGAATCCTCAGCAGCAGTGGGGTGGGCTTCACGCCTCTGTAACTCCTAGCCTGGGGAGGAGCCTTAATATTGTTCAAAGTTGCACTTTTCTCAGTACTAAATAGAACAAGAGAAAAGCCTTGTACTATAAGCAATAGGTTTAATCACTCATTAAGAATTGTCCTTGGTTAAACTATAAAAGGAAAAAGAGACCCGTCACAAACAACGTGTAATGAAGTCCATACCCAGAATCCTGGGTTCTTTTCAGTTTAATCAGTGTGTTTTAAAATTCAGGCAGATCTTCATGGGAGCCACGTTTTTGATGGTTGGTTGGAATTTTATTTCCATTTGGGTGAATTAACTTTCTAACCTTGTGGTAGGGAAGCCTTGTCCTACAGGAGTAAAGTGGGTGCCCTCAGTTGGGTCTTCCGTAGCCCAGAAGCTCTTGGCCTGCGGGCACATAGGGCCGGGGCCCATCGGACGGCTTCTGGCCTTTGGACGTCTCTTTGGATCTCCCTTACGTCACAGCCTGAATGTCTTGGGTTTTTCTTTGGATTTTAGCCATGACGAAGATGAAATTCGGCCAGTGCAACAGCAGGACCTGTACCGGGCAATTGAGAAGATGAAGAAGTCAAAGGATGCCGCTTTTCAGAATGTTCTAACCCATGTTTGTTTAGATTAAGAGTAAAGGTCATTTGTTTGTATGGTTCACCGTGCTCTGGTTTGGCGGCATGTCTCCTTGGCACTGAGCAGAGGGAGGAGAGGAGGGAGTGGTCTTGGGACAGTGACAGGTGATGATTGGGCTTGTTGAACAGAAGTAGTTTTTTTCATTATGTGACCTCTGCCCAAGATCACAAGGAGCTTTGAGGGAAGGGGTGCTTGTCTTGGGCCCCTCTGACTCCCAGGGGCAGCCTCTTGGGTCACTGGAAAAGGAGGGGACAGATTAAGTGCTTGTGCCTGTATATAGATGTGAGTGAGAGAGAGAGAGAGAGTGAATGTGTGTGTGTGCGTGCGTGCGTGCGTGCGTGTGTGTGGTGTAACACATTTTATATTGACTTTCTTTGGAGAGATTTGAATACCGAACCTTTTTTTTTAATCTAGCCACTGAATCAAACAGCACCACATTCTGTAGAGAGGAATTAAGTTTCAAGTTCTGTCTTCAGGGCACACCACATCCATTGTTTTCCAGTTGAATTTCTCTATGGTTTTAGCTGTTGTTGGTTGAGCCAAGCATAGTCATCAGTTGGGTGAAAGGATTCTGCAGCCTAAACAACCAGATGTGACTCCGTCATGCATTGTTAGGACAGTCAGACGTCACCAGCCACTCTGTGACCCATGGGGAAGGTGGCGGATGGAAACAAACTGGTGTGTGACTGGCCAGCTGGGCATCCCTGGCTTTGCTTAAACAGAGGGGAACTGGCCGGTTTTCCCACATGAGCCAGTTTGGAATCTGCAGTGCCATTAATGTGTGATTCTTTGGATATTTTTTCATTGAGTGCAATGGACATTTTTCTGTAGCAAGACAATGAATTTTTTTAATGGTTTCAAGTTATGTTTTCTTTGGCTTTGGGCAAATATATTTTACTGAACAGAATTTACATGGCTTTGCATAAATCTAAAATGAGGAGAAATGTGAAAGTATAGGATGTTAAATCTTGTGCTGAAAGATTTCTTTTTGTAACTGTTTTTTCTTTTCTTAGCATGTTGTAATAAGTGGCGCACTTGGGCAAGGGCAGACACCCTTAGGAAGATTTCCAGATATCTCTAGAATCTGCTGTCTCATTGGGTTATTTGTACAGCCAGCTCTGTTACCCAGAATTCTCTTGTGCCCAATTCTTTTTTGCTTCATTCCATGCATTGACAATTTCTGCAGTCCTGGCCAGGCCCGAAGCACCTTCCTGAACATGCAGAGTAAACCACGTCCCCAGCTTTCTGCAGATTGGTGCCCTGCATTCATGGGCTGCTTGGTCTTTTTCTGTTAACTGGAATGTTTGATGAATTAGAATACCTCATGCTGGATAAGAGAACTTACCATGTATCACTTAGGTCTCAAAGTATGGAGAAAATGATGGAGAAGAAGCCATTTGGAAAGAGTTAGTTACAAGTGTGTGATGGCCAGCCCGTCACGTGACACAAGACACCAAAAATAAGGAATTCCTCTCAAGTTGATGCGCACTGTGCAACCCCGTGATTTTGTAAATGTGTAATAAAGGGGTCCCTGATCATGGAGACTTTCTCCACCCACTGTGTGCTCTCCTGTATCAGTTCTTTGGCAGCTGGCGATGGCAGTCCCTTTGAGCTGGGGCGGGGGGGGAGGTTCAGACCTCTACCTCAGAGGGTCCAGCCTTAGAACCTTCTTCTTGAGGGCAGGATTGGAATAAGCCACTTGGGAGAAATCCTCTCACAAGTGAGAGCAGCCTCTGGTACCAGCCAAGTGGTCAGGGGGGGTGGGGGGCCTGGCAGACATCCACACTCCTTGTTAATTGGGTGCATCTGGATCGCTACACACTCAGTTAGTGCTCTGGGTCATTCCCCAGACCCAGGTCACCTCTGACATTCCTGGGGGGAGACACAGCTCACAAGGATTCTGCCCATTTTTGCAGTTGCCTCACAAAGTCAGTGACAGGCTTACTGGTATCTGTAGCCTGAGAGGTCAGGTCCAGAGCCACCCAAAGGCCAACTTCCCGGAGCCCCCTCACTTAATTCTGAAACTTGAATATCCCAGCCCTGCACAGCCCCCAGAGCCCAAGGACTGACGGTAACACCAGGGAGTGCTGAGGGGGCACCCCGAGACCCGGTGGTCCCTAACCAGTCTGTGTGCCCCCTCGAACTGGCCCTGGAGGAAGATACCAAACTTGGGGTGTGGTGGGATCTTCCTAGTACAGCGCTCTGTGGGGCTGGCCATTCCAGGGGCTAGCCACTTTGGAGATTAGCCGCTCTGGGGACTGAGCACTTCTGGGGCTGACCACAGGGCCTCGTGTTCTCTGACAGTACAAGGCATGCCCATCACCCTTGTTTTCCAGCTGCTCTCAGGAAACACTAAACAGACTGACCTGAGAATAGAGAGATGGCCATCTCAAAGTTGGGAAAACGCGAGTCCTGCCTTTGATCCACCGTAGCCAAGTGACCAAGGGCTGGTAACTTAAATCCTTAGTGTCCAGGCTTTCAAGGACAGCCGAGCTGCTGCCTGCAGCCTTCTGGCAGAATCTGCAGATGGCGTTCCACTCTAGACCCAGGCAGAATGCCCGTGTGCTGCTTCTCTTCGGTCCCTGCCAGGCAGACCCACCACTGATGAGGCTCCACACTCGGAACTAAGGAATTTCTTCACTTCCAACTTCCAGGACAACTAGACTGTTTCCTGAAATGTTTATAAACGCCAGTGAGGCAAGTGGAAGCCTTGTCAACGGAGCATTTAATGACAGAGCCCCATGCTTTAGTAGCAGCCCCAAGGGCCCTGTGGAATGGGAGCAGACCCCACCCTCCTGGCCAGGCCTTAGAATGGGGGTCTCAGTATCCTGGAGCCGCATGTTGGGGCTGTTGGGACAGGACTAGGCCATAACCTCAGCGTCTTATTTTCCCCACTGGTCACAGAAGGGGTTTGCACCTGGTGTCGCTTGGAGTCTCCTCCAGACGATTTGTTCAGTGAGTGCCTGGAATTTTGTAAATCTCAGTGGAAAGAGACTGTGTAACGCAGGCCTGACCTGCTGCCTCCCCAACAGGTGGTCACTTGAAGACCCACAGTGGGAAGGGAAGGGGATGAACATTTATGAAATGCCTACTGTGTGCTGGGCACTGTGCTTCATTTGATCCCTATAACCCTGGGAAGTGAGTGCTGTTATCCCCTTTTTACTGTTGGGGAAACAGAGGCAGGCAGTGAAATGACTTGCCCAGGGTCACACAGCTAGTGTGTGAGGCTAGATTTGAACTCGGATCTCCCTGCTTCTAAGGCCAGCCCCCTATCCAATGTGCCACCAGTTGCTTCCTGAGGAAACAGCTCTGGTTCTTAGAACATTTTTCCTTATCTTAAACCTAGATCTGTCCCTTGAAATGTCCACCCTCCATGGCTCTTGGCTCTGCACTCTCGGAACCCACCTTACCATGGGCTGCCCCTAAGTCTTCCCTCATCCACATCAAAAAGCCAGTCTCCTGAAGCCGATCTGCACACAGCATGATGTCCAGGGCCGCCTTCTTCCTGGCTCCTTTCCTCTGGGCTCTCAGGTATATCCTCGCTAATTCTGGCAGATGTTAACAGTGGAACAGAATATTCCTCACATGATCTGACCCTCACTGGAGGGCAGCGGTACCCAACACTCCCTCTCATCATTAGTTAGCTGCCATCCTTCTCCTTGGACTCAGTGACCTTGCCATCCACTCACACTCCTGGAGTTTTTCCAGCCACGTTGCTTCCTAGCCATGACAACTCCATCTTGTCATTAGGAAGATGTTGGTTTAAACCAATATAGGATTACATTTATAAATTATCGATGCTTTGGTCCAAGTTCTTGATCAAAGTACTATGGTGGGTCAAGGGCACTCCATTCTAGACTGCTCATGAACGGGGGCATTGAGCTCCTGATGATGCCTCCTAAGGTCCTACCATATATCCATTCTCCATCTACTCAATTGTTCTACTGCTTCTATCCACACGTGCCCATGCTTGTCAAGTACTTGGCTGAAATCTGGGCGGACAAGCTGCTATCTTTGGCCTTCCCCTCATCTACCCATTTGCCAAGTCTTCCAAAAAAAGAAACAAGGTGAACTGGGCATGACCTGTTCTTAATGAAGCCGCCATCCTGGCTCTCTGATCTCTGCTGCCTAGTTCTTGACTCTTGAGCTCTTGAGGATTGTCCCAAATTTTAGGGCTTTAAGGCAGAGTCTGGGACATTGTTTTGAAAAGCATTTTGTGCGCTGTCCTTCCATGTAATTGGATTCTCTTGTTGTCCATATGGTTGATCTTATGCATTCCAAAGGGATCTGCAGGCTTCACCAGAGACAGCCCACGGGTCCAGCAGATGTGCTGAGGGGAACTTCCTTCTGAACCTTGGGGATCTGTGGAGCACATGCCACAGCTCCTCAGACAAGTCACATTGTCAGTAAGTGTTTGTTAAGCACTTGCTGGATACTGTGCCCCAGGCTAAGCACTGGGAATACCAAGAAAAGACATGTTTCCAAGATGTTGTTCATGATCTTAAAGGAAAACGTTCTTTACCCTCTGTTAACCTGGTGCCAGGCCTCAGTTACCTTAAGCAGCCACTGTACATGAGGCACTGTACTGAGTAGGCCCTGGGGACAGTCCTTGGTCTTGAGGTCTGAAGGGGGAGAGAACCCACCAACCATGTACAAATAAGTATGCATGGCATGAACTGGATAGAACCTCAGAGGGCAGATATCTTTTTTTTTTTAACTTTTTTTTTGGAGGGGGGAAGGCAGGACAGTGAGGGTAAGTGACTTGCCCAAGATCACACAGCTAGTTAGTATTAAGTGTATGAGGCTGCATTTGAACTCAGGTCCTCCTGACTCCAGGGCCAGTGCTCTATTCACTGTGCCGCCTAGCCGCCCCCGAGAGGGCAGATTTCTTGTAGAAGGTGGGATTTCAGCTGGGCCTAGAAGGAAGCTGGGAGAAATGTGTACCATGAAGTGCCCCAGCAAAGGTTGGGTTGCCAGCCTTTGTTGGGTAGGGTGAAGGGGGACTCTTGCTCCCTATGAGTCCTTACAGCTCTTAAGGTTCAGTGATCAAATCTCCATCCTTGGGCCTTAGGCCAAATTCCTGTGCTGAAATTTCCAGCTAGTCAGCATATGCAGCTTAGCGATATTAGGCTCTTCCAAGTCCTATCGAAAGTCAAGCTTGAGTTAAACTGTGTCTTAATCCAATTAGCATGTAACTGCTTACCTGTTATATCTGGTGTGCTTTCCACTGGAAAACACAAGCCAGGTCAAGACAGGGTCTCTTTAATTGGAAGCAAGTTACCTGCCCCCATCTTGTTGGGTCTGGACTAGCCAGTCCCTGAGGTCACTTCCCACTCTCAGACCTGGGCAGAGAAACCACCTGGGCCTCACCATAGGGCTGGCCAGCTTCCCTGAAGCTGCTCAGTGTTTTCTCCCGTAATTAAAGCTAGGGTCTGCTGACTGTGAATCACATGGCTTTGATGTGTGTGAACGTGCCTCGCAGCACACATGTTCTACTACATCTGGTGCTCAGAGTTAGACTCCCTGGCCCAGGAAGGTCAAGGTGTCAGCAGAGATGTTGAAATCCTTGGCCATCCCTAGGAATTCTGTCCAAAGTGGGTTCCTCTGCCTTCAACCGGGGGTGGATGCCAAGGCTCAGCTTTTGTGGCCATCTGTCTAAGGTGTAGAATTAGCATTGATGGTCAGAAGAGAAATACTCAGAGCTTCTGAAAGCTCGGCCATTTCTTTGTGAGCTTGTTGTGCTCTGGGCCCGGCCCCCACGCCCTCCCTCTCCATGGCCTCCCCATTTCTCTTGAGGCAACGACTCTGACTCTCAATTTAGTGACGGATTCACGACCAGGAGGCCTCCCTACTCGTCCCTTCCTCCTCCCTACAGTCAAGTGCCAGGTCCTACTGGCTCTAATTGCCATCTCTCTCATCTGTCTTTCGTGTGTCTTCCAGCATTCTCATTCAAGTGCTCTTCACCCCTCCTCAAGGCTCCCTTCTCACCCATCCATCCCTGCCGAAACAATATTCCTAGAGCTCAAGCCTGACCTCGGCACACTCCTGCTCAAGAAGATCCAATGGCTCCCTATTCCTCCAGTTGGGGAGTCTTAACCTTTCTGTGACATGGATCCTTCTGGCAGCCTGGAGCCAGTCTCAAATTCATGTTTGTAAATGTAAAAAAAAGATACATAAGGGCAACCAGTTATTGTGAAATAGAATTAGCAAAGTAATTATTTTTGTAATGTTCCCAGACCTCAGATTAAGAAATACAGATTCTTTTCTTTGGCCTTAAAAGCTTTTTCTGGTCTGGCTCCAGCTCATTCCAGGCTTGTTGCCCAAGATTCTCCTTCACCCACTGTGTTCTAGGCTTATTGGTAAGGAGACCAACATGTGCATCTCTCCCCTCCAGGCCTTTGCCCAGGCTGTCCCACCCCCCAGAACATATGCCCCCTCTACAGCTCTCCTTGGTCACCCCCTTGAAATCCTTAGCTTCTCTGAAATGTCTGGCTCATTACTGTATGCTACATGAGACCCATTCACTTCCCAGCAGCCTGTGTCCTCCCTATGCTGAAAAGTACTTTGTTGGGGAATTGGGGTGGGGGGGCATTGGTTCTCCTCCAATAGAACTGTAAGCTTTGAGTGCAGAAATGTCACATTTTTGTATCCCCAGCACCTGGCCCTATCTTAGACTCCTGTCTCCCATAAACTGGGTGTTATCCCCTGACCACCAGTACACAGAAGCATGGGCTGCCAGGAAGGCAGCCCTGTTTTTCAGATCAGAGGATCTTGGTTTGAATCCTGTCATAGTCATTGCCTGGGTAACCTGAAGCAAATCCCTTCTTTCTGAGCCTCAGGGGCTGCACCTGTAAAGTGAGCTGGGTCTCTGTGACCTCCCAGGTTTTGTGCCCCGAGCCCTTCCTGCACTAACAGCAGTTCTCTCTGCCCCGCATCCACCCCACCGTGGCCTTCCCAGCTCTGCCAGCTCACAGGGTGGTGGGTGGGGGGTGGAGGACAGGAGGGAGAATTCACTGGGCTTTCAGCAGAGCTGACCTGCCTGCCACAAGCCTTTGGATCAGACTTTTCTCTCTTAGTCCCAAATGGAGTGAACCCCAACTATAGAAAGCCCTTTGAATGGGAAAGTCGGGTGGCTTGTCGGCCCCCTCTTCTCACAGGAGCTGTGGGTCAGTGAGTGTACCCTGCACACACACAGAGCTGGCCCTTCTGGGCTTGTCCCTGAGCTCAGCTGGGTCTCTGACGGTCAGCCCAAGCCACAAAGCCTTCCCTCCAGGGCAGGGTCTGTGTGACTCAAAACAACTTGCCAAGGTCATACTTTCTTCGTAGAGGGTCTCAGCAGTATTTCTGCACATAAAGTGAATTATTGGTTTAATATAGGCTACTAAAGTGATTCGTTTAAGCTGAACTGAGCAGAGCTTTACCATTGTGTCGTCTCTGCTGCAGACTGGCTAAATTAATGGAGTAGAAAGGCAGATTTGGGGGCTGGGGCGTTAATCTACAAAAAAAAAAGCCCTCAGAGGTTTAACAGGGTTGTTTGTGTGCAAATGGTGCTACTGTTGCGGGGGTCTTCTGTTCCAGCCTCAAGACTGCACCCCTACTCAGGCCCTACCACCTTGGGATCCGGGGAGTTTTTAAGTAACCCACGCTTTTTATTAATACTGCTTCCTGGCCCTTCCCATGAGTCAGGTTAAAGCCCATTATGACGAATATGACAATAAAAGCCTTCCCTGTCCCCGTATGATTTCTACATATCCTGAATTAGATGGGAGAGTGGGGGTGAGGAAGAGGCATAACAGGAGTGTAGGACTGGAAAAAAGTCGACAGGGAAAAGCACTACGTGCCCCCGCCTCCTGCTGGGCTGGAATCCTGGCTGTCATCAGCCTGGAAAGTCACTTGACTTGTCTAGAGTCACACAGCTCAGAAATGTGTGTGGCAAGATTTGATCCAGGGGCTTCTGGATGCCCGTCTGTTCCCCATCCAGGTTGTGGCACTGCTGCTCACTGGAGGTGTCAGGAGAACTGGAGGAAAGCCCTCAGGACACTGGGTGGACCCCTAGCAAAGATTTATGGGAAGATGCAGGATGGGCATCTATCTGCCCTGTTGGAAAGAGTTGAAATCAGTGTTTGAGAATGGGAAGAGACCTCAGGGGCCACTCACTATAAACCGCATCCAAAAGGAATTGCAGAAGGAACCCATCCTGTGACCTTGGAGCAATGAAAGCCAAGCCTGTCCCCTCATCCCCCCGGAGATGCAGTGCTCACTCAGCAGGTCAGGACGGAAGGTGCAGCTCTGCTCTTCACATACGGTGTGGGTGATGCTTCCCACTCTGGGCCTCAGCTTCCCCCTCATCCCCATGAGGGGATTGAGCTGGGTGATTACTGATGCTCCTTCCAGCTCTCAGTGGGTGCTTCTGAGGTGTTCACTCAGCTTCCACCCACTCCTGGGTGTCCACCCTGGGCCCGCTGGGCCACTGGATGACTACACAAATATGCCGCCCATGCAGGCATTCTCCCCATCCCAGTCCTGGCCTTTTGCTTTGTGCTTTGAGACCTGGCACTTCGCAGAACAGAAGGTGAGTCCAGCAAGGCCAAGTGTAGGGAGAAAGTGAGCTTCCAGCAACTTGGCCAAGGGTGAGGTCCCAGGGTCAGTGGGGCTGCATGTGGTCCTCTAGGAGGGAAGAAGGAGGGGACCACAAGCAGCAGAGGAACAAAATCTTCCCACATACCGCCAGACAGCTGCTTGGGTGGCAAAATGGCAGAAACCAAGGTCCTCACTCTTAGGGGCCAAGGGGTTAGCTGAGGCTGCGAGTTCTAATGTTGCCTTTGGCACTTGTTAGATCTTTCTGGGGCATTAGCTCTTTGAATGAAGAGAAGGGGGCATGGGAGAGGGCTTGAGATAGAAATGGCAGGACGTGGCAGCTGATTTATACGGGATGGTTGGAGGCTCTTGTGAGGCTGGGAACGAAGGCTGGTGGCACCTTCTTCAGTAATTGGGGGACAGAACTAGAAATGAAGGTGATGGGTTTTGTTGTTGATAGAAAGACACGTCAGACAACTTCCCTGTCTTCTCCCCTGGCTCGACGCAGGGGGATAACGTCATGCAGTGTGCCCTGGCACGAGGACGGGCGCCGTCTTGGGTAGGGTCCCCCCAAGGCAGCGGCAGAAGCCAGGTGTCACAAGTGCCTGCTCCCTCAGGAGCTCAGCAGTCCACAAAGAAGAATACATTTTCAAAAGCCGACAGATTCTGATCAAAGCTGTCACTTCCCTTCCCTGTCCTTTTCTTCTCTGTTCTAGACTACCACAGATAAACAGTCGGGTTCCATTGCAAAATGTTTATTAAAATACAAAAAAGCAATCATTTGCACATAGAAATACTCATTTTTGCATTGAGTGTTGCGAGAGCAGCTTGCCGCCTACTTCTGAGTGTCTTCTAAGCCATGAGATCCTTTAGCTAAGGCACTGAAGCCATTCTCATGTTTTTTAATAAATATGCTTAAAAAAAAAGCAAGCAAGCGGCTTCCTATAGGGAGACGGATCACACAGTGTTGAGGAAAGACTAGGCCTGCCGGGCCTTGCTGTTTGCAGTGAGGCACATTATGGTGAGAACTTTCATAGGCAAAAGGCTAAAATTTTTAAAAGAAACACTGAAAATGGGAGAAGTCCCAATATTCTCTTTCTTGCCCCCATCTCAGCTAATGAGACGAGTCCCTAAAGAAAGACTTAGTAATGGCAATGGAATGAATTCCTGCTCTCTGAGCTACAAGGATGCTGGCTTCCTGGAATGGATGTCATGAGATGAGCTGACCATGCAGGGTTGATGCAAATGGGGCCCTCTGAAGAAAGGGGATTTCCTGCCCCTCGCTCTCCGGGGGGCCTGCTTTGGGGCTGTCCCCACCATCAGCCCCGGGGACAGGGGAAAGGGGAGGGAGGCTGACCTACGGATGAGGCTCACTTTGAGCCAGACTCTTTAGTCACAGAGTTGTAACCTTGCATGATGTGTGGAAACTGTTGGACTGAAAGTTGAGAAGATGTTGTTCTAGCTAGAGCTTTCCCACTAATCAGCTGTGTGACCTCCACTCTTCAGCTGCACGCTGAGGGTGTGAAGCCCAGTGACCTTGGGTTCCTTTCCAGTTATAATATTCTAGGACCTGATGGACTCACTGGGTACAAGAGGCTGATGGGATGGCAGAGACCTAGCCCAGCGCTCATCTCACAGAGAAAGAAACTTCGGCCAGGAAGGGGAATGCTTAGTCCAAGGCCCCCAACTGGCAGCACTCACAGATTTCGTCACTGTCTCTGTGGCCCTTCCTTCTGGGTAGAGACTTTTCCCAAAATGCTACAGTACCAGGACAAATTATTGCAGCAAGTTTTCATTTGGCTGTTGAAACCTTTCTGTTCTAAGGAGCAGCAGGGTATAGATTCAGAGGACCTGGGTTCAAATCCCATCTCTGTCACTAGTATTTTCTGTGCTGTGACCTTTAAGCAAGTCCCTTCTCCTTGAGTCTCAGTTTCCTTCCCTGTAAAAATAAAGGAGTGGAGAAGGGCCCTAACAGAGCTGTCAGACTTGCCAGACTTGCTGCTTACACTTGGCTCACCTGTCCAGAATAAAATAAGAGTTGGAAAGTATTTAACAAAATAAATAAAAGTACAATGCAACCTAGATAATGTGAATTTGTGGTTTTCTAAGCCAATATGGGGCCACAGGGATCCATTTTTACTTGAGTCTGACCCGGATGCACAGCATGACCCAGGAAGCCACCCTTCAGCACCAAGTCTAGGCAACTTTACTCTGACCTCGAGTGGGTCCCTTCTCTAGGCCTCAGTCTCTTCATCTGTGAAATGAGGGATTTGCATCAGGTGACCTTTGGGCACTGAAGGACCCCAGGGAAGTCATAGCCCTTTTTGGAGTCTCTTAACCTCTAAGGGCCCTTATGAGCCTGAGTGCTAGAAATGTCTGAGACCAAGGTATGTACTGGGCTTGGGCCAGGGGGTGGGGATTTTCTTTCTACACACACACACACACACACACACACACACACACACACACACACCCCCCATACACACACACACACACACACACACCCACCACATACACCACACACCCACACCACATACACCACACACCCACACACCACACACACACACACACATACACCACACACACACACACACACCACACACACACCACACACACACACACACACACACACACACACAGATGGCAGCTGGGTTAGGGCTGATGACCTGGCAGCTCACTGCTCCTGGGCTGATTCTTGGCTGTGGACTCTGGGGAGGGGGATCAGCCTTCTCTGGCTTTGGTCCTCAATGCAGCAATAGAGATTTACAGACAGCAGTCCTCTGAACTGGATGAGCACAGCCTTCCTGCCCACCTGGGATGCCCTCTTTGCATCCCTCTTCCAGGTTTCAGAGATGATTCTGAATTTAGGCCCACTTTGGCCCTACTTAGAAAGTTTCCCTTAAAATCAGGAAGTTGCATGATTCCTAAGCCGCTAATCACCAAAGCAGAAAGATGAAGAGCAGAGTGTGGGTTAGAGGGGAGGGAGCCCCCAGGTCCCTAATTATTCTTCTCCAGGGACCTGTAATAGTCTGTGAGCACTTTCCAGGCTTTGGGGGCCATGAAGCCATCTGGGGGGTTTTCTCCTTCCCGGGCAAGCTTCCTCATCCGTGTTCCCGAGATGAAATCAAACTCACTGTGCCTGAAACAGAATGGAGAGAGAAAGTTGGTGCGGCCAGGCAGGATTCTGTGCCCCCCAGGAGGGGAGGCACAGCTGAACTCGGCAGCCCCTGCCCTCACGGGGCTTACAGTCGGCCAGGGAAACTTTTTGTGAGGACTGAGGAGAAGGCCAGGGATGGAGAAGGGGCCAGAGTGGAGAATTCCATATGGAACAAGGGTGGAATTCAGGGTGAAAAAGGGCATTCCATTGACTGAGGAAAGAGAACAGGATGCGTTTGGGATGGGGAGTGAGTCAGGGAGGCAGACCAGCTAGCTTTTGCACAAAGGAGGACCAGAGTGAGGGGAGGAGGCCCTAGGCAGACCCCTCATTTTGAAACCAGGCTCTCTTGACTCCAAATCCCAGACTCTTTCCACTGTACCCTGATGGGAGAGCCGTGAAATAAAGCTGGAAAGCTGGAGTGCTGCCTGATTCTGCAGGGCCCTTAGAGGCTGGCAGAGGAGTCAGAACTTTCCTTGGGAGGGAATAGGGAGCCACTGAGGATTTCTGAGCAGAGGGAAGGAGCAGGACATCTTCTGGACATGCAAACAGAAGCAACAGGTTTTGGAAGAAGGTAATTAAGACTGAGAAGGTCTTGGTCAAACAGCTGTTCCTCTTAAAGTCAGGCGGGGGACTGAGGGGAAGCAGGGGGTCCACAGAGAATAGGGAGAAGGCTAAGGCACTAACACATTTCTCTGGCGTTTATCTCCATGATCTCATTTGGGCCTCATGGCACACCATGAAATGGATCCTAGCCAGTACCCAGAACCTCTCTAAGCACTGGGGAGACCAAGGAAGGCAGAAGAACATTTGAGGGATGGGGACTGGGGCCCCACTGCTGCTGGAGGAGGGACTAGAAGTCAGGTTTCCCTGGCTCCAGAAGATCACCCCCCAGGCCAACCTGCCCCAAGAAGAGACATCTCCTGTCTGTCTGGTGGAGGACTCAAGCCTCTGGATCAGCCAGCACTGAGGCCCCTCCCTCCCTTGGCGATTGGTTCAGGAGCTGAAGGACTCACCTTGCTGGGTCGTAGAAGGTCATGGCTTTTTGGGCCTTGTTGTAGGCAGCCACACGGAAAGGGATAATCTCCACAGAGGTGAGGCCAGGAGCCATGCTCAGGACCTTTCCCCCATGAGTGGGCTCATACAGGTCTCTTTTAGACTCGGGATGGGGCATCCCAGCAGGGTCCCTGCCTACGATATAGAAATTAGCCCCTGCTATCATTCTGGAGCGGCAGTGCCACTGGACCTAGAGAGACAGTCCAGAGAAGAAAGGGTGGTTACATATGGAAGGAAAAGCCTCCTCCTGGGAGGCCCAGAAGGGACTGGGGCTGATGCCAGATGGGGAGAAGGGGGGGGGTGGGGCCAGGGACCTTAGGGAAAGGCTTTCCTTCAGGTCATCATAGTGTTGAAAACTGGAAGGGCCCTTTGGCACCATCTAACTCTACTATTTCATGTTACTGATCAGGAGACTGAGGCCCAGAGCCTTACGTGAGAACTGCATTTCAGCATAATTGGTTTTCTATGTATTTTATCAGGGATGTTACAAGTGTCAGTGAGGTGGAGTGCAGGCCAGCCAAAGGGATCCCTTCCACACACACAGAGGTGACGTGTCCCTGAGTTACGGGGTATGAGGGGAGTCCAGTCTGTCCATTTTACAGATGAGAGAACTGGAGGCTGCCAGGAAAGCCAGCATAAGAACCCCTGTTTCCTCCCTTTGCCCTCTCAAGCCCATTCCCCATCAAAGACTCTGGATTTCTGCCTCAGGTTAGAGTGGGCTGAAGAAAGACCTCACCTCAGTGGGGCCAGCATAGAGCATTGGCGAAGGGAAGATGGCCACGATGGTAGCTTTGGGGTCCAGGACCCCCTCCTCCAGCACGGCCGCGTGTTGCTTCATGCGCCACTGCAAGGGAACGTCGTCGTCCTTGGTCCAGCCACCCAGGGGATGCAGCAAGAGCACTGGATGCTTGTAGCCTTTCTCCAGGAGACGGCGGCGCGTGTCCTGCATGAGCAGCGCGTGGCCGTTGTGGACGGGATTGCGCAGCTGGAACGCGAACACCGCATCTGCAAAAGGACAAGCGCAGGCCAAAGTCACTGCGGGCCAGTCTCGAGATCGGGCATCGGGAGCGCCTGTTCACAGCTGGCCAGTGAGGACACCCTTTAGAGGGCCTATACCAAGGGGAAGAAGGCCAGAAAGTGCAGCCAGCCAGCGGTGAGACCAAACCAACCCTGGGCTTCCAAACCCACGCTCTGACAGAAACGCAGCACCCAGTGAGCCGCACCTCCTGGCCCAAGGCCACACACTCCTGCAAAGGGCAGAGGGAGACCGAGAGCCCAGGCAGGAGGCGCCTCTGGAAACCCCCAACCCCGCAGCCCTGAGGGCTGCCCTCCTGGGCACCAATTAGGGGTGAGGAGAGGTGAGGTGGCTGCAGCAGGGGACACTACAGACCTGCATTCATTTCTTTAAATCGCTGCTTGAGCTCCAGGGGCGTGAGGCGGTAGTGGTCCAGACCATCATTCCACCGGATCCTCTCCAGGACGTGGAGGTCTCCACCAACCAGCCAGTCTCCACTTCCCATCACCATCTGCAAAGGAAGTCAGGCATTTCAATGCAGCACAAGCCAGATAGCGAACATTTGTTAGGCATGTGCTGCGAGCACCAGGAAACGTCTGAGGCTACCCTCAGGGAGCTTACAGTCTAACCCAGAGACAACGCAGCTTCCCAAGGACAGACAAGATGTACGCAGGAGAGTGAAGTACAGTGGGCGAGCACCAGCCTCCAGGGGCTTCCTGCAGGAGGGGAGCCATGCTGGAGGCCAGGGAATCCAGGGAATGGGGATGAGGAGGAAAAGGGCTTCAGGTGCTGTGGGCACTGACGCTCTGAACAACGTCTGGGAACAGAATTCTTGTTTCATCTGGGACGCCTGGGAGCCCAGTGGCATTCTCCCCATTTCACAGATGAGGAAGCCGAGGCCCCTGGTCCATAGTGGGGAAGTGTGTGTGTGTGTGTGTGTGTGTGTGTGTGTGTGTGTGTGTGTGTGTGTTTTGGGGGTGGAGGGTGGAGCTGGCCTCGAGCCCAGGCCTTTATGCCTCTCAATGGAGAACTTGTCAGAAATATGAACAGCAGCTGGGACGACAGGTCTGAGACGCCATGTCCCAGAGGGCTTCCTGGACAGCAAACATTTGGGCTGGGCAGGAATTCCATCCTGGAATCATGGGTGGATTTCTGTTTGTTTTAACCTGGTGTTTACACCAGGTTAAAGGGGCCACAGAGTCCAACCTTCTCCTTTTGAAGAGCAGGAAACGGAGGCCAGAGATGGGCAGTGATTGCCCAGAGGTACCCAGGAGAGGGGCTGGGCCCTCAGCCTCCCCATCCAGCAGGGCTCCTTCCACTGCACCCACCTCTTACCATGGGGTCTCATGAACTGCCATCAGTAACCCTGTGCTCCCCATGGACCCCTTTCCCCCAGCTATCCATCCGCAGAGCCTGACCTGGATCAGACTAGCCAGTCTCTGTTAAAGTTCTCTGATTTGTTTGAGGTGACTTTCTTGTCCACCTTTTGTCATTAAGCTGCTAACTCCCCAAATACACTTTCTTAATGAGGTGGCAGTGGGGTCAGCAAGATCACCCCCAGGCAGCTGGGCCCTTGATTATGTCCAAACAGAACAGAGGGCTGCCAGAGAAGCCTCCCCCCCCCCATTCCCTGACATCTGCTTTCTAAAGTTACTGTTTTCAGTTCCATCTGGCCTCAGAGGTGAAGAAGTGTGGTGGGGAGAAGAAAACCTCACATTTCTAGAGTGCTTTTTTGGGAGGTAAGTATTATTATCTCATTTCACCGATGGCACAACTGAGTCCCATACCTCTGAGGTAAGTCTTCTCATTGCCAAGCCTAACACTCCCTCTGGGTTACTCTCCTAGTCTCTGCTGGCCTCATCTGATCTCCTGCTCACACAGGGAGGCATTGGGTCTTCCAAGGGGCCCACAAAACAACCTGGTCCCCTTAGAGGCGAGTCTGGGGAAACATTCCCTCTTGGTCCCCACCCTGCCTCGACTCCTCCTGGGGTCACCAAGGCACGTGGTGCTGCCTTGTCTTTTTAAATGGGGAAAATCATACTTCATCACTTTATGAGGGTGCAGGGAGAGATAATGAGTGGTTTAGCCAAGCTTTCAGAGTCCCAGATGAAAGGCAGCCAAGATTCCTGGTGCTTTGTGAGGACCTGAGCGTTTCCAAATTCTCTGAACCTTGGCCCCTTGCTGCACCTTTGGGGTGGGGAGGGAGCATGGGCTGGCCTTGGGCTTGAGGGAAGCCTCTCTCCAAAGCCCTCTCCTCTGTCCTCCCCAAGACTTTCCTTGGGGACATCCATCCCCAACCCCGGGGGCAGATTGCTCCTGGCACACCCCAACAAAGGGGCCCCTGAGGATTTCTTGGAGGCAGTGGTAGCCTGGGGGGTCCTGACAGTGTCCCAAAGTGAGGAAGGGAGAGGCACAGGATGTGAATGCTGACCTGTCACCTTAGACAAGCCACTTCACCTGGCTGGCCCTGAGAGGGCTGAGGTCAGATGGCCATCCATTCCCTTCCCGCTTACAGGCTACATGTCCTCACTAACTGTGTGATTCTGTTGGTGTCACCTAATGGAAAGATGGGTCTGGAGTCAGGGGCCTTAGCTTGCGATTTGCCAGCTGTGTGACCCTAGGCAGGTGATGTCCCTGCTCCAGTTCTATCAAATACAGGCTTGGACAAGATGTTATTTAAGGTTTCTTCCAGCCTTTGATTTATGGCCCCTCAGGAGGGCAAAGGACTTGCCCAAGGTCACACAGCTGGGTTAACTTAAAGGGGGTGATGATGACACAGCTGCAAATTGGGATCCCACAGAGCACTGTCAAGGCCGGCCCCTGGGATGCTCTGGTAAAGAGCTCTGGAAACGGTCCAGAGGAATCATCACGCCCGCGCGCCTCTTCCCATCTCCCCAGCAATCCCAGGCCAGTGAAGTGAAAGGTACAATTACTCCTCTGCCCTTCTCCCTCATCCTCAGAGAGGTGACAGATTCCTTCTTGGGTTGTTCACACAAGTTTGTTGCCGATCCCTGTCATGGCCTAGGGGGTTGAGTGGCTCTTCCTCTAAAGGCATCGCCCTCCTCTCCCTCTCCTGCCCTCCCCCCTCACTCCAAGGCCACTGGACCCTAGAAGGACCAAACCACTATTTGCTCCACTTCAGGGACTCCAGGAAAGTTTGGCCCTAGATCCAGGCCTTCCATTGTGCTGGAGCTCCATAATTTGGAACTGTGTCATAAGAGATCCAGGCCTGAAACCTGACTTATATTTCTGACCTGCCAAATGACCTGACCATGGGCAAGTCACATCTCTCTGACCCATAGTTTCCTCCTCTGTAAAATGCATGGTCAGCACTAGATCAGAGACTTCTTCCATAGCTGGCAAAGGCGGATGTGGATAGACCCTGCTCAGAATCATGTTTGCAAACACAGGGCACACTGATTCTAATTAAAATACAGAGGCCAGTTTTTTTTAAAGTTCCTCAAGACTCCAGGCTAAGAAGCCCTCAATTCTATTATCTCGAAGGCTGTAAACACCACAAAGACACAAACCCCTAGAACACTGCAGCCAGCTGAAATGAAAGGCTTCTTCTTTGTGTCTCTGGGTAGAGAGAAAATCACCAGCTTCTACAATTACATCCAGGGAAGGGATGAAAACGATGCATGATTAAGGTGATTAGAGCATATGGCTTTGCTCTGATGGGTGCCCAACACTGAAGCACTGTCTGGCTGAGCCCCCCCCCCAACTTTCCCATTCAAAGAGGAATATGCTGAGGGTGAGGGTTTGCAGGTGACAAGTGGGCTCTTGCTTTCTGTCCATCCTTTTGTTCTTAGAGGGGAAAGCAAAGCAGAGGCAGGGAAGTGTTTTGGGAAAAGCACAGGAAGGCAACAGATGGGCATTGGCAATGCTGGTGGGGCTGGGGGAAGGCGGGCTTGCTAACACTGAATGGGCCCAGTGATTCTGAAGAGCAATTTTGAATTATGCTTTTTAAAAAAGTGACCAAAATGCCCCATGCCCTTTGATCCAGAGCTCTCCCTACAAGGTCAAAGGCAAAAAGAAAGAGCCCAGAGACACCTCCCTGGAAGTAGCTTCCTTTATTCTCCTGAGCTGCTGCTGATGGCAGGGCCCCAAAGCCCCAATTCACCCTTATCCTCCATCCTGAAAGCAGCGGATTCAGTGGCTTTTGCCCTTTCTCTGCAGCTTGGCTCCTCCCTCAAGAGGAGTCCTAGATGCACATCTGAGGCAGATTCTTCCCCATTGAAGGGAATTGATTCAAGGCCCGTTGTAATCTGCTTCTACCCTATCATTTCTTTTCAAATTCTGAATCTAACCAACATTAAATAAAATGAGCATTTATGTCCATATAGACTGTGGAACCAGAGAGGACTGTCCATGAAACTGCAAATCTCTTACAAAAAGCCTGTTTTTCTTCTTAGGTATATAAATCCAACATGACACTTACAAAGCCACCTCACCTGTCCATGATTCCTTCTCTTTTTGTTTGTGTGTGTTTAGGGGGAGGAAAGGTAGGAAACACCCTGGTACAGGGATAGGGAGGAAACGCTATCCCTCCTATCTCCCCTCCCCATTAAAAAAACAAAACCTTTTGTGGCAAACACGCCCATTGAAGCAAAGCAAATCCCCACATTGGCCAAGTCCCAAAATGTATGGCTCATTCTGCATTCTGTGCCCTTCCCTTCTGTGGGCTGGGGGCAGGGCACCAGCTTCCTCCTCGGTCCCTGCATGGCCCCTGCCTGGGGCACAGACCCCAAGGTGTCCAAAGCTGCTGCCTCTCCCAGGTGGGTGGTGCTGTGTTATTGGTTCTGCCTCAGTTCGTGCCAATCTTCCCAGGATTCTCTGAACAGAGCACACCATAACTTGCTCAGCCATCCCCTCATTGATGGGTACCCCACACATACACACATTCACACACACACACACTCTCACACATATACACACACACTCTCACACATATACACACACACACATACACACTCACACATACACACACACATACTCACATATACACACATACACACTCGTGCACATGCACACACACATACACACTTATACACACATATACACTCACGCACTCTTACACACACATACACACCTACAGACACACTCACACTCATACACATGCACACTCACACACATACATACACTCACACACACTCACACATGTACTCTTTGAGCTTCTCAACCTGCATTTTCTCTGGCTGATGCCCCAGGCTTAGAATTCTCTCCCTCCCCAGCTCTATGTCCTGGCTCCCTTAAAGACCCCACAAAAAGCCCACTTTGCACAAGAAAAGCCTTCCCAGGCCCCCTTGATGTCAGGACCTTCCCTTGGTTGGTTCTCTCCTATGCTCCTGCTGTTTGCATGTGGTCTCCCCCACTAGACTGTAAGCCTCTTGAGGGCAGGGGCTGGATTTTAGCTCCTTTCGTATCCCTGGAGCTTAGCACAGTGCCTAGCACACAGCAGGTGCTTAATAAATGCTTGATAGACTTTGGCACACAAGGGTCCTTCTCTCTTGGATGGCTGTGTCATCTAAGTTGGTCAAAGTGCATGCCCTCTTTAGTGACTCTGGGGGCATCACGGTCCACCCTTTCTCTCTGAGGCAGTGTGGTCTACTGGATATCACACTAGCTTTGAATAATAACTCGTTAGCTGTGTGACCTTGGCCAAGTCCCTTCCCCTCTCTGCCTCAGCTCTCTCAGGTATAAAATGAGGGGAGGGAGGGTTGGACTCTTGGTCCCTTTCAGCTCCAAACCTAGAACTCTGACCATCATACTCTGTTTCCTTCCATCATCCAACCAGCTGATCCCTTGAATCCTGGCCTCTCTCCATCCAGTGCTTCCCCAACTACTCCCAGCCCTCCCTGAACATAGAATGTCCTCCTTCCCCTTCTTTGCCCGTTGGATTCCTATCCAGCCTTTAGTGTTCTCATCTGTAGAATGGCGTCTGTCCCAGGCACTCTGGAAGTAAGCAGGCATGGGCTCTTCTGAATGTACCTTGATGTGGGGGTGCTGGGCACAGGTGGTCCCCCAGACACGGGCACAGCGCTCTTCCTTCCTGTGCTCATAGAACTCTGGGTCTTTCAGGATGGCCACCTTCCGTCCATCATATTCCAAGGCGAACTCGCTGCAGCTCTGGAGCCGCTTCCTGTCATCGTTGGAG
This sequence comes from Pseudochirops cupreus, assembly GCA_028627135.1. Classification (NCBI taxonomy): domain Eukaryota; kingdom Metazoa; phylum Chordata; class Mammalia; order Diprotodontia; family Pseudocheiridae; genus Pseudochirops; species Pseudochirops cupreus. The sequence continues at coordinate 569,009,951 of CM053582.1, read as the reverse complement.
ATGGGAAGGACGATGGGAACACTCAAGTTGAGGACACCATCTGTGGGAAGAACCCAGGGAAGTGTCAGCACACGGCACCTCCCACCTGATGGGCCATCCCTGGGATGGAAGCAGACAGAGCTAGGAGAGACCTCAGCAGTCATCTGGTGCTACTACCTCATTTTACAGATGGGGAAACTGAGGCTGGGAAGGTCCACAGAGGCCTCCATCCAAACTCATCCAGGTGCAGAGCACCTGGGGCCTCTGACGCTGAATCCAGCCTTTACACCATACTACCTGGACAGGTAAGGGGGGCCAAGGCCCTCTTGAAAAATCCCCTAAAAGAAGCCAGAAAGTCTGAAACTAGCATGTGTCTAGTGGCTCAGGGTCTGAGAGAAGTACGGCCCCTTGGTCCTGGAGTTTGGAGAGCTGTAGAGAAGTACCTGGGTGCAGTCTGGGGCCCAGCGATATAGCATCAAAACTGGTCAATCCTCTTTAGAAGCCTTTACTGGCAGAGCCTCAGGCCCTGCCCTCATGACCCAGGAGAATCCCAAAGAAGAGACTCTACCACTTATAACCTGGGTGACCCTGAGAAAGTCCCCCGTTGTCCTTGGGCCTGTTTTCTTCTCTGCAAAATGTGGGTGGGGGGTTTGAACTCACTGGTCTCCTCGGGTCTGAAGATTCTGACTCAGACTGTACCTGGCTTCTTCCAAACTGCCCTGTACTAGAATCGCTGCTTCCTTCTCTTCTGACCTGGGCAGGCCTCAGAGCCTCTGTTTTCAGCTGTGTAACCTCCCGTCAGAGCTGGCATGAGCAAAGTTCTTTGGAAGCCTTAATGCCTTATAAAAACGGGGAGCTGTGATTATCCTACAGTTTTAAAAAATCAACTGACCCTGTTTGGCTGGTTACCATGGCCCCCGACACTGAATCTGGCTTTCTGGATTGGTGATGGAGTGAAATTTTAGCACTGGGAAACCCTAGCATCACAAGATCTTCTCCCATGACAGAGAGCCTGAGTCACCCAAGGCACCTCACAAACTCCAGTGCGGCCCCCAGAGGGCCTTGTGTCATGGCATCACAGGACTCAGACCTGGAAGGTCTCCAGTCCAACTTGTCATCTTCCAGTTATCTGGAAAGCTCCTTTATCCAGAATGCCTTGGTGTCCAAGGACACTAGATAATGATGCCTTAGTGCTTGTTTCCCCTCACCCTTTCCCACATGCCTGGTACATGAACAAGGGCTTCTAGGGGTGATTTCCGCATCTGCATCCAAATCTATGGTCCTCATCACTACCCAAATAACTTTCTCTCTCTGGGCCTCAGTTTTCCCCTCTGTAAAATGAGGGAGGTTGGAATAGTTGGTCTCTAAAGTCCCACACATCACTAATCTCTGATGAAGTTGTGGAAAGAACACTGGCTTTTGAGTCAGAGGCCTGGCTCTGTGTCCTGGCAAGGACATTAGCTGTTACCTTGGGAAAGTCCAATCTCTTCTCCTGGCCCCAGGAGAAGTAAAATGGGTTATCAAGGCAAACTACAGCCTGAGGGCCAACCCAACGTTGCTTCTGTATGACCTGAGAGCTAAGAATGGTTATTCCATTTCAAAAATACAATAAAACTTTATTTTAATGTATAAAAAGCAGCTTAGGATTGCTACTGCCCTCCAAAAACAAGGTGAGCCCAGCTCCCCATTCCCTGCTCAGAAGGAAGTGTGCAGACCTGCTTGAGGATCACCAGTCATACCCTGGAAACAGGCTTCAAGATGAAACAGGGCCCCCCAAATGGAACAGGGTGTGGGGAGCAGTGTGATGGCCCCCCAAACTGAGATAAGATGCCTGGGAGCTGGGGCTGAAAGTCTTCTGCAGAAGGCCATTAACAGGCATTTTAGTAGGTCTCCTTGCTCAATGAAGGCCCTCATCACCCTAGAGTTCCCAGAAAATGGTGTCCAGGGAAGGAGGCTGTGCCCTTTCTCCTCCTGTTGCTCCTCTCCTCCTGAAGGGGCAGGGACTGGCAGTGCCATGCACATTTCCTAGTGTGATACGAGTCATCTAGTCACCCAGGGCAGTCTTTGGGACTTTTGTGATTTCAGGGTCATAGATTCAGAGAAGTAAATTAAAGGTGATCCAGTCCTGCCCCTCACTATACAGCGACTGTCTGGGGGCTCACAGAGATAAGAGACAGAGCGAGGATTTGAACCCAGGCCTTTGCCATCCAAATTCACCTCTGTGTACTGCGCTGGGTCCTTTTCAGAGACTTACCGGAGGTCTCAGGGTGGTACAGGGAGTACAGAGCCAGCATCTGAACCCCAACCCCCAATCCTACCGTCTTTCCTCCTCACCCCCACTAACAACAAGAAGAAGTCAAAGGTCAAGAGCATTTTCCACACCCATCCTTGTTCACATGGAGCATGTGTCTTCTCCCATTTGGGGCCACCCCAGAAACTCTATCATTGCCCATTAGTTGATGGTTTGAAATTACTTTCATGCAAAATCACTCGTCTCCCACAGAAGCAGCTCCACAGTTCATGCAGAATCCAACCAGATGTGCTCACTTCAACACCCATCTAAAACCCTGGATCTTAAAGGTCTAGAAAAGCACAAGAAACATTTGTGGGTCCAGCGACCTGAGAGGAACATGGCCCAGCACTCAAAGACAGTGTGGCCAACAGCAGACAAAAGGCCTCTCCCCAAATCTCTCTGAACCCAGAGGCCTCTTCTGCTAGCTGGAGATGGCACAAGGAACCACAGCTGCATGGACCCACCGATTTCCTGGGCTTGGCTGGCCCAGCTCTTGGGTCTCCCCATCCACATTACATTTACTCTCCCACAACTGGTTGGATCATGAACTCCAATCAATTCATACTGGCTTATTTGGGTTCATTTTTGGTTTTTGTTGGGGGTTTTTTTGCTATTAAAAAATTCTATATATAATATATCTAATTACAATAATATAAATATATTAAATATATATTATATATATTTATATTATATAAATGTATAATATAAATATATTAAATAATATAAAATATCTAATTACAATAATTCAATTACTTGGAAAGTTATTACAATACATACCAGGACAGGCCATGCCTAGGGAAACATAAACACAATTAACAAACATGTTTTCAACCTCTATTGGAATCATCTCAGAGTTATTTCAAGGCTGCGGAGAGCTCATTGGGAACTTCTCTGATGTATCTAGCACATACAACCACATCTGGAAGCCTAAGTGCTCTCCATGACATTGGACTTGATGCATCAAGTTGTAGGTTGGGAAGACCTGACCAGGAGGGGACTTTGTGCCCCCAGGGATTGCCGTATGTCTGACAACGATGGCAGCCCATTGTAAGTGGCCCAGTTTCATCCCAATGGAGGACCTGAGGTAAGTGGCTTCTAAACCCTAACTTGGGGGAAGTAGGTATGGGTACATTCTGACCAGAGCATCCTGGAGCCCCGCAGAAGCACTAGGAACAGCATAAAAGTGATGGCTCCATGTTGGAAGCTCACAGTCCCCTCTCCAGGCTTTGACCCCAATTGCAATCCTTCACTCTAGCTGCTGGTTACAATTTGACTCTCCTGGTGTCATCAGATTCTCATAACTTTCCCCTTGGGCAGGTATTACCGGTCTGGTTATGGTTATACTATTTTTCAGGAGACTGAAGTTCAGAGAGATTATGGGGCTTATGTCTATTTGGGGGCAGGATTTGACCCAGATCCTCCTCCTGACTTTTCCTGCTCTGCCAGTGCTAACGGACCAGGTAGACAAATTGCTTTTTCCCATGGAGCCACAACCTCAGGGGCTGCTAATTCCTCATGGTTCTTTTTATATTAACTAAGTCACAGTTTTTCAAGACTGGAAGTCCTCCTTCTCCACTTATAACAGGAGAACCAAAAAATGCCCCTTCCTCTTTTTCTCCAGAAGCATCTCCTATGCTTGTTGGTCATGTAGAAGCTATGCCCCTTCATGGGGAATGCAGATATCTCAGGAAGGCAGGTCTGAATGAGGCCCTGAGCCCCAAACCACCTACCCTCTAGCTGAGGCTGACCTTTCCCCCTGGCAGCAACTGGGCCCTCTGCTCCAGGAATGGGGCCGAGAATGGAATCATAGCCACAGGGTAGCTGGTGGTGGAAGGAAACCATTTTATGGGCAATAGAATGGCCTGGACCCTGGTGTGTTTCCAAGAGCCTGACCAGGTGGCTTTGTGCAAGGACTTAGGTTGCCTCTGTCCAGGGCCCGTGCAGCTAGCTTTACATGTGCCCTCAGGGTGAGAGTTTCACCTGCTGCATTGTCTTCTATATATACACACATACACACATACATTCATATATGTGCGTGGCATATATATATATATATATATATTTGTCAGATAGATAGACAGGCAGACAGACAGACAGACAGACAGATAGATAGATAGATGGATAGATAGATAGATGTGAGTTTCTATGCATGTGTGTAAGAGAGATTCTAGGGCCCCTGGGGAGTAGCCAAATGGTCATACTCAGCCTGCATGGCCAGCATCCCTGCAGGAGTTGTGCCAAGCCCCATTCCAGGCTGAGGCTCACCCAGCCTCTCCCAACCCTGGTTGGCAGCTCTGCCAAGAGACAATGTCCCCAGTGGCCCCTGAGCCTTTCAGACAGGCAGTTGGGGTGGGCATAACAAAGAAGCAGAAGGAAAACTGCCTAAAAGCTTCTCTGCTGGGTACAGAGGGCAGAATGTGATTCATCTTCAGCTCATGGTCATTATAACTTTGATTAAATCCCTAGAGGAAGATGGCAGGACATGTTGGCAGCTCGATATGGCAGAAGGAACCCAGGATTTGGGGGCTGAAGACCTAAGATTGAGTCTGGCTCTCTAGTCACACGCCAAGTGGGCAAGTCAGTATCCTCCACTGGGCCTCAGGCCCCTCCTCTGCCCAGCAAGGAGTTCCCTTCCAGCCCTCAGTGATCTCGCACCCAGCCACGTTCAAAGCTTGGGATACTGTGGTAAAAACAAGTCAGACTGGCCCTAACCAAGACCTTTTTTCTAGCCCACAACATTTTCAGCTCAACCAAGAACATTTCTCAGGGCCTCTGCAGGCTTGGAAGAAAAGGATTCCCCTCTGCACTCCTACCCCCCATGATGAGAAATAGTATGAAAGAAGAAATCCTACCATCCAGCAGTGTGTCAAAGTGCATCACTTGAAGAAACTCCTTCTCCCGCATAAAGCCTTTGAGGGGGGTGGCCCAGCCTTCACTCAGTACCTGGACCCACTGCAAATCCAGCTGCAAAACAGAAGGAGGTGGGTGAATGGGGAGCAGAGGAGGGCAGGTCTGGCCTTGGGGCAGCCCCTCACCCTGGGCTGTCTTCCTGGGGGTAGGTCTGCCCTCATCCTTGCTATTCCAAGGCTCTTTCCTGGTCCCAGTGGGCTCTGAGCTAACTTCTATCTTAGAGCCCCAGGCTTAGGACACACTCATTCTCTTGATCTTTCTTTTTTGTTTTTCTGGATAATTAATAATTTGACAATTAGGCTAGCAAATAATCAATAAATTGGTGGCCAGTGGTTCCTCTCCAGTGACCGAGGACCCCCCGTGATGTTTCTAGGAGCGTGATGCCCAAGGGTTGGGGCTGTTCCTCATCGCAGCCTCCTCTGACCCAGCGCCAAGGACAAGGGAGCTCAGAGAGCTCCTGTTCTACCTGTCCTGACTAAGAGACCCCATTTCAATGTGAAGCTGTGAGAGCAGGTTCCAATCTGTCTGACCCTCCCCCCACCAGGGGAGTGGGACATCATCAGTCTGTAGCCTCCTCTCTTCCCCCAAGAGACTGAGGCTGTTTGAACAGACAGAAGACAGAGCCTGCAATGGCAGGGGCTGAGCCTCACATCTGTTGTTGCTGTGAGCCCTCTCTCTCTCTCTCACTCTCTCTCTGTCTCTGTGTGTGTGTGTGTGTGTGTGTGTGTGTGTGTGTGTCTCTCTCTCTCTCACACATACACACACACACACACACACACACACACACACACACCCCATGGGATTACACTTTTGTTGATGGGAGCATGACTAAACTGTCAGCATCATGAGGGCAGGAGCCTGTCTTCCCTGAACTTTGCCTCTGCCCTAGCTCTGCTCATGGTTGGTCAGGGTTCAATAAGTGTTTGGTGAATGAATGAACAGAACAAGTCTTTGACATGAGGCAGAAACAGCCTGAGGTCGGGGTGCTGGCAGGAAACAGTGGGAGGAGTGTGAGCTAAGAGGGATAAAGACTGGGAGAAGAGAAGGAAAAAGAAGGAAAAGAGGTCTGCCCCGGTTGCTTGCTCACTCTGGGACCCCCGGGAGAGTCTTGGTTTGGTGGAAAGAGCAAGCAATTTGGAATCAAACCCCTCCTCTCTCACTTATTAGGATGGGTGACCCTGCACAGGTCACTTCACTTCCATCGGCCTCAGTTTCCCCACTTGTCAAGTGAGGAAGTTGCACTGCATGGCCTCTGAGGGTCCTGCCAGCTCTAGCTCAGGGCTCCTAGGTTGGATCTCTGAGGTCTCTTCCAGTCTAAATCCTAAAAGTCTTGCCTGATACATAGGGGCTGATTAATAACCATTCCGTGACCTACTGCTCTCACCAGATGGGCAGCTCCGAGTGTGCAGTCAGCCAAAAGGAGGCTGGGCTCAGAAGCCTGAGGCATCTCTGGGAGGAGACGCTGCAGGGGAAAGCTCTGGCTTCTCCCTTAGAGCTGCTTCTCTTCTCCCCCGCCCCCCCTCCCTCCTCTGGACAGGGACAAGCAAGGACGATCACCTTGGTGATGAGCAGGGAAGGCAGCTTCTCGGCTTCAGCCCGGGCCACGTCCAGTTGGTTTTCTGGTACGAAGAGCTCGTGGATGCCTTTTGTCGCCGAGTGGGGCACGATGGCCTGAGGCCAAAGCGAGAAACAGGACGGTCTTAGAACGCCGGGCGTCCGCGGAGCTCAAGCACGCTCCCCCCGGACCCCCCCCCCTCCCAGTTCTCCCTCATTAACGGGGCGGCCCCCACCCACCTGCTCCTGAAGCAGGTCCACCACCTGCTGCACACAGTCGCTCACAGACGACAGGTTGGTCTTCACAACCAGCTCCGGAGTTTCTGGCTTTTCGTATTCAGAGTCGATTCCCGTGAACCCTGTAAAGCAGGACCGAGGATAGGGGCTTTCACCAGGAGTGAACCAGGTGCCGACTGCGATTCTCGCTCTTCAGTTAAGACGCTTGGGATGAGTGAAGTAGCGTCTGTGCCTACCTCCCTCCCATACTCCCAAGCAGAACATAAGCTCCGTGGGGGCAGACACCATTTTCCTTTTTTTAACTGGGGCAGCTATATGGTAGAGTGTGTAGAGTATTGGTCTTGGAGGCAGCAAAACCTGAGTTCAAATCTGGCCTCACTTCGCCACTGCCTGCCCCAGTTTCCTTATCTGAAAAATGGGATATAATAATAGCACCTACCTCCCAAGGTTGTTGTGAAGATCAAATGAGATCACATTTATAAAGTGCTTAGCACAGAGTAGGCACTCTGAAAATGCTAGGTATTAATATTAGTGGGATGTATTCCCCCCCCCCTTTGTTAAGCCCCTCATGTGTGCCAGGACCTGTGCCAGGTGCTCTGGCTAAAAAGGCAAAATCAAAATTCTTTTCCCCCCAGTATGATTTTGAACTGTTTTGGTCTGGAACTGAGAGCATAAAACCCAGAAATTCCTCCACATAAAACGGGAAGCACATTTTCTTTTGGAGAGTCTAGAGTTTCCTGGGTCCAGGGCGCTCCCTCTGCCCTGCAGACTGGCACCCACTCTGTGACGTTCAAGTCAGGTCATGTATGGAGCTTCTGGGAGCTGAGGGCTGCCCGGGTCCCTAAAAGGCAGGATCTAAACCCAGCTCTCCCACACTCCATCTCTGTTCCCTCTGACATGCTAAACACAGCATTTAGAGTGTGGGTGCTGTCTTTCCACCTGGAAAATGGCTCTTTTCCTTCTCCCTGAGAATTCCCAAATCTCCAAGCTGGAATGGGCCAGGGAGACCTCCCGGCCTGGCCCATTCTAAAAAGGGTCTCTTGGTGGCCACACTAACATCATCATCATCGTTAGAAGATTTGGGGTTAGAAGGGGCTTTGACATATGAGGAAACTGAAATAAACCCACCAAGTGGCAAGTAACCGGGGCAGAATCTGAACCCCAGAACTCTGACTTCCGATCTGTGATTACATTATAGGATCACTGATCACCTATTCACAGCAAGAAGGGACCTCAGAGGTCATCTATTCCCACCTCTCATTTTACAGATGAGGAAACTGAGGCCTAGGGAGGTTGAGGTGACTCTTGAAGTATCATATTGTCTTGTCTCTGTCTTCCTGGTGCCTAGCAGTGTCTAGAGCCCAGGAGGCAGGCTGGAATTGGAATCCACCTGGTGCTTGAACCCTAGGTATGCCACCCCTTCCAAAGCACCATGAAGGATACCTGCCCACCGCTTCCATCTTGGGAGAGGAGAAGTGGCAAGGGGATACTAGGAAAATTGCCCCGATGGGCTGTCCTACCTTTGATCTCCCCAGCCCTGGCTTTCTTGTAGAGGCCTTTCACGTCTCTGCTTTCACAGATGTTCAGAGGGGCATCGACAAAGATTTCAAAGAAGGGGAGTCCCGCTGACTCGTGAATTCTACGGGCATTCTCCCGGTCCTGTAACACAAAACAAAACAGAAAATCACCAGTTTTACAGTGAAAGGCATTTAACACCACTAGGGCCGACTCCGTGGGTTTTTTTCCTTTCTTTGTTTGTTTTAAAGTGAATGTCGAGTAGTTAGCAACAAATCTCAACTGAGCAAAGCGCTGGCAGGATGGGAAAGCTATACAGAGAGGAGCGGGGCACGGTCCCTGCCCTCAAGGGCTTATACTCTAGCAGGGGACAAAAGTCACCAAGGAAAACTGCCCGTGATAGGTTCAGGAGAGAGCTCACAGATGTGCCCCAGGAGCCATGCTACTTGTTCCTCCAGAAGGCTCAGGAGCCTGCAGCTTGCTGGCTTCCACAGAGCCCAACAAACCTAGGACCTGACAGGGTACCTGGGACACCTCCTTCCATCAGAGGAAGGAGAAGCTGGGCTGCTCGGGAGCATTTCCTTTGGAACTTAAGCTCTCACCAGAGCAGAGGGGACTCTGGCATTTGGCACCCAGGGCCCAAAGAGGGAAAGTGGAGGAAACTGTGGGCTGAAAAGGAAACAGGAGAGTGATGAAAGGCCCCTCTGTGGGCCTCCCAACCAGATGCCTCCTCCTAGTCAGGGGCCAAGGACTCCTTTGTCACAACTCCTGAAACTCCAGAATCCCAGCAAAGGTAAAAACCTGGGAGCATTTTCTGCTCCTCCTTTCCTTTGGCAGAATGAGTTAATCAGCCAGGGGTCAGAGGTCTGAAGCCTTCAGCTTCCCAGGAGTGTTGCTGCAGAGATGGCGGCTGCCTTATTTCTCTATCTTTGAGAAATCTTCTTGTCTAGGACCATGGGGAAGGTGGGAGGATGCTGCCACTGATAGGAAGGGAAACGAGGAAGATAAAGACAGAAGTCATTGACTAGAGACTAGGGAGAGAAGGGAAGGCATCTGATTTCAGACTCTTCCTCCAGCGGCTGGCATTCTTTCCACCAAACTCATATTCACTCATCTGCCGCCCAAGGAGACTATAAGTTCTTTCAAGGCAGAGACTATAATAAGGCCAGAGTTTAAAAGCCAGAAGAGACCCTAGAAGGTATTCTTGTCTCTTTTCCCCCAGTGCCTTGAAAATGATGGGCATTCACTATATAACGGTCGGACTGAATGGCCGCTGCCCTGCTGGCTCCTGGCAGACAGTCCACTTCCCACCTGTGAGCCTTTGAAATGCACTCCTGCCTGAATTTCACCATACACCAAGCACAGCTTTGGGGCTGCCTCTTACACAAGACTTCTTATTACTCTCACTTCCTCTTGAGATAATTTTTTATTCCTTTGCATTTATCTATATCTAGGCACTTGTATCTTCCCAGTAGAATGTGAGCTCCTTGAGAGCAGAAATCCTGTTCTGGGTCTTTCCATCCTTAGCAAAGACAGAGAGTGTTGCACATAGTAGGCACCATGCCTGTTGTCATCAGATGGATCCATTGCAATGAAGCGCAAGCCAATTCACCTTTGCAAATGGAGAGATAAAGCTGGTGATACAGACAAGCCCAGCATCGGCAAAGAGTTTGGCCACCTCGGCAATACGGCGAATGTTTTCTTCTCGGTCCCCAGCAGAGAAGCCAAGGTTTTTATTGAGACCATGGCGCACATTGTCCCCATCCAAGGAGTAGCAAGGGATGGCACGGGACACCAGGTATTCTTCTAGGGCAAAGCTGATGGTTGTTTTTCCAGCACCAGAGAGACCTGTTTGGGAGCAGAGGCAGGTTAGCTGGAAGCACCTCCTGAGACAAAAAGATGGGACTATTTAACCATAATTAACCAGCCATTAGCCAAAGCAAGCTCATTCAACAGTTAGCTGGGCCCACTCCACCCCCAGAGCATCTGACGCCTTCACACTGACTCTGAAAGCCCTGACTGAGCAGGAATGCCTCAGAGATCCCTGACTCCTGGGACAGGGTCCCAGGACTTCCTGAGCACCCTTCCCTCACCAGGGCCTGGCCCAGGGCATTGGGTGTGCTTAAGAAATTCATGGTTGATTGGTTGATTAAATCGCTGAATCTAGGTTACCCTTTCCTTTAGAGATGAGGGTATGGGGGATCAGATAAGGCAAGCCACATGAGTAATAAATGAGGTGTGGGCAGTCAAGGGTTCTAAGCCAGGCTCTTCTGATGCCCACACCAGGTTGCTCAGGGAGTAGCTGCTGGTCTGGCTTCTGAGGAATGGAGAGGGCATGAAGGGCAGCGATGAATATAAGAATCCAAAGGTAGATTAGAACCAGGTTGAGGAAGATCTTAAATGCCAGGCTGAGGAACTTGCAAGATGACTCCATAGGGCATAGAGCACAGGGCATGGGACCAGGAAGATGAATCTTCCCGAGTTCAAACTCAGCTTCAGACATTTACTAGCCATGTGATCCTAGACAAGTCACTTAATCCTGTTTGCCTCAGTTTCCTCATCTATAAAATGAGCTGGAAAAGGAAGTTGCAAACCACTCCAGTGTCTTTTTTAAGAAAACCCCAAATGGGGCCATGAAGAGTCAGACTCAGATGAAACAACTCAACAACCACAAGCAAATGGGTGCCAGTGATGATTTTGGGAGGATGGGGTTTTAGGTGCCTCTGAATAGGCCCAACTCCCATTTATAGATATGCTTGAAGCACTTTCCTCACCACAAGCCTTTGAGGCAATAGCATCACCTGAAAGCCAGAACCACCATCACCATGGGAAGACTTGGGCAAAACAGGGCACTGGGAGAGGAAGGGGCATGGAGTAGCCCTGGGTGTGGAAGAACCAGGTGAAGGAATGCCAGAACAGGGGAAGAAGGAGAACACGTTCCTACCTGTTTGCTCTAGAATTGCCTTGAAGCTTGTAGCTGCATGCCAGACAGGCCTGCTAAGTGGATTATATAATAACTTAAATTGGCAGGTTTTTACATATTGGCTTGTGTGCACTTGATAAGCTAGATACAAAAATGAGCTCTAGTCTCCAGTTTGCACCAGGGAACTCACATCCCTGCGACCCCAAGGAAGCTCTTCCTTCCTTAGACCTATTGTGTTCAGTCATTTCTGTCATGTCCGATAATTTGCCATTTCCTTCAACTCATTTTGCAGATGAGGAAATTGAGGCAAACAGGGTTAAGTGACTTGCCCAGGGTCACATAGCTAGCATCAGAGGCCAGATTTGAACTCAGGTCTTCTTGACTCCAAGCCTGGCACTTATCCACTGTGCCACCTAGCTGTTCCCTTAAACCCATTATATCATGGTAAAGAGCACCAGACAGGAGTCCTGGGTTCAAGTTTTGGCTGTGCCAAAACCCAGGTACATGTGCTCAGGAAGGTACATTTCTTCTCTGGGGCTTCACTTTCCTCAGGAGGTAAACTCCAGGATCACAAGGATCTTTTTTTGGCTCTAACATTCGGAGATTCTCTGAAACCTAAAGCAGAGGGTGTGAGCAGCAGCGGACCACCACCAGAAACCATTCTCTGGCCATCATTAGCTTCCAGCTTCCCAGAAGAAAGGAAACTCTGAGAGGGCAAGCACTATTTTCTTGTCTTTGTAATCTCCAGTGCTTGGCATGATGCCTTGGCACACGGCAGTCAATCCAGTTCAATTCAATAAGTATTTAAATGCCTACTATGTTCCAGGCACTGGGGAAACAAGGAGAAAAATGAAGCCATCTCTACCTTCTGGGGGTTGCTATTTACAGCCCTGGATCGAATCCTGGCACTGTGGCTGACCGCTTGTATTGCTTAATAAATGTTTTTTGAACTGAGCTGAGGTATGTAATATCCGTACATACAAGGAGAGAGAACTGGGCAAAATGTAAGCTGCTGGTACATTTCTTGTTTGTAAATCATTTCATGCCAAGCGTAACATGCTTTTACATCCTTGATATGAATGTCTTTCAGAACACTGGGTGCCATGAAACAGCGGTTAGATCATCAGACAAATGACTAAAAGAGTACCCTGGCCATCCCAAAGGGCAAGGACTGGATTTGGGCAAGAAAGAAGGCAAAGAGTGTCTAGTTTGGCCCCCTCAGCACACCCCAAGAGCAACAGAGAATCTCCTTGAAGACTCACCAGGAGGAGCACCCACCACCTCCCCAGGCCACCATTCTTCTTTTGGACAAGTCGATTCTTCTCTAAATTAAGCCTAAACGTGTCTCTCTACAGTTTTTCTCCATTGTTCATTGTTCTCCCTTCAGAAGCCAAGTGGCTGAGCTGAGGCTGACAAAGTGCCTCCCACCTCCCCCCAGCCCCCATCCCGAGCTAGCATGGAGTTTATCTGAGCTAATGTCTTCAGGCATCTTTAACTGCTTTAGACAAATGGCCACACCAACTTTCAATGACAAGACTGGCTGGCTTACCTGTTAACCACACTGTACAGCCTCGAAATCCTCCTCTGGTCCCAACAACCTGGCCTCTCTTATTTCTACTCACATGGTGAGCTTGGTAGACCACATTCGTGGATTTCTGTTGGACATCCTGCAAGATGAAACATCACATTTTTAGGGTTAATGAAACATGGTTTTGTCCCTTATGGAAACACAGCAAAACATAATACAATCAAAATTCATTGATGGGATTTGGTGATCTCTTCTCTCTGTACTGGCCGACTGACCTCCAGCTGGTGTGAGATATATCACTAACTCCCTTTGTAAGGGAAGAGATGTCTTAGAGAATGCAATTCTAAGCAGTCCCATGTGTCTTGGGTGCCATATTGCCATCTGGGGCCAAGGGCACGTCTGGGGTTTGTCTGCCTAACCCATGATGGACATTGGGGGCTCTTTATTCCCTCGGTGTGTATGTATTCAATTCACACAACTCTACAAAATCTAGAGAGAGTAAAATGAGAAAGAGCTGCTGAGGCTTGGCAGCCCTTAGCAGAGAGCTAAGATATGGTTCTTTGGAGATGGACTCACCACTGTCTTGAGCACAGCTGGAAGAACCAAATTAAGCTGCAGCTAAAGTCACCCTAAGTAAAGGATTTGAGTCAGTGACAGGGTCCTAGTCAGGAGCCAGACAAGGGGGAGTCTGAGATTTGGGAGAAAGGTGTTTCTTGAAAGAAACCCCACGTTGAGACATATAAGTAACACCTAAAAGACAAAAGAACTCAAGTGAATTGCTGTAAACAATCTTGGTTCCAGGGAATGAGACAAAACGCACATCTCTCATTTTGTCAGGGACATGCTGACCATAAGATCAGGTCACTGCATGGACAGTCAAATCCTAGTGGCTTTGTCAATCAGTTTTGCTTAAATGTTTTTCTTGGTTACTATGGAGAGTTAAATGAGGGCATGGAGGAGTAGGGGGGAAATATCAGGAGATGGGACGGTATTAAAATAAAATACAAAAAGAATTCTGAAAAAAAGAGAGGAAAAAAGGAAGGAAGGGAAGGAAGGAAGGAAGGAAGGAAGGAAGGAAGGAAGGAAGGAAGGAAGGGAGGGAGGAAGAAAGTGAGGGAGGGAGAGAGGAAGGAAGGATCTCCCAGTGACCCTTTGTACTCTGGGTACAATACTGTCATTCCTAAAGGAAGTCTAGATCAGTGGCGTCAAACTCAAATAGAAACAGATCATACACAAGGATCCCCATGGGAAGCACATTGACTTAGAAAACCACATGTTCACATTATCTCTGTTACATTTTTCACCTAACCCTGAGATCTCCAGTTCATAAGCTTCTCTTGTCCAGCTCCAGGTCCCTCCATCTCATTTCCCAGTTCTTTCCACTTCATGCCGCCGTGCTGTATGCTTGGAACTGTCTAGCCACCCCCCCCCCACACACACACACACTCACACATGCTGTCTCCAGCATGAGAATATAAGCTCCTGGAGGGCAGGAGCTGTCTTACTTCAGACTGGATACCCAGTGTTTCACAACATGCTTGGCATAGAGAAAGCATTTAGTAAGTGCTCGACCATCTCTCTGTATGTCTTCTGCTTTTTCTCTCTCAATTGTCTCTCTATCCTTCTATCTGTTTATCTTTCTACCTTCCTAATTACTCAAAAATCTTCCATAGTTTCCAGTTCCCTTTAGGACGAAATGGGAATCCCTTGGCCTGGAATCTGAAGGCTTGTGCCTTCTCTCTCATTTCCAGGATGATTTCCTCTCACTCTCTTTTGGGCACTCTATGTCTTGGCAAACACGCCTGTTTGCTGTCCCTTTCCCTCTATGTCCTGTCTCCCCTTAGGGCTCTGGACAGGCTGGCTCTCATGCCTGGAAGGCACCTTCTCCTCACATGTGCCTCTGGTGGGCGAGGCCCTGTGAGAAGCCGCTCCTCATCTCGCTAGTGGGCTCTCCTACCTGAAGTGACTTTGGATTTACTTCTATTTGTTACCTTAAAGTTGTGTTACCTCATGGAGTGGAAGCTTTCTGAGGGCAGAGATCACTCCTTTTTGGTATCCCTAGTGCCTAATTGGGGGCCTAACTCATGGTCGAAAACTAATCTGTGTTTATA
This sequence comes from Pseudochirops cupreus, assembly GCA_028627135.1. Lineage (NCBI taxonomy): Eukaryota > Metazoa > Chordata > Mammalia > Diprotodontia > Pseudocheiridae > Pseudochirops > Pseudochirops cupreus. The sequence goes on along the minus strand of CM053582.1, from coordinate 568,994,901 downwards.
GAACTGCACTGAGCACTAGCTGATCTACACAAGGGCAGGAAGCTTGGCGAAATGTTTTTCATCCATTCTCTAAATTCCTTCCCAGCCCTCAGACACCTGGCCTCGCCACAAGCCTATGGTGCAAGGACTAGAGACCAGAACTGCCATTTTGGTTTGAGGGCCAGACTTGGGGTATCTCTAGGGCAGGGAACTCCCAGTTCAGGCACTTCCTCTCCCAAGGCAGATCTGCGCCCACCCCCAGTCAGGTGACTTGCCCAGGGTCATCCTGACTCTGAGGTTCCATTTTGGCCTCCCAGGATCCATATTTTGTGGAAGAGGAAATGAATACTTGTGGAGATTGGGTGCCCTACCTGGGTCACACAGCTAGTCAGGGTCAACTAGAAGGTAGATTTCAATGGGGTTCTAGGTCCAAAGTGCTTCCCACTACCCTGGGTTGCCTCTCAGTCATCAAAGGGAGTCAGCTTGGAGAGATCCAAGATACTCCCTGAAGGTTCAGTGAAGGCAGCAGTGGCACCAAGACTCATCAGAGTCCATCTAACCTAGGACTGTCCCTACCAGCACAGCCTCACTTCCATCCCTCAGCACTGGACTTGAGATGCCACCAATCTAGGCCTCCCTTCTCCTTATGCCCATCCTGGAATCTCATGCCAAGGATCTCCAGTTTTCCTGCTATTCCATCTTTGATAATGCCCTCTTGGGCCTCCGGCTCTTTCCAGCTAATGACTTCCTCCCCCCTACTTCCCATGGAAGGAGCTGGGGGTGTCAGTATACACGCCCTCACATGACCCCTGCCTGAGACCTCCCCAGGTGCCTGGACTGCACAGAGAACCAGAGATGCAAAGATTGTCCATTATTTTCATGGAGAAAAGCTTTCTATGGATTTACTGATACAGCCCTAGTATAACAGAAGACAGCTGGATTCCAAGTTTGAGGCCCTGGGTTTGGATCTCAGCTATGTCCCCTTCTTGCCTGTGTGACCTTGGGCTAGTCACCTGTCTTTGGGGCCCTTTCAGCTCTGAATCTATGACCCTCTGACTTGGGCTGTGTTTGAATCCTACCTCCCTGAGTGGTCTTGGAAAGTTACTTCCCCTCTCTGGGACTCATTTTCCTCATCTGTAAAAATTGTGGGTTAGATTAGTTAACCTCTAAAGTCTGTTCCAAATCTCTGACTCTGCCAGAGTCAGTGTGTTCCAGAGGGGTAGGCTCTGGGCTTGGCCACATTTGGGATTCCCCAGGCTTTGGGAAGGAGTTCCAATCACAAGAAGGGAGCCTGGCCTCCCAGAAGCTTCTCTGCACACCTCTCAGCCAAGGCCTCCACTTAGAACTCTCCCTCTCTTTCACTCTTTACCCATGACTCTGTCCAAAGGAAGGGCACTTCATGCTCAGTATTGCTCCTGGCAAGGACCAAAGAAGGAGCCGTTTCTGGGAAGGTAAAGGTCCCCACATTGGGGGCTGCCCAGGGGAGATACAGGCAGGAGGGGCCTGCTCCAGGCCTTAAGGGCAGGCTGGCTCCTGGCTTCCTCAAACCTGGACATTGCTTTCTCCCCACTGATTCATGAGCTACAGGAAGAGACCCAGGATAAGCCAGATCTCTACTTACCTTCTGCAGCAACTTGGGTTGAGTTTTTGCTAACTGGCTTTTATTCATGTCCGGGGGCTTTTCATCCCCCTGAAAAGAGTCCAGCCAAGAACTACTCATGTTTTAGAAAGGGATCCAGGAGGAGGTGGGCTGGAGTCCCATCTCTGACACATGCCTACTGTGTGACTCAGGGTGTCACCTTCTCACATTCTAGGCAACTCTCTAGGACAGGGGTGGGAAACCTATGGCCTTGAGGTCACGTGTGGACCTCTAGGTCCCCAAGTGCGGCCCTTTGACTGAGTCCAAGTTTTACAGAACAAATTCTTTTATTCTGTGAAGTTTAGATTCAGTCAAAGGGTCACACTTGAGGACCTAGAGGGCCACATGTGGCCTCAAGGCCCGGGGTTTCCCACCCCTGCTCTAGGACTATGATTACAGAGAAGGGCTCCCCCCCACCACCTCACGAGAAGGCATCTCTTCATCCCGGACTTCCCCAGACCAAAGAAATGCTGGTCTGGTCCCTTTCCCTCCACTCAGTTGATCCCTTACACCTGGGCTTGGTCTTGCAATCATTGAGATGGGCCTGATGTTTCTGTAGGAGCCACAAGATGGAAGGCCCTGATGGTGCTGGATGGCAGCAAAGTAGACACGAGGAGAACAGGCAGCAGAGCCGAGCTCCAGGCCCCCTCCTGTCTCAGTGGGCTCCTGTCCTCTTACTTCAAAGGCCCTCAGACAGAAATGGCCATTCTCTGGCTCCTTGTGGTTTCTAGACTGGAAATCATACAGGGAGCTCAGATCAGTGCTTGGGGGGTCAGCCCATCCTCTGGAGGCTCATTTGCATGGACCATCCTCGGGACAAGGAGGCAGGCAGGACTTTGTCCAATACGGTCTGGATTATAATTCTTGGTTATTATTATCCTAGAGCCACCAAAAGGACAAGGGGAAGGCTGGAGCACCCTGGGCAAACCCTCCATGGGAGCTTTCTCAAAAGATCCGGATGAAGGCTTTGATGGGCCCAGCCGGAGGTGGTAGAGGGGCTGCTCACCCATGGGTGCCACAGAGACTGTGATCTCTTCAGCAGTTACGTAAGCCCCAGGCAGCATTAGCATTGGTGGCTGCCCCAGAGAGGAGGAGGAGGAGGAGGGGGAGGAGGAGGGGGAGGGGGAGGAGGGGGAGGGGAAGGAGGAAGTGAAGGAGGAGGAGGGGGAGTAAGGGATTGTTCGGTCGGTTTCTTTTCTTTCTTTTCACTCTATTTTTTTCCTTTTTAGGCAAACTATTTGGTTACTCATCTACGGCCAGCTGGGCCACAAAAACAAGCTGATCTCTGCACAGTGTCCAGTCTGACAAGGATTGTGGCCGCCAGAAACGTTCTGTTTCTCGGCCAAAGCCTCACCCTCTGGGTGCACATCCTGTTGTGAACACATTGGAACAGAAAGGTCAGCAGAAAGATGCTGTCTCCCGATGGAAGATCAGACTCTGTCTATTAAACCTTCATAGCCCCCCTTCTCTGCCTATGGCCTTGGGGCTGTAATGGGAACAGCACTGCTTACCCAGGATTATGACATTCAGAATTATTTATTGTGTGTGCTGAGGGCTGGAGACAGCAAAAGCTGGTCCCTTCCTTCAAGGAGCTCACATTCCAATGGGGAAGACAGAGCTTGCCCACAGCTAGAGAGAGAGAGAGAGAATCTGCGCAGTATAAATGGAATGGAGCGGTAGGGGCAAGGCACTGGCAGTGGGGTGAGGAAGGAGGAGCCTTCTGCACAGGGTGGATTGGAGTGGAGTCTTCATGGAAGCTGAGAGGCAGAGGTGAGGAAGGAGGGCACACTAGGCATGTGGGATGAAGAGGGGCAAAGGCACAGAGATGGGAAATGGAGAGGCATGTGCAACAGAGAGCCAGGAGAGCAGGGTAGCTAGATCAGAGAAAGTGTGGAGGGAAGCTAAGGGTGAGAAGACCAGCAAAAGAAGAGGCAGGATAGAAACCAGTAAGTTCAGCAAGGGGATTGCGTAAAAATGGAGAGCTGTGAGGTGGCACCTTCAATAGCTGATGCCCAAACTCTTCCTTGGCCTCTCTCTACTTGGATTTATCAAAGCCCAGTTTTTCTGGGGACTGCAGTTACTCTGTGGTATCCTGGGATTTCCCTGTCTCACTTCAAGTAAATGAGGGGGCATCATGGGTTCCTTGTCTGGGATCTGCGCAGTTATATTACACGGGCATTACTGCAGGAACAGAAGAGCACAGGCGGAACCCTATGAAGAGGCAACTGTCTCTTAGGAGGCTGGAGCCACAGCCACTGGAGACCCAGAAGAGAAGAGCTCTTGGTATTTTCAAATGCTTCAACATCTGGAACAGACATGACTTTCTTAATGGGAAATGGGGACATTAGAGAATATGTGTTACTATTGGCTTTGCCACCTCCAACTGACAGCTGAGACCCCCTAGATGTGTTAGGGGCAGGAGCTGAGCTCAACAGCTTCATGGTCCAGATCAGTTCTCTATGCACAACACCACTTTCAAACTCTGGGAGCATCTATCTATTATCGATCCATCTATCGACCAACTGATTTATCAATCGATTGATCTATTAATCTATCCATCTATTATCTATCTCCGCTGTCTATCATTCCTTCAATAATCTTCATCTATCCTCTATCATTCTATTTATCTTTCAGTCCATCCATTTGTCTGTCTCTCTTTATCTGTCTGTCAGTCTGTCTATCTATGTCAATATTTAAGCATTAAGCAATGCAGAGCTGCTCTATCTTCAGTCCACACCTTTAGCTGCTTCCTTGCTCCTTTCTAAACATGACGCTCAGTCTGGATGCCAAGGCTGCTTTAGGGACCCGCCCTGGAATAGCCCAACACGATGCCCTGTACATGGAAGATGGAAGACGTGCCCCACAAATCTCTTTTATAGCTGCCATTTAACCCTTTGAGCTTTCACAAATCACATCCCAGATGTCCCAAGCTGGTGATGAGTCTCACTCCCTAAGGTCCCAAACCTGAAACCAAGAGATCACTGCCCTTCCACCAGACTCTGCCCAGTGGCTAGAAGCTCTCTCCTCTCCCCAAAATGCTCTGCTCTCCTGTTTCCTCAGCTGACCCATTTCTCTGGTCTTAAATGAAAAGTAGGAGGTGTGCTCTACTCTTCTCTATGCCCTCGCATTCCCCAGGAGGTCTGAGACATAGTTTAGCACTCTGGACTGTTCTCAGACAGCGTACAAGGCCAGCAGATGCTGGAGGAAGATAAGTTTTTTTTCTACAAGGTTAGATGGACAAAAAGGACTCCTCCCCACCAAGAAAATACCAAATTCCCAGTGGGCTTGGGATTTAATCTTGCCTAGGGATGATGATGCGTCTAGAGCAGGAAAACAACCTGAGAAAAGGCAGAAAACCCATTCCAAACCACAGAAACATTCAAGACATTTTGAGAACGAATTTGGAAAGGGTATAAACATACTTGGCAATGATCTCTATGCAGCTGGTAATTCTAACCCTAACTCTAAGAGAAAAATAGTCTCATTTTTCTTCAAAGAAAATAATGTGTCTGTGGCAAAGATGTTATGATGTTTGCACACTGGTATTATGGACCAGAAGGGCTAGGGCCTTCTCCCCTTCCAACCACTTAACTTTCCTACCTCTAACAGCAGATCCTCTTGAAAAAATAATTAATGTTTTACTTATTTTTATTAACATATCTATCACTGCTCAATGGAAGCTCCACCTCTCTGAAAAGAATCACTCCTCATAAAAAGAACAGCCAAGAAAAAGTTACCCAGAAAATCGGCTGCCATGCCTGAGGGCATCCTCAATCTGCACCTGTATTCTACCACCCCAATTCTGGTAGGTTTTCCAACTGGTACAACTTGAGGTGGTGGGGAGGGCAGCTAGGTAGCACAGTGAATAGAGCACTGGCCCTGGAGTCAGGAGGACCTGAGTTCAAATCTGGCCTCAGGCACTTGACACACTTACTAGCGGAGTGACCTCAGGCAAGTCACCTAACCCCAAATGCCCTGCTTTCCCCCTCCAAAAAGACAGAAAAAAAATACTAACTTTGGGTAGGGGTGGAGGTGGGGAGCAGGAAGGGATTCTCCAGGGAAGTTCATGAGAATGAGAGAGACAGAGACAGAGAGAAGGAGAAAAGGAGGAAGAAGAAGAGGAGGGGGAGGAAGCAAAGAGGGAGGGTTTTCAGTTGTCTCAGGAAAAGCCGTGGTGTCCATCTGGCTCTACATCTAGGGACTCCTCCCAGCTGCTGGGCCTGCAGGCATGGGTCAGATGTTTGAGACCAGGTTAGGCTTGGTTTCTGGAGGCCAGTGATGTTCTTTTGCTTACTGTGAGGTCAGAGTCACTCCCTGGTGGGGCTTGCCAGGGGAAAAGCACATCTCAGAGCCTGGGTGCTTTGAGTGGGTTTGGGGTGTGGGAGGCAGGAAATCAGGGGGAGTAGACTGGTCCTATTCTAATAAGGTGTCTTACACCCCCAGGAGGCGGGCTCCTCAATCATCTCCCACCAGGCTGAGCTTCTGCTGCTGCTGCTGCTGCTTCTTGGTCTTCTTCTTGGTCTTCTTGTTCTTGTTCTTCTTGTTCTTGTTCTTCTTCTTTTCCTTCTTCTTCTTCTTCTTCTTCTTCTTCTTCTTCTTCTTCTTCTTCTTCTTCTTCTTCTTTCAGGGCAGGCAAAGCAATTGGGGTTAAGTGATTTGCCCAAGGTCACACAGCCAGTAAGTGTGTCAAGTGTCTGAGGCTGGATTTGAACCCAGGTCCTCCTGATTCCAGGGCCACTGCACCACCTAGCCGCCCTCAGGCAGAGCTTCTTGAACTGCCAGACTCCATCCTCCACACACCCTCCATCTTTGTGTTTCTCTGCCTCCTCAGTTCAACTCCATGTAAAATGCCAAAGACTTTATTGGGTGTCCACGGGCAAGATTCTTTCTGCCTAGAATAGTGTTCTTCCTCTTTACCTGCTGAAATCCTGAACCATCGCACAAAGCCCAGCTCCCCATCAGAAATGTTCTTCTTCCTCCCATGCTCACCCAGAGTCTTCCAGCTGTGTTCTGTTTGGTACCATTTTGACAGGCCTAGAAGTGGAGACCACAGACCGCTCCTCATCTCTCAGAATTTTCCCCGTGGACCTGGATGATGATGATGATGATGATTTAAAGAGACCAACAGGTAACCCAGGGGTGCCAAGAGTCACCCATGGCCCCCTCATCATCAGTCTGATCTGTCTCCCTGATTTGCAATGTTCTCTCTCTTCATCACTGCCTCCTGGCTTCCTCCAAGTCCCACATGAAATCCCACCACCTTCTGCAAGAAGCCTTTCCCAGTCCCCATTAATGTTAGTGCCTTCCCTTTCTTGGTGATCTCCAACTTAGCCTGTGTGTATCATCCCCTCCTTCTGGGACTGAGACCGAGAACAGGATGTTTCTTGCCTCTCTTTGCATCTGCAGTGCTTAGAATGGTGCCTGGCACATCAAAGGTCCTCAATAAATGCTTGATGCTGTATTGATCTCTAACTGCCACCATCTCCCCATCCCCTGGAGGCAGGAGGAAAGGACCGAGCAGGGATGAAACAGGACAGTTGGTGGCAAAGGACTCGGGAGTTGTTGGGCCTGTTGGGCCCCAGTAGTCACAGCCCAAAGGAGATGATGTGGCCACAGAAGAGTTGAGTGCTTCCATAAGGTGAGCATAAAGGGTCAAGACTGAATCAGGAAATTCCAGGAGAGCCAGTGGGGGTGGAGGGATGGACTCGACATCATCCTGTTTTTACAATCTGAGGCAAACACTTTGTATAGGAGCCTAGTGTTAGACAGAAATCAACAAGCATTTCCCCCTCCAGGTCTTTTGAAGACAATGCCTTGGCAGAGCTGGGCTGTCTACACATACACACAGAGAGAATCTTGGAGCAGGCAGCAAGGGGCAGCTGATGAAACCACTGAGGTGGTCGCTATGGCAAAGCGCCACCTTGTGGGCAATACTATAAACTCTGTTCCAGACTGGTTCAGACTAAAGAGGAAGCCAGTCTTTCTGTGGGCCTAAGGAAGGCAGGACCCCTGGTCAGTGGTGGCTGTCATTGCTGCTCTAACTCTCCCCGAGTGTACATACAGCACAGCCCTTTGTAACAGACATTTCTTTAATGTTTTTTGAAATATTTTTAAATGTATTTTTCTCAAATTACAAGTAAAAACAACTTTATCATTCTTTTTTAAAATTAATTTTGAGTCTATATAGTGTTATAAGGCACACAAGGAGCTGCACATACATTATTTCATTTTCATTTGAGACTCTGAGATGTAAATAGTATAGATATTATTATCCCCATTTACCACTGAAAAAACTTAGGCTCCAGCAGTAAAAGGACTGATCTGTTGTCAGATATCCAGGAGGTGTCATTATCACCACTATTATTTGACAGTAGTGTTAGAAATGTTAGCTATAACAGGACTAAAAGAAAAGAAACTGGGGGAACAAATATTGTCAAAGAAGAAATAAAATGATCACTTTTTCCAGATGATATTATGGTCTCACCTAGAAGAACCCTAGCGAGTCAAGTCAAATTACCGAAACAATTATCAGATTAGTAGGGTACAACCTAATGTACACAAGTCACAAGCCTGCCTATATTCTGCCAGCAAAATCCAGAATTAGGAGACAGAAAGAAAAATCTCATTCAGAAGCACTACAAAATGTATAAGATATTTAGAAGTTCATCTATAAAGATCCACACAAACTGTATGAATGCAGGTCAAGTCAACAAGCATTTATCAAGGACCTGCCAAGGGCTATTCACTGTGTTCAGTGATGTGAATACAAAGAAAAGGAAAAAAGTCCCAACTTTCAAGGAGCTAATGGTTTAATGGAGGAGGCAACACTAGAAAACAACTATGTACAAACAAGATATATTCAGGCTAACTTGGAGTTAATCTCAGAAGAAAGGCACTAAGTGCCATTGAGGAGAATCAGGAAAGACTTCTTACAGATGGTAGGATTTTAGCTGGGACTTGAAGGAAGCCAGAGAAGCCAGAAGACAGAGGTGAGGAAGGGGAGGATCCTAGGCATGAGGGGTCAGCCAGGAATATGCACAAACTTGGGAGATGTAGCATTGTGTTGAGGGCCAACAAAGAGGTCAATGTCACTGGATGGCAAAGGGAATTAATGTATAATAAGACTGGAAGGATATAAAAGGGCCAGGAATAAAACTACAAAACATTCTTTATAGCGAAGACAGATCTAAATAAGTGGACAAGTATTAATTGTTTATGGTTGGGCTGTGCCAATATAATTAAAATGATGTTAATTTATTTATTCGGTATCACACCAATCAAACTCCCAAAAGATCATTTTAGAAAGCTAGAAAAAAATAATAATAAAATTCATCTGGAAGAACAAAAGAGAAATGATGAGGAAAAAGTGGAAAGGAAGGGAGCCTAGTAGTAGTCGATCTCACAGTACCCTGCAAATCAGTAATTATCAAAATTATTTGGTTCTGGCTAAAAAATAGAAAAGTCAAACCAGTTGAACAAAGTTGCACAAACATCAGAAGCAATTGAATATAGTAGCTCTGGACCTACACAGTTAAGGCTAAAACAGCCCCTGCCCTCAGGGCACTCCTATTCCAATGGGGAAAAACAACAGGCAGATAATGAAGTACATACGAGTTACATACAGTCCCACCCCCCTTATTCCCAGACCCTTCTTAGCTCACATCTGCACTCTTGCAAAAACTTCAGAGCAACCCTGGAGCCTCTGCCCTGCTTGGCTGACTTGAGCCTACCCCATCTCTACTGCACTGTAGAGCTGCTGCCAGCTTACGGGTCACCAGATACCCCCTTCAGTGTGTGACTTCATGCTTTATACAGTCAGTAGGGAAGAAGCTGGCAAGGACAGACTTGTTCTTCTAAACTTTAACACATATTTTAAAAGGCTGGGGCCCCAAAATATCAAAACCAAGAGAAAATGGAACAGTGTGCTTCTCCCCAATGTGAAGCGGGTGGAGAAGCACAGTATATCTTTACTATTGAAGCAATAGAACTTAGAAGGCAAAGGGTGATGAAGAACCAAGTAATGATTTTTAAAGCTTACTCTAACTGAGATAAAGAGAACAGAGTCAGAATGTGTGTGTGTTCTTAAAAAGTCCCCCTAACCTATGTGTACAGTGTCCAATCTCTAATGGACATGCAGGCAGAAACTGATAACTCATATATTCAGCAAAAACTCAAAAAACATCCCACCTCATTAATGATTACCAAAATTGAAAGCAAGACAAACAGCGCACACTCATTCACACCCATTCATCTGTCAAAACTAGACCAAAATAGTAAACAGGGTCCCTGTTGGCATGGGGTTGGCATCTGGTTTTGGCAACAATATTGATCAAAGTGACCTTTCTGAAAATATGTACCAAGAACATTCCTGGCTTTGGGAGCCAAGAATCTTCCTATTATCAAGGTAGCAAAGGAAGTCATTACCTGGGGGGG
>CM053582.1:568939879-568984350 GCA_028627135.1 Pseudochirops cupreus | reverse complement strand
AAGAGAGAGGAGAGAGAGGCAGAGAGACAGAGAGGAGAGAGAGAGAGAGAGAGAGAGAGAGAGAGAGAGAGAGAGGTACAGAGAGACAAAGAAAGAGACAGAGAAAGGAGAGACAGAGAGGAGAGAGAGAGAGAGAGAGAGAAGAGAGGGAGGTAGAGAGAGACAAAGAAAGAGACAGAGAAAGTAGAGACAGAGAGAGAGGAGAGAGAGGAATGACTTATTTGCAGATATCTGCAGCTATGTTATATGCAATATCAAAACAAAAGAAGGCAAAACTAGAAATAATCCAACAGCTAGGAGATGGTGAAACGGACTATGGGTGATATGAAATTTAAAAAATGAAGACTAAATAAATCTGGATATATCTCTTTGGAAACCCCAGGAGTGCTAAAGATATAAATTATACACTACTTTTTCCATAAGGAAAAATTATTTAGATTTGTATTTTAAGTAAGTATCTATTTTTATGCATGTACATACACATATAAATAAATACACTTAGGCAAGTGTGTATCTCTCTTAAGGATAGAAGGAGTTATAAAGTAAGTTTGTAAAGATAGTTACTGATATCTCTATGCTCATGTTTTGCTACAAAAGTCAATTAAACAAACAATTAAAAAAGAACCCCCAAAATAAACCTCAACCTTGAATGGCTCCTCATTGCCTAGTTAACATGCCTGGGTGACTACTGAAGATTTCCTAACATCTGACTTCACAATTCTAAAAACCACAGGGATGTTTCTCAGAAAACATAGCTTGTTTGGTTTTTTTTTAGTCCACAAGTGAGAAACCTGGTAATCATTGAAGAGGTGAGACTTTGCTTTGCTGATTCACTTTCCAGTGGCTCAAACCAAGTATTTAGAGGTACAGAGTTAAAGTCATATAGAAATAATGAGGAGTGGCTAGGTGGTGAAGTAAATAGAGCATTGGCCCTGGAGTCAGGAGGACCTGAGTTCAAATGTAACCTCAGATACTTAACACTTACTAGCCATGTGATCTTGGGCAAGTCACTTAACCCCAACTGCCCTGCCTTCCCCCCTCCAAAGAGAGAGATAGAGACAGAGACAGAGAGAGGGAGAGAGAAACAGAGAGAAGTGAGGGAGAGAGAGAGAGAGAAAGAGAGAGAGAGAGAGAGAGAGGGAGGAAGAGAGGGAGGGAGGGAAGGAGAGAGAGAGAGAGGGAGGGAGGGAGAGAGAGAGAGAAAGAGAGAAGAAAAGATATAATGAGCTGGGCACAGGAGAGGGGGAAAAACTAATCCTTGCCCATCTCATTTCTCTCTGCTCCCCAACGTGAATTATCCACCTTTGCATGCTTAGTCTACTCCATGTTTTCTAAAAAACACCGTCTCCATCCAGCTTCCAAGTCTTGACTCGTGTGCTTTTTGCCAAGATTTCCCTCATTCTTCCTTTCCTCCTGGCTCCAGATCCACTGATGCCCAGACCAGCCTTGGTCTCCATGAAGCCTTCCCCGACCACCACAGCCCCCAGTGACCTCTCCTATAGGACTTAGTGGATAGAGACTGGATTGCTGGTATTTTAGCATTTCCTTAATTATACTGAAATGTAACATTTGCTATTTTATCTAACAGCTTCTTTTTGATTGTGACCTTATCCACCTACAGACACAGATCTCACCCAAGATGGCTGCGTGAGGAGCTGTGCACAGCTGCCACATGTGGTTGGCATCACTTTCTATACTTCTGTTTTCTTCTAAAAATGTTTTATTGGCCCTTTTTTTCACATATTGATTACTCCTTGTGTCTTCCCAGCTCACTCTGCCCAAGACAGATTGTCCCTATATCTAGTCAAGTCAAACAAACAAAAAGCCCATTGGCCATGTCTGAGAAGTCGTCTGTCTGTCTCCCCAAAACACCACTGGCTCTTCCTAGGCAGGAGCAGGTCTGTTCGGCTTCCCATCTTCCCTCATACCAAACCAGCCAGTACTCAGTACAGAACTTCCATAATTGCTTTGTCCTGAGCCTGCTTTGATGTGTGATCTCATTCACTAGAGCTCTCCCAAGACCCTGACCCTTGGGACAATGCTCACCTGTGCCTCTCCCCTCCCCCATGCCATTTCTTGTGACGTTCAAAGGCAAGCTCTGATGTCAGGGCTGTTTATCCATCAGTCTCACTACATGACTAACCCCCCCCCCTCCTTTTCTGGCCCCACATTTCCTGATTCCCTTCACTTCCAATTCCAATAGGCCCATTCCATTTAACAAGAATTTATTAAAAGTGCACATCCCTATCATCCCTCACCTGTGGGTCTTCCCCAAGGTGGTGTCCCGGGGTCTCCCCTCCTTCTCCACATTCTCTCAGTAACTTCATCAGCTCCCTGGGTTTAACTGTCACCTCAATGCAGATGGCTTCCAGATGGCTAGCAGCTGATGTTCCCTCTGACCCTCACACATGAGGCTCTGTCTCTCCCACACACCTGGAATGCATTGCCACCTCATATCCACTTCACCTCATATCCACTTCACTCTTGGGCTGTTGCCAGTTGTCTTGACTTTTGTCCTGCAAATTGAACTTCAATGACTCAGGAAGAGAGAGGGACAGTGACTTTGGGCAACTCTCCCTCACTTCAAGTCATGTGCCCGTTAAGACTTTGCCCAACATGTCACTGGTCCTCTTTGAAAATGAAGGATGAAAACCACAGAACTGTCTTCCTTCAGACGTTACTCACACAATGCATACACAAAGCCTTGCCTCCAGCTGCCAGCACCCTCCCTCCCAAACTTCTCGCTGTTGAACTACTTTGTTTCGATTTGTATTCATCCACTTTATATCTGTGCTGTATTTTACACACACACACACACACACACACACACACACACACACACACACACACACACACACACATAGAAAGCTCCACATACTTGCTGATTGATGGATCCCAGTGTAGTGGGCACAATGCTAGCAGCTGGGAATTAAAACACACACAAAACAGAAAACAGCCGTCTGCCTTTGAAGATGGGGTGGAGATAGAGGTGCCTCCAGAGAGATCCCTGCAAAGATCATACAAAGTGATTTCAAAGGACAGTTGTGTCTAGGAGTGCAGGGGTGGGGGGGGGGAGTGAAAGGATCAGGAAAGGCTCAGGGTTCGAGGTGAGCCCTCAGTGGTGCCTGGGAGGAAGCCACTTTCTGAATGATGTCTGCCATGACTCTCCTTAGATACTGGCAAGATGCCACATAAGGTCTTCCTCTGCTTCCTACTGCTACATAAAGCCTTCTTCTCCCTTTGCAGTCACTTAGAATAACCATGCCAGCAAGTTTTATTTCAAACCAAGCCATTTTCTCTATGACTGGCATATACCATCTCAGCATGATCAATGTCTCAGTTGTGGCAACTTTTAAGAGTGATGGCACAAAGCTTGTGCCTTGTAGGAGGGGTCGCATCACTAACGGGCCATGTGAACATTTAGAAAAGAAGCCAACTGCCAGCCCCATTTTTGTGAAAGAACCTCTTAAAGTTACATCAAGGCAGAGGAAAGGCTTCAGCCTGGCTTGGCAAGCCTCCCAGTGCCAAGGCAGTCTTTGACAGTTGGCAAGTTGCAGGCTGCCAATGTCAAGGTGACTTCTGTCACCGAAACCCACGTCAACAGTGAACTTCAAGGCTATTGTTGAAGTTTGCTTTTCAAAAAACAACATGCAGGGCAGGACAGTGCAGTGGGAAAGGAGGAGGGGAAGAAGGCACAAGTATTTATTAAATGTTTAATCTGTACCAGAAGTTGTGCCAAAAAGCAAAGCAGTCTGCCCTTGAGGAGCTTCCACTCAAATGGAGGAAGATAACAAGCAAAAGGGACCTACAAAGGCAGCAGAAAATGAAGATGGGGCTGGATTTAGAATCAGAGAACCTGGGTTCAAAGCCCAGCTCTACCATTTCTGGGTATGAGGCCACGAACAAATCCCTTCCCCGATGTGGGTTTCCAATTCCTTCTCTATACAATGAAAGAGTTGGAATAGATGAACTCTGATCCCATGAACTGCACTTTCTGGGTCTCAGTTTCCTTAACTGTAAATGACACAGAGATGGGCTAGATGACCTCTCAAACCCTTTCTGGCTCTAAATCAGTGATCCCATGGAATCCTGCATGATCCTGTGGGATCCCGTGGGATCCTATGTCCACTTCATGGATCAGTCTTGCCCTCTATGTTGTTTTTTTTTTTTTACCATGCTTTAAATGTGACACTGATGGCTTTACATAATTTTCAGTTTCCATAAATGGAGCATAGATGGTCTCAAAGAAACCAGAGATGATTTAGGAAACTAGATGAAAAAACAAAGGTTCTCTGACACAAGGAATCTTGTATCTTGGAAAGGGCTTGACATACTGCACATTCTGAGGTTTACACGAGTAGAAAGAAGGTAGTTGTCGATGTTTTCCATCCTTTTTCTGGGACTCTGGGGAGCTAAACATTGAGGGAAAGCTCCCAAATCCATAACATAGTGTTTCCCCAAGTGACCTCCCACAATCCCCCCCCCCCCCCCCCAGTACTTTCCTATTGCTGTCCAGGGCACCGAGATCCTTTCAGTTCCTCAGGCTCACAAACCTGAGCTTATCCTCAGCTCCTCACTATCTCCACCTGGGCAATTTGCTATTAAGTCTTGTGATTTCTATCTTTCCAGTATCTCTCACTTGTGCCACCTTTTCTCCTCTGACACTACCACCATTCTAGTTCAGGGCTCCATCACCTCAGGCCTGGACTCTTCCAACAGGCTCCCAGGTGATCCCCTGACTCAAGTCCTCACTCCCGTCCATCCTCCACTCAGCTGCCAAAGTGACCTTCGTCAGTCACAGTCACAATCACCATATCATTCCTCTACTCAGTAAGTTCCAGTGGTTCCTTATTAGGGTCAATATTAGGATCAAATAGAAAAGCCCATGGGGCTTTATAAGCCCTTGATTACCTGGCTCCTTGCCATCTTTCCAGTTTTCTTCTTATACCTCACTCCCTCCCATGTGCCTTAAGTGACACCAACCTCCTTGCTGTTCCTTACACAAGACACTCCTTCTCTTGACTCTGGGGATCTTCACTAGTTGTCCCCATTTCTAGAATACTCTTCCTCCTTTTCTTTGCCTCCTGGCCTCTCTGTCTTCCTTAAAATACCACCTTCTGCAAGAAGACTCTCCTGAGTCCCTCCTCCTTCCCAGTGTCCATGCTTTCCTTCTCAGATTCCCTACCATCTATACTTACATGTCTTGTGTGTATGTAGTTGTTTACTATTGTGAGCTCTTTGAGGACTATGACTGGGCTTTTTTGCCTTTCTCTATATCCCCAGTGCTTGGCATGTGTCTGGAACACAATGGTGCTTAACCAATGTTTGTCAATAAGGAGAAGGGTTAGGATTAGTGCTTCAGTGAGGTCCAGTGACCAGGCAATGTCAGAGGCAGAAACAAAACCCATCTTGTGCCGGACTGAGCTCCATGCCTCATACCAGGCTGTTTCTTGCTGCTAATAGGATGTCTTTCTTTTGGTCACTCCTGGTACTAATTAGAAATACTACTCTTTTGATTAAAACCTTTTTAGAAAAACTAATAATAACTACTCATGTGACCCTGGAGAAGTTATTTCTGTTCATTGAGTCTCTGTTTCTTCATCTTTAAAATGAGCACACTGGACTAGAAGATGAATGAAAAAGCATTTGTTAAATCCTTATTATGTGCCATGAATTGTATTAAGAACTAGGGACACAAACAGAAAACAGCCAATCGATGCCTTTGATATGTCTGTCTCCTATGAGGGGGGGCAGTGGGTGACTGGCGCCATTGGGAAGGCAACTGATGTACCCTTTCTTGGTATGCTGGAGGTAGTACTGACTATGTGGAAGAAGAAAGAAGGCTTGGGGGCATCAGCTGACTGAGGTGCTATAAGAATCTTTGTTTCATGCCCCTTCCTATTCTTAGGCCATTTGTCCTGCAAGTGGACAAGTGATAGTTGTGAATGCTGAAGAAACCTTTCTGCCAGTTTTTACAAGTTAAGGAGAAGAGTTTCTTGGGACACAGGATAAGGCACAGGTGGCTTGGAATCTGAACCTGGGGAGGAATGCCTTCATTGATGAGATGACCCATCCCTTAATGTTGTTAAGTAATTCCAGCCAGTTAAGGACCAAAAGAGAAGAGTCAACTTATCTCCTCATTCATTCATGTTCAGTGTAGTGGTAATGTGACAAAAACGGATATATTTAGGGGTCAGAAAGCCCCAGCTTCAAGCCCTAACTATGACAATAAATGCTATGTGACTCTGAACAAATCACTTTTTCCTCTTTTCCTCTGGGGTCCTGATGCAAGTGTCTACAATACAGTGTGGTACAGCGGAAAGCGTGCTGAGTTGGAATCAAAGGACCTGGGTTCAAATTCTGACTCTGTGACTTACAACCTGTGTGATCTTCAGCCCTTAGTCGTTCATCTATTAAAAGGGAGGGACCCGATGTTGGCCAGGCTTCTAAAATACCTTCTAACTCTAAGTCTCAGAACCTCTGGTAGTTCCCCATTTACAGTTTTGCTGTTACATTTGTTTCCTTGCCGATTTGTGTTCTCTTTGTAGCATAGTAGTATCTATTTGTTGGCTACAAACGATTTTGCTCATTGTGGATATGCCTGTAATTGTACTGAAGTCTGTTCTTTGTAAGACTATTGATCTTGCTGCCCCGGGCCAGCTAGCTTTGGTTTTTGCTGCTGAGGATTGTCTCATCTTGTCCCATGGTGATGCATTTCCTCACAGGTGTGCCCCTGGTCCCTTGAAGCACTTGGATACGGAGTTGCTGAAATCCCCGGTTAAGTGATTCTCTGTATAGTGCCTGTCAATGGCAGCTGCCATTGGTAATGGGGTTTTGTTTTCAAGAGTAACACGGTATCCTGAGATGCCAGAATATTCTTCCTTCTTATTGTCGAGTATTGCTGTGTACTTTGCTATATGTGCTATATCATAAATTTCCATTATATCCTGGTTGACTTTTAAGCTAGCCCTCAGGCTGTGAGGGACCCTGTCAAGACACGAGACTCAAGCAAGTATCATCCCTGAGCTCACCAAGTGGTGATATGTTTGAATATAGATTTCTAGAACTATGTTTTTTGAAGGGTTTCTGGGAGAGAAAAACCAGAAGCAAATGAGCAGTCATTCTTCCTGTTCCCCATCACACAGAGAGGAAAGGAGCAGAGTCAAGAAGGGGGCCAAAAATCTTAGCAGATCCCTTCCCCATCCCCCTGGGACCCCATGGGTAAACAATGGTCTCAGACCCTTAAAAGTCAAAGCTGGTCTTACCCAACCTGAGAACTGATGAATGAGCATTGTTGAGACTGGAGAGGGGCCAGAAGAAGCTACACATTTCTTTTCCCTTGCCTATCAAAGAGCCACCTGCTCAAGGTTCGTCTCCCCATTAAGCTGGTGAATGATTTCCCCTCCATTTGGGATGGAGCAGAGTTTCTGCAGCCAGACTTATTCAGTCACTGGCTTCTTCCTACCCCAATCAGCTAGGCTCTCCCATTGTTTACTGTTCTTTCACTGCCATTAAAGTATTTTATTTTCACTTTTACATAAAAGAAAATACGGCAGTTGATAAACTTTGATTTTGTGATCAATGCAGGCATAGGCAGAGATTTAGGAAAAGGCTTAGATCTCAGTAGGGGGGAAAACATCCCTCTCCCCCCCCCCCAAGGGAAGGACAGACTCCTTTCAGAAATCACAAATTTAAGAGAGGTACGTTGAAATAGTACCTCTGAGAAAGCACAACTTTCCACAGAGTGGGATTAATAGTATAAATGCAAATTGATCCCTAATCCTAGTAGAGATAAAGCCTTGGGGGGGAAAGTGAGTCAAGCCCAGTAAAGGGGACTCTGCATCACTGTGGGGACCCCCATCATGCTGCCTCTTAAAAGGAATTATACCCTTTGTGTGCCACAAAGGCCACAAATCTTACACATGGGAACTCAACAACTTCAGTACATGTGGAAGCCAAAGGTTGTGGCAGGTGACTCTCTACGCCTACATTCTGTTCCAGTGACTTATTTACTAGGTCACAGATAGGTTGCAATAGGGCTTGGGGGAAGAGGGGGAACTTTCCCATACCGCGAATCCTGTAGCTGAAAGAAGGCAATATTTAGAGCAAGAAGACGTGAGTTCAAATCCCTATTCTGCCACCGTGGCCAAATCCCTGAGCCTTTCTCAGCCTCCAGCTCCAATTTTAGAATCTCAATGAGTCCTTAAGATCCCAGATCCTTCCCCAGGGCAGGACCCACACCTTCAAGCTCCCTGAGGATTTCACTAAAGCCTGCTTTGCCAGGGACTGCTCTAGGTTCTCTGGAGAAGCAGTAAGGCACAGGAATCTATTCTCAAGGACTTCGGCTCTAGTAGGACAAGACACACACGAAAACAGCCTCAATCCTAGGCCAGCCATGAGGGGCGAGCAGCTCGACGAGAATGAACGCCCCAGCACTGGGTCTGTCTTGGTGCGTGTTCAACAAACTGACTGCAGATGTGTCGCAATAACATTGAACTTGGGAAAGGCTGAATACCAAGGGGTGTGTTCCTCAGAAAATACATCCTAATCTTGCTTTTGGATCCTGCCTGAGTAAACAGTCAAAGCCCTGCAGGGGAGAGAGCTTGCTGGGCTTCCCTCCTGAGAGCATGAAGCTTTAGGGGATGCTTCTCTGGTCCACTCACCCCAGCTGCAAGCAGTCGGAAGTTATTGCAATAACTGACAAACTCTGCTCCTTCAGACAATAACAGAGGCAACGATTCAGAAGACCAGAACTCTAGTCCCAGCTCAGCCATTAACCAGACCCCAGCCACATGCCTGCCCTTCTCTAGGCCTCAGTTTCTTCATCTGTCAAATGAGGGGATCGGACAAGGTGGTTCCAGCTCCAATAAGTCTAGGATCTAACGTCCAAGTATTTGGAGCCATTTGTGGCTCTTAGGAAACACAACAGAACACAAACTCTTCTAGAAATGGGGGGGGGGGGCTTCCTGAAATTTTAAGACATTCTTTAGAAAAACAGAGGCCAGCCAGTTGTCTGCCTTTATCTATCACAAGAAAATCCCTGCCTGCTGAGTCTACCAGCAAAGTGATTTGGTAAGATAGCAACAGGAAGGTCTAAGGAAATGTAGAGCTGGGAGACATTGTGTGACAGAGAGGGAAGGAGGGAAAGGGGGAGAGAGAGAGAGTGGGGAAGAGAGAGAGGGAGAGACAGAGACAGAGAGACAGAGACAGAGAGACAGAGAGAGAAAGAGAGACCGAGAGACAGAGACAGAGAGAGAGACAAGAGAGAGACAGAGAGAGACACAGACACAGAAAGAGAGAGACAGAGACAGAGACAGAGACAGAGACAGAGACAGAGAGGAAAGACACAGAGAGAAAAGAAAGAGAAAGACAGAGTGAGACAGGACTACAATTCCACAAACCCCGACAGCATTCGGACTTTCTCTGAAGCTGCAATGCCACCATCTCAGACAATGAATAAAGCACAGCAGTCTCATTCTGGAAGCTAGACACTCATCTTCCCCTGGGCCTGGCAGAAAGGAATGTCTGGAAGAAAAATGTCAGCGTCTACAGACAGGACCAGCTGACGGGAGAGAAAATTAACATCTAGAAGGAAACTTTGGGAATCTCCATAGGGCACTTCCCAGCTACTTCATTTGTTTGTTTTAGAAGTCCAATGTCAGGCTCTTTAAAATATACACATGGGGCAGCTAGGTGGTGCAGTAAATAGAACACTGGCCCTAGAATCAGGAAGATCTGAGTCCAAATCCAGCTTCAGAGGCTTAACACTTACTAGCCGTGTGACTTTGGGCAAGTCACTTAACCCCAAATTGCCCTGCCTTTCCCCCTCCAAAAAGCAAAATAAAATAAAAATAAAATATACACACACACATTTATTCTTAAAATGCACAGACAGGAAGCAGCAGAGCTGGGGTTCAAACTCAGAGCCTGTGCCTCCCAGCTCCATGTCCAGGATCACAGATCACAAGATCACTAATCTCAGGGGAATAGTAGGGGCCTTAATGGCCATCGAGTTGAAACCTCTCATTTCAAAGATGAGGAAACTGAGGCAAAGAAAGTTTAAGAGACTTGTCCAGGGTCACCCAGTTGGCAAGTGTCTGAGGTGGGATCAGTTCCTCCGGCCCTCCAGCCCATTCAGGCTGGATCTTCACACTCAGCACTTACTCCATAACCTCAGAGGCCGAAGTCTCTGGGACAGGAAGCCAGCCCAGGGGTTTCTGCCTTTGAGTCCATCCATTCCTTTATCAGTGTGAAGCTCCTGTGGGCCCTGCCCTGCAGGGCAGAGAGCTGGCCTCCCTGCTTCCTATCATTTGCATTTGCTACATCAACCTCAGCACAAGGCCACCCCGAGAGGCAGCAGCAGGAGGAACAAATCGAACACTTTGCCCCAAATTAAGACTGGAGCTTGATTGCCATTTCTTCTTCTACCACCAGTGTGTGGGATCAGAGAAGGCCTGTCCCAGGCCAGGCCAGAACAAAAGAAAAATGTTCAGGCTTGCAAATGTCTTCTCCAAGAGCAGTGGGGCCCAATGCCTTCTCACGGGTAGCTCGACCTTGGGTCTCTTTGTAGACATTCATGTTGTCTCCTCTGGTAGAATGGAAGCTTCTTGGGGCCATTTTCTCCCTCTCCAATGTGTGTTCCCAGTGTCTGGCATGGTGCCTCCACAGGGGAGGTGCTCAATGAGTGCTTGGTCATTGATAAACCTTGACTCAGCTCCAATGGAGGCAATAAAATCTATTCAAGTAACACTTTACAATATATTGAAGAGCTATTTGTACCTGGAACTGGAACACCATCTCATTAGAAAACAGATACTAACTGATGCTTCACATAGCTCTGTCAGTTTGCAAAGAATCTATCTGTTCTCTCACCCCACATCCACCCTGGGAGGGAACTGGGATCGTCCCCATTTCTGGTTATGGAAACTGAGACTCAGAGAAACTAGGAGATTTCCCCAGGGTCTCAGAGAGTAAATGGAAAGGGCAGGTTTGGAATGCAGGTCTCTCTGGCTCCAAGCCCAACCCTCTGCCCATAGCATTGCTTGGAGCTGCCGCAGACTTGGCTAAATAGACACAGTCCATCCATTGGTTCTGCCTGGCTTGGTAGCTCCTCTGAAGGCTCCTTCAGATGCTTTGTTGGTTCACGAAGATCAGCCTGGGTTCTGTGAAGCTCAAAGTCTGGCAGCCCCTTGGAGGAGGGGCCCAAGGATGTGTTACCCAAGGCAATCACTGGCTTTCTTTCAGTTACAGATGCCCACCTAGGAAGGTGAGGAGGGCAGAAGGATGCCCAGCACCAAAGGGGCCATGGAGGGCCTTGGTGAAATATGGCTTTGTTCCAACAGGCCATTCTGGATATAGAGCAGTGTCAGAGAGTCAGAGAGATGTGGGTTCAAATCCTACCACAGATATTTACCAGATATGTAACCTCGGCAGCAAGTAAAGGAACTGTTCTGGGCCTCAGTTTCATCGCCTTCCAAATGAAGGCATTAGATGGGGTCATTTCCTTGTAGCTCTAAATCTCTGAACCTGGGCTATAGGGCAATGGGGTAACTGAGTCACTGAATGGGATGCTTCATTTTGAGCTGGTTCATCTGGTCCAACCTGTTCCTTTAACAGAGGAATGAGCTGAACCCCAGGAAAGGGAGTGGCTAATTTACATCCTCTAATCAATGGCATCATGTAGGGCTTACACTTGGAAGGATCTTCTCTAGGAAGGAGATATTCTCACCCATGACCCTCACTTTACTGAGGGAGAAACTGTCTATGGCTGTAGATAACAATGACATTTAGCTGGTGCATTATTTTTCATCTGAAAATCTAAGAAGTGGGCTTCAGTTTTCCCCTCGAAAAACTGAGGGAGCTAGGCTGTGGGGGGTTCTAAGAGCCTTTCCACCCAAACACGAACATTTCAAGGTAAGAAAGGACCTTGGTGGCATTGAGTCCAACCTACAATTACAAAAGAATTCTCTCTCCAACATGCCTGGCAAGTGGCTTGTCCAGGCCCTTCTGGAAGCCCTCCAGTGAGGGGAGTGGCAGCATCTCAAAAGTCTCCCATTCCATTTTAGAGCTAACTCTCACTGTGAAGAAGTTTTTCATGACATTGAGCCTCAATTTACCTCTTTGTAATCCCCCCATTTCTCCTGGTCCTCTGGAGCCAAACAGTGGGGCCCCCCCACCTGACAGTCCTTCGAACGCTTGAAGACAGCAATTAAACTCTCTCTCACTCCCAAGTTTTCTATTCTAGAGACTAAACACACCACCTTCCTTCAACCCAAGGCCCTTCCTCATCTGCCTGCCCTTTTCTAGGTGATCTTTAGCTCATTCATACCCTTTCTAAGATGGTACCTAGACCTGACCACCAGCTTCCAGAAGAGGTTGGCCAGGGCAGAGGATGGTGGAGCCAACACCTCCTTATTCTTGTGTTTTATCTTCTTACTGACATGGCACTAACATTTTCTGGATCAGTGGCTTACAACAGAGGTTGCTCCAGAGGGTGGTTGTGTAAATCTTCAAAGAGAAGCTTCCATATGGGAAAAAAGCCATTTCCAGGTCCCATAACCGTTCTGGATGGCGGCCCCATGAGGACACATTGGGCAGGCTGTGTGCACAGCCATTAACATGGAATCTGGGGGAAGCAGAGTAGCTGAGAAGGCAAGTAGAGTCCTGGCTACTCTCTCAAATATTCAAATATCCCTCACAGTATGTGCTCAATAAACTCTTATGGAACTGAGGGCTGGCTCTGGGCAATGCCTGTAGCATGTGGCATGCTTCAGAGAACAGACCCTCATTATCATGACACAGGGTGAGGAAAACTCTAGAATATCTCATGCACAAGGCACCAAGCTGTTCCGTGCTGTGACCGGCCAGTCAAGCCTATCCTAGGCCTTGGATCTGGAGTCACAAGATCTGATACTCACTCCCAGTGGGACCTTGGGCAATTCAGGCTACCCCTCTTGGCCTCAGTTTCCTGATCTGTAAAATGAGGGCTTTGGGAGAGATGACTTCTAAAGTCCTTGTCAGCTCTAAATCTCTTGACTTAGAGACAGAAGAGGAAATAGGGACCTTAGTCATTGTGCCTTACCAGGAAAAGGCACCTGGATCTTTTGCTTGGTCCCTTCCCACAGCACTCTGATCACTTCTGGCTGTCTTGACGTGTAGAGAAGGGTAAAAGAGAGAACTGTATACCCACTGCCCCTTTGCCACTGTCTACACTGGGAGATGTTCACTCATGCCTGCCCTCTGAGACCACATACCACCTACACTCTATAACAGTGGTTCTCAACCTGTGGGTCACCTAAGACCATAGGAAAACACATATTTCTTATGGTCTTAGGAACCAAGACACCGCTCCTCTATCTGTTTCCAGGCATGTCCACCCACATGCAGATACACTCACATACGAGTATTAAAGGGTTGCGGCATTAGGAAGGTTGAGAACCACTGCTCTATAGAGACCCACGTACACAGTTGTCAACCATTGTCTCTCCCATCAGATTGGGAGCACCTTAAAGGCAGGCACCATGTTTTGCCTTTCTTTGTATCTTCAGAGCATGACACATAGTAGGCTTTTTAATAGATGCCTGCTGATTTACTGATTGATAAGTGGCCGGGGCTGTCTCATTTTTGTCTTTGTATGCCCAATGTCCCTCTCAGTGTCTGGCACACAGTAGGTCTTTCCTGCATACCTGCCGATGGGCTGATTAGTGTAGGTGGGCTTCCATTACTTGGTGGAATTTGGTTTTTCTGGATCTTTCCCAGATTCCTCTAACCCCAGAATTCCGAGACCTTCTCAAAGAGCCCTTCTGATTTAGTCACTTTGTCAGCTGTGACTCAGGTCAGACTCTTACTGGCTCAGATGGCTATTGCCTGAGGAAAATAACACACATCCCTTCTTCTTCTCTTTACCTCTTCTCCCCTGGAGTACATTTTTTGGAAAAAGATGTTTGAATGTGTCAAAGAAGAGAACCTTCCTGGCTCGCTGGCACAGCACCAGCCTCTGGGGCCCCCTGCCCAGATGTCACATGTGCTTTCTTACACAATCACTCAGTCAGTTTTGCCAACAAGCCCAGAGCACTTTCATTAACACCACCATGGGAGAGCCTTCTCTCAGCAAACCTAGATGTTGGCTGGGTTTAACCACCAAACTCCCAGCTCATAGGAATTCATTCTGGAATTCCTGACACAGTTAATCACTGCCCTCAGGGAGCTACGGTTGTCCTGGGTTGTTTTTTAGTTGTTGGGTTTTTTCCCTTCCAAAGGTGAATTTTTAAAAGATACAGAGCAGTCCCATGATTCTTGAGCAAATATCAACCTGAATGCAGGGATGTGTCTATGAGAAACCCACCCTTTTCATGGTTCTGGACAGTGATGATCTGTCTTTTAACTCCAGACAAACAGAGTGGCAGCAATGCTTGCTTTCATATGCCCTGAGAAAATTGGGGTTCATCATGGGGAAAGTCAAAAGGTACTGAGATTCTGATTGGCCCAAGAACAACATACAGGTGCCTCAAGGGGCAGCAGGAAGCCACCTGAGGAGAGGGGTATAAGCAGGCTTCACCATTTAGCCAAGGTGGGGGGGGATGGGAGGGGCAGGCAAAAAGTAGTGCGAAGACAATGGCAAGGACAGATATGACCAGAAAATGAGGCAGGCTGGTCCCTTAACAAGAGTGAGGAAGCACAGATGGTCTGCTCTGGTGTCCAGGAATATTCAATGATCCAAAGGTCATTGAGTCAGGGAGAGGTGCTAAGAAGGAACCACATGTGGACTTGGACTCTGGGTAAGAAGTCTGAGCCTCATTCTCTTCAACTCTAAGATGATGAGCCTGAGTCAGATGGCTTTGATTTCCCTTCAGGTTCCAGATCTGCAAGCCTGAGATGAAGTAGGTACTTAACTATCTACATAGGGGAAGTAAACTCACTGAGAGCATAGGTCATTTTTTCCATATTTCTTTTAGATTTCCAGAGCCTAGAATAATGTCTTACATAGAGTAGATGGTTTCTAAATTCTTGTTGATCTGAACGGGAGATCAAGACATGCATGAATTGTGACCTGCACCACCTGAGGATACACTTTACATCTATGGTCCACATATGAAAATATTTCAAAATGTTAGTATGCATTTTCTGTGTTTTCTTTCACATGCAGTAAATATTTCACCTGCAGCCAGCATGCCCCATTTCTACATGTGATTCACATACAGACTGACAATACCAAATGTCTGGTTAGCTGCTGAGTCACTAAAACACTGATGGTGAAATTTAATGCCACCTCTTGGTCAATGTCACAATCGAAAGTGTTCGGCATGAGATGAGATGAAATAATACCATTTAGACAAGGATTTGCCATAGTGTGTGCCCCTCCTGGCATCTGAGTGTCAGACCCCAAGGTCAACTAAAATGCCACAAGAGCATCATCATTTATCTTACAACGGAATAAATTCCAGTTCACTATTTGGTGAGAAGGAATTGGTGCTTTAAAATACTTGTCCAATCCAGTGATCTTCCTCATCTCCAAAATGAGGGATCTGCATTGCTTGGTACATTCCTCTAAATGATCAAAGATTGAAAGGTCTTATATACACCAAAATATTCACAGCAACCTTTTTGGGGGCAGCAAAGAAGTAGAAACAGAATAGGTGCCTATCAACTGAGGAAGGGTTAAGCAAATTGTTTGTACATGGATTTACTGAGCCATAAGAAAGGATCGTGACAAAGAATTCAGAGAAGCATGGGAAGACTTGTCTGAACTGATGAACAAGTGAGGATGGCATTCTTGGACATCTGGGCCTGTGATTTCCTTAGGATGGGGAATCCTAGTGGTACAAGTCAGCATCTCATCATCTTCAACTTGTCACCTTAGAAAACTCATGGTTACTTTTACTCACAGAGGAGAAACAAGCTGGCTATGAGTCACAGATATATACCTTATTGTGCTTTAACAAATGGAATACCTGCCTGGTGAGCCGTGGCTCTCACTGGCACATTATAAATGCACCTTGATAGTTCAGCTAGTGAGTTCTATTTGAAACTAACTATTCCTAGCCTTTCCTAGTTTCTGGAAAGAGAAGAGTGCCTGACCAAGGCAGAAATCAACAAAAAATCTGCTTGCAGAAATCTGGTGGGGCCATTGAGAGAAAATTGCAGAGGGGGCCCCTAGACTCTTACAGAGTGATAGACTGACAGATTTCAAGCTGGAAGAGATCCCAGGGAACATCTGGCCAACCTTCCTCACTTTAGAGACAAGAAAACTGAGGCCCAGGAAAATGAATAAGTTAACCAAGGTCACACAACCAGTGGCAGAGCAGAATTTGAGGTCAAAGCAGCTGGGTCCACATCCCTCATATGATGTTTACTATCTGGGTAACCTTGTGCAATGCCTCTACCTCCTCAGCTTCATTTCCTCTTCAATAAAATGAGGAGGCTCAACAGGATGGTCCTTGAGATCCTAACAGCTCTAAGTCAATGATTCTTGGACTTTAGGGTCAGAGTTCTTTCTTCTACTCTAATGTTCCAAACAAGAATCTCTTCTCCAATATCCCTAAGAGATGATGTCCAGCATTGACTTTAGCTCCATAAGCACAATGTCTGGCACTTAGTGGGCACTGAATAAATGGTTGTTGATTGACTAAAGAAAATATTTATAGCAACAGGGAGCTCATTACCTAAGGACATAGTCAATCCCATCAAACAGTAATGATCAGAAAATCCTTCCTTCTTTTAAAGTAAAATCTTTATTCCCACAAATTTTTAATTTTCCCACATATTATTTTCTTATGAGTGGGTCCATTGACCATACATAGAGCAAGAGACTAAATGGGCAGTCTCATGTCACTCTTCTTGTTCTTTTGAACCCCCTCTCTTCCTGCCCCCCCATTTCCAGGGGGCTCTGGCTACATCTAGAGCATGTTTCCTCAGAACTCAACAGCTGCTCCGACACTGGGCTTTACAAGCCTTATTCAGGGAGGCTGAGTGATATAAAGGGAGGTCGGGGTGTGTAGGAAATGGCTCTGGACTTTGGAGTCCACAGTCTTGGCTTTCAGTTGTGTTTGGGTCACCTGTTACCCAGGGGACTTTGGGTTGATCATTGCATGTCAGTCCCTCATTTCTACAAGAGGAGGAAGAATGCCTGGCTGCCCAGTCCAGGTTCAAATCCTGGGAGGAAAGGGGTTTGCATATGCTGAAATGCTCCAGAAACATGAGCTCATAGGAAGGGGCAGATGAAATCATGGGTCTGGGCCCTTTGCTCACCCCCTTTGACATTTAGACACACAGCCGGTGGTGCAGTGGAGTGGTGGTGCACCTTGGAGTCAGAAGGATCTGTGGTCACATGGGACTTCTTAACCATACTGGCTCTTTGACCCCAGCAAGTCAGTAAAGCTCCAGGTGTCCAAAGGAACAGTCTCTAGGGGGGACCTTTCAGGGGAGTGCAGATCTGCCTTGGTGGAAGGAGCTTTCACACTGGAAATGCCCAACTCTGATGAAATCACGAGTCTACCTCCTAGCACCTCTCCTAAAAGTTATGAGCTCCCAAGGCTACCCCCTTCACTCCAGGGTTTCCCCACCTTCTCCCTCCTGTGGGGTGTCATGGATCCCCCTCAGTGTGCACCTCACTCCACTCAACCTGTTTCCCTTTCCTTCTCACCCTACATTGGGCTTTGGGTGAAATCCTAACTGCTATTCTGGACAGCCCCTGCAAGGGAATCTTGTCAAGCTTTAAAACCTATTTTGGGCAATGTTGGTGGCCTCCACTTCTATCCCACCCAACAAGCTCTTATTAATCACCTACTATATGCAGAGCACTGAGCTGGGGATGCGACAACAAAATGCAACTGACCCTGCTTCTTAGGGAGTCCCAACAAGCTCAGATTGGTGAAGGCAGGGTCACTGAGTTGTTGGGGAGTGGGTGGGGAGTCAGGGGAGACTTGAGGGGGGTGCCTGAGCTGGCTCCCTCTCACCAGCTAATGCCCTCTGTGCTCTCCCCCTGCTCCATTCTTCTTGTCATATTTCTTTAAAACAGGTTCCAAATGGAGCAAAGGAGGGTCCCAAAGGCACATCCCTCCTGCCAGAAGTCAGTTATGTCACCGAGCCACTCTGGAGCTACCGCCTGGCCAGCCTTTACTTGGGCATCTGGGATAAAAAGCCTGAGTGGGCCCAGTTCCCTCTGCCCTGTCCACTTCCTTCTATGCCTTCCCTGGTTCTTGACACAGCTTCCAGACCCCAATTTCCCAGTTGGACCAAAGCTCACGAACACCTATCCTTTTCAGCCCTGGGTCCCACACCCATTGTACATATCTTCCCCAGGTAAAAGTAGTTCCCATCTTGTGGTCTCCCTGTCTCTGATGCAGGAATCCTTTACCACTCCCCAAACATCTGGGCACTCTCCAGGCAGGGCTGGACAATGCCCTGACTGCCTCTCCACGGGGAGGAAGAACTCTTCAGACTGAGGCAGGAGGGCCAGAACGAGCATTTCACTTCCCAGGTGAAGAAGCTGGGTGGCAGTGCCCTCAATCCCTCCGCTGGGGCTGCAGAGCCTCATTCACCCCTCCCGACTCTAAGGGACTACTGTCAGGCTGATGAATGGAGTCTTTGTCCGGGGCTCTCCAAGATCTGGGCGCCAACAGCAAGACTGTCTGTTCTCTCCCACGATTCGCACTTGCCTACGTGAGACTCCGGATGGATTTCAGAAGGGAGAGAACAGAGGGTGAGAGGAAATCAGCACAGGCGCCACCCCAAAAGGGCTAAGGAAAACTGAGCTAATCCCCCAACCAGAGATGTGGAGGGATTACTATGTAATGAGTGCCATCTTTCACAAGAAAAGATGACGGGGCAGAGAGGCTCAGGGGAAAGGCTTTGGAATCGCACTCGGCTTGGTCACTGCCACTTGGGGGCCCTTGGGCAAGTCTTCATATCCTCTTGGGCCTCAGTTTCCTCCTCTGTAAGATGAGGAGGGACTGAATGATCTCTAAGTCTCTTGCAGTCCTGCCTCTAGGATCTTCCACTGTGTGTTGAGTTATTTTTCTAGCACTGGCCATCGATATGAGTTTAATACTGAGGTGGCCCCAAAAATAATTACCAAGAGGTGGAGGGCATGACAAAGGACACCAGTCATGGGACCTCTGTCCATCAGAGTTACTGGTTGGCTGAGGGGATGGTCAATCTGCACCAGGCCAACTAGTGATGGCTTTCATCAGCCATGATACCTTACCGACTAGCCAGGCAAAGCTTCCCCAAGAAACCTTCTTCCCACCCAATCCTGAGCACAGCTCATTGCCCATTTGCTCTGCCATGCCTGTCCAGGACAGATACACTAATGGACTTAGGAGGTCTTGAGGCAGGGGCTGGGCAGCCATTCAGCAGAGATGC
The DNA here is from genome assembly GCA_028627135.1 of Pseudochirops cupreus. Taxonomy (NCBI): domain Eukaryota; kingdom Metazoa; phylum Chordata; class Mammalia; order Diprotodontia; family Pseudocheiridae; genus Pseudochirops; species Pseudochirops cupreus. The sequence continues at coordinate 568,964,988 of CM053582.1, read as the reverse complement.
TGGGGAAGGGGTTTTTTGGTCAAATAGGAGTGCCACTGGGTTCTTTTTCAACTCTGGGTCCCTCAGGCACCCAGTGACAAGAGACGCAGGACTACAGGAGACTGGAACTCTCTTAATGGAGCTGAAAATTGCAGGAGTTGTCTTGGCTGCCAAGTACTGTGGCCACCTTGAATTAAGTCTGTGTCCCATTAAGACCCTCAGGTCTTTTTCAGATACACCACTGCCATCTTGCACTTAGGATGTTGTTGTTGTTTTTTAAACCCAGATTTAAGACTTTACCAAATTTCATTTTTCTTTTTATTAAATTTCATTTTATTGTATTTGCCCTTGTATTCTAGACTATCAACATCTTTGGTCATCAAATATGCTAATTCCCCCTCCCAGCTTGGTGTCCCAGGCAGTTACGATGAGCATGGTTACCTATGCCTTTATGTAAGTTATTAATCAAAACATTCAACAGCTCAGAACCAAGCAAAGGGCCCTAGGACATAACAGGAGTGAAGTGGTCCTGGCTGTCTGTGATGATCACGGCTTCCTTTTCTGGCTGGTCACGAACTATCCCTTTAATGAAAATCAAGAATGCTGCCATGAACCCAAGTCAAGCTTCCTCACCTCTGGGTAACAGATTCTGCTCTCTTCCTTTTTAAAAAAATAACAGAGAAAGCACCATCCTGGAGCACACCCACCTCTCCCATTCTCTTCAGGGTTTCAAACATGCCCAACAGTAGCTTGACCTCCCATCTGGTGCCCATCTGGCAAGCCTTGATGTATCACAGGGTACTGTTCACCTGGACCAGGTAACCCAACCTCATCAAGGGTAGTGAGGTGCCCTCCTGCCACCTCCCTATTTTACCTGGGTAGTCATTACCTATCTGCTTGTTTTCATCTGTCCTTCTTGGGCACAAAACCCAGTGAAGCAAGATGGGACCTTGGAGTTCCTTTTCCTGAACATGCCCCATCATCCTAAAAACCAGCCCAACTGGGGCAGCTAGGCGGCGCAGTGAATAGAGCACCAGCCCTGGAGTCAGGAGGACCTGAGTTCAAATCCAACCTCAGACACTTGACACTTACTAGCTATGTGACCTTGGGCAAGTCACTTAACCCCAATTGTCCTGCCTTTCCTCCTCCAAAAAAGACAAAAAATACAAACAAACAGTCCAATCCTTTGATCCTCCTCTCTTCATATCTAACAAACAAAAACCACAGTCACTTCCCAATCCCTTTTCTGTTCTCCTGAGGTTTCTTTGCCAGCCTCAGCTCACTCTGAGCTTTATCACTGCCAACTCTCATTGCAAGACTCTATGCTGTCCTTTACCCACCACTGCTCCCATCTTCCATGGGCAAAGAACTTCAGTTAAATGTCACATCACTTCCATACCACAAAACAGACATCTCTCCAAATGATCAGGAGTTGCTATCAACAGTTAAACCTCACTCTATTTCTTAATTACTATTGACAGGCTTATCTTTATCTATACACAAGGCTAGGAACAGCGACCAAAAAAAGACTAGATTTAAAAAAAAAAGTGGTGACAGCTAGCTAGCAAAGTGGCCTCCAGAAACCCACTGGTAGAGAAGAAACCATCAGCCAGGAAGCAATTTGTGAAGTGTTTGCTGTGTTGGCTTCTGCTTGGATGCATATAGACCTCCCTTGGTGAGTCCAGCACTGAGCACAGTGCCTGCTTCTTCATAAATGTTGGGTGCTGGGGATATACAACCACCTAAATGAGCTAGTCCCTGCCTTCAAAGGGCTTCCATTCTAATGAGGAGACAAGTACTAAAATGGATTTATACAAGAGTAAGGGGAAGGTAACTTTAGAAGTTTCCTTATTATATGAATCCGGACTTAGAGGGGGTCAGAACTACCCTCACAGAGGTGTACCCAGTAAAAGCCTAGTATAACTCACTTAGCTAATATTAATTAATCAATTAACACTGCCAAAGGCCAGTTCACTAGCCCTCAAAATTATTTGGACATCTTGCCTGTTTGGCACCTGAATTCATGAGTTCTCAGAGTAGAAACAACACACTTAGAAATAAGCTAGTCCAGTGATGTCAAACAGGGGCCACTAAACTGTACCTGAGGATCTCTCTGGGTTGTACATTGACTTCAAAAACCCCATATTAATATTATCTGTGTTTTGTTGTATTTCTCTGTTCTTGCTAACTATTTCTCAATTATACCTCAATGTAGTTCTGGCAGCAAGGCCACATGTCTGATGCCTTGGAATTGCCCTAAAACTTATTTTATGGCTAGTGAGAAGCCAAGCTGGGTTTATGAACCCCAAATCTCAGGCTGTCTGCCTCACAGTAAGCCAGGATTCCAGCAGGAAAGGCAATGGGACCTGTCCATCTCAGCTCATTACCCTTGTGTCCCAGTGGGCAAGCCAAGAGAGGAAGTCCACAATTGTGGTCTTGGGGGTGAGATTGCACTGTTGGTTTCTCTGGCTGGGTCACTTGGTATTCACACCTGCCAGTGAGATCAGCCAGACCTGCCACTGTTTACACTAGGTATTGTTAACACCTGATACCTCTACTGTTGACAACACAGTTTACAAAACACCTTACTTCCTTCCATCACCACCCCACTGGAACCTCAGAGACTAGGCTACTGTTTGGCTAGGCGCTGCAGGCTTGCTGTTCTTACTTCACAGAGAAGGGAAGAAGGCTCAAAAGGTGAAAAAACTGGCCCAACATCACCGTCCTCTCAAATACTATTGGTTGGATTTGAGCCTGGGTCTCTCTGGAATCCAAGTCCACTCCCTCACCCCTGTTCTTGTTCAGTCCTGTACAACTCTTTGTCAACCCATTTGGGGTTTTCTTGGCAAAGATACTGGAGGGGTTCTCCATTTCCTTCTCCAGCTCATTTTATAGATGAGGAAGCTGAGATAAACAGGATTAAGTGACTTACCCAGGGTCACATAGCTAGCAACTGTCTAAGGATGGATTTGAACTCAGGTCTTCCTGACTCCAGGCTTGGTGTTCTATCCACCAACCTGCCTACCCTGCCTTTTTGCCAAACCATGTTGCCTCTGAAACTGGAGAAGAGAGAAGATAAGCTACATATACAGCTTTTCTTCCTTCCATTGGGATATGGGAAGCGAGCCAGCTGTTCTTCCAGCCAAGAAGGGCTTACCGACTGTTGGAAGTCACAGAGGTCTCCAACTCCTGCCAGATTTATCTGGGCAGATGCAAGGGCTCCCTGTTGGTTGGGTGTTCAGCACAAGCCATCCTGAGCATGCCAGCCACTAAAGCTTTGGTTGGCATTCTATCAGATACAACCAGGAACGTGAGTTCCCTCTGAAGCCTACGTTAGTCAGTAAGTGAGATGGGTTCTGGAAGGGGAAAGCTAAGATAGGAAGCAGCTCAGTATGGTGTTAAGGAGGCTAGGTTTGGAGTCAGAAGTTTTTGGTTCAAATATATGTGGCCCAAGCTTCTTCATCTGGGAAGTAGAAGGGACGGCGTCTCACAATCCCTTCTAGCCAGTGAGAAGGAGCACTGGGCCTGGAGAGTCTGAGGCCTACCTCTGCCACTCTCAGTCATCTCAACTTGGATACGGAGAGTGTCCAAAGTGGGATCCGGACCCAGGACTTGTGGTCAGAAAGTCCTGGGTCCGGATCCCACTTTGGACACTCACTAGCTGGCCAACTCTTGGCAAGTTAATTGAATATTTCAAATGTCAGCTTCCTTGTCTGGAAAATAGAGATGGTCATACTTGTACCTCACAGAGTTCCCAGAAAATGGGTATAAGAACTTCATTTCAGAATGTCAGTGTGATAAGTAAATGTATGATGCTAGGTTCTTAGGTCTGCTTCTTCCAACTGATGAACCCCAAAAATCCCTCCTGTGAAATTATAACTTATCATGCATGGATATGAACAGAGAATTCCATCTGAAGATACAGCTTTCATTTCCCAAGTCTGAAAATGGTGACCGTACAAGCCCTATCCTTCAGAGGGTTGTTCCTGGATACAGAACATCACAAGGGGATGTTCTGCAGGGGAACCCACAGCATTTTTGCAGTAAAATGCAGTAAATTTTGCAGTAAAATTTTTCTTAACCCAAGCAGAGAATAAAACTACAAATGTAGGAAAGTCAAATTGAAGAAACTGAAATTAAACTATACCAGCTTCTTAAAAAACAACAACAGTAAAATGCTTTATTCCTTCCAAAATCAGGGAGTATTTTTGCTGAGTCCTAGTGAAATGGAAGGTTTGAAATTTCCTACCAAAAAATAATCCATAGTTGATTTATGTTGGGGAAAGCAATTGAATTAGTAGAATTAAGAGAACCATCATGGGTGAAAAGGAAGATTGACTGGCTAGTTAAGGAGGCAGGAGCCAGGAATAATAGGTGGACAGATAGCCTGTGTGTTTCACTGGTACTTCCCCATTACAAGAGAAATAAAGGAAGGCCTCTGGCCTGTTGGACAGACCTCTTAGGACACACTTATGGGAAGACAGGGCCCAAAGGTAAAGAGAAGAGGTCATGGATGGGCTATGGTCTGCATCATAACAGGGAATTATAAGATCATAGAATCTAGGCAAACTCCTTCATTTGACTGGAGTAAATTGTGTGCAGGTGGGTGGGAGTAGAGGTGATTGGTCTAGGGAAACACAGGTAGTAAGTGACAGAGCCAGGATCTGAATCCAGGTCCTGAGATCATTGACTCCAGGGCAAATGGATAATATCAAGTTCTGACATCCAGGCCTGACTTTATGGATAAGCAGATAATTACATGGCATGACCTGAAGAGTTCTACCCAAAGCCTTCCCTTTCATTTAGTTGAGCTTCTCCTGTGTACACAGCCCTGGGAGAGGCCCTGGGGAGACCAGGAAGAGAAAGTGGGTGGCAGATGCTGAACAGCAACTTATTGATTGACTGGGCACCTACAGCACCTACTGAGCATCAGCACCAAGCACTTTACAATATTATCTCATTTAATCCTTACAGCCAATAGACTTCAGCAAAGCCTGAAGGGAGGGAGGTGGGAAGCTCTGGTGAGGGCTGGGAAAGGACCAGAGCCTGGAGAGGAAAGGCCTAGCAAGGGAGGGGGGCCAAGTTTACAGGATTCTAAATGGAGAACTGGAAGGGACCTCTGAGGTCATCTGGTTGGGGAGGAAAATCTGATTATCCCAGAGGACACCTGAATATCTAGGTATTTGGAGGGAAATGGCAAGGGAGAACAAAGGTCACCAAAGATAAAAAGCATTCATCTCACCATTCTGAGGATTTGATGGCATTAGGATAATTATTAAATGGTTTGGGTTTCATCTGGAAGGGGATACTGCTGCTACACAATGTATCTATGAAAAAACCAGGTAGGGATAAGGCTATCAGCTTCTAATTATTACCCCAGGTTTCCCTCAATAAGGGGAGCAATCCAGGATGTGTAAGGAAGCTAAGTAGTGAACATGGAAGAAAGTCTCTGACACAAAGCTCCTTGCCAACTGCTAAGACTTCTAATTACAGGGCGTCTGTCATCAGATCCTAGCCCAGAGTAGTATCTTCTGGAAGGAGATCTCAATGGAATTGAAGAACATCCCTATTGTAGCAGGAGCATTGTTTGTGTTCAGCCTGGCACCAGTGAAAAGAGAAACACAGGAAAACACAGAGGGCCTAATTGCATTTACTTTTCAGGCTCCCCTTCCCCCCCAAAATCCCCTCAAATACAAATAGTGAGAAAAACAAGTTAAGCAATTCCAAAGCCCAAAGTGGGTACTCAGAATCTCTGAATTAGATTCAGTTAACTTATTGAATGGACCTGAACACATCTTGGCCCACAATGAGGACTGAATGGGGGAGGTAATTTGGACCACAGTGAAGAGGAAAGAGCCCTTGATTTGGAGTCAGAAGCAGAAATCCCGGTTCCAGCCCCTTCCTTTGGGCCCGTGGGCCACTTTCCTTGTCCAGATTTCAGATTCCTTATCTGCAAAATCAGAATAATAATATCACCAGCTTCACAAGGCTCCAGGGAAATTATGTAGAATATTTAGCCAAGTGACATGTAAGTGCAAGCCCCCCGCCCCCCCCCCCACCTTGGTCATTTCCCAGCACCTCCCTCATTTTCCTGGATGAGGATGTTGAAGGCCAGGCCTCTCCCTTAGCACTAGCACCGTAGGGGAGGCCTGGAGCACAGAGGGCAGATTGTAGGGGGTTTGGGGGCAAGGCCACGTCCTTTCTGAATACCTTGCCTGTTCCATTACTTCTGGTTTCAGTCCCTCCATTGTGTATCTGATGCAGGCCTCTGGACTCTGAACTAAGGAAATGCTGAGGAAGCCTCTGGCCTGCCCAGAGAACAAGCTCAAAGCTGCTGAGGCTCTGGGACCCCCCAAGTCATGAATGCCTGGCTGTACAAAGCCCCCGGGGACAGGCAGGGTGAGGTCTCGAGTTTCATGGAAGGCCCTGCAGTTCGTTTTGAAGAGTCTTCTCCAGGGGCTGATTCAAGGGTTCTAACAAGCAGGCTTTATTCTGGGAAAGTGAGAGCAGCTCACTCTCTGCTCTCCAAAAGCCATGGCTCCCGGTGGAGGCTGAAGGGCCTTATGGAGCCATGTCAAAGAGGAAGACCCACTGGTGGGTCCTGGAGATAGCACAGGGCTAGGGAAGTGGCCCTCCATAGCATCTTGGGGAGTTCCATAATGAAAGTGGGTTGCCAAATTCATAGCTCCATTCACCTTCTCCTGACCAGGGGACCTGGGGAATGTGACCTCAACGACCTGAAGACTGGCCACAGCTCTCCAGCTCTTCACCTCATCATCACACTGACCAGGGGGATGGGAGAGATGACTACCAATGATGCCGATGGGCACCATCCTCAGCGGATCTGAAGTCTCTGAGAAGCAGGAACAGAGCTGAGAGAGGCCTCACTGGCCATCTGGCTTAACTCTCTCTCCCCTTCCAAAGAAGGGAACCAAGGTCCAGAGAGGGAAAGGGTCTGCCTCAGGTTACACATAAGCTTCATCCTCTGATCTGGCATTCTTCCCACCTCACCACAGTGCCTCATGAGGGGATTAATTCATTTTTATTTAAAAAAAAACAAACAAAAAAACGCTGTTACTGGCAGCTCTAAAAGGACAGGGGCTGTGTCCTTCCTAAACTCTGTGTCTCCCCCCACATTCAGCAGAGCTCTCCGTACACAGAAGGCACTTGTCAAATTGGTGACAAATCAATAGTGACCATTTACAATTCCAAAGTGCTTTTAGGTTCATATAACATCTTCATTAAAACTGTGATACAGTCAAAGCAAATGTTATTATTCCCATTCTACAAACCAGAAAACTGAGGTAAGGTAAGTTGCCCAAAAGGACCAACTAACAAATGCATGTTACTTTTTAAAAACTATCTTGCTTCTATCAAGTCCAGTCTTCTCATGTTGCAAAGGAGGAAACTGAGGAGGGGGAAAGGGGGAGGGAAAGTGACCCCACACACCCAGGAGAGTCAGGGTTTGAATCCAAGTCTTTGGATCACGAATCTGGCGCTCAATCTGTCTGTCACACGACCTCTCATTGTCTAAATGATCCTTCTCCACGTGTTGATTTGAGGAAGGTTATCCTGGGTCATTTCCCAGGTAGTCAAAAGTTTAGGTGGGGTGACCCAGGCAGCCCTTAGACACCCCCAGTGACTGCTGGGGGAGCATCGACCTTGGTCCTCCTCCCCTTCCTAGCCGAAGCCCTTCAGGGTCCGCCTCGCCTCAGGCAGCAGTGGGGCTCTCAGCAAAGGGGGTCAGATCCCCAGGGAGAAGTGCTGGTAGCCTGGCCTGCACGCGGGCACGGTTCGTGCTCCTCTGCTTCCCACACAGTGAAATGTTCTTTGTAAACCCAGGAATGCTTCACCTCTCACAACACACCACAGAGGAAGGGGAGGGTGGCCAGGCAAGGGAGGAGGGAGGCCAATGTGGGAGAGTCTGAGGCTGTTGACTCTTCCCAGCCAAGCAAGTGGGAATTCAGGGCTCCATCTAAATTCAATTGGTCGTTATTACCTGGAGATATTAGGGGAAGAGAGCTGCCAAGACAGGGACCCAGTAAGGAGGCATCTCTGCCAGGTGCCAGATGGGTGTCTGTGTGTGTGTGTGTGTGTGTGTGTGTGTGTGTGTGTGCGCGTCTGTGTGTGTCTGTGTCTGTGTGCGTGTCTGTATATGTGTCTGTGTGTGTCTGTGTGTGTTGTGTCTGTGTCTGCGTGTGTTGTGTCTGTGTCTGTGTGTGTCTGTGTGTGTTGTGTCTGTGTCTGTATCTGTGTGTATCTGTGTCTGTGTGTGTCTGTCTGTGTATGTGTCTGTGTGTGTTGTGTCTGTGTCTGTGTTGTGTGTGTGTCTGTATCTGTGTGTATCTGTGTCTGTGTGTGTCTGTCTGTGCATGTGTCTGTGTGTGTTGTGTCTGTGTCTGTGTTGTGTGTGTGTCTGTGTCTGTGTGTCTGTGTGTGTTGTGTCTCTGTCTGTATCTGTGTGTGTGTGTCTGTGTGTGTTGTGTCTGTGTCTGTGTTGTGTGTGTGTCTGTGTCTGTGTGTGTCTGTGTCTGTGTGTGTACATTCCCTTCCCAGTCCTGAAGACCTCTTCCACTTCTACAGAAACAAACAACCTGGCTAATCCCATGGGGAAGGAGGGGTAAGAGGGGGGTGGAGCTCAGGAGAGCTCAGTCTCAAACACTGGGGCTCCTTCCCCTCCCCAAAGGCGGCCCTTTTAGTTTAATGAGGTCTCTTCTGACTGTCTGCTGGCAAACAGCAGATTGGGATTAGGAGCACGGAGAGGCCTCCATCCGGCAGCAGCAAAAACCCTGAGCTGCCATCAAGTCCCACCTGTGCCAGATGGCCCGGGGCAGCCACCCCTCCTCCCCCAGCAGCCCAGGGAGCCCCTCAGCAGCTATTGCTGAGAATTCTGTCCTACCCCCACCCTCCATCACATGCACTGCTCCTAGTTTGGCCCTCTCCAACAAAGCTGAGCAGACTGAACCCCTCTTTCATGGGCTAGCCTTCAAGGACAGCCCCACCTCCCCCTTCCTGTTTTCCAGGTTAAATACTATCAGTAGTGGCCGAGGAGAGCAGGACCTCAGAATCAGAGAAAGGCAGAAGTCTCAGTTTTTAAAAAATCAAGAAAACGGCCTAGGCACCAAGCTAAGCTTAGTGAACTTGACTTTGATTCCTGGCAAAACTCTAGACTGTCTAATTAAAGGGATGGTTAGTGAGTATCTAGTGGGGAGTCAGTGATCCCAGGAGCCTTCCCAGCTTCGGCAAGAACCCGTCATGCCAAGAGTACCTGATTTCCTTTGTTGCCACAGTTACCAGACTGGCTGACCAGGGGAATTCTGAGGAGAGCTCACTTCAATGTTGGCATTTTAACCAAAAGTCCTAGTCAAAAGGCAAATGTGGCCCAGCGTCTGGGTTTACTTTGCTTGTATTCCTTCCTATTTGGGTGGACATTTCATTTGAAAACAGATGAATACGGAAAAATAGATTTTTTAAATCTTGCATTTCAAATACACAACTCATGGGGGTGGATGGGGGGAGGTGTTCTGGAAGAGCTGGAATTGCCCAGAATTTTATCAAAGGGCCCCTCTCTGGGCACTCCTGCCTCCATGAAGCCCTGACAATGGCCATCACTCCATCCTGTTCAATTCCATTCAATCCCATCAGCTTTTATGAGGTACCTACTGTGTGCCCAGGTAGACTTGAAACTGAAACTTGGGAGAAATCCAAGAGGCAGCAATGAGGAGGAAGGGCATTCCAGGAAGCAGAGAAGCTAAAACAATATACTGATCACATAAACAAGGAAAATCATGGAAGCAGGCGAGCTAGGGAGGAGGGTCTGCTTAGAGTGACAGATTTGATTGAGTCTGGTCCAACCTGCAATGCCAACGATTTTGATCCCCATTACTGATAACCTGGCATGTGACAGCCACAAGCCTGAAGGCACAGGTCAGCACCTTCTCGTTTGGGGTCACCCCGCGCAAGCTGGATTCTGAAGGGAGGAGAAGCCAATGGGAGCACAGCGGGGAGGACCAGCCGCTTAGTGTCATGTGATTTCTCTAAACTGAAACGGACCAAGGAAAGTTTTATAAGAACAAATTCATGGCCAAGGATAAAATCGAACATTTTGCAGACGAAAGTACGAAGCCAACTGATCCTGTTATTATCTAAATTGTGGCCCCATAAATCTACAGATTTAAAGTCAGAAGGTTCATCAGGTCTAAGGCCCTCCCTTACAAAGAAGCAAATTGAGGCTTGGGGGGAGGAAACGAGCACTTTTATAGCACAAATATCTCGTATGATCCACACAAAAACCCTGGAAGGTGGGTGCCATTATTAGACCCATTTACAATTGAGGAAACTGAGGCAGACAGTGGTTAAGTGACTTGCCCGGGGTCACAGAGCTAGTGTGTGTTCTGAGATCCAATTTGAACTCAGGTCTTCTTGATTCCAGAGTTCTGCCATTGCAGGGCCTTGTCTCGAATGCTACCAGGAGTAAGTTGCAGACGATGGGCTCTTAGTACAGACAAACAAGATGTAAATGGATCACAGTGAGAAGAGAGCACCTGATTGTCTGGAGGGAAGTGGAGTGTGAAATGGTAAGCGCATAAGCGCATTAGCCAAAACATGAAACCCAGCTTAAGGAAATGGGCACAGGGACTGATGGCCAACGTGGCTCCAGGTCATGAGAAAGGTCCCAAAGGGACAAGCTGGTGACCACACAGCAAAGTGTAGGCTCGCTGGACACAGAAACCCACCCAGCCAGGTGGGGACAGGGACAAATCTCCACATTCAGAAAACAGACCGAACCCAGATCCTCAACCTCCCGAGTCTGGTGCTCCTTCTACACCAGCACTCCCTGCCTCACTAAGGACAAAGTGCAGAAATGGGAGCAAACACATTAATGACATGCTGACCTTGAAGGGAGGAAGAAAACCAAGATGGATCAGAGACAGAGCAATTCAAAGGAATTCAGTTCAAGGATCATTTCTTACTATTAAACACCTACTATGTGCCAGCCATTGGGAATACAGAGGCAAAAAATGAACCAGTTCCTGCCCTCAAGGCACTTCCATTCTTCCATTCACACAAGCCTCTAAAACATAGCAGACCCTAGTCCAGCTGACCCCACTCTCTGAGGAGTTCCCCACATTTGCTGCCATTCAGTCAAAGTGTAAGTGAGCTTTCTGCACTGACTCCCTTCCCCTGCCTCCACTTCACACACCTGGAGGGAGCAAGAGGTCCATCAGGTCCTCTTCACTATCTGGTCTGGGAAAACTTTCCAGAATCCTAACCAACCTGACTCAGTGAGTGCCCATGACGGCATGGTGATGGCGTCTGAGATAAACACCCCCCTCTCTGGGGACCCAGATGGAGATCAACAATTCCCTTCATAGATTCTGGCTCTCCTGCTAATTACTTTAATACTGCCAAGGAGGGGCAGCAGAGTGGGAAGCAGCACGATGTAGTGGCCTGGGAGTTAGAGAATGGAGTCGGAGACGTTCCACTCTCACCTCCCTGAAGCTTGCCTTTGGCTCCGTGGATGGAGTCTGTATCTTCAGCCCCTTAGTCAGAAAAATGAGGCAACTGGGCTCAGCCTCTCAATATCCTTCCAGTTCAAGTCAAAAGTCCAATTCAGTAGCTGCCTCCTCTGGAAAGAGGAGAGAGAGAGAGCCACCCTTGGAGCCAAGACAACCTGGGTCCAAGGCTTTCTTCTGGCACATCCTGGCCACAACACCCTTAAATGTTAAAAATGAGCACTTCCTTTTCCATACCCCAGGCAAGTCTAAGACCAAAAGGTACAAGAGAAAGTGCCAACCTGCAGAGACAGGGACTTTCCTCACTCGTTGCTCCCCGTACAGACGGTGGGGGGGTGGGCCAGGAAAGGCTTCACAGTGGAGGGGCCCCAAGCTGTGCCTTCAAGGATAATGAGGGTTTGGAGAGCAGGATGGTTAGGTGGAGACAGAATGGCAGGTTTGGGGACACATGAAGTGTTTCCATTTATCTGTCGTGATGAAGAGAAATGGCTGGAAAACCAGGTTGGAGCCAATCAGAATGTGGAGTACCTTGAATGTTAGGCTGAGGACTTTATCTTTTTTTTATTGTAGTGGTAAGAGGGAGACATTGAAGATATTTGAGCAGGGAAGTATCATGGTCAGACCTGTGCCTTGAGGAAATTGTTTTGTGGCTATATAGAAGCAAGTGGGGAGGGCAGAGCCCAGAAGAGTGGATGAGAGGCAGGGGGGTGGTCGGGTGAGAGAAGAGACAGCCCTCAGAGGCCATGTGGAGGTAGATTCAGGAACTGATTGGTTATAGCAGGCAAGAGAGAGGGGAGCCTCCAAGTTGACTCTGAGGTTGAGAACTTGAACCTTGAACTGGAAATGGAAGAATGGCAGTGCCCTCTCCAGAGATGGGAGAGTGCAGAGGAGTGGTGGGGCAAGGCCGCAGGTGGACATATTGATCCAGGTGGCAATGGCCAGCATTCAACAATCTACGCAGAACTGGGTCTTGGAGGAGATGTTAAGGATGGCTTTCAGAATGTGGGAGTCATCTGCACAGAAATGAGCGAGGAAGTTGGTGAACTCCCTACAGTAGAGGAGGTAGAGAAGGTCCAGGACCTAGCTTCGGGGGCCACCTGCCCTCAGGGGCAGAAGATGAATGATGTTGAGACCTCAGCAAAGGGAGCAGAGGAGTTGTCAGAGAGCAGGAGAAGGACCAAGAGGGAGCAGCCTCCCAGCAGCCCCAGGGATCCAGGAGAACGGGTGGTCAGCCACATCCAACACAGCACAAAGGACTACAGGAATGTGGCAAAGCAGCCAACTCTTCTGGAGAGAAGAGCTTTGAGGAAGTGATGGGGCTGAAAACTGGTTTGTCCCAGGTGGAGAAATTAATGAGCAGAGAGGATGCAGGGGCAACAGGTACAGATAATTCTTACTAAAAATACACAGGCTGATGCCCCGGGTCAAAGGTCCTGGGCATCTTAAGGAAAGAGGCCATAAAGGGATATTGAAGATGAGGGAAGGGGAAGACCAATGGGCAAGGTACTAGAAGAGACTGGGGGGAATGGGATTGAGGGCACAGGATGAGGGACGAGCCCTGTCAGGAAGATGGACCACCTCTTCCTCAGAGTCTGGACCAAAAGAAGGAGGGCATGGGTGGAGATGGAGATGGGATGGCCAAGGGAGATGAGCAAGTTCATGATGGGGGGTTATGGGAGGGAGATAAGACATGAACATGAGGTTGGGCACTTGAGAGAGAATAAGCTGATCCGGCCATTCACTCAGCCATTCCATAAAGCAATGCCCCAAAGTTACTAAACCACGCATGCTCTGACTAAGCAATACTACTAATGTAGGCCAATACCCCAATGAAGTCAAGACCTGTAAGAGGAAAAGGACTCACATGTGCCAAAATAATTATAACAGCTCTTTTTATGGCAGTAAAGAACTAGAAACTAAGGGTGTGCCCATTGATCAGGAAATGGCTGCACAAATTATGGTGTGTAGATGTCATAGAATATCACTGCACCATTAAAAAAATGCTGAATGAGTTTCAAAGAAACCTGGGAAGAATCGTATGAACTGAGGCAGCATACACAGGAATAACATTTGTATATAAAAACCCCCTTGAAAGACTTTGCAACTGATCAGTGCAATGACAGACAGAGACCCAGTGGAGAAGCACGTCACCTCCTCCTGACAGAGAAGTGGGTGGGCTCACTGTGTAGAATGAGACGAGCATTTTTGGACACAGTCAATGTGGGGATTTGTTTTGTTTGACTCCGCATATATATCATTAGGATTTTATGTTTTTAGGGTTTTTGCGGGGGTGGGGGGGGAGTCATTCTAGAGGCAGGAGGAGGTAGGAGGAAGAGAAAATAAATGTTTGTAAATGTCTAAGGTGGGACTGATGACAGACCTTCCTGTAGCTCTTGGTGTCCCGGGTTCCCCCAGCTATAAGGACTGAGGAAAGATTCGCACACAGGATCACAGATGCTGAAAGGGGCTCCACACAGCCTCTACTCCCTCACTGTGCAAGTGAGAAAACAGAGATCGAGGAGGGTCTGCCCAAGGTCATGAAGATAGTAAGTATCAACGATGAGATTTAAACCAAGGGCCTCTGACTCAGCTCTGAGCACCAGGCCAAAGCAGGGACTCATCTTTCTGAGTTGAAATTCAGCCTCAGACAGACTAGCTGTGTGACCCTGGCCAAGTCACTTGGCTCATTTTGGCTCAGTTTCCTCATCTGTAAATTGAGCTGGAGAAGAAAATGGCAAGCCCCTCCAGTATCTTTGCCAAGAAAACTCCAAACGGGGTCATGGAGAGTCAGACGTGACTGGACAACAGCCGTCTCTGACTGCAGGGTGAGGGCTCTTTCCACTCTGGTTTTTATTCATTTATTCATTCAACACATGCTTTCTGAGGGCCTACTATGTGCAAGGCATTGTTCTAGGTGCTGTCAGGAGCCCAGGGACACAGAACACATGGTCTGGACCCTGTACAATCCAGTGGGGAGATGAGATGTGCACGTCACCGCAGGATTCAGAGTGGGGGCATCTTGGAGGGCAGCATCTGGTTTCCCCATCCCATTCTAGAGAAAAGGACAATAAAGGGCAGAAACAGTCACACAAGGACTTCCTCTTCCCCCAACAAGGGGGAGGGTCATCATTTCTGGAGGTGACCATTGAACTGTCCTTGAGCCTCTTGTGAGGACGCAGTAACAAAGCCTGGGGTCTAGGAGACATTGTACCCCTCCTTTTGCCATGTTCCACTTAGCTTAAAAGGGCAAAACCCCAGAACATTGGCAGGCAATGGTCCTGACCTCAAACCAAAACCATGAAGGAGAGACTTTGTTCATTTTAAAGCACTCAAAAGGCCGATTGGATTTGGGAAGATCAGAGACCCACTTGCCATTTCTCAGGATCCCAGGCTTAGGGTGGTTAGGGTCCTGAGGGGCCATCCTGTTTGAGCACCAACCTTTTAGACCATCCCTGTTCAGCGGTATTTGACTGTTCCTGAGTCAGGTGATTGACTGCATGGACAAGTAGATAGGCTTGTCTGGCAATGCTGAAAATCTCAGTGATTTCCTCTGGTCATAAAAGCTTCTCCAGGAGACACACCTAGCTCAGTCCTGGGCTGGCCATGTGCAGAATTAGCCCTAAACTACTTCTGCTACTTGCCCTGCACAGGAGTGGCCAACTTATCTCTGCCCTTTGCCTATTCCTCAATTAACTGAGATATTGATGAGAATTTTATGGATTTGAATACATATGTATATTTTGTGGATCTCATTCATTCAGCATCAGCTTTTTGTTTGTTAAATTTTAACCTTATTCAAAACAAAAAAATAAAACAGGTGAAAGTCCAGAAGAAAGGCTCCAAAGACCAAGCAATCGGCCTTCACACTGCTCCTGAGCAAGGAAGCCAGCACGGCCTCTGACAACCAGTTGGCCTATACTCCAGACACCCAGCAGCATCCGTCCTTCCCCCTGCATCACACACGTACTGTGCATCCCTGAGAGGGGGAGAGGGCTGGCGATCGGATGAATAGAACTTCCTCAGCTGTAGGAAGAGCTTCGCCTGGCTCTCACCATGGTGCTTAGGATAGACCATGAGGTGATGATGACAGGATGCTGACTTTGGAGGGAGAGGAAGCATTTGAGATGTGGCCGGTGCCGTTCAAAGTGCAGGGATGCAAGTGGGAGGAAAGAGGACAGCTCCAGCCCATGAGCAGCTTCAACGCCCAAAAAGGAACTGAGGGGGTGGGGTGAGGAGGAAGGGACCTAGCATGGGGGCATTTGTTGAGGTCTGCACCAAGAAGAAAAGAAAGGTCAGTCTGGGCCCTTGCACAGAATGGCGGCTCCAGGGGAATTCCTGAGTGGGAGGAGTAGACCTTACAAAAAGGAAGGAGGCCCTGGACCCTAGGGGAGGGTCCAGGATGGGAGAGATGCTTCAGAGGCCCCGAGCTGGACTTTCAGATCTGGGCCTCATTTTCCTCATCTGTCAAAATGAAGGCCTCAGACCAGATGATCTCTCAGGTCCAAATCTTATGATCTCATGAAATATAAACAAGAAGTTTGCAGAATATTTGTCACAGGTGATTTTCATGATCCCACACAGCAGATTTAAAAAGCCAATTACTTGGGGATTCTCCAATTGATGTCTTCACCTTACTCTCCTATCTCCCCCAATCCCCCATCCTCCCTAATGCTTAAACCATCCCAGTAACAGGCCCCATTCTTAAGGAGCCCTCAGTGAAGAGCCCCAGACCGCCAACTCTCCTCTCCGCCTCATGCCTCTCACCCTGATTGAAGTTGCCCCACTCGGGCCTGCTCAGGGCAGCTTGGCTCAGCCCGGCCAGAGGGATCCTCCACTCTGGGAGGTTATGACTACTCCATCCTCACTAGGGATTAAACAGACCCTGAGGGCAGGGCTAGGAATCACGGTTCTGTGACAGTGTCCAGGGAAAGTCTCAGAGCCACAGGTGGTACAAACAAGCACTTGGAGCCATGCTGGGATGGTGAGGCCTGGGTTTGGAGCCCCAGGGAGGTCCACCCTTCCCCCGCCCCCCACTCAGGTGACTCTGGACAAGCCAACATCTAAGATACTATAACCATTAGGAGGCTTCTCATTTACCAGTCACAAGCACCAGTAACCCACGATTTTCATCAAATTTCTCATTTAAACGGGTTGTGCCCAGGCTTTGTCTTGGCTGCATCCTTCTTTCCAGCGCCTCGTGGAAACTGGAGCCACCTCCCACAGGAAGCCTGTCCTGATCTCATTCATGAGCACTGTTCCCTCATCCCCTCCACCATTGCTTGGTGTGTACTTCTGGGGGCATGTGCTACATTCCCTTGGGGGTGTGGGCCCCCAACTGGGCAGGGACTGTTCTATTTGTGTCTGTGGAGCCTCAGAACTCGGCATAATAAATGCTTATTAAATTGAACTGAATTGAGTATGGGCTGGAAGCACCAGTCCAAGCAAGAAGCAACAATTTCAGAAAGAATTAGTAAATTCAGCTCTCTGTCTCTCCCCAACACCTCTTCCTCTGGGTCTCTCTGTCTCTCTTCCCCCTTTCTCTCTGTCTCTGTGTTTCTCTGTTTGTCTCTCTCTTCCTCTGGGTCTCTCTGTCTCTCTTCCCCCCTTTTCTCAGTCTCTGTCTCTGTCTCTGTGTTTCTCTCTCTCCCTCTCTCTCTCTCTCATTCTCTTCCTCTGGGTCTCTCTGTCTCTCTTCCCCCCTTTTCTCAGTCTCTGTCTCTGTCTCTGTGTTTCTCTCTCTCCCTCTCTCTCTCTCTCATTCTCTTCCTCTGGGTCTCTCTGTCTCTCTTCTCCCTTTCTCTCTGTCTCTGTCTCTGTGTTTCTCTGTCTGTCTGTCTCTTCCTCTGGGTCTCTCTGTCTCTCTTCCCCCCTTTTCTCTGTCTCTCTCTCATATTCTCTCTGTCTCTCTCTCTTCCTCCATTCTTCCTTTCCTCCCTTGGGGCTCTCTGTAAATTACTGCCGTCATTTAAAATACAATGACCTCAGCAAAGAAACTGACCCAAGCCGGGCTCAGCCATGGTTTATTTTTCTACTGAGGAGCAGGAGATAAACTGCGGCCAGTCATGGATTAAGTCCACTATGAAATCATGTAAGGCCCACTGTCCTTCCAGGTGGCACAGCGGATACCAGACTGCAGCCTCAAAGCCAGGTTTGACGTCCATTGGGTGTGTGACCCTGGTCAGGTCACCTTTAACCTCACGATGTTCTAGACCAGAGGTGTTATGTAAACTTGAGGCCTTGTGGCCCCAACAAGATGAAAACATAATTGAGAAAACGGTTTAAAAACTAAATAAAAATACAATCCAATATAGCTGTGGTGTGGTTTTCTGAGTCACTTTGTGCCAGCAAACAGCCTCGCGTGTGGCTTGACGACCCCGTTTCTATCGGAGCGCGGCGTCCTGTGATAGCCCGTTCTAAACGTTTCCAGCACAGGGGAGGTGCTGCTGACCTGTGTTGGTAGAGGGACTTTCCTCACCTGGGAGTTCCTGGGGGAGTGACATCTCAGGCTGGTTCCCAGCCCTAGGACTTTTCAGAAGAATCCTCTGAAAAGAGCAGCCGCAGCAGTTCCTAAGCCCGCCTACATGCATGCAGAAGCCCCTCGGTACCAAGTTAAGTATAAAGCGCAGCCAAACTGGACCAGGGCGATTGTTTGGGGGCTGTCTGGAGCGCCTGAAGCCTGCGGGCCGCGGGCAGTGAGAGCTGGGCACCTGGAAGATAAGGGCCTTTCACGTCGGGGACCCAGCCCCTCCTCCGGAGCCAGCCACGCCCCAGCCATCGGCCCGCCCCACTCCGGCCAGTGCCCTTGGCTGCCCAGACCTTGGCTCCGTTAAACCAAGGGGAGTTTTCATCGCAATCTCGAGGCAGCCTTAAACAGGCTTCCCGGGCTTCAGAGAAGGAGCACAGGAGCACTGCTAGCCTGGAAGGCAGAAGCCCGGACTTGGGGCAGATCCTGGCTCTAATTACTTACTAGCTGGGGAATTTGGGCTAAGTCGCGCTCCTCCAGAGCTGTGCCTCAGCTTCCTCCTCTGAAAATTGAGGGTTTGGGGAGGAGGAGAAGGAAGATGAGAGCAAGCTGATGAAAAGGAAGGAGAGAGATGAAAACGTTTCCCTGGAAAACCTGCCTAACGAACCTGGAAGCCTAGTTCCCTTCCTTCCTCCCTCCCTCCCTTGCTGCCTACTTCTCGAGGCTGAGTCGTAGAGCCCAAGGGGGGCAGCCGGCGAGGAAGGAGTTGGGGGAATTACTGGAAGGGAGCAAGGGGTGCCAGGGGAGGAAGGAGTTGGGGAGCTGCTGGCAGGGGGCGAGGCGCGGGAAGGGGCACAGAGAGTCCGGCCCGGGCAGCCCTGCTCAGCTCGCCTCAAGCTGGCGCTGATCGTGGCCCGGAGCTTCCCAGGGGGTGGCTGTGCCAAGCCCTACCGTCTTTTGCTTCTTGATCCCGGACATAGTGCGGGTGGTCACGGGCGGCGGCGGGACGGGCACAGAGCGGACTGGCGGGACTGGCGGCCGGACTCTCTCGGTCCCCGAGAAGGGAAGGACTGGCGGATTGACGGAAGGACGCCGGGCAGGCGGCGGGGAAGGAGCTTTAAAAAGGCTGGGGAGACACGTCGCACTTCCCTTGACCAACCCCCAAAGGCTTCCCTCCTCCGCGGCTGCTTCCTCCTCCTTCTCCTCCTCCTCCTTCTCTTCTCCTCCCCCTCCCTTCTCCTCCCTCCTGCTTCTCCCGCGGCGCTCTCCTCTCCACCCTCCCGGGGCACCGGCCACCTCCAGGCCGTGGGGCGACCCGGGGCGTGGTCCCCGGACCGAGGGGAAGGAGGCGAGGCGGGAGCTACAGGGTGGGAATGGGGGGCGGAGCCCAAGCAGGCTGCGGCCCCTCAGCTCCAGCCAGGATTGTCGGCTTTCTGTCCTTCTGCCCTGGCATCATAGGGGCTGCCCTGCAGAGCCCCGAGGCCAGCTGGGGAAACCGAGACCCCCAACACCACCACCAGTTACGGGACCAACGAATCACTCAGTCCAATACCGCCCGTTTGCACAGGGCAAAACTGAGCCCCGTCCCCTCTTAAGAAACCAGGGATGGAAAGCCCACCGGGTCCATGCCCCTCTTTTTGCAGATTGGGGAAGTGGGACCTGCCAAGGTTAATGAACTTGGGGACCTCGGACTGTTGAGCTCCAGGGAACAGTAGAGATCATCTAGTAGTCCAAGGAAAGAGGGGCCCAGAGAGGTCTGGTGATGTGCCAAAAAGTCACACAGCCAGTAAGTCGCTGGACCAAAAATATGTACCATATGCCACCAGAAAAACCAGAACCAAGTCTTCAGAAAGAGCTGAATTTGAAAGGCGTGAAAGAGTTCTGAATTTGGAGTCCGAGGACCTAGGTTCCGATTCTGTCTACTGCTTGATAGTCCCTTCAACCTTGAGTAGTCACTTAATCTCATCAGGCCTCAGTTTCCTCAAATGTAAAAATGAAAGGGCTGATTAGAGGGCCTCCAAAGCCTCTCTGGATATATCCAAGGCTCCTTCTTCCCACTCTCCCTTTCTCTGAGGACCTTCCAGATGTCTCCTATGGTTAGAGTATTCTTTAAGATGGAATATTTGAGATATATATATATATATATATAGATATATATATATGTATGTATGTATGTATTTATATATATACATACATTTATATGTCTATATAAGAGGGCATATGTGTGTATGAATACATATGTGAGTATGTGTATATATGTGTACAGGTATACATAGACAGAGGGCACAGGATCAGTTGAATAGGAAGGGATGATATTTTAAAAATAAAATTAAGAGGTGAGAAAGGAATATAATGGGAGGAAACAGGGAGAAACCAAATAGGGTAAATTATCTCATATAGAAGAGGCAAGAGAAAACTGTTAGGAGGGAGAGGAAGAACAGGAAGGTGAAAGGAAATGGGTCAACCTTACTCTCATTGAATTTGGCTTAAGGAGTAAATAACATACACACTAAACTGGGTATCTTACCCTACAGGACAGTAGGGGGGAAGAGGATAAGGGGAGGGGGTGATAGAAGGGAGGGCAGATTGGGGGAGAGGGTAGTTAGAAACACACACTTTTGAAAAGGGATGGGGTCAAAGGAGAAAACAGAATGAGTGGGGGACAGGATTGGATGGAGGGAAATAATGTGAGTCTTTCACAGTATATCCATTATGGAAATGCTCTGTGTAACTGCACATGTACAACCCGTATTGAATTGCTTGTCTTCCCAGTAAGGGTGGGTGATGAGGAAGGAAGGGAAAGAATCCAGAATTCAAAGTTATAAAATCAAATGGTTTTTTAAAAATTATTTTATTATTATTATTATTATTTACATGCAACTGGGAAATAAGAAATACAGGCACTGGGGTAGGGAGATCCATCTTGCCCCACTGGAAAGTGGGGGGGGGGGGAAGGATACAGGAGACAGCAGACTGGGGGAAGGGGTATACAGTGGGATGGCTGTTTTGGGGTGGTGGGTAGGGGAAAGATGGGGAGAAAATTTGTAACTCAAAATCTTGTGGAAATGAATGATGTAAACTAAAAATAAACATAAAATTTAATTTAAAAAAAAAGATGGAATATTTGCATCCATTAGTACTCATTGCCGATCCCCCCACCTCCAAGGCCTGGGCACATTTCACTACTCCTCCTTCTATCCCTGTGGGGGGGAACCCTGATTGGAAGAAGCACCAAGACACAGTCTTTGGTTCAGTTCAACAGTGACATTCTGCACCACCTTAGACCCTGTAGCTGACACAGCAAAAGGACAAGACCTTGGTCCTGCCCTCCAGAAGCTTAGTTTAGTTGGGAAGAGAATGCAAAAAGAAATGGGAAACAAAATATACGTAGGCCAAAATGTCTGACGGGATGGCAGCTCGGGAAGGATCCCGACTTTCAGGCTCTTGGCCCCCTGAGGGCAGAGACTCTCTTTCTGTCACTGTCCCAGAGCAGAACGCTAGGCTATCTCTCTGCAGAAGGGGTTCTGGGTGGTCCTCAGTGGATAGATAGGTTGTCTGGGCAGGTGACAGAGTGGAAGCAAACTGGGAGAGGCCAGTCAGTCCCTTCCTGAATTGGACAGCTTTGTGAGACCAGAAATTACTGAGCAGGTATGGAGCTGCATTGGGGAAGGGAGTTTCCCCATGGGGAGTTCTATAAATCAATGAAACCACAAGTCCAGGCTTCCCTACCTCCCAACTCTCACTCCATGCAAAGTATTTGTTAAGTGATTTTTTAATCTTTTTTCCCCCAGGAAGTAATTGGAAGGGAGAAAATAGATTTTCATTCATTAAGAAATAAAGTTTATGGAAATTAAGGGGATGCCCATCAATTGGGGAATGGTTAAACAAGTTGTGGTATATGAATGTAATGGAATACTGTTGTGCTGTAAGAAATGGGGAGGAGATGGACTTCATAATTACCTGGAGAGGCTTATACGGACTGATGCTAAGTGAGAAGAGCAGAACCAGGCAAAACCTGTACACAATCACAGACACATCATATGTGCGATGAGCAACTTTGATAAACTGGACTCTTCTCAGCGACGCACAGGTATAAGACAACTCTACAAGTCTCAGGATGGAAGGAGATGTCTACATTCAGAGAAAGATCTAGGAAGAACAGAGTTTAAATGGAGACTGAAGCAATCTACACGCTCTCATTCTTTTCCGTGTTGGGTTCTCTTTCTTTTTTCCCATTGTTCACTCCATTGGTTACAACCCTTCTATACAACCAGACTAATGTCCAACGTGAAAGTATTGCAGATCCTGTACATGATTGCACGCCGCCATAGAGGGAGGGAAAGGAGGGGAGAAAATCTGAAACTCAAGGGACTGTGGAACTGAATCTTGTAAACTAAAAGTAAACAAACAAGTCAATGAAAATTAAAAAAAAGAAAGAAAGAAAGTTTAATTTTAAACAGAAAGAAAAGGGCCAATGCACAGCTCTGTGCTAGACACTTGCTGGGACACCTGTGGCTCTGCCCCAGAGAACTTGTCTTTAGGCTGGTGACACAACTCTCTCACTGGTTCTTTGGAGCCACAATGGTGCCAAGGGGCCCTAAGGGAAGAAGAATCAAGCCCTGGGAGACTTTCATGGGAGAACATCCTTGTGGTCCTGCTGTCTTCCTCTCTACAGAATGGGAGGGGAGAACTCTCGCTCTGCCCCAGGGCCTGTGATGACTGCTCCCCTGTGGCAGGCTTAGCCAGGAGAGTCCTGATCCGCTTTGCCTTCCCTGATGTTCCCAGCCACGATGCCAGTGTCATGATCTCAAGAGCTTGGGATCTCCTGGGTCCTTGAGTGGGGTCTCCTAAGCTGAGGAAGGGCCTCCAGGCTGCTACAACACTGCTCAGCAGAGAAGATGGCCACCGGGAAGAGGATGAGCCCAAGCCTTGGCCTGGGTTTTGGGGAACATATGGGTACCCTAGTTGTTTGGACAATGCAGAGCTGAGGTGAAGAAGTAATTCTTCAATGGTCCCACTAAGTATCTTGTGTTTTAACCTTTTGAGAGTCAGCTTTTTAGGAGAGTATAATGGAAGCTGTAGGTTAATGTTTCATGTTAGAAGTCAGTACATAATCACCAGTCTTTTGTATGTTAAGCATTTCTCTTAGGAAGGAAATACATGACAGCCTAATACCTGATCTAGATTGTACCCTAACTATATAAACCTGATCTGAGCCTTGAATGATTTTGGCTGGGATTCTGGGGGAGGTGGGGTGTATAGAACCAGAGACCATGAGACAAGGAGCTGGAGCCCTCTCTTTACAGCTCAGGGGCTCCTCAGTAGGAGACAGCCATTGCCAAGCCCCTCTGGGTTGGACATTCTGTTGTTAATGGGAGAGGTTAGAGAATCAAACATGTGTGCAGGAAAGTCTGATAGAAGGGATATGAAGGAAGGAGAAAATGAATGACGGTGGGCTTGAGGGAAGGCTTAAAGGAGTAGGGAGCACCTGAGCTGAACTTTGAAGGAAGAAGGGATTTGGGAAGCAGTGATGGGGAGGGAATGAAGC
Organism: Pseudochirops cupreus; assembly: GCA_028627135.1. Lineage (NCBI taxonomy): Eukaryota > Metazoa > Chordata > Mammalia > Diprotodontia > Pseudocheiridae > Pseudochirops > Pseudochirops cupreus. The sequence continues at coordinate 568,941,482 of CM053582.1, read as the reverse complement.
TGATGTACAAACGGGTGGAGGTGGGAAACAGAGCATCCAGTGGGGGTGACAGCAAGCAGACTGTCAGTCTGGCTGGAATGTAGACTGTAGGAAGTGGAGGGTGACAACGAGACTGTGGAAGGCCTTAAGACACCTGTGGACTGGTGTGTGTGTGTGTGTGTGTGTTTGTGTATAAGTGGGTGTAATGTATGTATGTGTAGTATGTATGTGTTTGTGTGTATGCATGTGATATGTATGTGTGTAATGTGTGTGGTGTGTGTATGTGTGTGATGTGTTTGTACTGTGTATATGTGGGGGGGGTGTTGTGTGTATGTGTGTGGTGTGTGTATATGTAGTGTGTGTATGTGGGTGTGTGGTATGTGTGGTATGTGTGGGTGTGGGGGGTATGAGTATGGTAGAGGGGCGTATATGGAGGGTGTATAGGAGTAGGGGGAGTGTCTGTCTATGAATGTGTGGTGTGTGTGTGTGGTATGTATGCATGTGTGTAGTGTGTGTGTGGTGTGTGTGGTATGTGTATGCATGCATATACGTATGTACGTGTGCATGTGGTATGTGTATATGTGTGGTGTGTGAGTAATGTGTGTGTAGTATATATGTGTTTGTGTGTATGTATGTGGTGTGTATGTGTGTAGTGTATGTATGTGGGTGTGTGGTGTATGTGGGTAGGGGGTATGGGTGTGGTGGAGGGGTGTGTATGGAGGATGTGTAGGAGTAGGGGGAGTGTCTGTGTATGAATGTGTATGTGGTGTGTGTGTGTGTGGTGTGTGTATACATGCATACATGCATGTGGTATGTATATATGTGTGGTATGTGAGTGATGTGTGTATGTGTAGTATATATGTGTTTGTGTGTATGTATGTGGTCTGTATGTGTGTAGTATGTGTATGCATGAGGTATGTATTATATGGTCTGTGTATGTGTGGTTGTAGGTGTGGGGGTATGGGTGTGGTGGAGGGGTGTGTGTGAAGGGTGTGTAGGGGGAGTATCTGTGTATGTGTGTGTGTGTGTGTGTGTATAGGTGGGTGTAATGTGTGTATGTGTAGTATGCATGTGTTTGTGTGTATGTGTGTGGTTTGTATGTGTGTAGAGTGTGTGGTGTGTATGTGTGTAGTGTGTGTATGTGTGTGGTGTGTTTGTACTGTGTATATGTGGGGGGTGTTGTGTGTGTGTGTGGTGTGCATATGTAGTGTGTGTATGTGGGTGTGTGGTATGTGTGGGTGTGGGGGGTATGGGTATGGTAGAGGGGTGTGTATAGAGGGTGTATAGGGGTGTCTGTGTATGAATGTGTGGTGTGTGTGTGTGTGTGTGTGTGGTATGTATGCATGTACTGTGTGTAGTGTGTGTATGCAGGCATACATATATGTGTGTATGCATGTGGTATGTGTATATGTGTGGTGTGTGAGTAATGTGTGTGTAGTATATATGTGTTTGTGTGTATGTGTGTGGTGTGTATGTGTGTAGTGTGTGGATGTGGGTGGGTGGTGGGGGGGTATGGGTGTGGTGGAGGGGTGTGTGTGAAGGGTGTGTTGGGAGAGTGTCTGTGTATGTGTGTATGTGTGGTGTGTATGTGTGGTATGTGTATATAGTGTATGTGTGTGGTGTG
>CM053582.1:568916840-568939779 GCA_028627135.1 Pseudochirops cupreus | reverse complement strand
TGTGTGTGTGATGTGTGTATGTAGTGTATGTGTGTGTGGTGTGGGGGATGTGTGAAGGGTGTGTAGGGGGAGTGTCTGTGTATGTGTGTGTGTCTGTTTATGTGTGGTGTGTATTATATGGTCTGTGTATGTGTGGTGTGTATGTGTGTGGTGTGTATGTGTGTGGTGTGTGGGTGTGGGGGGTATAGGTGTTGTGGAGGGGTGTGTGTGAAGGGTGTGTAGGGGTAGGGAGGTGTCTCTGTGTGTGTGTGTGTATTGTGGTATGTGGGTGTGTTATGTAGTGTATGTGTGTGGTGTGTGTGTGTGGTGGGGGGGTATGGGTGTGGTGGAGGGGTGTGTGTGAAGGGTGTGTAGGGGGAGTGTCTCTGTGTGTGTGATCTACTGTAAATATGTCAGTAGCACACTGTACACACCCAGGGTCTCCTACCTTTAAACCTTCAAAGCAATCTTTAAAATGCAAACAAGTTAAAGGGGTGGGGAAAGGGGACGGGGCTGGGCCCTCTGTCCCACTAAGCAGACCTAGCTCTGGCCTCCCATGGCCTCTGAAGAGAGGGGGACCTTGGTTTTCCCGGTTTCTAGCTCGTTACCCCCCAGTCCCCACCACAAGTCTCTAAGGGCTGTTCCTTAGACAAAGCCTAGGTTTGGGCTTGGGGGAGAGTTTCCCCAAAATGGGCCAACAATAAGGAAATGCCCTCGATGTTGGCCCCGAAGGGGCAGGGCAGCTGCTTCTTTCTGCAGCAGCCAGATGCCCCTGGAGAAGGCTGGGTGACCTTGCCTCCCCTGGCAGCTCAGCCCCAGCCTGACTGTGCTCAGCCCTGGCTGGCAGCTGTCCAGCAGGTTTCAAGTCTGAAATGAGAATGATACGCATCTCTGGATACCTCTGAGACCTCTCCTGCCAGCTAGCAAACCATCCAACACATAGAATATGAGGAAAGGCAAATCAGGGCGGAAGGGAGAAGGGAGAATTTGCATGATGCTTTGGGGAGCATCGAGCTGTCTGCTCAACGAGGAGAAAGGGAAGAGCTTGGTCCCTAACACGAGGTCATCGCCAGGGCTCCAGCTGGGCACAGGCTAGCCAGACCCCCTGCCAAACACAAGTGACCGATCTCCTTTGTGATCAGTCCTCAGCTAGCACAGAGAATAAGCTAGCATGGGCCAGGAAGAGCCCGCTTGTCTGTCAGGGCAGGCACTGGCTGTTCGAGGCCAGGCAGGAAGCCTGCTCTCTCTGGGAGCCTCAACTTCCCCATCTACCAAATCGGGATAATGGTGGGAAAACCTGAAGCAGTCGTAAAGCTGCTGGGAGACCCAAGGGAGATAATGTGTATGGAAGCCTTTACCACCCTCAAAGAGCTTTAGAATGCTCCATTATTCGGTTATTTCTTTGGGATGGATTGTCTTGTTGGGACCTCTGAAGTTTGGGTGGGTAGTAGGGACCCTCATGCTGGTGTCTGGCTTTCCCTGGCATAAGCCGTAACTCCAAAGGCCTGGGGTTTTGTGGAAAGAGGGCGCTGGCTTGGGTTTGAATCCTGTCTCTGCAGCTGTCTACCATCAGGAAGACCTGAGTTCAAATCCAGGATCAGGGACTTACTGTGTGACTTTGGGAAAGTCACTTGAATCCTGTTTGCCTCAGTTTCCTCAGCTGTAAGATGGGGATAATAACAGCCCCCCCTCACAGGATTGGTGTGGGGAATATAATGTAAAGTGCTCAGCACAGTGCTTTGAACACTGGTGCTGTATAAACACTGGTTTCTTTCTCTCTTGCCTCTGGCACTTTCTAGCTGTACAGGGGAAGGCAAGTCTTTGAGCTTTCTCATCTGTAAAATCACAATACCTGCCATTTCACTTTCCCCTGGGTCTCTCTGGTGCTCCTTTGTGTCCCCTCATTAGAGTGTGAGCTCCTGGAGGACCAGGGCTGCTGTGGTTGCTTGCACTGTATTCCTAAGCCTCGGTACACTGTCTGCCATAAGTACATATTTAATAAATGTCTGTTAATTGATTGAAAAGGAGGCAGCCTGGGATCCTAGATGGGTAACCTGGGATGGCTCTGTGACCCATGCTGGGAGTGTTCATAGATGCTGAGGAAGGCTGGGATCCTTTGGAGGGGAGAGGGGATCAGACAGGATGAGGAGGCATGGAGGGGCTGCAATGTGCACCCCTGGATGGGGGGGGTGAGCCAGCATATGGGAGGTCAGAGGTTACCACCTCTCAGATCGGGAGGAGAGCTCTGAGGTCATCCCCTGGGAGAAAGACAAGTCATCCAACCTCCACTTCAAAACCTCTAATGCCCCCCAGAGAGCCTTGTTAGGAAGCACTTCCTTACGCCCTGCCCACATTCACTTCCCCTGTGGAGACTTTCCCGATTTGATCCGGGTCTTCCCTGGAGGGCCCAACACAGCAAAAACAATCTTTCCCCTGGAACTTTCCTTAGCCCCTGGGGGAGTCAGTGCCCTAGAATAGCCTGCCTCTCCCTAGACCTGTTCACCTGGGAATATCTACCCCTTCTCCCACTGGTGACTTCTTCGTGGAACTCCCATCTTGTGCAAATGCTCAGGTCAGCCTTTCTTCTCAGTCGGCCCATCGCTGCCTTGCTGCTCTTCAAACTGGATTAGCTCATTTTCAGCAACCATTGTATGTGTGTGTGCGTGTGAGTGTGTCTGTGTGTGTGTATCTGTATGTATGAGTGTGTATGTGTATAAAGATAATCTAGGTCAGATTCTCTTGAGAGAGAGAGAGAGAGAGAGTGTGTGTGTGTGTGTGTGTGTGTGTGTGTGTGTATGTGTATAAAGATAATGTAGGTCAGATTCTCTTGAGAGTGAGAGTGTGTGTGTATGTCTGTGTGTGTGTGTGTCTGTATGTGTGAGTGTATCTTTGTGTGTGTGTCTGTGTGTGTGTCTGTATGTGTGAGTGTGTATGTGTATAAAGATGATGTAGGTCAGATTCTCTTGAGAGAGTGAGAATGTGTGTGTGAGTGTGTCTGTGTGTGTGAGTGTGTGTGTGTGTGTGTGTGTGTATAAAGATAATGTAGGTCAGATTCTCTTAAGAAAGAGAGAGAGAGAACATAAGCTCCTTGAGAGTAGGGACTGTCTTGCTCTTTGCTTGCCCTTAGAACAGTGCTTGGCACATAGTAGGCACTTCACAAATCCTTCATTCCTTCCTCTTGCACATGACAGTCCTTCAAAGGTTTGATGAGGACTCTCATGTCCCAGCCCTCAGCTTTCTTTTCTTGGGCATGAACATCTCTAGTCCCTTTTCCCTTTTCCTAGCCTGTCTTCTATTCCTCCTAGTTTTGGTGAATTCTTCAATTTGCCTTCACCTTAATCAAAATACCACTCATTGTCCTAGCCATGTCTAATTAATTTTGTTTCCCATCCTTTTTGTTTTTGTTGTGTCCAGCTCTTCCTGACCCCATTCCGATTTTCCTTCTCCAGCTCATTTTAGAGGTGAGGAAACTAAGGCAAACAGGGTTGAGTGATTTGTCCAGAGTCACACAGCTAGTAAGTATCTGAGGCTAGATTTGAACTCAGAAAGATAAGTCTTCCTGACTTCAGGCATTGTATTCTACACACTTTGCCAAATGGCCCTTAAACACCCTAGTGTCTCCCACTCCAGACTCTGCCAAACCCCTTGAGGAATCTTCAATGTGCTACATTAGGCAGAAAAAACATAAATGTTAATAAGATATATGTGGTCCTTGCCCTTCACTAAATAGTCAAACAATAAGCATTTATTGGGTACTTACTGTAAGCCCAGCACTGAACTGGGTGCAGGGGATACAAAGAAAAAGGACCAGCCAACTAATGCCCTGTTGGTGGAATTGTGAACTGATCCAACCACTCCGGAGATCGGTTTAGAACTACGGCCAAAGGGCTATCAAACAGTTCATGACCTTGGACCCAGAAATGCCATTACTAGTCTGCATCCTCAAGAGGAAGAAAAACAAAAAGAAAAGTAGTTATATGTACAAACTATTGATAATCACTCTTTTTGCAATGGTAGAAGAATTGGAAATTGAGGGGATGCCCATCAATTGGGGAATGGCTGAACAAGCTATGGGGTATGATTGTGATGGAATACTATTGTGTGATAAGAAATGATGAGTAGGATTCCTGCTTTCAGAAAACCAGGGAGGACTTATATGAACTGACGCAAAGTGAAATGAGCAGAACCAGGAGAACACTGTACACAGTAACAGCAACATTGTATCATGATCAGCTGTGAAGGACTTAGCTATTCTCAGCAATACAATGGTCCGAGACTGTAAGGTGTGAAGGCCTTTGATGAGAAATGCTATCCATCCCCAGAGAAAGAACTGATGAAGTCTGAATATAGATCAAAGCATTGTTTTTTTTAACTTTCTTTATTTTTCTTAGTTTTTTTGTCTGTGTTTTCTTTCACAATATGATCAATATGGAAATAATGTTCTGCATGATTGCACATGTATAACATTTATCAAACTGCTCTCTTTCTTTCACAATAATGGGGTAGGGGAAGAAGGTGGGAGAGAATTTGGAGCTCAAATTTGTAAAAAAAAAAAAAAGGAGGTTACAAACAGTTTTTACAAGTAATTAGGAAAAAACAAAATGTTAAAAAAAGAAAAAGGAAAAGAGTTTACACCCTCAAGTAATGGGGAAGACAACATGAACTTATATGGCTATGTGCAAAACAGATAAAGGGTTATTTGGGTCATTTTAATGACTTTAAAACCCATTTAGACAGATCAGATATGCATGCAGATGAATACAAATTACAAAGTGCCTACTATGCGCTAGGCACTTTACAAACATTATCTCCTTTGAGACCCACATCAACCCTGGGAAGCATGTGCTATTATGAGCCCCATTTTATGGTCGAGGAAACTAAGGCAGACAGAAGTTAGGTGATTTGCCCCAGTCACATGGGTCATGGGTGTCTGAGTCTGGATTTGAAATCAGCTCTTCCTGACTAACACCACCACCAGCTCCCTCCTTTTCTCTTGGGATACTAACCAAGGGCAAATCATCAGATCCCCATGTTTAGAAGGAGTCCTAGAGGTTACCCAGTCCAACCCCTCCTTTTACAGAGTAGATTGAGGCACCAGGCTATGTCTCAGCTCATCAGGTCTTCAGACTCCAAATCCAAAACCATTTCACCTCCAGTGCTCCAGCCTGTGCACATCTAAATTTTGAAGGATGGAGAAGAATGGCAAAGGGAGTAGGTGGGGGAGCTCAGAATATGTCATCCTGCTTGGGGAGAACCTAGAACACAGGACGAGGCCACCGCTGCTGGTCAGACAAAGATGACCAAACGCCATGAGATGAGGTGCTATGGCCCCTTCTGTGAGTGTGTCCTATATAGACAGTCAAACAGTGGAGAAAGGGCCAGATCAGCAGGCAGAGGATATGGGACAAACCACACCTTTGATGCCGTTTGTGTGGCCAGACTTCTCTGCGACTCAGTTTCTTCATCTGTAAAGTGATGGATGCTCTCCAAACTCCCTTCTGGTTCTCAAATTTATGTCCAGTCCTTTTAGGAAGCTGCCGGATTCACAGGTATTACCACTCCTACCCCTTACCCCAACCTTGAACTTTTCCTCACAAAATCTCTCTTTCCAAGCAGGAATTGTCCAATTCTTCTTGCCCACACTCCCCTTGCTCTATTGCTCACATCCCTCCTCCAAAAAATATACCCCACAAATAAGCATTCCTACAGCTCCAGTTTCGTGACTAATTCTATCAGAGACAATGGAGTGTGATGGACAGAGCGCTGGTCTCTGAACCCAGAAGACCTAACCTCAGACACATGCTGACGGTGTAACCCTGGGCCGGTCACCTACCCTTTGGCAAAGCTCCAAGACTAGAAGGTGCCTACTTGCCCTGGTAGAGGGAGGTTTCTCCCCGGAAGTTCTTTGAATCAGTAAAATCCCAGACCTCTTCCCAATCCCCATTGCTATGATTGCCTCCCAGAAGAGAGGAAGGGCTGAGCAGAAAGGCCCAACACGGGACAGGAAAGGAAGGCGTCAGCATCTGGCTGTGTGAAGCTCCCCCTGCACCCCACCCCACCCCCAACCCCCGTAGGAGGGCAGCTGCTTCTGTACAATGGGGACAATACTACCTGTCGTGGTCACTTCAGATGGAGGGAGCGAGGACCTGATGAGACAATGTCAGTAAAATGCCTGCATCCTTTAAAGCCCCATTACAAGTGCTCAACATTATTATCACATTATTCATTTAAACTCCATCCAATTCCACAAATAAGTATTGGGGCCAGGTACCGTACCAGGATTGAGAGTACGGACGGAGATGTAAACATTTCTTATTGTGCTGAAGGAGCCTCTCTTCCTTTCCTCTTTCGGGACTCTGGTTTGAGAAAAGTGGATTTGAATTTCATAGGGTCATGAAAGGATCTCAGAGGAGGACACAAGCCCAGGGAAGTGCTTGCCCACTTTCACTGAGTGGCCGGGGGATTCAAACCTGGGCAGATCCTCTGACCCCACAGCCAGCTCTTCTTCCACTGCACTGTGTCAACGTGTCCCTTACTTTATTCCAATTTACATCCCTCCATTATAGGAAGGTAAAGTAGCAAAATATCTTCGAACCATCCCATTTCACTGATTTGACTATTGAAGCCCAATGATAAAATGACTATACTTATTTGAGACAGAGATCACTGATCAACATTGTTCAGCCTTGGGGCAGCTAGGTGGCACAGTGAGTAGAGCACCAGTCCTGGAGTCAGGAGGGCCTGAATTCAAATCTAGTCTCAGATGCTTAACACTTACTAGCCCATGTGACCTTGGGCAAGTCACTTAGCCCCAGTTGCCCTGCCTTCCACCCTCCAAAAAAACAACAACAAAAAAGATTGTTCAGCCTTCCACTCCAATACTATTAGTCTGCCAGATCGCGTCTAGTGTGTAATTATCAATTCAATTTGGCCATAGTCCATTTGGGGACTTCAAAGATGTTGATGGAACCCATACACGCTGGTTTGAAAGGCTTGAAGGTGTGGCATGCACCTGAAATAAAGAAGGACTTGGGGCAAGAGAACAAATTAAAGAAAATTAAACCTATTGCATGCCCCAAATGCCGTATGTACCAGATAACTTTACACATGTGTGATTTCCCTAAATTACGTGTTAGAGAGGAAAGCACTGCTAGCAGATCTCTTTCCTTAGAGACTCCCATTCCCAGGGTGCTCAGTACAAAGACCTCATGGAGCACAGTTTGGAAAATGGCCCGTCTTGAGTCTTCTCTGGGACGATACCCTAACATTTCATCTCTCGGACTTATTTACTCAGCATTGGTCGGAAGCATGCCAAGCCAGAAAATAGGAGAAAGAAACAGGAGCTCACTTACGCAGGATCATTTCTTTTGTTGGGATTTTTTTTCCTACCAGGAACTAGCCAGACTTTGAAAATCTCAATGGAAGGTGAAAGGCCAAGAGCTGGCCTCCCAAGTGTTACAAAAGATGGGGCTCAGTTCCTGCCACCCCATCTTGATGACTCCATTCCTCTGACCAAAAAACAAACAACTACACACAAAAGTTAAAGTTAGGGCAGCATAGGTGCTTAAGCACATATATTGATGGGGATTTCAACAGCTTTTTTCTGGACCAACAGACCTTCAAGTGGATGGACTTCCCTGCTTTCAAGTGTATTCTTCCACATTGCTCCTGATTGTTGTCTTTCAGAAATATTCTATAGTCACTACTAGTAGTTGTAAAATGGAGGGAGAGACCCCCTGAAGCCTCAGCATGACCTGGAGTTGACCTTGGGTTCTAGAAGGCCATGTCCATGTTTCACAAGCTACAGAAGATGCTACCATTCCTTAAAGGCAGACCCCATAGTAGTCTATCTAAGGACCACCTGAGCTAAGTGCAAAGTGAGGCTTGGCAGCCAAAGGCTGACCAGGAGGTGAGGAATTACTTGGCCAGACAACTTGTGAATCTATCTGCTCGTGAGTGTCATCTCTTTTGATGGAGGAAAGACCTTTTTAAAGTAAGAAGAAAGTGGATGACTTGCTCATCCTTCATTTTGAAGAGAACCAAAGACATCACATCTTGATTTATGCATGCATTGTATTTAAGTGAGGTAGAATTGCAAAATGTCATCGGTCTCACTCTCTCTCCCAGACTCACTCAAGTCCAGTGGCAGGACAAAAGTCAAGCAGCCTGAGATACAGGGGATGACCTTGGTGTCTTCAATGTCTAACCAAGCTCTAAGCTCTCCACAGCACCTGCTTCAGATGCCTTCCTGGCCTTTGGAACAAATTATTCTCATCCACACCTTAGGCCAGGAGAAGGCTTCACATGCATGGGGTAGACAACCCCCTAACTCAGTGATGGCTTCAAAGCCTGTCAGTTATCCTTCACCTGGTTTGGCCCATCTGCCAAGACGGTTTTACCAGGGTGTGGCTGCTGCACATGCTACAACTTCTTGGAGCCATAGATGAAAGATGGGTCAAAGGTGGATACTCAAGGTAGATAAGCAGCCCTGAGAAGGGCTCAGGAAGCCCTCTCACCAGAGGTGCTGGTCCTTTCTAAGCACCCCTTGTGCCTCAAAGATTGCTGGACCTAGAAGAAGGAGTTGTTCAGTCATGTCCAACTCTTCATGACCCCATTTGGGGTTTTCTTGGCAAAGACACTGGAGTGGTTTGCCATTTCCTTCTCCAGCTTGAAGATGAGGATGAGCAATTGAGGCAAACAGGGTTAAGTGACTTGCCCAAGGACACACAGCTAGTAAGTGTCTGAGGCCAGATCTGAACTGATGTTCACCCCATGCTCCATGCACTATGGTACCACCTAGCTGCCCAGGGAGCTGTGGTTTGTGCTTTTTCCAGACTGCATCATTTTATAGACTGTCCACATGCTTTTGTCCTTTTCTACTGACTCAGGCACAGTAGCCAGTTAGGGAACAAAATCAAGTTCACTGAGCCATGAAGGAACTCCTGTCACTCAATCTTTATTAACGAAACTCTCTAATGACCTAAACATAGTAGACACCGGGAAAAGAGGCCCAACAGCTACCAACATACTAATACATTGTTGATGGTGCTATGAATTGTTCGAGCTACTCTAGAAAACAATTTGAACTGAGGGGAAATGCTTTATTATATTGTTCAAAAAACATATTAATTATTATATGGTTTAAATCTAAGTAGAGATTGTTTGAATCCAGAATGTTGCCCTGACCTCAGTAACTCTCCAGGAATGTTAGAGATGGATACAAGGAATTTTGGGTTCCCCCAAGTCCTGGACCCACTGAAAATCACACTCAGGTCTTCTTTTGGGTCCAGCCAAGCTTGTGTTTGGGGTTCACCCAAATTTTATTGAGTCCATCTCAATCTACCTTGCCTTCAAGTTGCCTTCTTGGCAAGATTACTTAACTGTATATGTGTGATCTGGGTGCCAGTACCCTTGTCTAAATCCTACATAATGTAAACTTTCCAGAGCCTGGATAAGAGAGAGCCAAAGCTCCTTTCCAGCTTGCTCCCCTTTGCCAAACAACCTAATAAATTGCCTCCTAAAACTATTTCAGATTTTGGGGTTTGTTCTCATGAACAAGAACCCATGCTAGAATAGTGACTAACTTGTCCATGCCCTTTGATTCAGCAATTCCACTGAGCACATGTTCCAACAAAGTGAAAGTCAGAAGGAAAGACCCCATATAGACCAAAATGCTTGTAACAGCACTTTTTTAAGTTAATTTTTTTTCAGTTGACACAAAAAATCTACCTTCTCCCCCTCCAACTTCCTCCCTCTCCATAGAGAAAAACAAAACCTTTATAAAAAACATGCATACAAAGGAAATTCTTCCTTTGACCATGTTAAAAAAATGCTTCATTCTACACTCTTGAGTCTGTACCTCTTTGTCAGGAGGTGGGCAGCATGCTTCCTTACAAATCCTCTAAAATTGTGATTGGTCATTGTGTTGATCAGAGTTCTAAGTTATTCAAAGTTGTTTTTACCAGACCAAACTGATGTCTATACCACATTGTTGTTATTGTATACATCATTCTCCTGGTTCTGCTTACTTTTGCCTGTATCTGTTCATACAGATCTTCTCAGGTTTCTCTAAAACCATTTCTTTCACCATTTCTTACAGCCCTGGAGCATTCCACTGCATGCATACACCAAAACTTGTTTAGTCATTTCCCAACTGATAGGTACTCCTCCTCAGTTTCCAGTTCTTTTCTGGAAAAAGGAACTATGGGGCATCACTTTTGTAATAGCAAAGAACTGAGTGGGTGCCCACTGATTGGATAATGGCTAAAAAAGTTAAGGTATAAGAATGTAATTGAATATTGCACTCTGAGAAATAACAAATAGGGGGATTTCAAAGAAACACAAGAAGGTTTGCATGAAGTCACAGAGAGAATTAACAAGATAAATAATGACCACACTGAAGCAGAAGAAAAACAACTAGAAATGATATCAAGATTCCAATCCATGCAATGAGTGCTCTTGGACCCAGAGGAGTGATAAAAAAACACACCTATGCTCTCAGTGCAGAGGTGGAGGACTGTGGGCCCAGAATGGGGCATACGGCATCACATAGGGTCCTTGTGTTGTCTTAGTGTGATACTTGGATCTCTTCCTTATGAGGGAGGCTGCTGTTTGGGAAGGGAATGGTACTGAGAAGTTATAGCAATATAAGAAAAAAATCAACAAGTATGGAAAAAGGTAAAAGATTACTAGAATTAATTCAGGATTATTCAAAACTGTCAGGAGTTCAAATCCTTACTTAGGATTTCCTTTTTTGAGTCCAGATCAGAATTTTCCTTCTTTTGCTATAACTGTGTTAAAAGTCCTAGTGTTTGTTCATCAGGATGCTCCCAGTGAATCTAGGGCTCTGGCTGGTCATTCCAGGGAAGGGAAATTTGGTGGAAATAACCAGCTGTTCCTAGTAGAAGCTTCAAAAACAGAACAAGGCATTGACTATGTTTTCCCTACTCCAGTGACTTCCTGGGGGATCCAATCCATGAGTCTTGAGTCCATCCTAGGTCCTAGCACTTGGCAGACCCCAGAAAGGATGAGAGGTCAATTCAAGTTTCCTTATTTTTTTAATCTTTTTTTTTTTCTTTTTGGAGGGGGCAAGGCAGGGCAATTGGGGTTAAGTGACTTGCCCAAGGTCACACGGCTAGTAAGTGTGTCTAGTAAGTGTGTCAAGTGTCTGAGGCCGGATTTGAATTCAGGTCCTCCTGATTCCAGGGCTGGTGCTCTATTCACTGCACCACCTAGCTGCCCCCCAAGTTTTCCTTATTAATCTCATATGTGCCGTGCACAGGCTCTGAGAAACTATGACTGGGAGAACCAGGAAAAGAAAAAAAATCCTCAGGTCACTGAGAAGGCTTTAAAATGAGGGCAAAAAGAAACCAAACTGTAAAGTGACAGCAACAGGAAAGCTTCTGGCTCCTTTGGGTGCATGCATCTTGTTGGCTGATTTGTGGGCCTGTTGTCTCCTCTGTGGGTAGGTACTATTTCCTTCTTGTCTTTGGGTCTCCAGAAACTTGTATGGCTCTGGCATGTATAAAGGACTTAATAAATACTGAATCTGAACATTCGGATCAATCTGGTCCAACAAACATTCATTCAACACTTACTATGCTTTCTGTTTTTTTTTTGAGGTCAAAAATATATATTCTTTTCACATAACTATTCCATAAAATGAAGCTAAATGGGGGGGGGGGAGGGTGTTAAGAGGATGAAAACAAATTCAGGAGGAGGAGGAAGAGAGAGGTACTCTTTGTCTACAGCTTTCAACATCTTTAAAAATTAGATTTTTGCCAAGTGTCTTTTCCAGAACAGACCAGGGAAGACATGTCTAACTGAGTTTTCAAGGCTTTAGAAAACTCCATTTCCAGCAGTTCATGGAGGGACATTCCATCGTGAGCACACGCCCGATTCTTCCTTGTCCAGTCGTAGCGTTTAGGACCACTGGATGGAGAAGACAACCAGATTTGCTTGTTAGGGGCCAGTTTGTTGATCACATAGGTTCCCAGGTCTCCACCCAGCTTCACTGTTAGAACACCATTCCCAAATGAAACATCGTAATCCTTGGATGTGTCAGGCTTGTCTCCGAGATCTTCAAAAAAATATGCTAAGGAGTCCAGCGTTTCCTCTGCAAGTTTTTTGTAAGTGGTTTCATCTAGTGAGTTTTTTGCCACCCAATGTTCCTGCTCTCCTCAAATTCATCAGATGAACACTCTATTTTTTGACCTTTGGAATTTGGCCTCTGAAGCCCTGGAACTGAGAACTCAACTGTCCCAGCCAGGAAGCCACAGCTCCAGCCCCTGCTCCCAGAGCCAGGGGACCCGCCTGGGTCAGGAGGCTGCAGAGCGCAGCTCTCCTAGACCTGGGCACAGGCTGCTGCAGGGCGCTCAGCCCAGCTCCACAGGGCCTCCGTGGTGCCACCTGCGCCAGTGCTCCCAGCCTGGGCCTCCACATGTTTGTCGCATGCCTCGCAGCACGGTTGCAGGGCCTGAAGCTACTATGCTTTCTAGGAGACAAATGGTGCCTTCCCTGGAGGATCTTACATTCTGGAGGGAAAGGAGGCAGTACCAGAAAGTGTTGGCTCCTGGCATTTGTCCTGAGCTGTTGTAGGCAAAGGGATGCCCTCCCCAAGACTGGGCAGTGGGTTGTTGGAAAAGCTTGGATGTTCTGGTGACTACAAGTTAATGAGCATTTCCTTCCCAGACCATTAATTTGCAAAGAGTCAGAGGACAATAATAGAACACTATTTAATATAATTGTTAATACACAGCCAGGTCATGCTGGAATCAGGAAGCCCTGAGTTCAAATCCGCCCTTTCTTAGCCCCTATTTGTTGAGTTTGGGCTAGTCACTAAACTTCTGCCTCATTCTTCTGAACTACAAGGTTGTTGGGAGGGTCCAATATTTCAAAGTTCTTAGCGAAAAGCCTAGCACATATCAGGTCCTTCATAATGCTGGTCCCTTTTCACACCACCCCATACCCCTGAATCTCTCTTTGGTTTACTGGATATAAAGTTGGAGTTCAAGGTCTGGCCCTGACACTAAGCCCCTGTGGGACCCTGAGTAAGTCATTTCATGTCTCCTTGCCTCAGTTTCCTCACCTGTCAAATGAGGATCTGAAACTGCCCTTGCTTCCTTCCTTGTATACAGAAGCCCAGGCTCAAAGACTTTGAGGGCTGGAAGCGACCTCTGTGGCCATCACGCCCCATTCACAGGAAAGGCCTGTATGCAAGCACTGAGGAAATTGTATCTAGATAAGTGGGAGCTGTTATAATTCAGAACTGTCCTCTGATTTCATAATAACTCATTTTTAAACATAGCTTTTGGTGCAGAACCTGCCCAGGCTATTCTGAAAGCTTAACGAAGCAGAGCAGGTAAGTCCCTACTTCCTTCCCAACTCCGTGACTAGGTGTAAGTCAAGGTGATCCCAGATTGCTGAGCTCAGCTTGACCAGGGAGTTCACACACCAGAGCTCCCCCCTTCCTCCCCCCTATCTCCCCCACCCCCCCTCAAACACCCCCCCACCATGACATGCCACTCAATTCATCCTGCAAACTTCTATTACACCATATTGCAGGCCAGGAACCATACTAAGCCCTAGACTCAGTCAGCTGAACTCAGTTAACAGGCTTCAACTGAGTATTTGTTAGGGCCAGGTACTGAGCAAGGCACTCATCTGGAAGGTCAGAAGTGAGGCAATCCCTGCCCTTAAGGATTTTACCTTCTTTTAAAAAAAATTAAAATTTTCAAACAACAAAAATCCACCTTTTCCTTCTCACCTTTTCCCTGCCCCCATTGAGAAAGAAAAAAAAAATCTGTTACAAACATGTATGGTCAAGCAAAAAGAAAAAAAATTCCCCATTGGTCGTGTCCAAAAAATATGCCTTGACCTGCCCCTCTGCATCAAGAGGTGGGTAACGTCCTTCATCCCCAACCTTGGAAATCCCAGCTGGTGACTGTGTCCCAAGCCTTTCAAAGATGTTTGTCTTCACAGTATTGTTGCTGTTATAGTGTTCTCCTGGTCCTGAGCTGCTTACCTGCCATGGGGGGTGGGGTGGGGTTATAATAGACCCAGAGAAGGAAACACAAAGTCATTTGGTTGGGAGGAGCCTAGACAGCTGGAGGGATGAAGAAAGGCCTCCTTGGGGCAGACCTGGAGCTGAGCCTCCATACTTTAAAGAATCTTCAGGGAAAGAAGAGGAAGGAAGGAGGGAGGGAAACCATGCCCAGGGCAAAGGCTCAGAGGGAGGTGAGTAGGCCGACTAAGTGAGATCGTATGTGAGGGGGAATCAAGAATAAAGAAAAAGGCTGGGAGGCAGCCAGACTCTATAGGGCTCTGAATGCCAAGCTAAGAAGTGTGCGTTTTATCTGAGCACTAGAGAGCTCCTGAAGATTCCTGAGTAAGGTGTCCATGACACGTGTGCAAAAGGGGACCTCTCAAGGCATCCAAAAGCTAGAGAGCCAGAAGGGGCAATGCAGGGAGGAGAGGGCATGCCTAGGGTCACTATGGCTCCTTCAACGCCAAAGCTCACTCTGCTACTCCACCAAACTGCCTCTCTCTCATGCTGTTCTTAGGGAAAAGAGGTGGGGTAGAGAACCTCTCCACTCAATGAAGCTTGCTGTGAATGTTTCCATACCATTGGTTCATCAGATCCAACACATCCTCTGCAGTTAGTACTATGTGACCATGGACAACTTAGGGTCTCAGTTTCCCCTTTCATAAAGAGAGGGAATGGTTAGAGATCAGTGATCTCACCATCTCTTCCAACTCCAAATTCTCAGCTCCTAATTGGGCAAGGGCTTCGAAAGGCAATTTGGGGCTCATTCTAGAAGACATTTTGGAATTATGTAAGAAAATCAGAAAACTGTTCATCCTTGACAGTCCCACTACCGATGTTAGACTCCATGGAAGTCATTGATAGAAAGCATGGAAGATCATCCATCTCACCACAGAGCATGAAGAAATCAGCAGCATTTGGTCCAGTGGACAGGGTGCAGACCTTGGAGTTGGGGAGCCCTGGTCCGAGAATTACCCCGACCCCTGCAATGTGAACCTGAGCAAATGCCTTAACCTCTTTGGGAAACACCTAAGCTGCTTCATCCGTGCAGGGTGTCTCCATGGTGGGAGCTCCCGGCATAGATGAAATCACAGGTGTAGACCAAAAGAAAAAAAAAGGAATGGAGGATTTGGAGAAAGACGGGAAGTGCACGTCCAAAGCCAAGTCAGAAGACAATGAGATAAAGCAACACAACTCACGAGACTACAAGAGAGCGATGTTAGCTCTGAGAATCTTCCTCCCTGCTAACTAAAGGCAAACTACACAAAGGGACTGTGCTCATATATTGTTAATTACTCACTGGAGAGGTGGCACAGTGGACAGACCGCAGGCCCTGGAGTCAGCAAGACCTGAATTCAAATCCAGCCTCAGACACTTAACTAGCTATGTGACCTTAGACAAGTCACTAGGCAATTTCCACCTGTGAAATGAGGATGCTGCAATGGTTGCCAGTAGTTGCAGTAGAATCTCTATATTCAGGCTAGATCTGGGATCTTCAAGAGTCTGGGATTTTTCCTTCTAGTCTCTGAAAGATATCTTTTCCCAGGGGATAAGTAGTCCACTTCCTTTTCGGCCAGCTGGCTAGCCAGGTGTGGGATTAAAAACAAAACAAACAAACCCACAAGTATCAGCCCCTATTCTTTTCTCCATGGCATGTATTTATTCTGGGCTTCTAAGGAAATTTATTTCTTCACCCATTTCTGGGTTCCTGGTGGGCTCTTTGCCCTTACTTCCTGCTTAACTCTAGCAGAGAAGTACCTAGGTCTGAGAGAAAGGTGCTCCTGTCTTGTTACATGATAATATTAAAAAGAGATACCTAAAAATGCTTCTTTTGAAACAAAGTATCTGCTTTTTATTGATACCTTCTATTCAGATGTTGCCTCTACTTCCGAATATGGCCCTCTACCGCCTCCACCCAATGAGACACCCCTTGCAACAAAGACTGACCTTTTATACAAAGTTACATCTAAATAATTGAAGTATTATTGACTGTGCTTGGGTGGTAAAACTAATCTAATAAAAATACTTAATGAATCTATTTATGTAATGCCATCCCAATTAAATCACTAAAAAATGGTTTTACTGAATGAGAAAAATAATAAGAGGGTTCATCTGGAAAAGCAGAGGGTCAGGAAATTCAAGTTAAACCAGGGGGAAAAGGATGTGAAGGGACCAGATTCAGCAGTATCAGACCTTAAACCATGTTATAAGGGGAGAGCAGTGTGGAAGTGTAAAATGGATAATTTTGATTACTTTAAACTACAGTTTTCCAGGATAAATAAAACCTATGTAGCCAAGAATAGAGGGAATGCAGAAAATTGGGGAGGAAACTCTCATAGACAATATCACACACAGAATATGACTGGGTCAGAACATTGCTGTGGTGGAGGAAATGATGAGCTGGTAGATTTAGAAAAATATGGAAAGATTTGGACTTATGAAGGAAGATGCTATCTACCTGTAGAGAAACAGATGACAAGCAGAAATAAGCACAGTATGGTTTTTCATTTATGTGTTTGTGTGTGTATATGTGTATATATGAGTGCATGTGTGTATATATGTGTATGTTTCTAGATATCTATATATGTATGTGTATATATGTATATGTATGTATCTGTATGTGTACATACACACACACACACATATACACATATGGGCAGATAGGTGCTGCGGTGGATAGAGCTGGGCCTGGAATCAGGAAGACCTGAGTTAAATCAAGCTTCAGACACCAGCTTTGTGATCCTGGACAAGTCACTTGCATATATATCTGCCCTTAATTGTAACATTCTTGGGTTACAATGGGGGGAGGTCGGGGAGAGGAAGGAAGAAAACTAACGTAAAAAGTGAACAGCAGAAGACAAAAGAAAACCAACAAGGAAGCCAAGAAAAGTTGGCCAGCTTTGAAAAGAAGGTGTAGTATCCATTACATATGTTTTCTTGAAATGGAAATCTATCACTTTATAGTGAATCCTCTTTTATGTTCTGCTGTGTACATGGCAATTTTTTCCATTTTCTTATTTTGCATTTGTTTAAAATAAATTTAAAAACTAAAAAAGTAAGAGAGAAAAAAATGACATTGTTCTGGCCTATTGAAAAACAAATAGATTGATATGGTGGTGTATATAAAAAACATGCCAAGGATTAAAGCAGAGAGAAAGCCCTCCAGCACATTAACTGTGCTGACACTATCTAGGTATCATCCTGCATTTAAAATTGGGTGGGAGTGGGGAGGGCTATTTCCTCTACTCCCCTCTGGGGTTGAGTTTGGTCATTTTAACCACCTAGTGCTGAGGTGGGGGGGGGGGTGTTGTTGTTCTTTCTGTTTACAATGTTGCATTCACTGTGCATGTGATTTTTCTGGGTTTCCTTCCTTTTGCATCAATGCATATAAGTCTTCCCATGAGTCTATGTATTCCTCACATTACAGTTTGTTAGATTACAGTAATATTCCATCACACTTTGTAGTAGCAAACACCCTAGCATACCCAGGATGGCTGCTATCACAGGTTCTTTGATCTGCTTTTCTAAAGGAAAGCAACTAATACATACATATACGTGTGTGTATGTATATGTATATATATGTATATGTATATATAATTTACTTAGTTTAAGAGAAAAAGTCAGCACCCTGAACTTCAGAGAAAATACAAACAGAAAATACAAGCAGACAACAAAAATACAGACAGATAAAATAACACAATTCAATAGACCAACAGACAAGGCTTCTAGCTATCTGACCATTGCCTACATACATAGTTAGTTACCAGAGAGAGAAGCACCAACATCTGGGTTTTCAAAGCCAGGGGTTCAATGGCTGCCCAGAGTATCATCTGGCCAAATTACACAACTCTTTCCCATAAGTGAGCCCCAAAGCAAAACCTCACCTCAGAGTGAGGTTTTATATATATAGCCTTCTCTAGGATCAGAGGACGTCACAACCTGTGTGACCCACTGCCTAATTACAAAGTAACAAAAAGTGTGGGCCTTCCTGAAAAACAAGCCTCCCCTAAGCAAGCTTCTCTTGTTGAGCTCCAAGTGAAGCCCATTAAGGAGCAGGGAAGATCTTCAGATTCCCTTACTATTTATTACTTACTATTATTATACTATTACACATTCACATGCCACTATTTGTTTAGCTATCCTTAAATTTATGGGCATTTACTTAAATTCTTTCTAAGAAAGCTGCAAATAACATTTGACTTGGTGCTGAGTTGGAAAGCCATAGAGATGGAAAGATTATAATGTATATATGTATGTGTATGTATAAAATATGCCTGAGAGGGCAGACAGGTGGTGCAGTGGACAGAGTGCTGGGCCTGCAATCAGGAGGACCCGAATTAAATCAAGCCTTACACTTATGCTTACTACCTGTGTGATCCTGGACAAGCCAATTAACCTTGTTTGCCTCAGTTTCCTCATCTGCAAAATGAGCTGGAGAAGGAAATGCCAAACCATTCCAATATCTTTGCCAAGAAATCCCCAAATGAGGTCTCAAAGAGTTGGATAAGACCAAAACAATAACAAAATTATTGTCAAGGGCACCACCATCCTCTGGTTCCCCAGGTTTGAAACCTAGGCATCATCCTTGACCCCTCACGTCCTCTCACCCCCTCCCATTTCCAATCTATTGCCAAATCCTACCTGTTTTTCCTTCATAACGCTCTTATCCACCCGCTTCTCTCCTTGGACACCGACTTCACCCTCATCACCACACACCTGAGTGCTGTACAGGCAGGCTCAAGATTGGCCTGGAGGTGAAAGGGAGAAAATGCTTTGCAGAGGGAATGATTGGGGGAAGGGATGGGAGAGGGGGACAGTGCACACAGTCAGACACACTTAATGAGTCGTTTACTGTGGCTGAAATAGTTTTCTTTTCTTTGTGCTTCTTTCCCTTTGTCACTAGGGAGGCACACCTGCGACAGTGAAGATGGTACTAAAACAAAAGACAGCCCTGTAACTAAAAAAAGTTTTCCATGAATTAGCCTTCATGATGTTTTTAATTCCCAGCACCTATGTCAGCTGGGCAGGAAAAGAAAGTGGTCAGTCTTAAGAAATAATGAGAAAGAATTGAGAAAACTAGGAGAAGATTTAAATAATCCTCTTAGTGAAGGAGGTTAAGTAGAAGCGGGAGAAATAAACAAAATGACCGTAATAATAAAAAGGAAAAGAAAACAGAACTGCACATCTTCCCCTACTGATACACACAGGATACACGGGGAGGGGGAGGAGTGGCTATAAGCACAAGGGTAGTGAGGGGTCAAGGGGGAGATGAGAGTCCCCTCAAGGTCCATCCCAGGGTGTGACCCTTGGGAAAGATGGGCTGCTCAGATTCTCAGCTGGACTTGTTTCTTATAGTGCCCAGCACTTCAGCCATGTGAGGCAATCCACTACCAAGGCTGGGCTGCTGCAGGCTGGGTCAGGCTCTTCTCGGGGTGAAATATTTCTTCTGGATGTATCAATGAGTGGAACTCAATGAACAGTTACAGTCTTTCACCACCGTCAGTCACTGGCTTGGCTAGGTGGGACTGTGCTCTCTTCACCCCGAGTGCTACAGTCCTCTTTTCATCTGTGACAATAATTGGCAGAACTCTTTCTGAGCTGAGAAGTATGAGAGGTATAGCCTCCACCATTACATAGTTCTTCCTGGTTCAAGGTCAGTTCTTGGACTCTTTCTTTCTTTCTTTTTTAAGAGTAAATTGTATTTTTTTCCAATTACATATAAAGATAGTTTTCAACATTCATTTTTATAAGATTTTGAATTCTAAATTTTTCTTCCTGTCTCTTCTCCCCTCCCCCTTCCCCAAAATGTCAATCAATCTGATCTGTTATACATGTGCAATCATGTAAACATGTATTTCCACACTAGTCATGTTGTGAAAGAAGAAACAGAACAAAGGACAGCTAGATGGCACAGTAAATAGAGCACCAGCCATGGAGTCAGGAGGACCTGAGTTCAAATTCAACCTCAGACACTTGACACACTTAAGTTGTATGACCTCGGGCAAATCACTTAACCCCAATTACCTTGCTTTCCCCCCTCAAAAAAAAAAGAAATAGAACAAAAAGGAAAAGCCACAAAAACAAAAACAAAAAAAGGTAGAAATAGTATGCTTCAATTTGTATTCAGCCTCCACTAGTAATTTCTCTGGAGGCAGTTAGCATTTTCCATCACGAGTCTTTTGGAATTGTTTTGGATCATTGTATTGCTGAGAAGAACTAAGTCATTCAAAGCTGATCATTGCAAATGTTGCTATTAGTGTGTACAATGTTCTCCTGGCTCTGCTCACTTCACCCAGCATTAGTTCATGTGAGTCTTTCCAGGTTTTTCTGAAATCTGCCTGATCATTATTTCTAATAGCATAATAGCATTCCATTATATTCATCTATCACAACTTGTTCAGCTATTCCCCAACTGATGGCTATGCCCTCAATTTCCAATTCGTTGCCACCACAAAAAGAACTGCTATAAATATTTTTGGGCATGTGGGTCCTTTTCCCTTTTTAATGATCTCTTTGGGATACAGACCTAGAATTGATATTGCTGGGTCAAAGGATAGGCACCATTTTATGCCATTTTGGGCATAGTTCCAAATTGCTCTCCAGAATGGTTGGATCAGTTCACGACTCCACCAACCACACATTAGTATTCCAATTTTCCCCACATCTTGTCCAACATTTATCATTTTCCCTCGGTCATATCAGCCAGTCTGTTAGGTATGAGATGGTACCTCAGAGTTGCTTCAATTTGCATTTCTCTAATCAATAGTGATTTAGAGCATTTTTTCATATGACTATAGATAGCGTTAATTTCTTCATCTGAAAACTGTTTGTTCATATACTGTGACCATTGATCAATCAGGAAATGACTTACATTCTTACAAATTTGACTCAGTTCTCTAGACATTTGAGAAATGAGGCCTTTATCAGAAACATTTGCTATAAAAGTTGTTTCCCATCTTTCTGTTTTCCTTCTAATTGTAGTTGCATTGATTTTGTTTGTACAAAAACTTTTAAATTTGATGTAATCAAAGCTATCCATTCTGCATTTCATAATGTTCTCTACCTCTTGTCTGGTTGTAAATTCTTCCCTTCTCCATAGATGTGACAGGTAAACTATTCCTTGCTCTCCTAATTTGCTTATAGTCTCACCCTTTATGTCTAAATTGTGCACCCATTTTGACCTTATCTTGGTATGTAATGTGAGATACTGGTCTGTGCCTAGTTTCTGCCATACTGTTATCCAGTTTTCTGAGCAGTTTTCATTGAACAGTGAGCTCTTCTCCCAGAAGCTAAAGCCTTTGGGTTTATCAAATGTTAGATCACTGCAGTCATTTACTAGTGTGTCTTCTATACCAAACCTAGTCCACTGACCTGTTTCTTAGCCAGTACAAAACAGTTTGATAATTTCTGCTTCATAATACAGTTTTAGATCTGGTGCAGCTAAGCCACCTTCCTTTCATTTTTCCCCCCATCAATTCCCTTGATATTCTTGACCTTTTGTTCTTCTAGATGAATTTTCTTATCATTTTTTTCTAGCTCTACAAAATAATTTTTGGTGGTTTGGTATGGCACTGAATAAGTAAATTAATTTAGGTAGAATTCTCCTTTTTATTATATTAGCTTCACCTATCCACGAGCAATTGATATTTTCCCAGTTTTTTAGATTTGACTTTATTTGTGTAAAAAGTGTTTTGTAATTGTGTTCAATATAGTTCCTGAGTTTGTCTTGGCAAATAGATTTCCAAGTATTTTATTGAGCTACAGTTATTTTAAATAGAATTTCTCTTTCTATCTCTTCTTGCTGAGTTTCATTGGTAATATATAGAAATGCTGATGATTTATGTGGGATTATTTTATGTTCTGCAAGTTTGCTAAAGTTATTGATTATTTCATGTAGTTTTCTAGTTGATTCTCTGGGATTCTCTTAGTATACCATTATAACATCTGCAAAGAATGATTGTTTTGTTTTCTCAGTGCCTAGTCTACTTTCTTCAATTCTTTTTCTTCTCTTATTGCTAAAGCTAACATTTCTAGTACAATACTGAATAACAGTGGTGATAATGGGCATCTTTGTTTCACCCCTGATCTTCTAGTTTATCCCCATTATAGATAATGCTTGCTGATGGTTTTAGATAGATAGTACTTATCATTTTAAGGAAAGTTCCGTTTATTCCTATACTCTCTAGGAACGGGTGATGTATTTTGTCAAAAGATTTTCTGCATCTGTTGAGATCATCCTATGATTTTTGTTGGTTTTGTTATTGATATGGTCAGTTATGCTGATAGTTTTCCTAATAATGAACCAGTCCAGCATTCCTGATATAAACCATACCTGGTCATAGTGTATTATCCTCATGATAAATTGTTGTAATCTCTTTGCTAATATTTTATTTATTTTTTACATCAATATTCATTAGGGAAATTTTCTTTCTTCTGACTCTTCCTGGTTTAGGTATCAGCAGCATATTCTTGTTTTAAAAGGAATTGGTAAGACTTCTTCTTTGCCTATATAGTATTGGAATTAATTGTTCTTTAAAGGTGTGGTAGGAATCACTTGTAAATCTATCTGGCCCTGGATCTCAGAATTTTTCAAGGCTTATGGTATCAGGCTGGATTCAAATACCTACAGATTGGCTCAGAATCTTGTTGGAATCTAATGTAGCTGGGGGCTAGACAAAGGGATGAATTTAATGTGTGCCTTAGAGTCAAATTAATTAAATTTGCATATCTTCATATGCAATAGTTATTCAATCCTCAAACTCTCTGGAAGACTATTTTGCACCTGAAAGGATATCCACTTTTATATTTCAATTCATTCCCTCTTTATTTTTTTTTATTTTATTTTAAACAAGAAGTTTATTTAAACAACAAGATGTTTGACTTGAAGGGAAAACTATCTAGGATCAATTTCTTTAT
>CM053582.1:568870962-568916340 GCA_028627135.1 Pseudochirops cupreus | reverse complement strand
AAAAAAAGATAGAGAATGTTAAAACATGTAAAATAGATCATTTTGATTACATTAAATTAAAAAGGTTTTGCACAAACAAAACCAATGCAACAAAGTTTAGAAGGAAAGCAGAAAGCTGGGAAACAATCTTTATAGCCAGTATCTCTGACAAAGGTCTCATTTCTCAAATATGTAATTGACTCAAATTTATAAGAATACAACCCAACTGATAAATAGTCAAAGGATATGAACAAGCATTTTTCAGATGAAGAAATTAAAACTACTTATAGGCATATGAAAAAGTATTCTAAATCACTCTTGATTAGAAAAATACAAATTAAAACAGCTCTGAGGTACCACCTCACACCTACCAGATTGGCTAATATAAAAAAAAAAAGAAAAATGATGAATGTTAGAGAGGATATGGGAAAACTGGAACACTAATACACTGTTGATGGAGTTGTGAACTGATCCAATATTCTGAAGAGCAGTTTGGAATTATGCCCAAAGGGCAACCAAATTATACATACCCTTTGATCCAGCAATACCACTATTAGGTATATATCCTGAAGATAATTTTTAAAAAGGGGAAAGGACCTACATGTGCAAAAATATTTGTATCAGCCCTTTTTGTGGTGCCAAAATATTGGAAATTGAGGGGATGCCCATCAATTGAGGAATGGATGAACAAGCTGTGGTATATGAATGTAATGGAATACTATTGTGCAGTAAGAAATGATAAACAAATAGATTTCAGAAAAACCTGGAAAGACTTGTATGAACTAATACAAAGGGAAATGAGCAGAACCAAAAAGATATTGTACATAGTATCAACAACACTGTGATGATCAACTATGAATGCCTCAGCTCTTCGCAGAAATACAATAATCCAAGACAATTCCAAAGGAATCACGAAGGAAAATGCTATCCACATCCAGGTTAAGAACTGAAGGACTCTGAATGCAGATTGAAGCATACTTTTTTCATTTACCTTATTCTTTTTTTTTTGGAGGGGCAGATGCAAGGCAGTTGGGGTTAAGTGACTTGCCCAAGGTCACATGGCTAGTTTTTTGTGTTAAGTGTCTGAGGATAGATTTGAACTCAGGTCCTCCTGACTCCAGGGCTGGTGCTCTATTCATTGTGCCACCTGGCTGCCCCCGATTTACCTTATTCTTTTCCATGGCTTTTTCCCTTTTGATCTGTTTTTTCTTTCACAACTATGACAATATGAAAATGTTTTACATGGTGGCACTTGTATAACCTATATCAAATTGCTTACCATTTTCAGGAGAGGGGAAGGGAGGGAGAAAAATTTGGAACTCAAAATCTTGTAAAAATGAATGCTAAAAATTGTCTTGATATATAATTGGGGGAAAAATACTATTGAGAGACAGAGACAGAGATACACAGAGACAGAGACACACAGAGAGAGACAGAGAAGCTCAGGTTTGAATTCCAACTTGCACAAATTCCTTCATTTCTCTGGGTCTCTCAGTTTCCCCATCTGTATGATGAAGAGGTTGGCCCTAATGACCTCGAAGGTCTTACAGCTCTACAGTTATAATCCCAATGATCTCAGCCAGCACCAGCCCACATCCCCTCAGCTTTCCTGTAGTAATCTCTTCAGCATTCATGTTTGGGTCTCTATGAGCTGACAGTTTTTCTGGGCTCCCCCTACAAGTGGCCATGGAAAGTGTCTTGTTTCTAATCTCTGTTCTCCAGTGTCTAGGGCCCTTGAGAAGGCTTTCTGATGTGGATCTGGCTCATTACTCTGTTCTTCCCAAACTTCCACTCTTCTCTATGTCAAAGACAAATCATTGCTTGGCATTTTACAGGATGTCAGTATAGACCCTTGGCAGACACGTCTCACTCCCACAAAGAGTATTCCACTACCTACTTATGCCTTTTTGTAGTGAGTAAAGTAAATCAGCCATGAACTTGCACCAGAGCTCATCCTCTTGCCATCCACAAACCTGAGCTACTGTAAGGGATTTCTGAAAGACTGTGGAGGACAGGAAAGGCTCAGGAGAGATCTTTTCTTTTTTTTAAAGGAAGAGAATTTGTAAAGGCGGGATTTTGTAAGCTATGGGCCAGGAGTTTTAACTTTTCTGTGACCTAGACCCTTCTGGCAGTCTGGTAAAGCCTATGAGTCCTCATAATAAGGTTTTTAAATGAATAAACTAAAATACATAGAATTATAAGGCAAACCAATTATGTTTGATAACCAAAAGACAATTGTCAAAATATTAAAAAAACAACAACAACAACAAATAAACCAAGTTGGTGCTAGGTGAAGGAACCCTGCTATAGACTAAAGGGCTTGACTTGAAACCTGACAAAATGATAGTGTGTAGTGTTAAAAGGATGGTTAGTAGACATCTAGAGAAGGAAGCAGCGATCACTAGAACCTGCATGGCTTTACCCAGAATGAACAATACCGGATGAACCTCATTTCATTTTGTGACAGGGTTACTAAACTGTTATACCAGGCAAATGTTACAGATAACCACTTAGCTAGATTTGGGTGAAGCGTTTCACAAGGTCTCTTGCATTAGTCTTACAGACACAATGGAAGTATGTGGTCCATAGTACAGTGAGGAGGCAGATTCAGAACTGGTGAACTAGCTGGAACCAAAGAGTCTTGAATGTTCTGATGTCAGCTTGGAAGGAAGTCTCCAGTGCTATGCCCCAAGGAAGCAGGCATGGCCTGCCCAGAGCTGTTTTACATTTTTATCAGTGACTTAAATAAAGGCATGGATGGTGTACTTATCAAGTTTGGAGAAGACATAAAGCAGGGGTCAGTAGCAACTCTGCATGACAGAGTTAAGACTTTTTAAGAAGCTCCTGACCAGTGAGAACACTGGAACTAATCTAATAAAACATAATTTAATAAGAATAAATATAAAATTCAGTACTTGAGTTGAAATAATCAACTTTCCAAGGACAACATAGGTACAATGTGGCTAGACAGCAGTCTGTCTGAAAAAAGCTTTGGAGACATTAGTGGTCTACCAGTTCAATATGGTTAGTGTCTGGCACTCAGAGGTTATGGATGAGGTTACCAAATGCTTGCTGAATTGCATGGAATGGAATAGTACAAGTTGGCAGCTTAAAAATGAATACAGTCCTAGAGAGCTTTAAGAGAGACACCATGTCTAGGACCTGAGAGGCAACGTGCACACCAGACTCAGTCCCTCTCAGGCCATGTTTGGGATAGTGTTCCATATGGGGCACCACATTTTGGAAAGCTGGAGCTGGATTGATAAACTGGAGCAACCAGGATGATAAAAAGGCCCTGAGATCATGCCAGAGGAGGATAGGCTGAAGGAACTGGGGATTTGGGAAGAAAAAGAAGACTCAGAGTTAGGGGACAGGGACACGAGAGTCATGATGAAGTGGGGTGAGGCTTGTTCTGTCCCTCCTCTCCCCTCCCCCCCATCTGCCCCACCCCAAGGGCAGGACCAAGAACAAGTGGCGAGAGACCCCCAGAGGCAGATAGAAGTTGAATATCAGGAAGAGCTTCATATTCAGGGCCCACCCAGAGTGGGATAGGCTGCCATGGCGTGCCCCATTGGACATCCTCAGGCCCACACTGGATGGCTCTTTGCTAAGAGATTCTTGTCCAGGTGCATGTGGAATTAGCTGCCTCTGAGGTTCTTCCCAGTTTGGGGTGGGAGTGGAATTTGGATTCTGTGATCCCCCTAGAGAGGTTCTATACTTATGGGGGGGGAGGCCCTTCAGCTCCACAGCCCTCTCCTCCCCTTCTTAGCACTCTGGTAGGCGTGGGAGCTCACACAAGTTCCTGCTTCTACTCCACCATCTTGGCTCTGTCCCCCTCTCCCTAGCACTTTGACAACCACACTCAGCCTCCTTCCCTTTGTCCTACCAACCTGAGACTTCTTATTAGCCCTTGAGTTTATCTCTCTCCTTCACCTTTAGTTCTTCTCCTTTTCATCAAGCCCTTCCATGAAGGTTCTTTTTCTCCTCCTCCTCCAAGTTCTCAGGTCCTCCCAAATTTCCCCTCACCATCATCAACCTCTGACTTTCCTCATGATTCCCAAACCCTCCAAAACATCTATGGCTATGCAAGTCCTTGCCTGTTTTCATCCAAAGTCCATTTCCTTCTTCCACCAAACCTAGATGTTGTCCTGGTGGTTGAAACCTCTCAAATCTTTCCTATGCCCCCATCATCATGTGCACGGAGGTCTCATTAGCTCTTTTCTGGACTTTTAAAGCAGTCTCCTAATTGGTCTCCATTTCTAGTCTTATCCAGACCTAATTCAGCTTTCCAGGTCCAGATCTGATCCAGTCACTACTCTGTTTAAAATCCTTCCATGCTCTCTGTCACCTACCAGTGAAAGTGAAGAAGCCTTAGTCTGACATTCCAAGCAGTCTAGGGTGGTAGAGAGAACACAGGATTTGGACTGAGATAACGTCTACGTGGTCTTGATCAGACCACGTCTGGAGCACTGTGCTTGGCTCCAGGCACATTTTAGGATGGAGAGTGAAAAACTGAAGAGGCTCCAGAAGAAGGCAGCCAGATTGATGAAGGAACTTGAGATCCCACCACAGGAGAACTGGTCAAGGGCACAGGCCAGAGAAGAGTCTCGGGAGGACACACCAGCTGTCTTCTAGTGTCTGAGGGCTGTTTTACTGAAGCAGGTTCAGACTCATTCTGTTGGTCCCCAGATAGCAGAACCAGAGGCCATGGGGGGAAAGTCTTAGGAGGCAGATTTGGGATCAAAGTTTGAAAAACCTTTGTAACAATGAGAAATCTCCCAGAATGGAGCAGCCTGCTCCCTGGAGGTTGGATGACCCCTTGCTAAGCTGTTTTTCCCAGGGCCTCCAATGTCATTATCAGTGAATAATGCTTTTCCGGGTAGAGTTGGGTCACCTTTGAAAAACAAATCCATTAATGAGCAGGCATTTATTAACTTCTGCCAGGTTCCAGGAAGGCCTTGGGCTAGGCACCAGGCGCATCAATCAAGAAAACAAAATTGTCCCTGCCCTGAGGGAACCTATGTTCTATTTTAAGAAGAAATACATATCACAGAAATAAATGTAAATGCATAAAACTGAATCAGGAAAGTTTTCTTATAGAAGGAAGAGCTTGAGCTGAGCTTTTTTATCCACTTCTTTTTAATTAATTATCTGTATAAGGTGGTGCTGTCTTTCCCTCCCACCCCCACTGAACGATAAATATAAGCAAATAAAAACAGAGACCTCATAACAAGCGTTCATCATCCACCCAAGCCAACTCTGAGCCCGGCTGGGCCGAGAAGCCTCGTCTTCATCATCGTCTCTCAAGATGGCAGACGGGGAGCGAGCGAGAGCTTTGTCTCAGGCCTCCGGCTCATGGG
Organism: Pseudochirops cupreus; assembly: GCA_028627135.1. Classification (NCBI taxonomy): domain Eukaryota; kingdom Metazoa; phylum Chordata; class Mammalia; order Diprotodontia; family Pseudocheiridae; genus Pseudochirops; species Pseudochirops cupreus. The sequence goes on along the minus strand of CM053582.1, from coordinate 568,911,001 downwards.
TCATCATGGCTCTGGTGAGAGTTTTAAAGTCTCTCTAATCCTGCTCTTGTGGTTCTTTGAGCTGAGCTTCGAAGGAAGGCAGAAATTCTGAGGGGTCCAAGTGAGAAGGGAAAGCTTTCCAGACAACACATGGAGACTGGAAACAGCACATGTGGAGGAAGGATGGCACAAAGGCCGTTGTAGAATGAGTAGAGATGAATCATGGAGCAAGCCTGGAAAGTGGGCAAGATGAACCGATGGGCTGTATTTCAATTTGAAGTATAAGAACACAAGACTGTGTGTCTTCTTGGCAGAAAGGAAAACAAACCTGAGGGGCCTGATGGAAATTCCTGCATAGCTCGGATACTTGGACACGTCACTGACCCTGCCCCCCAGTTCCCCAGTGGCAGCCTGGCACACAGCACCTTCCAGCTGCAGGTCAGTGCTCTGTGCCCAGCAAGCTGTCTGGAGAATCCCAAGGGTGGTCAGTTCCCTGCGACGCCATCTCTGCCCACTGCCCAGATACACCAGACCACCTGGCTATTCAGTTGGCAGAACAGACAGGGCTGAGAACCACGACTCTGTTTCCTTCCCCGACTGCCCCTGGAAAAAGACAGTAGTGTCACTGTGCTGGGTAAGTTGTTTCTCCAAATGTTTGCCTGACCTCTGTGGCTCAGGACATTGTATAAATGAAGCCTCGTACAGAGGGCAGGCAGGAGACTCCTTTAACCATGACAAAGCAGAACGCAAAGACTTGTTGAGCCAGGTTGCAAAAACACAGCTACCAGCTTGCTATGAATGTGAGGGAAAAGAACCATCCACGAGGGTTGGTGGGGCCCCAGGGCCCAGGGTCCTCTGCTCCTGAGAGTCTGCTACAGAAGATTCAGGGAGGCCAAAAATCAGACAGCCCAGACCTGGCAGGCAGTGACATTGACTTACCAGGTCCAGCCTCTCATTTTACAGGCAAGGACACCGAGGCCTAGAGAGACAGAGCCTCTGGCTGAGGTAAGAGGTAGCAAGGGGAAGATTCAAACTGGGCTTCCAGTGCCAATGAACAATTGTACAAAATGGCAAGTGTTCACTGGTGCTGACTGGTCCCTTGGCTGCTCAGTGGGTGTCTGGAGGAGCATCTTTTGCCCACTCCTCAAGGGGCTGCCAATGCATCCAACAGACCCGAGGATCCCCAAAACAGCCCACCCTGCTCCCATGTGGAGGGGCAGCTGCCCTCCAAGGGGCCACCTCTTGCTCTCTGGGCAGCTTGGCCTCCAGGGTACCCTGGACCTGCTTTTCGTTTCTGCCCGTATCCCGGGGTCTTGCATGGCTCCTAGAACATGGAGCAGGCTTAACAAGCCTAAGTACCATGAAGGAATAAGTGAATGACATCAGCTCTTGGGGCCACAACTTTCCTTGCATCCATTAGCCTTTTATAGGACTAGGAGAGGCCTGTTTAGAGTTTATTAACACTCACCACTCTCTCTCTCTCTCTCTCTGATTTTCTGCACATTCATATATCCTCCTCTCCACCTACTCAGATTTTGAGAGGAAGCAATAATAAAGACATCCTCCCGTGGAATTCTATCTTGTTGTCACCCCTAGCCTGCCACTGGTATCTCTGAAACAGCAAACAGACTGGGACTAGAGACTGGGCCATATAAAGAAACAGCCCTACATGAAGAGTGCTGCATCCTGGCCCTTGAGGTTTAGCATTTGGAAAGGGGCATCCTCTCTCTGAGCCTCAGTTTCCCCTCTGTAAAATGGGAGGGCAATCTTGAAGGTCCTTTCTATCACTATGTGTTAAGGCTTCACTGGACAGTGCCAAGGGTGAACACTGTCAGGGTTTCTGTAAAGGAAATCCCATTGGACTAGGTAGCTTTGGGGGTCCCTGCAGTTCTCAAATGCTTTGGGGGATGGAGAGGGAGTTGGAGCAGTGAAATCAGAACAATACAGAATAGCTGCCTTTGGGAAGTGTTGGTACAGAGAGTCCAGGAACATCTAGCACACCCTTGGGGGCTCCAGACACCAGTCCTCCAAGAACCCGCAAGTCTGGTCAATTCACACGTTCACTTTCACAACATTCCAAACAGACCAACCAAACATTTAGATCTAATTCGTGATCCTGGGCATCTGTCAGCAAAAGCCATATTTCAATGCAGCATTCATTATGCAGACGAGAAGGAGGGAGTTTGGTACTGGGTCTGTTTGGTTTTCCACATCTTTTTTAAAACGAAAAAAAAAACCTACTCTGCTTGAAACTGGTTTACAAAAACCTTCTTATAAATAGCACAGTCTTGCTCTTAAATAAAGGAATGAATGAATGAATTCAGCATATACTCACTATTTATGCTCTCCTGGAAGCCTGCCAATGACAGTGGGAAGGGAACGTGGCTGATGGCTGCCAGCTGGAGCACCAACAGGACCTGGAGAACCATTCAGCCAGCACATTTAGCTCAGAAGATTTCTCAGGAGCACAGAAACTAGTTTCTCTAGCAAAAAAAGTATTTTCCTGCTCAGGGCTCTCAGAACTCTCGATATCCTTCAGCATAGTCATTTTAGTTTCACTCTTGAGATGATAAATCTTCCAAAAGATGACACGTGGGCATTTTTCACCAGCATTAAATGCCAAGAAGATGTAGTGGATGGAGTGCTGGTTTTCAAACCTAGGGACCTGGGTTCAAATCCAGCTTCTGATATTTATTATTAGCTCCCTGACCATGAACCAGTCTCTTAAGCTCTGTGTAACTCAGCATTAGCAGAAGCCATTCTCCATGATACAGTGATATGGGGGAGAGATGACCTGAAGTCTACTGAGCCAGCTCAGATCCCACCTCTGATGCGTACTATTTGGGTGACCTTGGGTAAATCACTTAATCTTTCTACGTCCTCGTTCTCACCTGTCAAACAAAGAGCTGAACTTAATGGCTTCTGAGGTCTTTTCCATCTCCAAGCTGGTGATTACAAATCTGGAAGAAGCCATCCAACACAACCCCTACCCATTTTACAGATGAGGAAACAAAGAGAGAGGGAAGTGAGCTAATGTGCACAAGGTCACACACCTAGTCAGGTGTGTGGAGACCTGGAGATAGGAAGGAGCCTCGGCTTTTTTCTCACTCACTCTAGATGTATGGTCCTAGGATCCTAAGAAGCCCTTTCCATATACTGAGAGACCACGACTGAAATAAAATTCTGCTTTCTGTCATTTAGCCCCATGGGACTTGTAGGCTGGAAGACACAGTTCAGCATTTAGCTATCTAATATAGATACCATGTGATATTCTGTATCACAGCTTATCTTATTTTCTCTCTTCAGATTATAAAGTCCAAAGGTCAGGGACTGTGTTTTAATTAAACATGGGAAACTTAGTGCCCAGCATAATGCTCTGCATGCAATAGGGCATTAAATGCTTAAAATGCCGAGGGAACACCCACCAGCCAAGCATAACTCATGTCCATCCTCAGCCCATTCACTCACTGCTAGCATGTCCTCAGTAAGGCTGAAGGAATCCCTGAACAGGAAATCAGGTTGGACCCAATGCTGAGGCTGGGAGTACGGATGCCCCAGAAAGGATGAGGAAGGTCGGGGAGAAATGGGCTGCGGAAGAATTTAGAAAGAGGTAGAGGGGAAGAGAATGTGGACAGGGTTAACCATTCCTCAAAATTGATGGGGGGGGTGGTCTACTAGTGCAGGGAACACACTGCTAGGCTCAGTGATCGAGTATGTCAAAAGGGAGCAGAACAAGGAACAATGAGTGGTAGCTGTTGAGATGAAGATTTTGGCTCTAAAGAAAACCTTCCCAATAATTTGGAATGGGCTGCCTTAGGGAGACAGGGGAGGGTTGGAAGGGGAGGCCAGATAGAGGCCTTCTTTCACCTCCCTGGACGTCTTCAAGCAGAGCAGAGAGGTCAATCAACACCATATCCGTCCCCTTCCCTTTCCTTCCCATATTCCTTCCTTCCTATCTGTCTCCCTATCTTGCCCAGGCTAGGAAGGAAAGAAGGAAGGAAGGAAAGAAGAAAGGGAGATGAGGAAGGGAGGAAGGAAGGAAGGAAGGAAGGAAAGGAAGGAAGGAAGGGGGGAAGAAAGGGAAGGAGGGAGGAAGGTAAGGAGGGAAGGAAGGAGGAAGAAAAAGGAGGAAAGAAAGAAATTTGGACTGATTATAAATTATTGACCAAATCATTAGAACTGAGAATCTCATTATCTGGGTGCTTATTTTTAAATAAAATTAATTGAGGAAGGAGGAAATTGGGAAAATAAAGACTTTCAGCCACCAGAGTTATTGCAAGTAATATTGAAACTCATGCTACAAAAGGCTGACTGTACTCTCAAATTCTTTCACTGCAAAGCAATTGTCCCAAGTCTTTAAGGTGCAGCATTTGGCAGCTCAAATGACACACAGACTGAAAATCTGAAAACTTTAAAAATAAAGTTTCCTTGAAAACTTTTCTCTGACTGGGCAGAAGCTGGCTTTTCTTACAAATGGAAATTGTGTTCCTGTTAAAAATAATTAGTTTAAGAGACTAAAAGAACTCCTTGGAGAATGAACTGGCGAGACTGCCTCCCCATCCAGTTACATGGAATTGCCAGGGCTGGCCTTGGAGGCACCACACACTGCTAGGCTTTCTTCTAGTCCTGTGGATTCCAAGGTCACTCCTCAAGCAAACACTAAGCTCTCTGAGTAATGAGGAAGATGCCAAGAAATTCAGTATGTGGAAAAGCCTCCTCATATTAAGATTTGCTCCAAAGTAAAATAAGCTGTGTTAGGAAGAAGCTTCCCATCACTGCACATCTTCAAGTACGTCTGGATGATGATTCAGTTAAGATGCACCAACCATGAACAAGTCACCTTAGTGATACAAAGATGAAAAGGGCTACAGTCTCTGTCCTTAAGGGTCTGGCGTTCTGCTAAGGCAGATAGACCCAGAGCCTGTCCTTGGATAGTCTGATGAATCAACAGAGGGTAACCTCCTTGAGAGTGAGAATTATACCAGTTTGGGGTCTTTGTCTCCTCTGTGCCTAGCATCATACCTGACCCACAGCTGGTACATAATAAATACTTAGTTTTGGACTAAATGACCCCATGACTTCATTAATATTGATGCAGCCTTTTCTAAAATATATCAAAAACCATCTATGCTTTCTCATTTAAAGTGATTCTCGGGGGCAGGTAGGTGGCACAGTGAATAGAGCACTGGCCCTGGAGTCAGGAGGACCTGAGTTCAAATCCGCCCTCAGACACTTAACACAAAACTAGCTGTGACCTTGAGCAAGTCACTTAACCCCAACTGCCCTACCTTCCCCTCTCCAAAAAAAAAGTGATTCTTGTTCATGTGCCATGGGCTGCTCAGTTTCCAGCACTAAGCATGATCAGAGATGTGAATAAGAAATGACCAGACCGTGTGGGTAGTTCAAAGAAGAACCCTGAACTCCATTTATTGATTCTTACAACAAGGTTTTTATAGAGCAATTGAGACAAAGGAAAAAAGGACTCAAGTTTTCTTATCATTATCTTAGTCTGTCATATCCTGGAAATAGCATAGAATAGATAACTTGATAAGGCTTTGTTATCTAGGCACCAAAAAGTCTTAGGAAAAGTTTTTGTTCTAATAGTCAGTTAACTCCCTTCATATGCAGTCACATAACCAGGGAAGCAGACTTCAAAGCCAAAGCCAAAGCCGAGGTCTTCAAGGACTTCTACATTGTAGCCGACCACCCAGAAGTCATCTGAATCAAATATTTTGGCTCTCAACATTCATGCCCTTTGATAATTTATCCACAGAAGAGCTACCCTAAGAATTTCTCTAATTCTTTTTTAAAATAATATTTTATTTTTTCCAATTGCATATAAAAACAATTTTTAACATGTTTAAAAAAATTTTCAGTTCCTAATTCTCTCCCTCCCCTTCTTCCCCCTCCCTGAGATGGTAAGCAATTCGATATACATTACACATGTGCAATCTTGCAAAATATATTTCCATGTTGTAAAAGAAAACACAGACCAAAAAAAAAAACCCACAAAGTAAAAATAGTATGCTTTGATCTGCATTCAGACTCCACCAGTTCTTTCTCTGGGAGTAGATAGCATTTTTTTTTAAATCTTAAGTCCTTGGAATTGCCTTGGATCACTGTATCACTTAGCATAGCTAAGTCATTCACAGTTGGTCATCTTAGCATGATACTGCTGTTAGTGGTACAATGTTCTCCTGGTTCTGCTCACTTCATTTTGCATCAGTTCATGCAAGTCTTCCCAGGTTTTTCTGAAATCATCCTGCTTGTCATTTCTCGTAGCACAATAGTATTCCATCATGATCATATGCCACTACTTGTTCAGCCATCCCTGGCTGATAGGCATCCCCTCAATTTGCCTTCAGAAAAGGAGCTGCTCTAAGTATTTTGTATATGATCATTGTTGTATTACTTTGATCTTTTGTTTCATGGTACTTATATTTCCTGAGTTTTCTTGGTGACCTTGCTGATATATATATCGCTCCTCAGAAATTAGTACACGGTATGTCCTCTAACTGGCTTAATCTGTAAATATGCCTTAGTTTTACGTATACGGTCTAATTAACAAGTTTGTCTCCTTGTGGGGTACATGAAATTGTGACTGTGTATACATATCTAAGTTTATTCAACTTCATGACATTGATGGAAACACGGGATTATGATTTGTGATGCACAGCACACTTGTTTCCTGTTGTGAGTTAGAAAAAAAAATAGGTTCTTTTCTCTTTTTTCCCTCTTTGAGATACAGATCTAGCAGTGGTATTGCTGAGTTAAAGGGTAAGAAGTTTTTTTTTTTAATGTTTTAATTTTGTTTCTAATTCTTGCTTTTACTTCTCTCTTATTAAAATTTATTTAGTATTTTATTTTTCCTCAGTTACATGTAAAAACAATTTTTAACCTGTTTTTAAAACTTTGAATTCCAAATTCTCTCCCTTCCTCCTCCCTCCCCACCCCCTAACCCCCACTGATATAGGTTATGCACGTGCAATCATGTAAAACATTTCCATATTAGTCATATTTTGAAAGAAAACAGACAAAAAAAACCTCAAAAAAATAAAGTAAACAAAAGTATGCTTCGGTTTGTATTCTCTGGGGAAGGACAGCACTTTCCATCTAAGTCCTTCAGAGTTGTCTTGGATCGTTGTATTGCTGAGAAGAGCTAAGTCATTCCCAGCTGATCATCTCACAATGTTGCTGTTACTTTGTACACAGAACATTTCACTTTGTATGAGCTCATCTAAGTCTTTCCAGGTCTTTCTGAGAGCGTCCTGCTCATCATTTTTTACAGCACAATAGTGTTCCATCATAATCACATACCACAGTTTGTTCAGCCACTCCATAATTGATGGGCATCCCCTCAATGTCCAATTCTTTGCCCCTAGAAAAGAGCTGTTATAGATATTTTTGTATGTATGAGTCCTTTTCCTTTTTTTAAATCTCTTTTGGGATGCGGACCTAGAAGTGGTATTGCTAAGTCAAAGAGTATACATGGCTTTATAGGTCTTTGGGCATAGTTCCAAATTGCTCTACGGAATGGTTGAATCAGTTCACAACTCTATCAACAGTGTACTAATGTCTCATTTTTCCCACATCCCCTCCAACATTTTCATTTTCCTTTTTTGTTCTATTAACTAATCTAATAGGTATGAGGTAGTATCTTAGAATTGTTTCAATTTGCATTTCTCCAACCAATACAGAGTTAGAACATTTTTTCATATGGGTATAGATAGCTTTGATTACTTCATCTGAAAACTGTTCATAACTTTTGATCATTTATCAATTGGGGAATGGCTCTTATTTTTATAAATCTAATTCAGTTCTCTATGTTTGAGAAATGAGACCTTTATCTGAGAAACTTGCTCCAAAAGATTTTTCATAGTTACTATTGCTAACTGTATTTCTCTCCATCTGATTCCCTCCCCCCCCATTTATTCTATTCTCTCCTTTCACCCTATTCTTCCTCAAAAGTGTTTTACTTCTCACTACCCCCACCCCCAATCTGCCCTCCATTCTATCACCACCTCCTTCCTTTATCCCTTTCCCCTCCTACTTTCTTGAAGGGTACAATAGATTTCTATATCCAATTGTCTGTGTATGTTATTTTTGGGTCAGTTCTGATGAGTAAGGTCCACTCATGCCCCCACAACTTCCCTCTCTTCCTCTCCACTGTAAGAGTTTTTCTGGCCTCTTTTATGTGAGATAATTTACCCCATTCTACCTCTACATTTCCCTTTCTCTCAATACATTCCTCTCTCACACCTTAATTTTATTTTTTTAGATATCATCCCTTTATATTCAACTTATACCTGTGCCCTGTCTCTCTATATATATTCCTTCTAACTGCCCTAATAATGAGAAAGTTCTTATAAGTATCATCTTACTATGTAGGAATGTAAGCAGTTTAACCTTATTAAGTCCCTTATGATTTTCCTTTCCTGTTTGCCATTTTATGCTTCTCTTGAGTCTTGTGTCTGAAAGTCAAATTTTCTATTCAGCTCTAGTCTTTTCATCAAGAATGCCTGAAAGTCCTCTATCTCATTGAATATCCATTTTTTCCCCTACAGGAGTATACTTAGTTTTGCTGGATAGGTGATTCTTGGTCATAATCCTAACTCCTTTGACCTCTAGAATATCATATTCCAAGCCCTCTGATTCTTTAAAGTAGAAGCTGATAAATCTTGTGTTACCCTAACTGTGGCTCCATAAAACCTGAATTGTTTCTTTTTACCTGCTTACAATATTTTTTCCTTGACCTGAGAGCTCTGGAATTTGGCTACAATATTCCTGGAAGTTTTCATTTTGGGATATCTTTCAGGAGGTGATCTGTGGATTCTTTCAATTTCTATTTTATTCTCTGGTTCTAGAATATTAGGGCAGTTTTCTTTGACAATTTCTTGAAAGATGATGTCTAGGATTTTTTTTTTCATGAATTTCAAGTAGTCCAATAACTCTTAAATTATCTCTCCTGGATCTATTTTCCAGTTCAATTGTTTTTTCCAATGAGATTTTTCACATTATCTTCAATTTTTTTTCATTCTTTTGGTTTTGTTTCATTGTTTCTTGATTTCTTATAAAGTCATTAGTTTCCATTTGCTCCATTCTAATTTTTAAGGAATTATTTTCTTCAGCATTCTTTTTGTGTCTTCTTTAACTTGTTTTTCATTATTTTCTTGCATCTCTCTCATTTCTCTTCCAAATTTTTCCTCTACTTCTCTTACTTCTCTTACTTGACTTTCAAAATCCTTTTTGAGCTCTTCCATGGTCTGAGACCAACTAATATTTTTCTTGGACGTTTTGGGTGTAGGAGTTTTGATTTGGTTTTCTTCTTCTGAGTCTGTGTTTCGAGCTTCCTTGTCACCATAGTAACTCTCTATGGTCAGAATTTTTTCCTGTTGTTTTCCTGTCAGAATTTCACTCTCCCAGTCTATTACTTGACTTTTAACTCTTTATTAAAGTAGCACTCTACTTCCAGGATGGAGGGTAAACTGTCCCAAGCTTCAGGGGTTTTGTGCAGCTGTTTTCAGAGACACTTATAGGGACCCCTAAGTTTTCAGTTTTTCCAAGGTGGTATGATCTAAAGAGAGGTGTGTTTACTACTCTTCTGACCCGTGCTCTGGTCTTTGAGTGACTACAAGCACTCTTTTCTGCCCTGGAACTGTGAAGAGAGTCTCTACTCCATTGCAGCTGCAAGCTCTGGTATGCTAGTGTTCCTCCTTGCCCTGGGACTGCCATGGAGAACTATGATCCCAGATCCAAGTATGGGTGAAGCAAAGAGACTCCTGTAATCTCCTTCTGACTAGCTGCTTGATCCCCTTGCCATTTATCATGCTCCTGCCTTGCTGGAGTCCAGTCTGTGCTTCACTCTTTCCCAAGTGTTTCTTGCTGACCTTCTAAGTTGTCTCTGGCTGGAAAATTATTTCACCCCATCCTTTTGTGGGTTGTGCTGTTCCAGGAAGTGTTTTATTGCATTATTTAAAGGTGTTCAGAGGGATTTGAGGGAGAGCTCAGTAAAGTCACTGCCTTTTCTCCACCATCTTGCTCCGCTCATAGGAATAGTTTTATAGCCCTTTGGGCCTAGTTACAAATTTCTCTCCAGAATGGTTGGATCAGTTCACAACTCTACCAAGAGCCTGCACCTTCATCTTAAAGATGAGTCAACTGTCTCTGAGGATTTTTCAGATACTAGAAACCCTTCTATTGTCAACCTTTGATTTTTCACGCTTGCTACACGACTGAACCACCTCCTTTTCTGGTCAGACTGATTATGTCTTATGTACCACTTCATATAGTCAGGTTATTGCCAAAAATATGCTACAGGCTATTCACGATCCTGTCCCCCTGTGTCTTTACATTATCCTTTATGTCATCTGAAACATGATTCTTCAAAAAGTAGGGCATTCCATCAATCACATGATTCACAATTATACAGCATCATGGAAGAATACTGGCACTAAAAAGATGAACTTTGGTGCCAGGGAGTTTGGGAATCACTGAAAGCACTGCACACTTTCCCAAGAGACACCCAGACATGTCAATTCTAGGACTACCCACTTGAAATGTGTGTCCAAGGATAGATACCAATGGACTATAACTCAATTAACTGCCCATCCAACAGCATGTCATAACAGGAACAATGAACATTCTTCAGCTATTTAGTCTTCTTTGTGTGGATTTGTGTGGATTAGTATGCCTTTATTAAGAAGGCACTGATATGACGCTATCTATACAAAACCCCTCTTCCACTCGGTCTTTTTACAGGACATCCTGCATAATGGTGGCCAACGCTTTTGGCAACACTGTACCATACTTCATGGTGTTGATGCTCACAGGATCTTTGAGCAAAAGTATATCTGGGGATGTATCTACTGAAGAATCTTATAGGATATTAACACATTATAGGACATGCTTTCTTGGAAGACAGCCTTGAAGCAGTGTTCAGTTCCACTGAGATAAGTGTGTGTGAGTGGGGCGGAGGGGCGTGTGTCAAGGCACAATCAACACAGCTCCAATCTCGTATTCTCTATACGTCTTGGTCAACTGTGTGACTATGAAGACATGACCTGATACACTAGACATTGTCAGCAAAAGCCTGCCCGTTCCTTCCTCATACCTTGGATGTATGCACAGGCCGATCTCAGAGATTTTACAGAGATGTAAGCACCAGGTCAGTGGTCGCTAGTGTTTTGTCAGACATCTTTTTCAATATTAACATCCTCCTTTTTTTCTGTTTTTTTTCTTTTGGTATCTTAACCTCTTTGAGAAATTTTGAAAATGAATCCCCAAATTTCTTTATTATTGTGACATATACATAATTAACTACAGTATATAACACAGACGATGACGATGATGATAGCAGATAGCATATAACAGTATCTAACCAAAGGCGCTTGCTCCTTAATGTTGCAGGGAGTTTCTGTTTGGGCATAGTTTAGACCAGAGATATCTGACTCCCCTTCCAACTTAGAGATTCTGAGATCAACCACTTTCTTTGGGGACACGTTAACTATGAATATATAATCGAAAGAACACAAAGGAATGAATGGACAAACAACGCTGAGGGAGATTCAGCGGGAGTTACTGGTCCAGAAGGCCACTCCCAGGCCTTGGCATGTAACCTTTGGAAGTTGCTGTGACTGAAAAAAACCTGCCATACTGTGGCCATCCAAGTGCTAATCTTCCTAAGATCTAGTTAGGCTGCTCTTCCCATGACAGATGCTGCCTCATCCTCAGCCCCGAACCCGACTCCCTTCCAGCACCGTAAGCTGCCAGAGTTTACTTTCCACTAACAGTATCCAGGAAGGTAAGGTCACTGCCACGTGGTAACGATGAAATGGAGGAAGAATTTAATTATGATAATAATTAGCAACCACTCACATGTAGGCAGTACTTTCAAGCTTACAAAGTGAATGTTTAGACAGGTCTTTACCACTATCCACTTGCAGACTTCACTCACTGCCGTGCCTAGAGGAAGACACCACAGGGCGACTCCAACCCAAGAAATCTTGGGTTCAGTGAAGTCTAGTGGCTGGGCCAGGGAATCTTGCACATTATCTTTTATTTTGTCCTGTGCTTCTTCGCCAGAATCCCATTGAAAACCAGTTCCCGAAATGTAGTGACTTCCTGTCCAATGTAAACATCCTTTAGAAAACATTCCTTATTGAAAACCAAAATAAAACAAAACCTATCTGTAAATGGATTTTTAAAATAAAAAGGAAACATTCTTAAGTTGACGCCATTATGCCTTAGTTTGACAATTCTGACAAGGCTCCTAGGGAGCCTTCTTTGGGAAGGCATCATTTCAGAGGCATCACACTGAGCTCCATTCTTTGAGATGTCCAGCATGTAACAGGTGAGGTCATAAGCTGCTAGCTTCGCCTCCCCTCTAAATCAACATGCCTTTTGGAGCATCATGTAAGACTACGGAGAAGGGTCAGCTTAGCCCATGGCTGGTCTCCCAAGTTTATCATATGTGGCTGACATATGGGGCATGTTTAAATGAGCTCATGGGCATCCACAAAATACAAAAATGTAAAAAAAATGTCTAAAGAAAGGCCCTTACTGTTACTTCAGGGAGGCTGCTCACAAAGCTCAGTAATCTGACAATCAAAAAATAGTTAAACAGATAAATACACACATTTTACTTTTGGTCCAGAAGTATGATTTCATCAGTGTGATAAATTCTCAACGTGGAAATTTCCTATAGTCACCGAGACAGGCAATTTGTGATCTTGGCTCTTAGAGAGCTGTTTGGGACATGGGTAAGTGACTTGCCCACAGTCATATAGACTGTGTCAAATATTCTGAGGTCAGTCTTCTTTTAATGATACTATACTGCCTCATGTCACATGAGTCTATGTGTATACATGCATGTATGAGTGTGTGATATACTGTGGTATCATCATATATACATGTATGTCCATACATATACATGTGTGTTTATACATGCACATGTGTGCCTATTTGTGAGTATGTAAATGTATGTCTGCTACTAACCATTTAACCAGAAAGCACAAGAATTACAGAAATACTGGACATGGGTCTGGATGACAGGACAAACATCTCGATCTTTACTTGAAATCTCCCACAGCCTCATCAGAGCTACAGCCGCCATTCATCGCTACAGTGGTCCTTTGACATCATTCGTTCCAAAGTCCCCTCCAGCAATGAAGGCCGCAGCCCTTCCACGCCTGTGTGTCCAACATCCTACATCATCCTAGGGCTCCAACCTCTCAGCCACCATTGCAAGGGGCACCCTGGCTGCCTCGCCTTTTCCCTTCCATTTCCCTTCCTGTCCTATCACACATTTCCCTAGTGCATCCCTTGTCTCCTCCTTGTCCCTCTTCCCTGGTTCTCTGTGGCAGGCTGCTCACACCCACCATGGAGGTTCCATCTCTCACTGCCAGATGGCAACAGTAGTAAAATGTTAGTGTTGAAAACTGGGTCTTTGCTTTCAAGGAGGGTCAACAAAAGAGCTTTGCCATTTCCTGAAGGCAATGCAGTTGTCTTTCCTCCTCCTGTTCAACTACAGTCCCAACCAGTGTTCATTCTACACTGCCTCACCCCATAACACTTACTGCTAGACAAACTCGGCAGAGAATCTATCCAAATGCATGCTCATCCACTTGGTCCTTCCTTCGAGTGGACTGGCGGGCCAGACTCCCTCAGGAAATGACAGAGCTCTTGCAGGAGGCTCAGCCATGTTCTGGGGCACCTTACGCCAACAAGAGCACCTGGAAAAGCTCTGTGGATCGCCTCTCTTCTGCACTCCTAGTGGACTTCCTCCAACATGGTGGCACACACCAGTGGGGAGCATCCCTCTCTGTTTTATTCCTCCCCTGGTTTTGATAATCTGACGGTCATTGCTGTTGCTACATATTCTAGGGAATCTGGAATGAATTCCCGTTAGATGAGGATGGGAGATACAACCTGCTGAAATAAGCCTACACGGCAGCATTAATTACTTTACTGAATCACATGATTCTTCATAATCAACAAAGCAGAAGCACAATGGAATGATATGCTCTTCATCTTTCAATTAATTGTGAAATTGAGTATCACCTGTGACAGCCACTAATACCCTCATTAAGGATGCCTTTAATTTGTGGATAAATGGGTCTCATAATGGTTTTCTTGAAATGGGAGAAGTATTAATATTCTCTTGCTCACCTTTTTCAGTATTAATAAGGCTCAAGCTTTTTTTCCAAGCCTGAGTTTCTCCCCCTCCCAGCCGGATCATCACCTCTTTCAGCGGGGTGGCAGACAGGCACCAGTCGCAGATTCGTCACCTGCCACTTCTCCTACATGGGTAGACAATGAGAAGGCGACCAGAGGCTCTCCCCTGTGAGGAGCGGAGGGTGGTGATCTGTTGAGGATCACATCAAAATTCGTCAGTCATTTCTGCATATAGCCCTCCCCTCCGCCTCTCATCACACAATTCAGCAGCCACGGTGCCAGGCAAACAAAAGCTATAGCGTGACCACGTCTGGCGGTGTTCGTGACGTTTGGACGCTGCCCTGGTGCCCATCTTAGCTCAGACCTTCCGGGACATCTCCCTCCCAGACTGGGGAGCTCCTCCCAGCACTCCATTTGGGAGAGGGGCCCGCGTAGGCCAGTCGCCGCTCTCCTGTCAGCTCTGCTTCTGGGGGTCTGGACCTGGGTCCCAGCCGGTTGTCAGCGCTCCTTTCCAGACTCCGGCTCCCTCTGGCACGCTGCTTCGCCTGTTAGAGTGTGAACTCCTCGAGGGCAGGATTGCCCCTTGTCTCTCCTGGTGTTTGCGCCACTAGGGCCTAGCATACTGTATAGGAAGTGCTCCAGAAGGATCTGGGGCTTGGCTTTGCCTCCATAAAGCCCCAGTCTAATCCAGCGGCTTTTCTTCGTTCTCTTTAGAGATACTGCTCTTCGGGCTCTAAGCACATCTGGGACAATCGCATTAGTCTGGATCCAGCTATGGAAGTTCCATTAACTTGGATAGAGAAAACATTTTGTTAAAATGTTTTATTTTCCATTTTCCTTCTGTAAATCTCCTTTCACTTTTATCCCTGACCGCACTGGGGATGACTGCTCATCGGATCTCCCATCAGACTTTCTTTAACTTGGTTTCGTCCCCCTTTGCCTCTCTTTGTTTTATGCCAGTGTTGTCCTTGGCCTCCCCTGCCTCCCCTGATCCCTTCCCCTTCCCCAACTCTGCTGTAGCCAGCTATCTTCTTCCTGTTCTTTTTCATGGAAATAGACTAGTTGGCTGTAGGACCCCCCAAAGGTTTCCCTGTGCCCACGAAAATCAAAATGTGTACTAGCCAATCCCTGCTGTAAACCTCTTAGTATGCAATCCCTGACCATTAAGAGTCGGGGGAACCTATACATATCAGTGATCTCCCCTTGGTCAGGCCTGCTTGATTTGGGCAAGGTAAGATGTAGCCCTGAACAGCGTGCGCTAAATAAAGTCCACTTCCAAAACTGCTTTGGGGGGGTCTCTTTCTCGCTTATTTTGGCACAAACATTTGGAGGCCCCAGCAAGATATGCGGTGTCCTGTGTCACCGCAGAGACCCCCAAACAGGAGGGCCACTTGGCCTCCGGAGGTGGTCATCTGCTCACCCTGATCCCTGGGGGAGCCAGCCCCTGAGATATTCTCAGGGCCCCAGGGTCCGAGGAGAGAAAGATTGTACCCGGCTCCCAACTCTGACCTGCCCCCAATTTGACCCTGTGTGGAATCAGAACCTCTGGAGGTGAGTACATTCCTGTTCCCCTGTTCTGGTGGGTTGGGGCCGGACGCGGCCTGGGTGTTTTTTACACACCAACCCCCGGGTACCCCAAAACATTGGGTCACTTCCCATGCCTGGTTCTCTGGTTCTGGTCTGGTCTGTTAGTGTCTGTCTGTCTATGTCTCCTATTTGTTTTGGGCTCACAAGGTTTTGTCCCGAGCTCATTTGCTTAAAGCCTCCCTACTTTTACTCTGCAGAGCAGGTCATCCAGTGGCTATCAGAGGAGCACCTTCAAGGGAGTTTCTCTGATTTCCAGTGGAAGGACTTCCAACCCCTTCAAGTACCCTTTCGCCCCCCCCACACACACCCAGACCCCAGTGAGCTATCAGCCTCTGGGAGAGCCCTCTTCCTCTTCAGCCATCCTTCCCCTTAGGGAAGCCCCTAACTCAGAGGGACGCCCCTTCCTGGTGTATGTCCCTTTTTCCACTTAAGTATACTTAAAACATTTGAGTAGATTCTGTTAAAGCCTTGAAGTTTTTCTATTAACTCTCATCCCAGATCAGATTAGGAATAATATTATATGATCTGGGAACACAACAATGTCATCTGAAGCTTCTTGTCTGTGCCATAGCTAAAACAATTTGGCTATTGCTTATGAAAGTTATAAGATGGTTGGTTATGTTTTAATGCTAAAACCTAAAGTTGATTACTCTGTGTGTGTGTGTGTGTTTGTGTGTGTGTGTGTGTGTGTGTGTGTGTTGTATGGAAAGGAGGATTCTTCTGCCCTTTCAGAGAAGTCCTCAGGGCTAGTCAAAAACACAGCCCACAGCAGCTCTGTCCTATGGGGTGTAAAAGGCAACCCCTTCTTGGGGGTTCCTCTCCATCCTCCCTAATTTTATAAACCTGCAAAAGAGTTTGTTTGGGTTATGGAGTTCCTAAACAAGGAACTTGGCATGCTGAGAATTTGCAAACATATAGAAATGATGTCTAATGATTGGTTTTTGCATGAGGACAAGCTTAAAATTTAAAATGTGAGTCCTGGTAAAATTCTTGACTAGTGAAACTTGCCATCTGAGGTAAAAGCTTTTGAGACTATAATGGATTTGATTTTGAGTTGTCTGATGGATCATAGAAATCCATCAATAGTCAATAGTCCAGCTTTGCAGAGAAATGCCACAAGGGACTCAGAGAATGTGACTGTAACAGGTGTCTATCTGGAAAAACTGAGAGGACAATCCTAGCCTCAGCTTAGGATGGGGTCCTGGCTCAGTTTACTCATTGTGTTCCTTTGAAAAGGAATATTTCACACCTGAGTATTCCTGAGTCTGGCTATGAGGTGGCATTGATGACGCATGGTCGGAAAACTGACATTTTATCCGATCAAGTCCTTGCTTCCCTTTTATGGCAAATTTCTGCAATCAAAGCAAGTGGTAGTGAAAGGTATGTGAGCACAATGCACATATGTGAAATTTGCTGTTTTTCAATCCTGAATGTACAGTCAATCCATACTCTAAACAACTGGATAAATTAGCAAATCCCTGGAATAGAACATTCTTTCTGAATAATATGGGAATAACTAAACAAAGGGAAAAGAAGTTTGTGAAGCAAAGGTGCAAACACAATGTTGAATCATTATCCCAAACTAAGGCTGAGATACATCTGAACTACTATAATAAAGTGTGTTTAGGATCTGGGCTATTCAGCCTCAGATTATATTCCTTTTTATATTAAAGAACTTGGTAAATGGTATTAGGTCTAGTTGTCTACCTGTCACTAGATATATGTCTGTATGGAATAAGGTCCTTAAATATTTATTGGTACAACTGATTGAAGGACCTAGTTGTTATTCTATTAAATACTGAAGACTAGATCAGAAATGAAGACTTTCTTAAAGGGAGGTAACTTAGGGAATACTTTTGTATTAATGAGAAAGTTAACTTCATTCAAAGTTTGTTATCATTGTGGAAATAATACCTGTTTATACTGTGTGTTGTATGGTACAAACGTGTTTTATATAAGCAACTTATTGATATGTACTATTTTGGAATTAGTTACTTATGAATCCTCCCAAGGCTTTTATGATAACTGGAGTAAAAGTCAGCCTCTCTTACAAGTAAATTCATTTGTATAACTATTGAACTGAAGGGTAGAAAGTTTCTACCTGCGAAGTGTTACTTACACTTACACGTACAGAGTTGGATCCTCAATAGCATCTGATCCTACTAAAGAACTAGACTCAGAGTGGAAACTTCTGAGGGAATGACAAGACCAGATAATCCTGTATGTCAAAAGGAAATAATAGCCTCTTGAGACTCCCTTGGTTTCTTTCTTTGTTTTCCTCTATTCCCTACGTGATCCCTGCATATTAACTAGTCTGTCAGATTTGTGTCTCCCAGACTATCGGCTGTCCACCTGAGACGGTCGTGCAACAAGGATCCTGTTCCACATTCTCCTCCTCTCCTGGACGCTGCTTTAGCCTCATTTTACTCCCCTTTCCACCCCCACTCAGGCAAGGAGAGGTCCTTTGTCCCTCTCCCAAAAGCATTTGGGTGGATGGGGAGACAGACAGGAGTGCTGAGGCAGATCTGAGATGTGAGATAAGATGCAAGGCATGACTAGCCATAAGAGTGATCAAAGGAGACTATGCACTGAAGCCCTGCACTGTGGGGACATGCCTGTGCACTTTCTAGCTATGCTGTGTACTGGGCCCCACCTTGAACCACTTCTGTTTCTAGCCCACTGATTCCTAATTCCCTCCCTGTGCCTAAAGGTAGGCCTGTTTCCTCAGGACTGGAAGTCTAATACTTTAATTCAAATGGGGCACTCTGCAGGGCAAGGCACAGTACATGATTGCTGGGTGTGTCACCATCATTCCCAATATACTCTACACAGCTCTCCCCTATTCCCTGAGGACCCTGCATGGAATTTATCCTTTGAGCACTCAAAAGATATTACAGGCAGCCTCTTGGTTGCAAGACATCCACTCCAGCCTGGTATCTCCCTCTCTCCTCCTGGGGATCATGGTTCCTTTCCCTTGTTTCCCCCATTCTGACCCATTATTAATCATTTTACATGCCCTTATACTTGGTTCATGCTTATTTAACCTCCTGGTTTGCTTTGTGTCTTCTCACCTGCAGAAATTCCACTTTCAGATTTTAGGATACCGACCCCTGCCCTTGGTGTTCCTGAATGTTTCATCTCTCTTCACCCTGGACTCAGCTGGCACCACATTCTGCCTCCCATGCTGACTATCCCTCCTCAACCAATTCTGGGTACCTGAAATGGAATCTTTGCCCCCGCGCAGCAGGAAGCAATTACTGAAGACAGTGACCTTCGTCCCTTTTCTCCTGAAAGAATTCTCCTGCCTAGTGCTTGGGAAGTGGTGTGGATATAAAGGCTGGGTTGCTCATTCCCTGGTGTTCTAAAGTCCATACATGCCACTCTGCCAGGGACTACCCAAGCTGGGGCTGGGGTTCCTTCCAGGCTACTTAAACCCCTTAAACCCCTCAGGCAACAGCAGCAGGATATTCAACCTCAAGCCTGCTTGCTCTTACCCCTGAGGATGGCCTTATTGCTAGCCAGACACCCCCTAGCTCTTCTGTCCTGGGGTTCCTTCAAGCCATTTATGGCATGGTAAATTCATCCTGTCCTGACTTAGCCCCTGAATGTTGCCTTTGCATGAATCCCTGGCCTCCATACTATGTTGGGGTAGCCATTAATACTACCATAGAACCCATTACCACTTCTAAGGATTGTGACTGGGATCAACCAAGGCTCACCTTGGGAGATGTCCAAGGTTCTGGGCTCTGCCTGACAACCAAGGACACCGACCTGTCTGGTTCTCCCTATAGCCCCATCTGTGGCTCTGCCCTTGAGGTTAAATCCTCTGCTTCTAGTTTCTTTCCTGCCCCGCCAGGAGCCTGGTGGGCATGCCTCGATGGCCTCACCAGGTGCATCTCTGCCACAATGTTCGTAAAACAGAATCCACTAGGCAGCCCCCTTTGTATCCTGGTAGCAATAATGCCCCAGGTCTCCCTCCTCTCAGGAGAGGGGGGATGGAGCTATTTTGCCCCAAGGAAAGTCCAAACTTTCTGCCAAAAGCGTGCAGCCCCCCCTCCTCATCCCCATCTTGGTGGGGCTAGGACTGGTGGGGTCAACTGCCACTGGGGCAACCGCCCTAATTAAGGGGGACACCAACTACCAGGCACTTAGTGCATAGGTGGACATTGATCTCTCCCACCTAGAGCACTCCATCTCCATCCTGAAGGGACAGGTTGATTCCCTTGCGGAAATGGTCCTCCAAAACTGCAGGGGCCTAGATCTGCTATTTCTTGGGCAGGGGGGCCTCTGTGCTGCCTAGGATTCAAGGGAATCCTGTTGCTTCTATGCGAACACCTCTGGCATGGTGCAGGAAAGTTTGAGTTTAGTCTGTACAAATTTGGCAGACCGACAGAGGGAAAGCTGAAAACTGATACCAGTCACTGTTTCGAACATCCCCTTGGCTCACTACTTTAGTATCTGCCCGAGCCGGTCCCCTAATTCTTCTTACCCTAGCTCTCATTTTAGGTCCATGCCTGATCAATCACTTTCTCCAATTTGTCAAATCCCACATTTACTCTGTCAAGTTACTTATTCTCAGGGATCCCTACCACTGGCCCCTTGATATTGGCCCCCTTGATCACTGTGATGATGTGGTCCCAACTGTGTCAAGGGTTTGACACTGTCCATGAGAAGTGGTGAATGTTGTACTTGGCCTCCCCTGCCTCCCCTGATCCCTTCCCCTTCCCCCATTCTGCTGTAGCCAGCTATCTTCTCCCTGTTGTTTTTCATGGAAATAGACTAGTTGGCTGCAGGACTCCCCAAAGGTTTCCCTGTGCCCACGAAAATCAAAATGTGTACCAGCCAATCCCTGCTGCAAACCTCTTATTATGCAATCCCTGACCATTAAGAGTCAAGGGGACCCTATATATATCAGTGGTCTCCCCTTGGTCAGGCCTGTTTGATTTGAGCAAGGTAAGATGTAGCCCCGAACAGCGCGCGCTAAATAAAGTCCACTTCCAAAATTTCTCTGGGGGTCTCTTTCTTGCTTATTTTAGCACAACACTATTACACATAATTGTTCTGCATGAGATTTGATAAATCTGTTTAAGTTCCATTCATTAGGGAAATGAATCAAATGTTTGTTGGCTAAGGTACTTTCTGGGCTCTTTCGGTTTTATTGTATTAATCAATTGACATTGGTTAAACTGCTAGATGAAATTATTTTAGCCAGTGACGATATGATTTTTGCTGTCCATTTCTCATTCTGGGTTTTCAATTTATGCTTAAATGCTTCAGCCATCTGGCACCGTCTCCAGTTGTCCTGATCTATATCCTGCCACTGGACCCAGATGGCTCTGGAGGAGAGAGTGAGGCTGGTGTCTTTGCACAGCCCTGCCTCACTTAAATCCAATTCACTTACAAGTCATGACATCACCTTCCCACTGCCATTGTCCTCTTGAGGACGCAGGCAAACAAATGCTTCAGTGTTAACTTGTTTCCACTTTTTACTTTATCTTTTTCTCATTATTGTGCCTTCTTTTATTTTTAATAAAAAAAGAAGTTCTCATCTTAGCTCAGACGAGTCAGACGACTCGGGGAGAACTCTCACATTAGTAACAACTCTTCCTCTGTCTGATACAATAGAATCCATTTTGTTCTTTGTAAAGAGACGTTCAGTACTTGCCATAAACAGCACTCAGCAATTAGTTTCTTAAAGAAAATGTTTATGATACAGAGACATGAGGTTTCTGTGTGAACCACAAGTCTTTGGCTTCTCATCCCTTCTTCCTGAGCCATGCCTTCCCACGTGGAACTCTCAGGGTGGTCAGGCAGTTCTCAAAGGCAGCTCTGTGATAATCAATGGGGGCGGAATATTCCAGGGGAAAAAGGGCTTCCCACCAGCTGGATGGGTGGGGAAGAAGAGAGGAGGGAAAGAAGAGTCAGGAGAGGGAGAAGGTGAGGGGCAAAATGTGGAATGGGAATGGCAGATGGGAGCCCTCCCTGGAGCCACAGGCCAGCCCTGCATCCAGCATGAGCCCCCAGAGAGGGCTCCCAATGGACTTCTCGGGTGAGCTCATTCTCTCCTTGGTTTAGCTGAGATTTCATCTCACTTTGGAGTCTAAAAGCCCATTTACTCTTGGGTAACCTATTGCCCAATCTCATCTGTATATGTTCTCCACCGACTGTTTTACTATTTACTTTGCTCACTATCAGTGAGTAGCTCTCATGTCATAAGTATTTAAGGCAAGGGTTCTTAATCTGGGATCCATGAACTGGAGGGGGAAAAAGTGACATCTTTATTTTCACTAACTTCGAACTGACATTCAGTGTTTCCTTCAATTGTTTAAAAATAGGATTCTGAGGAGGGGTCCAGAGGCATCTCCAGACTGCCAAAGGAAACAGGACGCCCCAAAATAAAGCTCTGCTGGCTGAGTGTAAAATGCCTGACAATCTCCCATTTTGGAGCAAGCAGGCAAAGTGGCTTTTGTCCTGAGCCCTGAAAGAACTTTGTGCCCCATACTACAAATCAATGAAGTGGAATCGATAAATCTAATCCTAGGCCCAGAGGTTCTTAACTGTTTTTTGTCATGGGCCCTTATGGTAGTCTAGCGAAGCCTATGTTTTTAAATGCATAACATAAAATACAGGATTACAAAGAAAACCAACTATACCAAAATACAATTATCAAAAGGTTTTTAAAACAAAAGTTTCTGGGCCCCAGATTAAAAACCCTTCTGGTACAAAGCCCATCTTGGACATAGCAGAGTGGTCTTCCTTCTCCACCTCCCAAAGGAAACTGCTATCTTACCTGAGACAGGGTGGGCCACATCCCAGGTCACAGCTCTCTAAATAAAGTCCTATCATACAGGTCTCCCTGGGTCTTAAGTGAAAGCCTTGCCAAGACCTTGGCACCTAAAATCAGACTGCATGCCAAATGCATATATGGAAGTCTTGTTTCATGGAACCAAATTTCCTCACATCAGTTGTCTGCAGATGATTGGCAGGGATCCCAAAAACCTTAAATCCCTCTCAGTGGAAAAGTACCTTCCTCCTCAGATAGTGGCATTAGAATGATGGAGTGTGCCATCCACCATTCTGACCACACATCACTGCGGCGCTGCAGATGCCATCCCTCATCTTGGCCACTACTTGTCTACAACACGCACCTTCACATCTCCCTCTCTCTCAATGCTAAAAGTTTCAGGCCTAGAAGCAGAATTCACCTGGAAGTCAGCAGTTCTCCAAACTAAAAAAGTGAAGCTTCAGTGGCCTGGGCAAAGCCTAAGGAGGGCAGAATGGTTTTGGGGAGAGAGCATCGGCCTGGAATGCTTCAGTCTTTGGAGTGTTCTGAAGCGGCAGCCTCAGGCTGCTCCCCCAAATCAAGAGCTGTGCCCCTTTGGGTGTATCACCTGCCCTCTCCAATGCCCAGTGTGCTGATTTGTGAAATGAGGGAATGACCACAGCACTTATTTCACAGGTTGCTGTGAGGGAGATCTGCACAAAGCATTTGTGAATGGGGAAGCATCATGCAGGTGGTGGTCATTTTTAAGGGGGTGCTGCTCTACAAGCACAAGAAAGTAGACGGTGAGAAGAGAGCTTCTGGCAGGGTCTGGCCGAGGGAGAGCACTCACCTTCCCATGCTTTATCCAAGGAACTTACAATCTCAGGGCAGATTCCAGGGCCTCCTTCACTCTGCTCTCTTCTCCCTAGATGCTATAATGAAGAGTGGGGGCAGGGCAAGGCAGGATAGGGAAGGGGAAGTAGATGCCAAGAAAGGGACTAGGTTTTAAATGTGCCAAGATAACAGTCACCTAACACAAGCAGACATTTATCGTACAGCATTTACAAAGAGCTTTGCGTTCATTATCTCAATGGCCGTGACCTCAACCATGGGCTTGTTTCAAGTATTTGGAAAAATCCATTTATTATGTCAATAGTAATTTCTTAATGGCCTACTATGTTCCTGGACTCTGCACTAGCAATACAAAAGCAAAAAGTGCACCCGCCCTTTCCCCACATTTACATTCTGCCACACCTGTGGTTCTCAACCTTCCTAATGATGCCGCCCTTTAATACTCGTATGTGGGCGTATCTGCATGTGGGCGGACCCACCTGGAGACCGATAGAGGACCCGTGTCTCGGTTCCTAAGACCACCGGAAATATGTTTTCTGATGGCCTTAGGCGACCCCTGTGAAGGGGTCATTCGACCCCCAAAGGGGTCGCAACCTACAGGTTGAGAACCACTGTGCTACAGAGACCAGAGCATTGTAACTGTAAGACATATACAAGTATGCAGACAGCGTATACGAGGTTAATAAAAGGAAATCTAGGGAGGATGCCAAAAGCACATCTCTGCCAATCCCACTGCCCCTTCCGCTCTCCCTCCACTTGCCTCCTCTACTCAGGTGGACCTTGAATATCTTGTCCCCCTCCCACCCCACACAGCTCCCAAAGCTGCCAGTGGAACTTGGGACTTTCCAACAATGAAACTGGGGAAAGCTCAGGTGTCTCAATAGCATTATCATAACCTGTTTGGTCGCAGCTAGGTAGTGTGCATTCTGGTAGAGGATTTCACAACTGTGAAGTCTGGGAAGATGAGGAAACACCAAGCGGTAGATTCTAAGGATTCTTAGCAAATAGGAAGCTTGGCGAGAGTTAGTTTTCCATAGATATTAAATTTTAACCTAGAATGTGGAGAAACCTCTTACCAGCGGTGGATCCACAATCCCACTGGCGTGGGTGTTACTGGCCGGCACACATGGAAATGTGAGCTGTATCCGGAGTGAATCTAGAACATGATTCTCCAGACTTCTTCATACCATGCTTCCTCCCTAGGACTCCAGTTTGTGACCTTGGGCCTGGGCACCCAATAAGTGAGAATTCTTTATATTTGACACAACGTGCCCCCCTAGTCTGTAGACAGCCTGTGTTTCCTGAGCCACTTTCCCAGCACGTGCGCACGCATGCACACACA
Source organism: Pseudochirops cupreus (assembly GCA_028627135.1). Taxonomy (NCBI): domain Eukaryota; kingdom Metazoa; phylum Chordata; class Mammalia; order Diprotodontia; family Pseudocheiridae; genus Pseudochirops; species Pseudochirops cupreus. The sequence goes on along the minus strand of CM053582.1, from coordinate 568,886,306 downwards.
CACACACACACACACACACACACACACACACCCCAGTATCACTTCTAGTCCTGAAAATAGTAATCCACTCAATTCTACCATTTCTGAACTGGTGTCAGTCAATGGCCCTACTATGCCCTCATCAGCCCAGTGGCTTCCCAGACCAAAACTCTTTTCCCTGGCCACCACTCCCTCCCTGTGATGTCTTCCTCTATTAGACTGTCGGCTCCTTAAGGTCAGGGACTGTCTCACTGGGTGCCCAGCATATAGTAAGCTTTAAAGTGCATTCTAAATATATTATTATTCATTCCTTTTTTAAGAGGGTTCTCTCCCTCTTTTTCCAATATCTTAGGAATGGTCGGCTTGTGAATTTGATAAGCTGTTATTAAGTGCCTTCTGGACCGTCATCTGGCTGATGCATCTGTTTTCTCCAATTCCTCTGATGTGACCAACCAACATCCATTCCCCAGTATCCCCAGGCATTTACTACAAATTTCATCCACAGCTCTTCATCTGGAATATTCTCCATCATACCTACTCCCACTAAGGCACTTTCCTTTTGCTTCTGGGATACTCACAAGTTTGACTCCACGATTCATGGTCATATAACATTACTGGGAGTTTAAGACAGAGGCTTTCATGGGATCATTTGAGGGGGAGGTGGCATATTGTTGTCAGCTCTGGATCACACAACCTTTCCAAAGTGACCAGCCCAAGGTCTTCCTAAATACCCAGTGTTGCTTCAGCTCCCATCCACCCAGAGAGGTAAACAGACAGATGGACTGCCTTAAGGGGCTGCCCAGCAGCATATGCCAATGTGGGCAGGGACTTATTATCTTGAAAAAACCTCCTTTATTTTTATGCTCTGTGTTCCTCTGTAAAGTAACTTGGGTGACTGCGTAATGAGGTTGAATGGTATGTTTCAGAATGACTCTGTTCTGACATCCGTAAAGAGCTAGAGGAGAAGAGGGAAAAGGCACCTCTGTCAATTCTTACTCTTCTACCCTTCCGACTCTCAGCAAAATTCAAACCATTGACTGAGCGAATTTATAGCTGGAACACCCAGGAAGCTTAGCTGCAGGAGATCCTGCTCCCAGGGGAGAGTCCAAGGCACCTGCTGAAGATGGCCTGTTTGCAACTGTGTTTGTTGCATTTCACAGTTAAATGGTAACTCTCCAGCGTCTGAAGATGCTTTGCTCTACGTTGCTCCTCTTGGGACGGGCCCCACGCAAAAAAAACATTAAACAGAAATCTGGTGCCACTGCCCTCCAGTGACCCTGCTCCACCGTGGGCTGAAATGAAGCTTTAGCCTCAGCCTCCCCGGGGCTACACTGGAGCACAGAGGTCTGGCCCCCGGAGGATGCTTGCCTACCCAGAACCACACTCAGCTCGTGGAGGTCCAGCTGCTGTTGGACACCCACCAGGATAATGCTGAAGCACTTGGAGGTCTGGTCACTGCAGGACACCTGCCTGCCAGGGATTGCGCCAAAGCATACAGTGGTTCTTGGGGCTGGAGTTTGCTGGTTCCCCTGGCTATGCTATGCATGTAGGGGTCCCAGTGTTGGCATTCGCCTACTCCACCACACTGGGGCTCAGGATCTCCCGCTGTTTTGCTGAGGTGGGGCTTGCTGCAATGTTTCCTGTCCTGGGCTACGTTTCCCTTTTACCCAAGTGAGACAGACCTTTCCTGCCAATCCTCCAAGTCTCCTGGGCTGAAAGACTACTCCACCCCTTCTTTCTGCTGGTTCCACTGTTCCCAGATTTGTTCTGGGGTGCCATTTTATGGTTGCTTGGAGGTGAATATGGGACAGCTACAGTGATGTACTACTTACTCTGTGATCTTATGAGCAAATCTTTTTAATAAACAAGGGTTCCTTCCAGAAGCCCCTTGCTGACATCATCTGGACATCTGGGCCAGGTCTCTGTTACATCCTGAACACACACAGGCCCCAGAAAGTACCAGGCCCCTCGGTGTAGTCATCAGGCAGGCAGATAGTTTCCTTGGCACCTCCTGAGTGAGGAATCGCCAACCCCCAGGACTCTGACTATGGATGGATGAAGCTCCAGTGTTTCTAGGAGACCATTCTCAAGAGGACACGCAGCCCTTTCTTCCCCAGGAAGCCCCTCAAGCCTTCCCCCTCAGCGTACCATCCCCCTGTTCTCTAGAATCCTCACAAGGGTCAGCTGTCCCTTCCTCCCCCTTAGATGGCATTTGTGACGCCTGAAGCCTCTCTTGGGTTTCCTTTGAGAACACTGCTTTCTCCCTAACGATCTGGGCATCCTTTCAAGTCCCTTCACCTTCTCCACAAGAAGGAAGATTAGCCTACACTTGGAAAACAGATGAGTCATCTTGCTACAGCAGAAACGCTAACATTACCCAATACATGCAAATCAGTGCTCACCTTCATGGTGGAGATTCTTAGCCTCTCATCCCCTTCTCTTCTGCCTACCAACACCTCAACCAGCAGCACTCCTTAGAACTTTTAAAGCAAATTTTCAGCTCTTGTTAAGTTGGCGACCCAACTCAGATTCCTGTGCTTTGTACCCAAAACCCCCCAAAACAGTACCTTTCAGCACAAATCTCCCTCCTCAATTCCCCTTCTTTCACTTTGTTTCACCATACTTGTTCCACTCAGCTCTCCTCACGTCCCTTGCCTTATCTGACCAAGCGTTTTCTCCTTAGTGAGTCTCCACAGGATCTTTGCCCTCATCTCCCCAATCTTCCACACTGTCCTTTTCTCCGCTGCTCCCTCAACATAGCAGCAGATTCCTTCCAGCTCTTCTTCAAAATCTTCTCAATCTGTCCCAAATGTTGTCAAATATCTTCTCTCTAAATTCCACCTTCACCTACTTCGCTAGTCCAGACCTCTTCAAGTTACTACCTACATGACTTCCTTCTCTTTCTTCTTTGGCTTATATCCTTCTCGTCCCACAAAAGCCAGAAGTACATGAAATCTTCACCCTATGGTTAGGTATTCCAGTTACACACTATCAGCTCCCTTTGAATACCTTACCCTTTATGTCAATGCCAGCAATGTTTTGCCAAACCCCTAACCTGGGTTATCCCCACAATCTAACTTTACCATTCCTGCTCATCTCTGAGTGAATATTGCTAGAGGTTGTAGTTCATATGCATGGAATGAACTCACTATAAATGATTATATAATCTCAATAAGCCCTCTTCACTTCAGAACTCTGCCTTAACTGACTCTCCAAAGCAGCTATTCTAAAATTTTTCAATTCTCAAACTCCTATACCACCTCTTGTTACCTCCCTTTTTTTTTCAGCATGTAACTTTTTAAAAAATGTTTTTTCCCCTCTCCTTTTCTCTTCCTTCTCCTTGACAGGATAAACAATCTGATATAGGTTATACATGTGCAATCATGTGAAATATATTTCCATATTAGTGATTTTGTGGAAGAAATGAAAGAGGCAAAGAAAGGAAGATAGGAAGGAAGGAAGGGAGGGAGGGAGGGTGGAAGATTGTGTGGCTGTGCTTTGTCCTTTGTTCTTGAAGAGGACCACGACATCAGAGATGATGACATGACGGGCAGTTGCCTTTGACTTGAGTGTGAGGGGGCTGCGCCAGGTCACCAGCCTCACTTTCCCCTCCAGAGCCATCTGGGTTCAGCAGCCAGATATCAATCAGGGCAACTGGAAATGACCCACGATGCAAGGTCTTTTCAGGTTCTCACTTTGAATGAGGCAATACCCATTCAACGAATAGACCTTTTAAGAAATGAATCAAGGGATGGCCCCTTTAACAAAAAAAAAATAAAGAAAAGAAAAAGAAAAACTCAAACTGGGGGGAGGAAGACCCTCAGGGTTTCTAGTCAAAAGAGAAATAGTTATTTTTCACATTCACTCTGAGCCAGGAAGGCCCAAAATCTAGCCATTAAGTGGTGGCCAGGCAGGGACCTATTGATGTCCACGCCCTGAGATCCAGAGTGAATTGGGTTTAAGGCCTGGTCTTTGAGAGACTCCAATCTCTTCCTTCTGTGGATCTGAAAAGCATTTTTTATCATGAGTCCTTCGGGATTGTTCTGGATCTTTGTATTGCTGAGAAGAGCTAAGTCACTCACAACTGATACCTGTACAGTGTTGTTTTCAATGTGAACAATGTTCTCCTGGTTCTGCTCAGTTCACTCCGCATCAGTTCATGTAAGTTTTTCCAGGTTTTTCTGAAATTTGCCTGATCATCATATCTTACAGCGTAAGAATACTCCATTACAATCACATACAACTTGTTCAGCCATTCCTCAACTGATGGGCATCCCCCCAGTTTCCAATTTTTTGCCACCACAAAAAGAGCTACTATAAATACCCTTGGATAAATAGGCCCTTTTCCTTTTTTTCCTCTTTCTCTCTTCAGGATACAGACTTAGAGGGGGTATTGCTGGATCAAAGGGTATGCACAGTTTATAGCCCTTTGGGTATAGTTCCACATTGCTCTCCAGAATGGTTGTATCAGTTCACAACTCCACTAGCAGTGCATTAGTGTCTCAATTTTCCCACATACCTTCCAATATTTATCATTTCCCTTTTCTATCCTATCAGCTAATCTGGTGGGTGTGGGATGGTACCTCAGAGTTGTTTTAATTTGCTTTTCTCTAATCAAGAGTGATCTGGAACATTTTTTATATGACTATAGGTAGTTTTGATTTGTCTGAAAACTTCATATCCTCTGACCCTTTATAAATTGGGGAATGACTCCATTCTCTATATATTTGGGAAATAAAGCCTTTATCAGAGACACTTGCTGTAAATTTCCCCAGTTTTCTTCTTTCCTTCTAATCTTGGCTGTGCTGGTTTTGTTTATGCAAAAACTTTTTAATACAAGCAAGAATATGTTTTATAACCCATAATGCTCTCCGTCTCGCTCAGTCCTACGTTCTTCTCTTTCTCCACAGACCTGACATGATTCCATGCTCTCCCAATTTGCTTATGAGATCATCCTTTATGTCTAAATCATGTACCAATTTTGACCTCATCCTGGTGGACGGTGAGTGTGTGTGAGGTGTTGGTGTGTCTATACCTACCTCCTGCCAAACTGCTCTCCAGTTTTCCCAGCACTTTTTGTCAAGTAATGAATTCTTGTCTCAGAAGCTTTGATCTTTGGGTTTATCAAACACTGGGTTACTAGAGCAACCTATTCGTGTGTCTTCTACGCCTGCTCTGTTCTGCCAGCACAGAGCACCACTCTATTTCTTAGCCAGCATTAGACTGCTCTGAGGATTACTTCTTTCTAATACAGCTTGAGACCCAGTATGGCTACACTACCTTCCTTCACATTTTTTTTCATTAATTTCCTCGATATTCTTGACTTTTTGCTCTTCCAGATAAATTTTTTTTATCATTTTTTCCAGCTCTATAAAATAATTTTTGGTGGTATGATTGGCACGGCACTGAATAAGTAGATTAATCTAGGTAAAATGGTCATTTCTATTACATTGGTTCAGTGTACTCATGAGCTCCCCCTCCCTTTCAACAGAGGAACTGATTTCCTAATTTACTGAAAAAGGCCAAGCTGCTTCTTCCCTACTCCTCAAAAATCTCTCTTTTTCCACCTTTCCTCTCATTTCAAAGTGTTCACAGGAAGACAGGTAGGATCCCATGGACCAAAATTCTACAGGGAAAGTCTGCCCCAGAGAACCGGGAGATGCTCAAGGATGGAATTCTGAAGACACAAAGTGACACAACTCCAATGAGAAAAAAAAATTTCTCCAAAGAGACCAATATGGACACATGGGGAATGAACAAACCAACTAGATTTTAAAAATAAATGTGCAGAAGATGGGAGCAAGGCTGAGGAACAGAGCATGACCAGGAAACAGAGAGCCTTGTACGAGACCTTTGTAAGAGGGTCAGGAGTCCTGGAAGCCAGAAGGAGCTGGCGGGGGTGGGAGGGTGACTGCAAAGAGTTGTTTTGTTTGGGGAGTGAATATTGACTTGGAACGGCTGGAGTGACGGAAGCCAACAACCGAAGGGAGAACTCCACTTCGATTCTCTTTCTGCTTCCTCTACGAAGGAGGCTTAGTAAAAACAATAGTGACGATACTCACTATGGGGCCAGGCATTGTGCTTTACAATCACCTCACTGGATCCTCACCACTCTGGGAGGTGACGCTATTATCACCCCCATTTTACAGATGAAGCAACTGAGGCAGAGGTTAAGTGACGTGGCCGGGTCATGCAGCTGGAATTGGAGGCCACATTTGAAGTCAGGTCTTCCTGGCACTCTATCAAACCGCTTACCATTTTAGAGGGGAGCAAGGGAAGGAGGGAGAAAAATTTGGAACTCAATCTTGAAAAAATAAAACTGTCTGGACATATAATTGGGAAAAAATATTATTTAAAAAAGCGAAACCAAGAAGAAAAAAAAAGATCTACCAAAGAAAATAATCCTTTGAAGCATCACCAGAGGCAAAGGTGTTGTACTTGAAGTCTCTCTGTCACCATTCAGGTCTATTCCAAGAGCCTTTCTTTCTTTCTCTCCCTCCCTCTCTCTCTTTCTCATCTCTAACTCTCTCTGCCTCTCTGCCAGCGGCCTTCTGCCTTGGGTCTAGATCCAAATCTAGCTATTTTCACCCCTAACCTGTGACATCTGCTCCTAAATCTTCTCTAGGGGCCTCCCTCTGGGCTGAGGAGCTACATTTTTTCAGTCACCTGGCAGTTTTACTGAGGCTAAGACTTAAGAGTCCCAAGTTAAAAGCAGAGAAAACCTGATTTTCACTGCTCAACTTTGCCCCTTTCACCATTCCAGAAATGCCATACAAGCCACATTTACAAAAACCCTCTGGCCCAGGGTGAAGCATTTTCACTGGTATACGAGTTCTCTAAATTCCCCGTTTCACAACACAACGGCAGCATAGAAGCTGACTGAAAATGTCCAAAAACAGGACAGTAGCAATTACCTCTCTTCTCCATGCATCCAGGGAGGCAGCCATCTTTTCCCCTTCAACCTTCTTTTCATAAAGGGAAGGACCAGTGTGTGCCCTTGTAAGCAAACCCTCCCCCCCATCTACACAGGCAAATGCAGTCACAAACCGGATCTGTGTAATCGAGCACACTGTATACTCTCAAAAGCAGATATTGAGAGAAAGGTCCTTGGGAATATTGAGCCTGATGTTTGAAAGGCAGAAAGTACTGGGTGAGGGGCAAAAAGTTCAGAGGCAAGAAACAGAGATGACCCTTTATATGTAAATCCTGTACCCATTTTGGTCTTGTCTTTGTAGACGGTGTGTGTGTGTGTGAGATGTGGGTCTACGGCTGAGTTCTGCCAAACTGCTTTCCAGTTTTCCCGGCACTTCTTGCCAGACAGCGAGTTCTTGTCCCAAAAGCTTCGATCTTTGGGTTTACCAAGTACTGTATGGCCATGGCCTTGGCCTACTGCATAGCGTGCACCTTGTATACTCCACCGACCCTGCTCACTTCTCAGCCGGGCCGGTTGTTTGGGTGATTAGCGCTTCATAGCACAAGTCTCAGGGCAGCTACGGCCAGGTCACTTGCCTTCACATCTGTGCCATTGATTTTCCTGATACTGACCAGATGAATTGTTATTATATTTTCTAGCTCTATGAAAGAGTTTTTGGTGGTGTGATTGGTACGGCACTGAATAAGTAAGTTAATCTAGGTAAAAGAATCATTCGCGTTACTCTGGCTCAGCCTACCTCCAAGAGCTCCCCCTCCCTTTCAACAGAGGAACTGATTTTCCAATTTACTGAAAAAAAAAGAAAGGCCGTGCTGCTTCCTCCAAAATCTCCATTTTTCCACCTTCCCTCTCATTTCAAAGTGTTCACAGGAAGACAGATAGGATCCCATGGACCAAAATTCTACAGGGAAAGTCTGCCCTGGAGAACCAGGAGATGCTCAAGGTTGAAATTCTGAAGACACAAAGAGACACAATTCAAATGAGGAGGAAAAAAAAACAAGAGTCCAACATGAAACATTTATTTTCAAGCTTACACAACAGAAAAGGCTGTAAAGTCCAACCACTACAAATCACACATCAATACAGCAAGTGCTCTACACCTTCCAGGTCTGTGAGGTGATCTGGACCCGAGCCAAGGCCCAGGTACTAAAGTGGTCTAAAAATACAAACTTCCACTTTATTCCGAAGGCTAAACTTAAAGCTTAAACAGAAAGTAAGCATCCGCAGGTTATGACAGGCACAACAATGCAAAGTATGAGACGCCTGGATAAAAACCCCAAGCTTTTGCTGTTTTGGTAAACAGGACACCATACAGGACTCCAGCTCACTGCAAGAGACAGACGGACAGATGGCCACGGGGAGTGCCAACAGCATTTCCAAAAGCACAATGGCGAGTTCGCCCTGCCCTACTCCAGTCACTCTGACGCAACCGCAACAAGGCAATGGCGTGCCTTCTTATGGCCCCAGATCACTTAATGTCACCACTGATTCTCACCCCAAAATTCTTCAGTTTCAGTCACTTCCAACAGGAGGGAGAAATAGCACCACAGCCAAGAATCCCCCAAGTTTCCAAGAACAGGAGCGGCTTCAGTAACAATGACCACCTCATTGTGTTCCTTCCCCGGCCCAAATATCTCAAGTGCTAACGAATGCAAGCAGGCTATGCTGTCCTACTGGACCCTCAGGTCAAACAACTTGTACAAAAATCTCTGAAGTAAGCATTCCTAAATTCCCTTTAAAGGGACTGAGTCAACCCAACACTTCATCTAGCCAAGGTCAGTGTAAAGCCCCAACTTCATACCTGCTCCAAGGATCTTAAAAAAAGCCAGAAGACCTGTTAAAGTTCCATTAAATAAAATCTCGTTGGATCCGAAGTTGTCCATGTATTTTAAAACAAAATCATCCTTACATCACCCTTTCATCATTTTTCCATTTGATTAAACGTACTAGCAAGTACAAAATTCATCCGGATCTTTAATCATCCCTCCTGAGATTACAAAGCAGGCAAAATCAGATGAAACGGACCGTTTTCAGGAAGATTCCAGATAATCACCAACCTTCAGAAAAGTCTCAGATCGTGCCTGAAAATGTCGTCCTTCAAACATTCCATCCACCACTTCTAAGCTGTGCCAAGCCCCAGCAGCCTGGAAGAGTTTAGGGTCAGAGTTCCAACAATCCTAGCCACCACAATTCAGCTTCTACAGACCCTAAAAGGCTGCACAGGGCTTCTCCCATAACGACAGTGCGAGGAGGTAGATGGTAGAATGTCCCTCTGACACCTGAGCACAAAGAAGCTCAGAAAAGGGCTGTGACCTGCCCAGGGTCACACAGGCAAGGGTCAGAGCCACCACCCAGACCCAGGGCCTTCTGACTTGAGGCGCAATGCTCTTTACACCACTGAGATGCTTAACTGAGTATTTCTATAATTTTTTTATTTTGGAAACTTAGAAAATACAATATTTTCTTCTGAAATTCTAAATTTTTTTAAAAAAGCAGTTAGCACCCAAGTAAATAAAAACCCAGCTCTCATCAGGACGTGCTTTTAAGAGGTGCTGCTAAGCACAAAGACATAAAAGTCAATGCAGGAGTGGGTGCAGAAAGCACTTTTAATTCTTTAACTTCACTTGTTCCCCATACCAATATCCAATAAAACTCCCTTTGAACAGAACAGTTAGTTAACTGAGGAGATCAGAAAACATTTTTGCTTTGGCCCCTGCTACTGAAAACATTCCAGCTTCACTGAGTAAAATGTACTTCAATGTAACAGGATTTCTCGGTGGCCAGGACTGCTCCACTGCCCCAAATCCCAAGCATCTGCGACCCCTGAACATTCTGATAAACACGCAGCTATAAGACACAGAGATGGAAGACCCTGAGCCAGGCTGTGTGTGGGGAGTGGGACAAAGACACCTTATACACACACATAACCTGCCTCAAATTCCACAGGCAGGTCTGTCAGCATTTTCCCATAAGTAAACTGAGTGAATGCACGGAAAGGAGAAAAATGCAGAGAAAGCTTCAGCTGGATGTGGAATTACCCTGGTGACATATGTGCACACACAGTCTGGATGTGGCACAGGATTTTATTTCATTAGAGTAGACAAGACTCTGTGGAAACACCCTCCGTGAAGGCAAATCCACAATTCTCTTTTAACATACTTCCCCATCAGAATGCAGGTTCATTCTAAGGAGGGACGTTTCCCTCTCTACTGGATCTCTAGGCATGGCTTCATGGAGACTTGGTGGACAGCTGCCTAGCTGAGAGGTCAGGTGACTTGCCCTGGGTCAAGTATAAGAGCAAGGACTTGGGGACTCCAGGGCTAGGCCTCTAGGGCCCCCTCACTCCACCCCAGACACGACTTCTCCTCTAGAAGGATGCCAGTCAGGAAGGGAAGGCAGAGACAAGAGCACATGTGCATGGGTGTGTAGTCACATATCTGCAAGACAGATTTCTCTTTATTTGTTCCCTCTCATTAAAAACTAAGGATTTTAACTGACGGTTTAAATTAATCACAGTTTTCTGTACCCAAACCAATAATGTTAACAAAACGTTCACAGAAAGCTGTTTTTCACTTGAAGAGTTCGTCTCCAATACGATTTAAAAAAACCCTTTTTTAATATGTAAGATCTAATATGGTCTGGGGTCTAACTCTCTCTCACCTCACCATTTCCCCACCATCTTCCTCCTTCCACCCCTTCAGTACAGACCAAAGGAGAGGAATCCTGGCATAGGGACAGCTGAAAATCACATAGAATTCGGGCACTAGATAATTCTCCACTTGACTTGTGAGTCACTAACTGGCATGAGCATCACAATCATCACCCTATTACTCTTACAGAGACAAACACTTCCATGGTACTTAACAGAGTTATAACCCCAAAGCTAAACCAAGCGAGAGAAGCCAGGCTAAGCAGAATAAAGCCTTAATTTCACATAAATCAATGCTTCCGTTAATGATGATGATAACAGTGATAAATACTTTTTCAAGAGGTACAGGAGAGAGAAAAGAAGCAAAAAAGCTAATCAAAGGACTGGGGAGACTGATCCTGACTTGATTCTGACCACCCTCTTCCTCCGTTATTATAAACATAAAACCAGCATCGCATGAAAGGCCACGAAGCATTTCATTTCCAAAGCACCAACCCACCCTAGGGGCACCAATAACAGACAATGCTTGTTTCTAATTTAACGTCACTCAAAATGTCCTCTTAAATCAGACCTAAAATAAATGTTTAACATTTCAACAGCTCTCAATTGGAGAAAAAGGAGCTCTCTCCCACAGAAAGTTCTAGTTCCAGTTGGCTGATTTTCTTCTGATCAAAGGCCTCCTTACAGCAGGATGGTTCTCCCTGCTCAAGGTGTGAGAAGATGCCCATGAAATCAGAGGAGCTGAGTTCCTAGAGGGAACTGTATCCAGTTCTGGAGAGACAATTTGATTATTCTGGCATTTTCAAGTATTATTCTGAAATCAAATTTCTAAGCCAGTAACGATTACTAATAAAATTTGAAGTCATTTCTGTAAACATTTTCAGCATCAGATATGGCCTGGGTCACAAATTATGATTTTTTTTACATTTTCTTTGAGCTGTCTTAGTACAAAATTATTTTCCACACACACACAAATTCCAGGTCCATAACAAAATGCTTTGTGAAGTCAGAAATACTTGGGTTGTCACCAACGCCCTGCCATGCCAACACGGAGTCCTTCCCTCTAGAATCACGAATCCCTCATAGCTCATCAGAAGTGATGTTGATATTTGGCAAGACACACTCTTGGTCCGAGTGGCAACTCTGCAGGACATCCTTGTAGTGGTCCTTCAGGTCCTGATACACAGCAACGGTTTCTGGTGAGTGAACGAATGGCAGCGGCTCTTCATTTAAGAGCAGCTGCACCTGGTACTCTCGGGCTGGCGTCTCAGCGTGCTCACAGTGGTAAAGCACAAATATGAGGTTGGATGCGTAGGGGACGATGTGGCCACTCCGGAACTGACGGTTCATTTGCTCCTTGTAATTGTAAGCAGTGAGGGGCTCCTTGTCCTTGAAATAGCCCATGAGAGAGAGCAGTGGCAGCAGCGTCTCCGCATGTCCAAAGTGAAAGATGACTGGAGAAGCAATGGGCTGAGACCTGGAAAAAAAAACAACCAGGAGAAAGGATCAAGAACCCCGAGGCCTGGAACAGGAAGCCTACTTCATGCTCTCTGACCACTGATCCTCAACTAGAGGCAGAATGTGGCAGTGCCTGAATCCATGCTGGACAAGAGAATAAGAGCCCCCTCCCAACGACATGCCAATGAATGGGTGTTGCAGCCTTGGCAGGAAGATCTCCAGGACCTCTCGAGGTCAGTCATCCCCTCAGGGATCGCTCTAACTTCCAGACACACAACTAGTTCTTTTCTCTGGAGTCACAGAGAAGGGAGGAGAGCTCCTGCTGGGAGGCAGTGAGGACTTCTTTCACACAAATACCAGCTGTGGGACACTGGGCCTCAGTTTCGTCATTTTTAAAAAGAAGAGAAGGAGCTGATGTCCTATTGAGGTGCTTCCCAGCTCTAAAGCTATGAATCCTATATCCCCAAGCCTTCTAGTCTGCGGCAAACACCCCCAGCTCCTTCAAACAAGCCCTGGACTCAGCAGTTCCAACTCCCTCCTTGATTCACTCTCAAGCTTATCAATAGCTTTCCTAAAATGTCTCAAATCAAACCCAAAATGACCAGTCTAGTAAGCATGTCCCAAATAGAAATGTTTCTTATGGCATGATTTGTTCTTAATTAAAGCACGCAACTCTGTCTGCTGCCTCCTGTCCAGATGCTCACTTACCCCTTTAATCATTAATTCTATAACCCTGTTAGAAATTGTTCATGCCTACTGACCTATAGCAGGCAGATTCTGTTTTCTTTCTTTTTCTAAACATCAGGGGCACAGCTGTCCTTCTCCGGCCTGTAGCACCCCTCCTATCTTTCAAGGCCTTGCAACAAGGGGGGGCCCCCAGCAATCACACCTGCCGGCTCTTCCAGTACCTTTGGAGGTGCTTCATCAGGGCCTAGTGACAAACTGGAATGATAACGAAATGTTCTACTATTTCCTTGCTTATTTTCAGTTACAACTGCCCCTCTTGGCCATTTTTGTTCTAGCCTTTCTAGTCCAAATTCCACGTCTGTGCACTGGCTCTTGTCTACACCCAAAGTGCGCTCCCTCCGCGGCCACCCTCAGAGTCCCTCTCTTCCCTTCAAAATTAGGTTGAAGCTTTTCCAGATACGTGGATTGTTAATGTCATCCCCCACCAAACTACCTGTTATTTTAACTACTCTATGTGTATATTAAGTTTAATATATATTATTATTATATCATCATCATATTAGCATTAGTTATTATATATATGCTTAAAATAATATTGAGTCTTCCCCATTAGAATCTAAGTTCAATGTGAGCGGAGGCTTTCATTCTCTGTAACTGTATCCCCAAGACAATGTTTTCCTCACTAGCCTTGGTTCATTCCAGGCTTGACATGATCCTCCAAATAAGTCATTATATATCTTGATACTCAGTCAATCCAACACAAACATGGAAATAAAAGCAAGATGGTGAAAACACTGGGAAATATATTTAGGGACCAAGGAAGGGAAAAAAGCCCATGAGTATGTAGACTACTCAGATTCTTCACAACTGAATAAAAAACTGAGCAGATAGTACCGAACCACACCCACACCAACGTTACTTGTGCTCCAAACCCTTCCCACGCTCCTTGGATCCCTGGGCCCCAGAAACATCCCCGTGAGGCACGATCCTCAAGGAGATCAGACGCAAAGCAAAGTCCAAAAGGCACCAAAAGGCACACGGCAGCTCCATTTGCCAGCCAAGGATTAGAAACAAAGTAGATGCCCACAGACTGGAAGAAGGCCAAACAAATTAGGGCACGTGTGATGGAACATCCCTGCAACATAAGCAGCAATGACTCTGAAGAATTCAGGGCAGCCAAGGAAGGCAGGGATGTGTATCCTGCAGACACCATCAGACACGGCTAATGACGGCTGACCCTCTTCTTAGGCTCTGCTTGCAAGGAGGTGGAGAAGGCAGAAGGATATGTTTGGAAATGAAGGTGATACAAAAGCAAGATATCAATGAACAGAAAGATCCCTGTTTTACTCCCTACAGAATAAAGCCCACATTCCTTGGCCATGCCTTCAAAGCATCCTACCCCTCCATAAAATTAAGAATGGTCTCAGCATGCATGGCAGGGGTGGGGTGGAATGGGGCCACCATGACTTTGAAAGGAAGAGTACAGTCCAGCTTTTCTACAGCAGATCTCATCTACTAGTTACACCTTCTTGCCTCCAAAGATGGACCCCGGTCTGCTATGGCACACTGCCTCTGCTAACTCCCCACCCCCAGTAACAGGCCTCCAGAGGGCACCTGCACACAGATCCCGAGCCTCCCACACACTCATGGAAGACAAGTTCAGTGAGCACAGCAGTGCTGGACCCCAGGAATGCAGGAGCCGTGCTCTTTCCACTAGGCTGTGCCACGGCCCACAGACTAAGACCCCATCTGATCCTCACAACAAATGAAGAACTGAAGCCATGGAGCTCCTTCTCTGCTGCCTCCCCACCCCAGAGCCCTGCTGCCCTCTAGCCACAGCATGGATGCTCATCCTACAAGCTTCACATCTGCCTGGCACTCTGCCCTGCAGACCCCACATGGCCATGTGACTGCTGCACCCTCCTCAGGATCAGTGGACCTGGATCAGGTCTATCCTTCAGCCCAATTCTCCTATGTAAGTCATTTCTAATGAAAAACGTAAGCAGAAATGGGCTTGTTTTTTCCTTCACATGCCCAGCATTCAGCACTGTGCTGGGTACACCAAGTGGCCCTTTTGTTCACCTGAAGGACATCTCTGACTGGCACACACAGATCTGACTCAGATCTACTTCATTTACTCTTGGTCTTCACGCCTCAGAGAATCCTAACTAGTTAAACAGGATGTCAAACATTCAGGTAGTGCTAAAATAGGATGGCATTTGATTGACCTCACAGTCCCGGAAGGTGGGAATGACAGGCCTCATAATGAAACATGCATTCAAGTACAAGTGACAGCAAAGTACTGAGTGGTCTGGCTGCAAGATGTCCAGACCTTGATCCAAAAATGAGAAAATGTAAATTATAGACAGAAATAAGGAAGTGTATGAATATGTGCATAGTCAGAGGGCAGGTTCGTCAATACTTTTTTCCTTGGACAAAAGTGAAATCTAATTTGTAATATACATTCATGATGCTCTATATAATTATGGAAAAGTTGAAAAAACCCTCTCCACCAATCCATGGCCCCTAGGAGGGTTCCAACTCTCACTGCATAAACTCAGCAAAAATAAGTATCAGCACCTCAACCAAGAAATTACCCCTTGCCCATAAGTTCCTGAGCTGGGGGGGGGGGGGGGGGGG
>CM053582.1:568844551-568870862 GCA_028627135.1 Pseudochirops cupreus | reverse complement strand
TGATGGAGAATAGACAGACAAATCTCAGAATTAAACAAAATCTAGAACTGAGATGATGAGGAAGAAGTGCTTTTCCTAGGGAAGCCCTGTCTCCAAGGGATGGAGGCAGTCAGTCTGATGGGTGGACTCAGCAGCATAAAAACCCCACATTTCTTCAATGGCCTCCCCACTGTTCTACACACTCCTGCCTCTCCACCACACTATTGCTACTGAAGTAGAGATGTCAGCTATGGAGATGGTTAAGACTTATTCTGCCTGGCTAGAGAGAGCGGCATGAGGAGCCACAGGGAGAAAGAGGCCAAGAAGCAAATCGAGGGCTGACCAGAAAGCAACCCGTGGAATCTTCACATCAGTCCCAAAGTAGAAGGGACAAGGCTGAGGAATAAGCGTCCTGCTCCACTCATGATCTTCAGGAAAAAGCAAGAGGAGCTTCATGGCCAGGCAGGCCTACCTGGTGTCAGAAATATAAAACATCATTGCATCGGGAGTCAGAAGGTCTGGCTTCAAATCCCAGCCACCTCTTCATGATATTGCAACGTGAGGCAAGCCTGGTCACCTCCTGAGTCGCAGCTTCTTTATCTGCATGAAGAGAACACTGCACTTGTGGGTCTCTGAGGGCCCTTCTGACTCTAGATCTCATGATTCAATGCAGTATCTAAAGCTATCAAAGGGAGGCCCAGGATGGGGATCCTGGCTGACACCAAGCTGATTCAAAAAGCACTCATTCAGCACCGAGGCTAGGGGAAGGTAATCTTCCTTGAACTTAAAAAGAATGAAATCATTTGTTTCCCTCAAAACCAAACCAAACATACCACGGCATTCCAGCAGGAGCAGGAGCAGTGGACATGGCTGCTACAACAATCACAAACACTTGGGTCCACGACATCAGGCTCTTCAACTTTCCAGGTTCAAGGTCATCTTTGGTGATAAATGGCACAAGCCAGACAGCCCCTACCTTCCTTCAACAATCACATCTAGACGTTGCAGGATAACGATAACCAGGCAGAATAATGGCTTTGGTGGAGCCAAGGTAAAACAGCAACCTTGTTTGGATTCAGACCCCAGGAGGCCCGAGGGGGAAGCTCTCTGAGGGGGGCTGCCTCTGCCTCCTTCCCCCTCCCCCTGGAGGCCATGTGATACCCCAAAGGCTTGGCATGGGGGAGCAGAGGGCTACACCAAGCCCCAAGGGACCTGCACAAGGCTCACAGGAACAGTAACAGCAGCACTTACATAGCAGTTTAAGGTCTGCCAAGGGCTTTCCACGTCCTCTCTTTTGACAGAGGACCCCACAAAGGGAAGGGCTTCCAGCAATCAGGTGCCAAGAGTTATTCCTACAACAGACGTGCTCTTTACACCGAAGCCCACCTTTCCTTGAACTCTCAGTGCCCTCATGAGAAAGACTTTTTCTTTCTCCCAGTTTACTGATGTCTTTGTACCAGACAAACACGGAGAGATCACTCCTGCTTTCTGAGGTCTCTCGTAACAAAGTTAACATTGACACCCAGAAGCCAGCGACATTCTACATCAGCAGCGTCCCCTTGCTACTGTGTTGATTTTCTTTCCCTTCCACCCCTCACTCCACTGAAAAGGTAAAGAAAAACAATTTTCTTGCCAAAAATATGCAGAGCCAAGCAAAACCAATCTGGCAGCTGAGGGCAGCACAATGCCCAGAGAGCCAGGCCTGGAGTCGGGAGACCCAAGGCCCAATCAGCCTTTGACCTGACTAGCTGTGTGCTCCTGTCTGCCTTAGTTTCCTCATCTGTAAAGTGAGGGTAATAACAGCACCTCCCTCCAAGGACGGCTGGAAGGGTAAAGCGAGATCTGTAAAGCCCTCGGCACAGCGCCAGGCCCATGATGGGTATACCACTGGTGGCATACAAAGCTAGAGAACGGTTGAGTCCATGAATTCACTCCGCACTGCTTTCCAGGGACTCTGGTTATTGGGGTTCCTGGACTCCCTGAACCCCATCAATGGTAGTTCCTGATCTACACTGACAAAGGAATTACCTAGACCAGTGAAATCTGTTGGCCAATTGATAAATATTTTGAAAGTCCCTACTACACAATAGGCACAGTGAACACCTCATAAAGCTCTATCCTACACCTACATCATGGGACAACGGACCTGGACCTGGAAGAGACTGACATTTTACAGATGATGAAACTGAGACCCAGGCAGGCTAACTACGGTGTTATGGTACTTCCACCAATTTTAAAATAATTTTCCAAGGAGCATTTTTGTTGAACTAAAGTTTCTTTTAACTTTTCACATATGTAGATATTTTATGCATTATTAAATATTAATGATAAAACACCTCATCTTAGATTTTTAAAGCCATTATCCATGTAACAAACTTAGCTTACAAAATATGCTAATAGGATTTCATGCCCCTAACTTCACTCTACAACTTTACACACACACACACACACACACACACACACACACACACACACACACACACACTCTCTCTCTCTCTCTCTCTCTCTCTCTCTCTCTCTCTTTCTCTCAAACTGCTCCTTCTTTGGGTAATTCAACGAGGTATTTATTTACTCACTGCTCAAAGGTAAAGGGCTTCATTTCTAGGTTACCAACTGACAGAGTTTTTGTGCCAAACCCTGATTACACAGTCTCTGGATTAATCAATCCCCCACCAAACAACAAACAATGCTGAAGCCAGAGCTGGGCTGGGAGAGTGGGCACTGGCACAAGGAGGGCAAAGAGGTCCATCTGGAGGCAGAGATGGGAAGGACCTTGTCCACCAGCATGAGACACAGATGGGGGGTGGGGGGGAGAAATGGCAAGGAAAGCCTTTCCCACCCATGTCAAGGCCCCTCCTAAGAAGGGGACAAAGGAACAGGGCTCGTCATCCACCAAATCCTGGGAAAGTCATATTACTTTGTTTGCAAAATCTCCAATCTGCTTAGCAGGAGGTCATTATCTAAAAACATAACAGGGAGAGATGGGGAAATGTTTTTTCCTGTTTCTACAGGGCCAGAGGTTCTTTAAAGAATACTTTTAAAAGAAAGAAGTGTGAGTCAGAGGCACCCAGAATTGAATCCTTCCTTGGTCACTCACTCTCTGTGTGATCTTGGGCCACATTACTTAACCTCTCTAGGACCGGAAGGCCTCTTGGAGTCCTTCCCTCTCAGCTCTAAGCCTGAGAATTTGGCTTCTCTCATGTCTGTCCATATGTCTTTCTCTCTGTCTCTCCCTCCCTTCCTTTCTTCCCCTCAGCCCCACCATCTGCCTCTGCCTGTCTCTCTCTGTGTCTCTGACCCCGTCTCTGTGTCTCTGGTTTCAGAGTCTGAACTTGCTCTCCACTACTGTTAGTAAGTGACCACCTAATAACCCTTGGGGTGGAGCACACATTTCATTTATACTGACTGATCCCACAGGATTACTTAAGAAAGTTCAAAGGTATCTAAATTTAAGATAAGAGGTCACAAATGCACATGGTTAATGCTTGTTGTGATGGGCACCTCAAAAAAAACCCCAAACATGAAACAAAATAATCTCATTGTAAGGCCAGAGCAAGACTGACCATGACCGAGGCAATTACCTTTGTCTCTGTTCAACAGCTCTGTCCAAGTGATGAAATATGTCCTGGAATAGGCCACAGCTGGAGCGACTGTTGATCGCGTAGCCATGCCCTCTTTTCCAGTACTGCTTCAGGTCATTCAGGTATTCCAGCACCTGAAAGTGCACACATTTAAAAGTTCTGTTCTACTTTTCAAGGCCACAGTAGCTTCTGCCCTTGCAGCATGGCCGCTGGCACATCCACGTGCCCATGTGGCCATGTGACACGGCTAAGCTGCAGATATGTGCTGAGGACAGGAACTGCTGCCTCTTCTCAAGGTCCGCTTGGAAAGGGGCAGCTCCATCTGCCTCCCCTCAGGCCTCATCAGAATGATGATGGAGCACATGAGTTACAGAATGATGATGGAACACTGATCAAAGTGACCACAGGGACCGCAGAAGGCAGCGGATGAAGGCTGCTGCTCGCCACTTGACGGAAGCAAAGGACTCCTGTTTTGGGGATGTGGCACACGGGGTATGCTTTGCCTGACCATGCAGATTTGTTACAAGGGGTTGGATTTTCTTCAGGGGAGAGATGGAAAATTGATTTCTATTAATTTTTTAAAAAATGAACTTAAAATTTTATTTAATAATTAATTTATCCATTGTAAAGAGTAAGTCTTATATTACTGCTCATTCTAATCCCTATTTAGGACACCCACTCAGTACTTCACAGAAAAGAAGCAGAAACACACAGGTCTCTTTACCATACGTGTGGTCCCAAATTCACCAGCATTAAGCCGTGCTTTCTCACAATGTCTGTGGCTTTAGAAGCTGTGCCTGATTAAATGCTGAGCAGTTAACACAACTGCAAAAGTAACACTTACCTTAGCATCCTCTGTGTCAAAGACATCGCACCAGGGAGACTGAATGTCTCTAATAGCCAGGTCAAATGAGCAGGAAAAAAAAGCGACTTGGATTAAATCTGGTGAAAGAGAGCAAAATGTTCTGAGTTATGATTTTTCTGCTATTATAAAAATAGTGGAATGTCAATAATTCTTTGTAAAATAAAAGGGATGGCCTTGCTCGCTAAGGCTCCTTCCAGTTCTGAAATTCTATGATTCTGTAAGTTGTACTAAAGTTAGACTTTTTTCCTACCAGGGCCAATAAAAAATGAAAAGTTCTATTAAGGGTCAAATTCAAGGTTAAAAATAGAAACACAGCACAGCTTAATTTGGCTAATATTTAGGGGGTTTGCTTTTAATTATAGTCATACACACACATATACTCAAGGAGAGAAGGGGGTGAGGAGACCGGCTGAGCGGCTGTTACAACAGGCTAAGCTTAGGTGGTAACTGGGATCAAGATGGCTCTGCCAGTCGCCTAGCAGCGGGGAAGGACGAAGAGAGAAGAACTCAATGCGGCAGCCACGATGAGGAGTGCAGGCGATTAAGAAAATCACAAAACAGGCAGGAATTAAAGCTGAAAAAACTCGATGACTTACTCTTCCATCACTAAGGAAGTTATGCTGTGGAAGACTCGCACCCTGGTCTGGCTTGGCTTTGGTTTTTCTAAATTGCTGATCTAATGATAACTCATTTAGTATAATCTGTGTCTAAGACATAGAGTAGGAGGAAAAAGAGCAACACTCAAGTTAACAGACTGTGCTCTGTGAGGCTGTCAGTGTAGTGATCATACTTTGGAAAAGTGAGATCCAAGCACTAACATGTACGAGTCTGTATTGTCGCCACAACGGTGGGATGCTGCTCTATCTGCAGCCTATCGTCTGGGCAGACTGCCGCATCTCTGGCCCCCAGGCTCCTCATTTTGAAATGGATTCTGGGGAGACCTATAGGAGATAAGCATTTATCACTTCCTAACTAGAGCCTCATTTCACTCATCTCCCCCCTATTGTATCTAAGGGTGATCCTAGTTCTAAAATTCTACAACCAGTGAAGATGTAGAATCACCTCAGGTATTTCTTTTAATACAATAACGGTTTTTATTCGCCCATATTAAATTCAACCTCAAGGGAGAGAATGTTATCGAAGCACTTAATGAACTTCATAGCACTTTACAGATCAGTGTCAGCTCTTACAAGTGCTCTTTTTAGTTAAAAGTGTTTCAGTCTCTTTTATGTTTACACTGAGTTCCTCATATATACAGGTAAAATCTATTTAAAGAACATAATGATAACACAGAGCTCTATGTAATAAAGATCTCTCCATTTACAAGGTCAGAGTTAAAGTTAACGCTGCTTTACCATGATTTTTAGAAGTAAAAATTCTGTGTAGGAAGTTCTTCCCCATGTAGCAGTCAGTCTATTCAAAAAAGATATTGTACCTTCAACATATTCACCACATTTCAATTCCTAAACGATAGCTAAACCACACATTAACATGGTCTATGTTTGACTGCATTACTACTTATTTCACTAAACATTTCTCAATCCTGCTGCGAGCTGGTGCAGGAATGAGAGCAGGTGACAGGGTGTGGGGCACTATCAGATGCTGCCCTTCTGTATTTGAAATGTCATTTCAAGAGCAAGAGCATTGTGCTCATCGTCACTGTGCTTCAGCTAACGACTTTACCAGCTGCTGTGGCCGTAAGAACTCCTTGTCTGATGACTGTCCACAGATGGTCCTGGGGCCACTATTTCTGCTTCTCAGATTGGGGGGGGCTTGCAGGAGTGGTTCATGCCCCCCTAGAACAGGCTCTGAGAATCCCCAGCTGCTATACCACAGTGAGGGAGACCCTGAAGCATGACTTAAATGAAGAACTATAATAACTATTATTCTCATCACTAGAGGGATTCCCCACTCCAATGAGACCATATAAGAAATAACAGTACTCTGCATTTGGGTTTTGCATTTTGACTACTGTGATGACTTCATCAGTACAGAGAAATTCCAGTGAAGAAAGCCCCCAACAAATGCTGGCTGGCACCCATTCTGTAATTTATGCCCTCAGAGAGAAGCAGGGCTGGTTTGGTAGACAGAAAGCTGATCAGGGAGTCAGAGACATGGATTCACGTCCTACCTCTGAAACATCCCAGCCAGGTGCCCCTGTGTTGGAGTAAGAGTAATGAATAATAACAGCTCAGACACTGACAGACCTTCCCAAACCACCAACCTCAGAAGTGATTCCAAGGAGATTCAGGGAGGTCCCAAGGGCTCAGAAGAGCACAAAATTGAACAGAAAGGAAGGAACAAGAGGATTGGGAATGAAGAGAGAGAACTCTCAGCATAGCATGTGCAGAACTAGGGGGTGCTGGTGGTGAGCAAAGATGGTACAGCACAACTCTAGGACATTCTAAGCACAGAAAGGAGGAGGAAGTGAACAAGAGGGGTGCTAGACCCTCTGGAAATGCCTTTATGCCACTAATGTGCAAATGAGTGCCTCAAAGTGACTGCAAAATCGTTTATTTCTTAAGGACAAAGCGATCCCTCCTTTAAGATTTTTTGTACCCTTTGCTTAGCAGACCTAAAATTCCATCCTCCTAGTAAATTCCAAATTAGAGGGTGTGGCCTGATGAGAATGAATACACTGACTGCCAAGTAACTGTCTGTACCTCGGTCATGACAGAGAGGTCCCAAGAGGCAGACACCAGCAAAAAGTCCAAACTCAACTCTCCTCCATTTCTGTGATCCTCTTCATTCTCTTTCCTCCCAGTGCCCTCACTCTCTGACCCACTTCTATGCCACTGCTGACTCCACTCTCCTTCCCCACCCCATCCCATCACCTACATACAAATCTACGCCTCTACCAATGAGCTCCCGCCACAGCTCTAGTCAGACAGCTCTTTTGGCAGGTCCCACTGGCATCACAAACAAACGATCCAACAGTGAATTCATCTGGCCTCCTGACCCATACCCCCCCCCAACCTCTGGTTCATATCCAAATCCTATCAATTCTACTTCCCAACTTCTCCCACCCCACCCCCCTTTTCACTTCTATAGCTCGCCCCCTCCCCCCCCCACAGTACAGATCATGCTCCCAGCTCATCTTCTGTCTTAGAACTTTCTACCTGGTCTCCTTGCCTCCGGTTCCTCCCTTCTCCAACCCACACTGCCTACTCTTGCTCAAATCACTGTCTGAATCTACCACTCTGATCACAGGATTTCTTTACTCCACAACACGTGGTGAAGTCTTACTTCTGATCAAAGTATGAACACCTTCTAAAGAGCCAACTCTTCTAGGCTTCCTTACTGGGCTCCTGCTATCTGCCATGCCTAGCAGGGGCCCCCTCCCCATCTCTAATTAGTGAAATCTTTCCTTTCCTCCAAGGTCTGGCTCAGGTGCCACTACCCCCAGGCAGCCTTCCCACATTCCCCTAGCTTTGAAAGTCATCTCTCCCTCCTTGTTTTTCTCGTAACATTTTATCTAGACCTTGCCTTAGCATAAACCCCTTCACATCCTATCTATAATTTCCTCCCCATCAATGATGGCCCTACCATTCATACCTGTTCATAACCTTATTATTCTTGGCTTCTCCCTCCACTCTAATCCACCTGCCCAATCAATTAATTACCAAACTCTATGTCCCAATCACTCATGAAGACCCTGCTCTCCCCACCTCTGCTTTGAGGACCCATAAACATCACCACAGCTCAAGTGCTCAGCACCTCCCACCTCTTAACAGATGTCTCTAGCTCTAGTCTCTTCCTACATCAATCTCCCCAACACACGACTGTAAGACTGGTGCTCAGATATTTACTGCTTGATGTGGCCCTCACAGACTTCCATTATGTACTCTCACTGGATCACTACCCATCCTCCCCAACCATCCTACCCCCTCCTGTCTCCACAGCCTTATGCAGGCATGCCTATTCTGCAGATCCCTCCCTATTGACTTGTCCCGTTTTATATCCCACTGGCCCATTTGCAACATCCTGACCCTCTGTGCTGCCAGAATCTACCCTCCTTGAGGGCAAGGGCTGTCTTCTTTGTCTCTGTACCTCCCTGAGTGCCCACAACAGTCTACTGCATATGTAAGCATTCAATAGATGTTTGTTAACTGAATGGAAAAATTTCTTTCTCAAGACTATTTGCTGTCAAAAAGTATCTTCCACAAATACAAATGATCCAAAAAGATATAAGACTCTAAATACAAGGCACAAAAACATATTTACTTTCGGGTTCTTCAGCAGGATCAATCCCGCATCCCCTCTGCAGTCCCGCCTGCAACCCCAAAAGCTCAGGCTGGAGGGTCTCTTGGCTTCAGGGGTCCTGAGCCACAGCGGGTCGCGCCGCTGGGGCCGGCGCAAAGTTCGGCAGTCTGACACGTGAGGGGCTGGGGGCAGGGGAGCTGCTCAGGGTGAAAACGGACCGACTTCTGCAACCAGCAGTACCGAGGTCTCTGGGGAGCAGCTCCTGAACCACCAGCCTAAGAAAGACTGGGAAATCCAGTCTTCTACAGCGAATGAGTGAATGAAAAAGCGGATTAGCCCAGCTGGCTTCTTTGCTCACTGAAGGGTAGTAACTTTATCTGATATTATACAAATAAACATGAAAGGGTACTTTACCAGCATTTAAATCACTTGTTGGCACCTGCAAAACAGCTGCAACTTTTTTAATGATTTTCTGCATTTCTGGTCCATTTTTGAAGGCTTCTACGTGATAAAGAGCTGAATCATTCTTTTCCACCTCCGTTAGGAACTTTTCACAATGATCAAAGAACCTCATAAGTTTATCATTTATCTCAGGTGGCCCAAACTCCATATCTGAAAGAGAAAGTAAGAAAGGCAAGTCTTACAGTAAAGTACTGACACTTGAAATAACAATCTGGGAAGCATCAGTCAAACAATATTTAGTTTCAGTGTGGACAGTAAAAGCCAATACCTTACTCAATGGAATACCTGGATTAAGTATTCACTGATGATGGAAGAGCTCAAGTAGGAGAGGAAACTTAACTATCCCTCCATTTGTAATCTCTGTGATTTATTTATTCATCTGGTACAAAAGACAGAGAAAAATGCGGTGTTTCTAGAGTGCACTGAGATCCCATAAGATATGTGATCCCTTTCAACAGACAGACAGATAGTCCCATACAAATCTTCTCCCGGTGTCTCAGCACAGCATGGAGATGAAGTTCTGAAGGCTATGTATGACAGACTCTCTGAGCAGGGCAGGGCCCGCTGATCCAGAGCAAGGAGCTGCTGGGGGCTTCAGTCCCAAGGATTCTGTGGCGCTCCAGATGAGGCACCATCACCAGTGATGATCCACCAAATTTTCCTTTACCAGTTGCCAGGGATTCTAAGGCAATGACTAGCTATTACCGATAGCCTCAAAGATGAAGGGGATATAAAAATATTAATTCATTCCACCTAAGATTAACATCATCTTCATTTCTGGCAACAAGGAAAGCTCTCAAACCTTTCATTGCCACAAGGACGCTGAGGAGTTCTCAAGAAATAACAGATTTCTTTCAATAAAGATAACAAAGTTTCCCTTAAGACGATTTCTATTTCCATCAAGGTTAAGGGGAAAAAAGTGAAGGCAGGCAGCCTGCCCATCCAGATCTCAAAATATATCATAAAGCGGTAATCACCAAAACAATCTGGTCCTGGAAAAGAAATAAAGTGGAGAAGGGGCAGCTCGGTGGCACAGTGAATAGAGCACCAGCCCTGGAGTCAGGAGGACCTAAGTTCAAATTCAGACCTCAGACACTTAACACTTACTAGCTGTGTGACCTTGGGCGAGTCACTTAACCCCAACTGCCCTGCCTTCCCACCTCCAAAAAGACAAAAGAAAAAAAATAAAGTGGAGGATAAGTGGGATAGATTGGCCAAAGGAATATAGTGTTTGACAAATCCAAAGATCAAAGCTTTGGGGATAAGAACTCAATATATGACAAAAATCCTAGGAAAACTGGAAAATATTATGGCAGAAACTAGGTACAGACCAACATCTCAAATACATCATCCACAATATGGTCAAAATGAGTACACAATTTAGACATAAAGGATGATTCCATAAGCAAATTAGGAGAGCATGGAATAGTTTACCTGTCAGATCTATAAATAGGGAAGGACTTGTGACCAAAATAGAGATAGCATTACAGGGTATAAAATGGATAATTTTGATTACATTAAATTACAAGTCTTTGCACAAACTAAACCAATACAACCAAGATTAGAAGGAAAGCAGAAAACTGGGGGAAAAAATTTAAGAGCAAGTTTCTCTGATAAAGGTCTCATTTCTCAAGCATATAGAGAACTGAGTCAAATTTATAAGAATACAAGTCATTCCCCAATTGATAAATGGTCAAAGCATAGGAGCAGGCAGTTTTCAGATGAAGAAATCAAAACTACCTATAGTCATACGAAAAAAGGTTCCATATCACTATCAATTAGAAAAATGCAGATAAAAACTCTGAGATGTAACTTCACGCTTATCGAATTGACTAATATGACAGAAATGGAAAATGGCAAATGTTGGAGGGGATATAGGGAAACTGGGACCCTAACGTACTGTTGCCAGAGTTGTAAAATGATCTAACCATTCTGGAGAACAACTTGGAAGTATGCCCAAAGGGCTATAAAACCCTTTGACCAGGCAGTACCACTACTAGTCTGTAACCCAAAGAGATTGGGGAAAAAAAAAAGAAGGAAAGGACCTATTTGTACAAGAGTATTTATAGCAGCTCTTTTTGTGGTGGCAAAGAATTGGAAATTGAAGGAATAACCATCAACCGAGGAATGGCTGAAAAAGTTGTCATATATGATTGTGATAGAGTACGACTGATCATGCTGTAAGAAACAATGAGCAGGATGCTCATGAAACCTGAAGACTTACGTGAATTGATGAAAAGTGAAGTGAGCAGAACCAAGAAAACACTGTACACAGTAACAGCAATGCTGTACAATGATCAATTGTGAATAACTTAGCTATTTTTAGCAACACAAAGATCCAAGACAATTCTGAAAGGCCTGTGATGAAAAATATTATCCACCTCCAGAGAAAGAACTGATGGAATCTAAATACAGACTGAAGTATATTGGGGTTTTTTTTAGCTTTATTTTTCTTGCAGTTTTTTTGGTCCATGTTTTCTTTTGCAACATGAGTAATATGGAAATATGTTTTGCATCACTGTACGTATATAACTTTTATCAAATTTCTTGCCTCCTGAATGAAGGAGGGCAGGGGAGGATGCAAGAGATTTTGGAACTCAAAATTTAAAAAACAATGAATGCTAAAAAGTGTTTTTACATATAATTGGAAAAAATTTTTTAAAGAAATCAGAAAAAAAGCTTTCTTTTCCTATGTTCAGGAGATAATTAAATTTTAGCAGTATAAATAAATGAAAGAAAAAGCACCTTTTAAGCACTTACAACATGCAGGTACAAAAGTACAAAAGCAAGACTGCCAGTGCTCTGAAAGACCTTCTAACTCATTAAGGGAGTGGGAGCCAGGAAAGATTAGTGAAAAGGAAGGCTAGTGAGCCAAACATGGGGCCACAGAATTATGGATTCAGCACTAGAAGGTACTTTAAAAGCCTTCAAGTACAACACTCTCACTTCACAGATTAGCAAACTAACCCCCAGGTCAGTGGTTCTCAACCTTCCTAATGCCGCAACCCTTTAATACAGTTCCTCATGTTGTGGTGACCCCCAATCATAAAATTATTTTCACTGCTACTTCATAACTGTAATTTTGCTACTGTTATGAATCTGATATACAGGATGTATTTTCACTGTTACAAACTGAACATGACCCACAGGTTAAGAACTGCTGCCCTAGAATCTCTCATTTAATAAGTGCTTTTAATGTGCCAGGCACTCTGCTAAGCTCCAATGATATAAAGATAAGCAAAAGAATAAGTTTAGCGACTCAAATCTCTACCCCCTTGTCCTGCTGCTGACCTTGTCAAACTCTTACCTGTAGGAATCGTGGGAATCAAGTGAACTATACTGACTCATCTTGGGGCTCAATTCTGAATCCAGCTCAGTTCCCTGTTTTCAACTATAGGTCTAGTCCAAATTCTGTCTTGTGAGAAAACTTTATTCAATTATGGGAATTGTGAGGAAACTTTATTGCATTGCTTGAACCTATCCCTGCATGGCTAGGAAGCTGGAACACCTTTACCTGCTGCTTAGAGCCCCTTAACCAAGAACTTGGGATATGTTGACCAGAAACCCTATCAGATCCAAAGACTGATGTAATGAGTTTTCTAACAATTGTACATCTCAGGCAATCCATTATGTCTTGTCTGAAATTCTGCCCGTACTGGTCAACCAGGTACTGTTTCCACATTCCTCTGATTGTTCACCGACACTTGAGAGGAGTGGGATACCTTTTTCAGGGAATTGCACCTGTTTACTCTTCCCCTCCCAACCTGCAAAGTCCCTAATCTTTCATCCAATCAGAAATCAGATGGCCTAATCTCGTATCCGGTTTCTACCCCGTCAATTATTATGTCTTCCCCTGTATTTGGTGTCCAGTGCCAAGCTGAGAAGGCCTGGTCCCGCTCTGTTTGGTAACTGGCATAAACCGATACACTCAGAAACCCAAACCTTTGTTTCTTCAGTTATTTCAGATTTCACCTTAGGTCACTCCCAGCCTCTCCACATTCTGCACCTTTCCTCCTATTCACAAGCTGGAAAAAAAATTACAAAACCATCTCAACTGGGCCTTGGAAGCAGCAAGGAGATTCTCTGACTGCACCATCCCCAGTCATCACCAACCATGTCACCTCTCCTCAAGTCTCCCATGCCTGCCCACCCCCTCAGCGGAGGGCCTTATAACTTCACCAAAACAACCTGAGACCTGTGGAGAACTTACTCTTTGCCCCTTCCTCTTGCTAAGGGAAACCCCTCTCCATGCTTGATCCCATTCCATGCTGTCTTCTGTCATTCCTCCACAAAACAGTCATGTCTATCTACTGGCCGCTTCCCTGAAGCCTACAAATGCAACCATGGCTCCTCCAACCTTAAAAACCCTCTGGATCTGACCGCTGCCTCCTCTTCTCTCCCCTCCATAAATCCCTGAGAAGGCCTTCAGTGCCTCCCCTTCTTTTCCTCTAATGTTTTTAGCTCGGCAGTCTGACTTCCAACCTCATCATTCAACTGAAACTGTTCTCCCAAAGTTACTGCCAAAGCACTGTGCTAAACAAACACTAGGGTTATAAAGAAAGGCCAAAAACATTCGTGCTCAGTTTATCGGGAGAGACACCCGCAAACGACTGTGTACACACAGGAGAGATACTGTATGAGCTGGAGATAATCAAGAGAGGCCGGCAGCAAGACTGGGAAAGTCTTCCGGCGGAGGGGGGGGCCTGCCTGAGGCTTAAAGGGAGCTCCAGGGAGGGGGGCAGCCGGTGAAGACGCCTGGAGCTGAGGGTCAAGGACACACAGATTAGGGAGGTGGAAAGGTGTGAAAGCTTTCAGAGCCACGGGGACTTAATACTTAATTCTGGAAGTGACAGAGCGCCACTGAAACGTGTTGGGTAGTGGGGTGCTGTGGTCAGACCCCGAGTTTAGGAAGATCTTCCTAATACCGAGGTACAGATCAATCGGAGAGGCGCAGCGGGAGCCCAGGCGTGAGGGGATACGGGCCTGCATCCGTGGGGCAGCCTGTGTGGGAGGAGGTGAAAGGCCAAGCCCCCCCCCCACCGCGGCAGGTGTTCAAGGCAGGGCAGCCTCTGAACTTCCAGGGTGGAGGCACGAGCGCTGGAACAGGCCGATAAGACCCATCATCCCAAGTCCAGGCTTCTCAGAGCCCAGAACAGCAGCAGAGGGCAGAGGCGGGATGGGGCAGATAAGGGGGGGGGCGAGGGGCGTGGCCTGGAGAACCCCAAACCCGACAGTGAGAAGCGGGAATCAGCCCGCGGCCAGGAAGGCGCCAGCCACAAAATGGGGGGGGGGGGGCAAGCAGAACGATAACGGCCCTGAGCCGAGGGTTCAGGGTAGCCCGCTCCCACCCCAGCCCCCCCTCGGCTGACCTTACACCTGCTGTGTGTGTGAAAGGAGCCCCATGGGAGAGCCCCCAGTCCGGTCTCACACTCTGGGCAGCCCCCTAGGGGGGAACCCCCAGGGGCACGCACCCATCTCCGGATGTCGGGGCTAACGCAGGGGCAGAGGCAGCCCCAGTGCAAGAAGCGGTAAAAGACAGCCATGAACCGTGTGGCACTCAGCAGGGGCCGCCCCAGGGCCCCGGGAGGGCCACTAGTCCGGGGTCCTCCGTGGGGAATCCACGGACACGGACGGGCAGATGAGAGCTCAGACCCAGGGTCTATAATTACTCCCACCAATGACTTGCCCAGGCCTCGGGTTTCCTCACCTGTAAAATGGGCCGATCCCACTAACGACTACTTAGGGCGCATCACGCGGGTGAATGACCCCAACTCTTCGGCCGAGAAAGAGGGGCAGGAGGCCGGCACTGCCCCTGGGCCGGAACGAGCGTGCGCAGACACCAGGGGCTCCCGCGGGCGCCCCACGGGGGACGGGCACACGCACGACCAAGCACACGCACACCCGCGCGCCCCCGCCCCCCGCACCGCCAGGCGGGGCCGCGCCGCAGCCACCTACCTGCCGCCTCGGGCTCCGCGCTGCCCGGATGCCCGTGCGCCCAGAGACCCCGCGCGAAGGCCGCGGCGCTGTCCACGCAGCGCGGCTTGGAGCTGGACACGAGGCGCACGCGGGCCAGGCCGGCGCGGCCCAGCAGCGGCGGGAAGCGCGCGGCCAGGCGGCCGGCCAGCTGGCGCATGTCGCGCCGGCCCTTGTCCACCAGCTGCCCGTCCA
Organism: Pseudochirops cupreus; assembly: GCA_028627135.1. Taxonomy (NCBI): domain Eukaryota; kingdom Metazoa; phylum Chordata; class Mammalia; order Diprotodontia; family Pseudocheiridae; genus Pseudochirops; species Pseudochirops cupreus. The sequence continues at coordinate 568,855,604 of CM053582.1, read as the reverse complement.
TCCAGTCCTCGTAGGCCAGCGGCCAGCGCGCCAGCGCGCCCGCCAGCCCGGGCCCGGGCGGCCCGGCGCGCAGCAGCAGCCCGCGCAGCGCCCGCAAGCGGCCCACCTGCTTGGCCGTGGGGTAGCGGGTGCCGTGGCGCACCAGGGCCACGAGCTGCAGCGGCGCGCACGGGCCCGGGGGCCCCGGCTCGGCCCGCGGCCTCGCCACATCCTCGTAGCGGCTCTTGGTGCCGAAGTACGCGCTCAGCGCAGACGCGCGGCCCGCGGGCGCCCGCTCCGCCAGCGCGCAGGCCGCCGTCCAGGCCAGCAGCACGGCGGCGCCCGGGACCCCGAGCCCCCAGCGTAGCCGCCGCCGCTGGCGCCGCCGCAGGGGGAGCATCGCGACCGGCCTCGCTCCGCCGCACCGACGCTTCCGCGGGGGCGGGGCGGGCCTTCCGGGCACGGGGCCAACCGGCTCCCACCCCGGGCTGCGCAGGCGCGGCCGCCAGGGCGCATGTGCAGGGACGGGCGGAGGCGGCCTTCCAGCCGCTCCTGCGCAGGCGCGGGCAGGTCGAGGCCGGGTCTCCAAGATTAACGGCTGTAGCCCTATCTTGTACTCCCGCTCCAGCCCACGTTAGGAGGCTGTTCGAGTGGGAACGAACTCTTGAGACCACCAGCTGGGCCGACCAGTTTAACAGATTTGGACACTGAAGCAGCTGGCCTTCCATCTCCCGCCTCCACACCTTTGCCCCGGCCGTTTCCCGTGCTTAGAATGCATTCCTTGCTTACTTCTGCCCCTTGGACTCCCTTGATTCCCTCCCTGGGCCGAGGTTCTGTGTGCCAATGGCTCTGCTGACCTGAAAAAGCTCCCTGGGCTCCAGCATGAAACCCTGCTGGCCTGAGCCCAGTGCTGCACCCCCACCCCCCAGATATGCCTCCCCTGTGTTTCATCAGTCAGTCACTAAGCACCAGAATGAGCCCCTGCCCGGAGCCTGGGGAGAAAAGCCAGCACCGGAAGACCCTGGGCTGCACAGCAGCTCACCGTCTAATGCTCCATCGTGTGTGTGTGTACGTGTACATCTGCAGAAAATGCCCAAAATACGCATTCTAGAAGGTGAAAAGCAGCCTTAGAGAGAACTCTTGCAACTGGGGGGGAAGGGGTGCAGCTGCATTCCATCTGCGGGCTCTTCCAGCCACACACACACCTCCTGAAGCCAAAGCCCATCCTTGGCTCACCACAGTGCCTGGTACACAACAAGTGCTTGATCAATGTTTGCTGCATGAACAACCTTGAGGAAAGTCCTGGGATTTAAAGCAGCAGGAGATCATTAGGAGCCCAAGAAGAGCTGGTGTTTCTGTGCCTTTTGAAGGTGTGCAGAGGGCTTTGTCTCATTGCATCCTCATAACTCTGGGAGGTAGCTGCCTTGTGGCTGTTTTGTTGTTGATGATGAGGAGGAAGAGGAGGACTGAGCCTGTGTCAGCAGCACCCAGACAGGAAACCCTCTGATTCAGGAGGACCCCAACCTGCCCTGCAGTCTCATTATTACCACCATTTTACAGATAAGGAAACTGAGATTCAAAGAAGTGACCCCACCAGCTCCTTATAGCTGCGTCTGTGTCGAGTTCAAACACAGGTTGTCCTAACTACAAGTTTACCATTGAACATCTTGCCATACGGACTTACCCAGCACAGGTACGCTTGGCCTCCTTTTACCTATGGGCAAAGGTCAGAGGAGCCTCACACTGCAACATAAAACACTTCGAAATCAGGAGTCAGGGAACCTGGGGTTCAGATCCTAGTGTTCCCACTTGTGTGACCTGCAAGATACTTCATATATCTGGGCCTCAGGTTCCTCCTGTGTAAAATAAAGAGCTTAGATTGGATACCCTCTGAGATCCTTTCAGGATCTAATATCTGTGAACTCTGCAAGGTTCTACCAATACTGAAAGACTGCCTGAATTTGAATTCAAGTCTCCTGGCTCCAAATCCCCGTGGCATTTAGATTAGGAAGGGAGCTTAGAGATGGCTTAGTCTAACCCACCAGCTTCCCCCCACGCCCTCCCCCAGTCATTTCAGAGATGAAGAAGCTGAGGCAGAGAGAGAAGCAAGTCAAGTTAGCAGCCATGTATGCACACAGGGCTTAGGTCTGGAAATACAGACTGAAGCAGAAAGAAAGAATCCTGGCCCTCGAAAAGCTTGCATTCTAATGGAGAAAAACCCCACATACACACAACCAAAAATGGGATTCCCCACACAGGGTCATGGGAGAGAAAGTCTGGGCACTCAGGAGTGCAGGCTGACTGGAATGGAGAGCTGGCTGCTCTGGATGTCTTCCTTAAAGGGAGGATCTGGGAGGAACCAGCCATTCAGAGTCTGGAAGAGGCTGCAAGACCACAGTGGTCCTTCCAGGCTGAAGAAGTTTCTGTGGCACAAGAGAGAAAGTCTGGACAGTCAGGGGTGCAGCCTGCAACAGTCAGAACCCAGACTGTGGGATCAGAGATACTCGTTCAGATCTTGACTGCCATATAGTGACTCTGTCCACAACCAAATCACCCTCCCTCTCTGGGCCTCAGTTTCCTCATCCATGAAATGCATAGGTTGGATTCAGTTATCTCTAAGGTTCCTTTCAGGGGTAAGATTACAATCCTCTGGACTGTTCAGGGTAACCTGAGAGTAAGTTGTAGGATTTGAACCCAAGTCTCCTAACAGTAAATGCACTGGGCTAGCACTACTCTGCCTGTCTTAATCCAACCCGTGATACAGACTTGGCTGTAGATGAAAGGGGGAACCAGATGAAAATGTAATTTAAAAATATTCAACAAAATAGATAAAAATACAACAAAGCATAGATTGTGTTAATATGTGGTTTTCCAAGCCATTATGCACCCTCAGGGATCTTTGACACCACACCATTGATTTAGTGCAAGTTTGCCTTGTTTTAAGACTATTAAACAAGCTGTCACTAGTGGGGTCGAGAATTTCTCCTATCTTCTGCCTTTTAGCACAAAACAAGTGTCTGACTATTTCTATACCATGAAGCCAGATGAGACAGATGAATCTGCATATGATGAGGACAAGGCAGGCAGGAAGATGTTGGGGGTGAACCCCCTTCATTGGCACATAGGCCATGAGGCCGAGAAGTACAAATGGAGAGAGCCCTGCTCGTCTTTTCCTGGTCACTGGCTTCATGTACCAAGCTGATGTGAGACAGTATACATTGCTTATTATTGTAAGGAAACTAGTAGCTCCAGCTACAATGTTGGAGGGACGTTGGTGACATTGACACCAAAGTCTTCTCTATCCCAGAGAGTTAGGCTGGAACTATGGAAGAAACAATCTCAGGCTTTCAATAGAAGGTGATTAAAAACATACTATTTCATATGTTATATTAAAAATCCCAGGTATTTTCATTGTCTACTCATGCACACTATGGGTATGTTTTTTATCTTATCACAGATTAAAGGAGCGAAAGATTTTGAGCTAAAAGTGGACCCCAGAGAGTATCTGGTCCTAGAGAGATGACTGGCTGTCATTTCATGCAACCCTGTCATTCTATGGATGTGGAGACTGAGACTCAGAGAGAGAAAATGAACTATCCAAGATTGTTGTGCAGTTGTGTCCGACTCTTCATGACCTCATTGGGGGTTTCCTTGGCAAAGATACTTGAGCGGTTTGCCATTTCCTTTTCCAGCTCATTTTACAGATGAGGAAACTGAGGCAAATAGGTAAATGACTTGCCCAGGGTCACACCATTACTAAGTGTGTGACCCTGGGCAAGTCATTTACCCATTTGCCTCAACTTCTTAAGTTCAAATCCTGTTAAGAAGATCAGTCTTCCTGACTCCAGGCCCAGAGCTCCATCCACTGAGTCCCCTAGCTGCCCAAAGTTACACACCTAATAATGACACAGACCAGAACCCAGGCCTTCTGAGCATCAAACTTCTGTTCTTTCCAAAGTATCTACTTCACTTCTTGCCTTTTCCCTATCAGCCTCCTGGCCCTGGGCCATCTCTTGGTGCTCCGTCTTTGTATCGTGTGTGTGTGTGTGTGTGTGTGTGTGTGTGTGTGTGTGTATGTATGTGTACATATATATACATATCATACACAAACACATGTGATATGATATATGATACAAAGACAAAAGCCCGAATGATCCCTCCCCTCAAGGAGCTTACATTCAGCCACTGATCCTTTTTTGGTTATGTCTTGTCTCTCCAGGCTAAGGATTGGGGATGGTTCTCCAGCCCTATCATTGTGTCTGATGGTGGGTCGTAGTGACATTCTCCGTTCCTTATGTACTGACCTAAGCTACTTATCGGCATCATCCATCACTCTAGAGCCTCGGTCCATGGTGTGTCAATGCAGGCTGGGCTAACATAGCTTTCTAGGATCCAGTGACAAACCATTGGGAGCATTTAATATAGTCTACACACACACACACACACACACACACACACACACACACACACACACACACACACAGCATCTAGTCCCAAAAGACCTAGCCTGGATAATAGGCAAAGTCTAGTGCACTCCAGAGAGCAGATCCCTGAATAGAGCAACAGAACACTCTCTTTTGGTCGCCACACAGAGGCTGAGTTGGATTTTGGCCTGACTAAGGCTAATTATGTGGCATGTGACTTGATCCCATTAATGCCCATCTCCCTTGGGTGCTTGCTTCATCCACAGTGTCCTCCCTGCCTATTAACTGGTATTTTTATTTTCAGCCTCTAATTATATAATTAAGAGTTTAGGGGGAAATTGCTCACAAAAGAAGATGAGAAAAAAAGGCTGGGAAGCAATGACCTATGAGAAGAAGAGTAGGCGCTGTATGTTTACCTCATAGGCTTCTCATTATCCTACCTCCCTGTTAGGTTGCAATTGGGTAGTAAATTAAATGACTAACACGTGCTGCAGATTCTCAGACTTTTTTGTGTGACTGTCTTAATATTCCAAACCAGAGGCCTCTCACAATTTCTTTGTCACACCAAATTTGAAATCTTTAACTTAGATGTGATCACATTTTTTCTGCATGCGCATTTTTAAATAGGTTCAGATTTTGAGGAGCCAGGAATGGGGCCATGGGCCCTCCTCAGAATACATTTCTGCTTCTGCTTTCCAAACTATAAACACAAACTGATGCTAGAAAAACATCTGAATTGGTCTGTATCATGGGAAGTTTGGCATAGAGGCTTCTTCATTATCTCACTGCAGCCACATAGGGCAGTCAGCTGTGCCAATGCCGAGGAGCAGGAAGGCTCTCTCACTTCTGCCCCACTAGTCTCCTGGTATTGCCAGCTGGGAAGCAGGCCCACTCAAGCATAAATCTGGGTACACACAATAAGCCAAGAAGTTGTTAGTTCTTGGCTCATTAGATCTGGAAAGGACCTAGGTCAAGCTCTGATATCATGTCACGGATGAGGAAACTGAGGTCCAGGGAAGGGGAGATTTATCCTCCAGATGATACCATGGTGGTAAGAGCCCAGTGTCTAGGCATGGATGAGATCCCTACTTGCCCAGAAGCCTTCTCCATGATGTTGGCATGAAAAAGCTCTCTACTGTCTGTGGGACTCTTCCACGTTAGCCCTTCTTGCCAGAGCAACTGGTAGAATCCCAGTGGTGCACAGATCTAGGGTAGGCCAGGAAATGGGGCTTCATTGTGTCCTCAGAATGGTGCTTCTGAGCTGTCCTGCTACTGGGCATTCTTCATCTGGTTTTTGCCAGGGGAGGAGTGTGGTAAGTGGCATGCAGCAGGAAGAGCCTTGGGCATCAGGTGGAGAGGGCCCTGGCTTCAGATCTCACCTCAAAGACTTGCTACCTTTGCAGCCAATGGGAATGGGCAAGGACTATGTCAGTACCTACTGTCCGGGCACTGAACTGGTCCTTCATCCCAGGAGGAAGGGTTGGAAGAGGCCTGAGCAGCTCAGCCAACCCCATCCCCCAAAGGATCAATCCCCACCCTAACTAACCTGATAAGAAGAGAACCAGATTGTCCTTGGAGACTTCTCTGGCCTCTCAAGGCAGAGGATTCTACTTCAGGCAGCTTTAACTAGAAGATGGTGACTGCCATCAAGCCTGAGTTTTCCTCTTTATGCATGCTACCCATGGCTTTCCTGGTTCTGTCCTCTGTAGTCAAACAGAACACAGCTGATCCCTCCCCCACATAACACCAATTCAGATATTTGAAAACAGAAGCCTTCTCATCTCCAGAATAACACGCACACTCCCAGACTTTTAGACAGTCATTCTTTCCCTCCTCAGCAGTATCCTGAAGGGCCACAACCGGATTAGGTCATTCAGCTAGCCTAGAACAAGCTTCTGCCAAGTGCCAGGCACTGGGAGTACCAAGACAAAAATAAAATAGTCCCTGCCCTCAAGGAATGTACATTTTTTAAATTCTGTAACACCATATACTGAACCCAGGACAGGCACAGACCCGTGTGTTCAGAAACCTCTGCTATTGCTAAACAGGATAGCTGCCTCTTTAGCCATTATTAGTTAGTCCTAAAGAACCTCAGTTCCCAGTCTAATACATCAGCTCACACAGGGTCATTCCCCCAGGTTTCCATACCTGTTTCTTCTCCTGTTCTACACCCTACACTGCCTTGTCTAATTCTGTTTTCCAAGAGATGAGACATCTGCAATTAAATTACGCAAATCCAGGAGCTTATGAACTTCTGGAGGGTATGGTGGGAGACAGTTTTGTACAACTTTGTATGCCCCATAGTACTCAACACATTGACTTGCCCATATTAAGTACTTAAAAATGTGTTGGAAGGAAGGAATCGAAATTGGTGAGTAGGCAGGTGCTTTATCTTCATATTGATCTTTACATTCAAAGTTCTCTGCTATTAATTATCTCATCTTTTCCTTCCTAGCATCCTATGAAGTATGTAGGGCAAGTATAATTAGCCTGATTTACAAGGCAGAAACTGGGTTTCAGAGACATTCACCAGCTTGCACAAAGTAACACAGCAAGTCACTGGAGGAACCAGATTAAAGGGGGAGAGCCATCTCAGGAGGAATCCTAGAATCCTAGAATCAGAAGGACACTCAGAGGCTGCACAACAAACCTGAAATGATAATTAACACCTGTGTATTTGGTTCTTTAAATGCTAAATGCCTTTATATAGATCACCTCATTTCTGCCTCTCAGCAAACTTCAGTTGTTATTATAGATGTTAGAACTGAAGGACCCTTAGTATCCATAGTTCAACCTTCTCACTTTGCGACTGAGAAAAATTGAGCCTCATAAAGGCCAAGGGACTCAACCAAAGGTAATAAACAGATCTTGGAGCCGGCTCTCAGACTCCAAATCCAATTCTCCTTCCATTGTACTGTGTTGCTTTTTTTTTAAGGTAGATACAATGGAGTCCCCATCGCAACAAGACAGCTCACCACCTTCTGAGACAGCCATTTCTACTTTGGACAGCTCTAGCCCTTATTTTGTTTCAAAACAGAAACTGTAGCTTCTATTCCTGACCCCTAGTTCAGGCCTCTAAGGCCAGGAAGAACATGTCAATCAATCATTGGGCACCATACTACATGTCGTGGATACAAGAACAGAGAATGCAGCAAATCCGACTCCCAAGGAGGTTATATCCTAATGGAGGAGAAAGCAAGACCTGTATGCAGCACAAATATGAGTGGGACAGACAAGTATGTGTGAAGCAGTTAAATAAAAGTTAGTCTAATCTCTCTTCCATGTGACTGACAGTCCTTCACATACTTGAGGACAGCTATCACGGTCTAACACACAACATCTCTCCCCACACTTCCATACACACATATCCAGATTCTCCATTATCTTTCCCAACTTCTAACACCAAGGCCTAGTGAGTGAGATGATCTTTCTGCAATTCTACACACTCTTTGCCTCCACCCCATACACCCTTCAATGACTTATTTACCCTCCAATGCTATAAGCTGTTCATTTTTACTCTTATTTCCCCACTGTGGAAATGATAGAGAGGAACTACACTGTAATATGCTCAACCAGCACTTTCTAGTGATGACTTAATGGAAAAGGCCTGGGCAGAATAAGAACCAGGTGGGTAGGAAGCCCAGAACCCAGAATTATAGAGCCAATCAGTCAGGATCAATCAAACAGGCCAAATGAGAGCTTCAGGGCAGTTAGTTGGGGAATGGGGAATGGAGAATGGAGACGCGGGGGGAACAGAATCTCGTTAGATCATTCTTCCCACTGAAACAATGGTATAAATGTTACACAGTGACCATTAGCTGTCCAGTTCACATATGCCTAGTTAACCCATGACCCAGCTGAAATATTAAAGGTATTCAACAGAAAATATTAGCTAAAGGGAATATATTCCATTGGGGTGGGTTGGGATGAGCTGGGCAAAGCTATACAAGTGACTTTTAGATACAAGTCATGCATTTTGAGAGAGGTATGGACCCAGTGGGGTAATCTAGATTAAAAACCACACCCTTTTCTGATGAGGGAAGATTGCTGTATATTTACTAGAAAGTCATTTACTTTCCTTCATTGTTCAGTTGTGGCTGACTCTTCATGAGCCCATTTGGGGTTTTCTTCGCAAAGATACTAGAGTAGTTTGCCATTTCCTTCTTCAGCTCATTTTACAGATGAGGAAACTGAGGCAAACAGGGTGAAGTGACTTGCCCAAGGTCACACAGCTAGAAAGTATCTGAGGCTGCATTTGAACTTAAGAAGATCAGTCTTCCTGAATCTAGGCCCAGCTCTCTATTGACTTCACCACCTAGCTTCAGAACACATATAAGAACAGAATCCTGCCATGGTTCAGATCAGACATAAGATGGAGAAACTGTCTTCTGCCTTTCACATGGGTAAACTGATCCTACATTGTGTTATGTTTGCACATCTCTGACCAAGAAATCCTCAAATGGAGCAGAATAACAGGAAGGAGTAAAACATTAACCTCTGTTGCATTTTTCCCCAAATTCCTTCACTGCCTCTTTTGCACACCTCCTTAAGGACACAGTCTTCTCAAAGTGCTTTGAATTTGTCCCTTCCAGCCACAGTGACTGCCCAGAAAAACACTGGAAGAGTGAAAGGAGGGAGCTCCTCACAGAATGTCAGAGTTGCAAGGAAACCCAGGAGAAAGGGAAAGGCATAAGCATCTAGGCAGGACCTACTACAGGCCAAGCACTTTACAAATATTCTCTCACTTGATCTTCACACAGCTACCCTGGGAGGTAGATGCTATCAGTATTCTCACTTTATAGTTAGTGAAAGGGAGGCAAATGGAGGTTAAGTGACTTTTCCAAGGTCATGCAGCTAGTAAGACTCTGAGGCTGGATTTGAGTTCAGGTCTTCCTGACTTCTGGCCTACGGTTCTATTTATACTTGAAAAAGAATCCCCCCACCATTACAACTGACAGGTGTCACTCAGCCTTTTCTTGAAGATTTCCAGTGAGGAGGAGATCTCTACTCCCCCTAGTTCCCCCCACCCCGAGGAATAATAAGAGCAACAACAATAAGTAGTGTTTATGTTGGACTTTGCTTTCCAAGTGCAGTCATTCCACTTACAGAGAGCTCTAATTCTCTGGAAGTGTTTCTTGACATCAACTCGCACCCATACGCCCTAGTTCAGCCCCCAGAAGCCAAACGGAGCAGACAGAATCCCCCTTCCACAGGCCAGTTTTTCAAGGATTTGACCACAGCAGTATTGTCTTCATGGTCAGACCAGTATCTCCAACAGATCCTCTTCGGGTGCAGAGTCCAGGCCCTTCACGACCCTTGTTTGTCGTTCCTGAACATCTATGTCCTTCCCAAACTGTGACTCCCGAACCTGAACCCAACGCTGCAGACGGCATCTGACCAGAGCCGGGCAGGCCTGTTGCCTCCTCCTCCTTCTTCCAGGAGCTACGTTCCTCTCCATCGGCTTTGTCACTGCCAGAGCAGCCTGCTGACTGTCCTTGGCCTCACAGTCCTCCAAAACCCCAGGCTCTTTCCAAATAATATAGTGCCTGCTACGTGGTAGAGGCTTGTTGACCTTAATTCTATTTCTTGAACCTAGATGAAAGGTTTTGTTTTTTTTAATATTATATTTTTTGCATTAAATTTCACCTCGCTATATTCAACCCAAGTATGTGGCCTGTGGACCCCATTGGATCCACTCCCTGTCATTCAGGATGCTGCCCAGCCTCTCCACTGGGAGAATCACCTCCAACTACGTTAGACAGCGCATCCCTACCTTCGCAGAACGAGTAACCTAGGCAACAGAGGCAGAGCCGGTAGGGGTGGGGCGTGTAACCGATCAGGCTCGCAGTCTGGGGCTTCCGGCTGCTTGTCATCTCTGGATTGGACAAAGACCAGGCTCAGAACAATTCCTCCCATTTCCATGGCGACCGAGCCCGCCTCCTGCCGGACGGCGGCTGCCGAGGGTCAGCACTGAGCAGCCCAGAGAAAGGGGATTACGGCGGCAGGCTAGGGCTGTCCCTTTAAGAGGTCACATGACACGCCCCTCCCGCTTCCACTGCAGTCCTTTTTCTCCGCAGCCTCCGCCCAGAGCCGGAGCAGTCGCCATCGCTCTACAAGTCGGCCGCCGCCCAAGCTCTGGGCTGTGGCCCGGGGCGCTGCTGGGGCGGCGGCCGGCCTTCCCCCTCCCGTGCTGCACCCGGCGTCCAGTCCTGCCCAGCTAGATGTCCACGCCAGTGTTCAGCCGCTGTCTCCGACCGGATCGTGCTGCCGCGCCTGCTGCCGGGGCCCGAGGATTCCCGCGTCCGGGGTCCGGAGGGCGGCGGCCCCTCCTGCTCCTCTTCCCGCTCCTCCTCCGTGATCCCCGGGCTGCCGCAGCGGGGGCCTGGGGCGCAGCCATGCCCTTCACCACCCCCGCCTCGCTCTCCGTCCCTGCCCCCGCGGCAGGCCCCCCCAGGTCCCTAGCGGCGCCCAGCCTGGGGCTGAGTTTGCTGGATGCAGAAGGAGCCTCTTGGGGCCACGAACCGGCCGGGAGGCCCGGGATGGGGGCCTAAGGCCCGGGGGTGCGGGGAGTCTGAGAGGGTGCTGCGGGGCCCCTCCCCCCATTGTCTGCGAGCGCCGACGGCCGGAGCCCGATTCCCGCACCCTGCAGC
>CM053582.1:568827547-568844451 GCA_028627135.1 Pseudochirops cupreus | reverse complement strand
TGCCGGTCTGGAAGCTGGAAGCCCACCCGGGGGCCTTCCGACGCCTCGCCCTGGCCCTGAACGCTCCAGGATTTCCATACCCAGGCCTCCCACCCGCCTGGTGGAAGCTGCCCCTGTGCCAAGACTGACGGACTGCACGGCCGCTTTTCTCCCCTGCCTTCGGGGTCGGGCAGGTCTCTTCTCTCTTCCTCTTCTTCTCTTTACCTTTCGTCTGCTCAGGGTCCCCCGCTTCAAGACGGTGGATTCTAGAATGGACAAGGGGGCATCCTCTCTGCCCCCCCCCCCGAAGGAGTGACCCTGCCGACAGCGTAGATCTCTAGGTTTCTCTCCTTTCCCTCCTGCCCCTCCTCTGGGGGCTGCCAGGAGGCTCTCCTGTCTCTAACCTTCCTTAGTAGTTAGAGTTCCCTACGTGTGTTATCTCCTCCCCCCTTTCCATTAGATTCAATTCAACAGGCATCTGTTAAGTGCTTCTGTTAATGTGCCCAGTTCTGGGAACACACAAAAAAACCCCTCCTTCCCGGCCCTCCCGAAGCTGGGCATTGTTTTGGTGCCCTCCCTTCCTACCCTCCTCCGTGGTGTGGAGAAAAGCTGTAGGCAGAGATCCTGGAGCTGGAGCAAGCATCGAGTCTCACAAAGAAAACCCCATTTCTACCTAGACCCATAAAATGACACTCATTATACAAATGAGAAACTGAGGCCCAAAGCAGTTAAGTGACTTACCAGAAAGGGATAAAAGTTTTAACAGTGATTGACGAGTGGGATTGTTCTTCACCATAATCACCGCCCAAGACGTGCCTGCTAGGAGTCTGGGAGGCTTCAGGAGAAGAGCTTAGGATGCCCTGGTCCTTAGTGAGAGATAGGCTCAGCCCTGAGCCTTTGGCAGTGAGGTGGAGCCCTCCTAAGAATGGTTTTTTTAAATTCAGCATTGCAAGAGTTACTTGATTTCAGTTAGAGGTTAGTGAAAGAAATGTATAACTTTGTTTCCAACTAAACTGTTACCTAATGGGTGCCATTAAGAATCCCTGATAAATAGAAACTCGTGGGGGAGGGGCTGTCCAAACCCCTTCTCTCTCACCTGAGCAGCCTGCCCTTCTTTATTCCTTCCTTGGTGACCCCCACCCTCGGCGTCAGCTGCTTTTCCCCTTAAGTCCACCCAAGGCAGGATGGCCGCTTGCTAGTCTGGCGTATTTGGAGTTTTTGTTCATTGGTTTTTGACGGGATGGCCTTGGTATCCTCCAGCTCCAAGATCCAGGGATTCTGCCCTTTGGTAGTTATCAGTAACCTGTAGGGTTTCCGGCTGACTATGCAGGAGTCCTCAGGGAGGAGCTTGCCCATCGATGACCTCTCCCCCAACGGGCTTCTCTGTATTTGTATTAATTGGCGATTTAAAAAAAAAATTTCTTTTTTTGTGTCCCCAGCACTGGGCACAGTTCCTGGCACATAGGAGGCACTTCGTGAATGCCTGTTGATTGAAGCAAGATTCCCCCCTACTGGGCCACGAGAGCACAGTAGATGTCAAAAGCAAGGGCTTTCTACCTCCCCAGCTGGGAATCACATAGACTGGTTCCAGCTGGTCCCCAGTGCTAGGTGGGAGGCGGGGCCAAACCCCACCTCCTGCCTGGCCCCCATGCAGCCATTGGAATGGCTGTCCCTGTCTGTGTGTGTCTGTTTGGTTTTGTGAGCTTAGGTGAATGTTCTTAGTTTTTAGGTGACTATGCATCCCGTGTTGCATGTACCAGGACTGGAGAGGCCTTAGGGATTCCCATGGCTGCCATGGTCCCGAGCAGGGGAAGCCACTACCCAGAGGCCAAGCCCACGGTGCCAGCACAGGAGTGCCAGGAGTGCTTGGACAGCGTGGGACTGAGATGAAATGGAAACCCCCGAGGGCAGGCGGGCAAAGTGGCTTTCTGTTCTGTTGAGCTTTCAATATCTCGATCCCCACCGATTGTCACCAGAGTTGTTCCTGAAGCCTGTTACCCCGTTGTTTTCCTGTGTGCTCCAGTTCTGTGCTGTTGAGCATTTGTGTGTGTGACTAGACTCCTCATCGTGTCCCTGATGTCCACCTACCCGGCAGGATGTTTCCGCGGCTTCCTGACTGTGGAGGGAGAATGGGGTTGTGCTTTTTGTTTTCCTATTTACTGTTGTGATGTGTGTTTGAAAACTTCGATTATTAAAGTAGTTTGAATTGGATTTGGGGGGCTCGAGAGTGCTTATTTTAAACAACAAAACCTTGAACGTGCCAAACACAGCCAAATTGCTTACTGCTTAGCCTGCAGTCATCGGGCCGGGTGCTCCTTGTTCAAGTGGCCTTAGATTCAGCTTCCTTCACGATGGGCTACTTAGAACCAGATTCCTTTTTTTTTTTTACTGACCACCTCCCCCCCCCCTTTAGAAGATACAGGGAATATTTTTGGAATAAGATCTTTCAGACAGGAGAAATCGATGCTGGAAGTACTATTTGCTTCCTTTGGTCACCTCGGGAAAAGCTGTTGTCAAAGCAAGAAGAAAGGCATGCGTGAATAAGGCTGTAGCTAGAGAGTCGGGAAGACTGGAATCCAGGGTTTGCCGTCGTAGTGTGACTGGGTGACTCATTTAACTCTGCCTCAGTTTCTTTGTTGGTAAAATGAAGATAACACCTCCCTCCCAGGGTTGTTGAACATCAAGCCAAGCCATATTTGTAAAGCATTTTGTGCTAGTTACATAAACTTTACTTGTTTTGTCTTTAAAGAGGGAGCAATTAGGAGCAGATGTAAACGAGCGCTTTATTTTTAAAGCTGAGGGAAGCCAGATGGGCTTTGACCTAATGGGTTTGTTGATTATCGGGTTAAGAGGTCCATCCTGATGTAGGCAGAGACTGGGAGGGAAAGAGAAAAGACTGCATTCTGCTCCGGATCAGGCCGTTTGGAACTGGAGGCGGTAAACCAGAGAGGGTTTGGTGCCAGGTGCCTGAGCCACCCTAACCAGAAGCTGCTTGCTAAATTTTCTGTGTGAGCATTTCCACCTCAGAAATTGGCGGTCCCTCCTGATCTGGGGTTGATTATTTTATTGATTGTGTAGATTTAAGTGTTAATGATGGAGATTAGAAGTGTGTGTAGACATACCCCCAAATGTGAAACATTTCCCAGCACAGCCGATATTGTTCTAGAAACATTGCTTTAGCTCAGCAGGAGGAAAGTAGGTTCAGGGGATGAAGTCATCATCACCTGGGGGCCGAGGGCTAATACATAATACTGGAATTTAAATCTGAGTTTCTGGCCAAAGGCTTAGATTCATTATCTCCAGTGAGTCTCACACTCTGCTCCAGAGTATCTCCTCACTTCCGAAAGATGACTTCCCGCTGGGGAGGGAGAGGTGAGGTAAACTTTTGATGTGAAAGAAACCCGAAAATTGCAAAGGAAGTCTAAACAAGTTTGTTATACATTAGAACAATGACTAATCTGGGTGGGGTCTGATTGGTCGTAGGGTTTGGAGGATAGTGGGCCAGGCCTAGAGTCAACAAGATTCATCCTCCTGCATTCAAATCTGACCTCAGACACTAGCTGTGTGACCCTGGGCAAGTCATTTCACCCTGTTTGTCTCAATTTCCTCATTTGTCGAATGAGCCCAAGAAGGAGCGGTTTGCCAAGAAAACCCCAAATGGGGTTAGACACGACTGAAATGACTGAACCACACCTGACTGGAGGTCACGATGCCTGTCAACTTGTCAACTCCACCTGTCTCCTTATAAGAGCTGACAAAGGATTCGAGCTTGCAAAATCGGTTGAATCAATTGGAGGCCTCCATGAGGACCCCTCTTTATCCCAGCTCAGCTAGATAAAGTGGGGGCTATTATTAACCCCCAAAAGATGGATTCTCTCTCTACCCAATTATGTGATGGAGGTGGGGCAGTTCCAAAGTTTTTAAAGAGATTAGTGTCTCCCCACCGTCCTGCATTACCAGCCCACTTTGGGCTGGGGGAAATTTCAGCGGATAATTAGGGCAGGTTTAGTAACAGTTCAGATGAACAGAATGGTTAACACATTCAGGCACCCTGGAGACACGTGTCCGTCAATGTGTTAGGTGAGTAGAAGGCTATGATATCATCCCCCATGATGGATTTTGGTAGTAGCAGATAAATAAGATAAACAACCCACAAACATATTAGTAAAATTGTGTAGCATGTCAGGGGACCAGGGTAATAGATGATGAAAGCCAAGGTTCCCCCAGAGTTTGGGCTGTTTTAATATGCCTGAGTTACTGTGGTGTGAAAAAAGGATGAGGCATCCATTGGACCCTGAATGGCTCATTAGGGGATAGTTCCATTTCTTTTGAGGTTGGGGTGGGGTGGCAAACCACTGAGGGAAAGATTGGTTTGGGGGTGAAGGTGGGGAGGGGCAATATCCCTTGTCTGGGGATCAGTTGTGGTGGCTGATGGGGAGGAGGACGGTGTCATGGACACCAATGTTATGAGTTCTTAAGAGTTAGGAACTGCCTGGGCACTTAGCCTAGCTTGTCTGTCCGTTTTGGTGGGAAGGGGTGAATAGGAGTCAGGAGAACTATCCTGTGCAGTAAATATTAACAATGGAGGTGGGGCAGGGAGGGAAAGTGCCCTTCCTAGTCGTGGAAGGAGGCAGATGGTACCAGGTGATTAACAGTTGGTTGCCAGGGGGTTGAATAAAGTAATGATGAAAATTGCTACAGCTGTCCCTAATCCTGCCAGCAAGAAAACCCAAGTATCGCTCAGGCCGAAGGGGAGAAGGACGGGGTTGTTCTCGAAAGTTACTTTTCCTATCCCTTTGGCTGAGACCAGTCAGGATCGGGTTGCTTTTATCTGGGAAAGAGTTCAGTCTTTGTTTACCATCCTTCCCCAGGCTTATCCCTTCCCGTTGCCCCATTTTAGTGAGTGGAGATTGAAAGAGGTTTCATTTCCAGGGATCCCTGTGTATTAATGATGTAATGGTGGCTAGACCACATGAAACTTAGGTGGCAGATGGATCAGATAGCTCGTTAGAGACAAGGGATGGATGGAAGATCAAACCAAAGAGAATTCACACGGTCTACACCTGTGATGGAGACCAGTAACAATGTCAGATAGATCAGTTCTGGCAATCACAATTATTTTATTCCCTTGCCCTCAATTTTAAGAACTCCCCAAATAACATTTTCCCCATCATTTAAAACTGATTATTTATGTAATGTAGTTTTATTCACTTTGAGTGTCTTCCCTAGTTTGGGGGGTCGTTTTGAGATTGGTGAAAGTTTCTTCAGAAAAAATGTTGGGATCTTGTCACCGAAGAATGGGATGTAGTAGGAGCTTGGGTGGGCTAGTGGAGCTTTTGTAGTTGTTTGTGGTCACAACCAGTGGTCCTCCCTGCACCTTGACTCAGTCCTAGGTTGTGCTTTCAAGCCTGGTGATATCTGGAGCTTTATTCAGTGCCTGGACTGCTCCTTCCTATGTGCATGTCTTATTTCCCTGTTTAATAAGAATCTTCTTTAATTTCACAGGCATCATCTTCCTCTGGTTTGCTTCCCTTTAGGGAAAAGTGGGATTTGGGTCTCAGGAACTAGCCTTTGAATTCTCTGAGTATCTTCCTCCTTTGGGGGAAGCATTACAGGAGATTGGACTAGATGGCCTCTAAGGTCCTTTCCAGTCCTAATTCTATGATCCTAAATAGAATGATCACAATAGAGCACAACAGTCCACAAGGGAATTATTTATGGGACTTCCTTGCAAGTTGGCCGCCTACATGGGAAGCAGGTGGTCCCACTTCTCTCCACCAACTCCATTAAAACCCTCAGTTTCTACTGGATTGAATATCAGTGAAGAAATTTAATAAGAGGAAGGAAGAAGGAAGGAAGGAATAAGTGTTTATTAAGTGCCTACTCTGTGACATCATCTGTGCCAAGTGCTTTTTTACAAATGTTACCTCATAGGATCTTCACAACATCATTTGTTGTTTTTCCTTCTTTTTCTCAGAGGAACATGATGTCAGAAAGGTGATGTCATGACATGCAAATGAGTTGGGTTTAAGTGAGGGAGGGCTATGCAGAGTTCCCAGTCTCATTTTCTCCTCTGGAGACATCTAGGTCCAATAGCAGGATATAGATCAAGACGACTGGAGATGACCGTGGATTCGGAGACCTTGTGGGTAGACCTTGACGGCAGGTACTATTATTCTTCTCATTTAACCATTGAAGAAACAGGCAGACAAAAGTCAAGAGACTTGGCCAGGGTCACAGAGCTAGTGAGTGTCTGAAGCTGGATTTGAACTAGGTCCTTTCTGTCTCCAGGGGGAATTGGAACAAGTATAGCCTGCGAGGCTCAGTGTCCAGAGATGGAAAAAGGAGAGGGCTCTCTTGAGAGAAACCACAGTGTGAGGGCCTTGGAGCAGCAACAATCAGTAAGATACTTCAACGCCACAGTGCTCTGACGGTGACAGCTAGGGGCTCTGGATTTCCTAACATTCTGTCCTGAGATGCCAGAGAGGGTCCTGAACATTCAGCATTCTGAACCTCAAAAATCCAAGAGTGAGGGCAATCCCCCCAGGAGGTGGATATGAGTGCCAGAACCCAAGTGATCCAGGGCAAAACAAGAATTAGAGCGGGGCACTGGATTAAAGCCCCAATTCAGGAACCAAAGCTAGAGAGATGAATAAATCAAAGTAGAACTCTACTAACCAGTGTAAAAAAATTATTGCAAATCTAACACTATAACAACTGAGCAGGAACGGAAATTAAAAAGTGGATTTTCCAAAGGACTTTTTGAATACCTAGAACATATGAAGCAAGAGATTTTTAAAAAATGAAATAAAAGCTCTGGGGTAAAAAATTAGAAAGAATAGCTTACTAGAGAAGGTGATACCCAAGAAATGAAATATTTGAAAACTATAAGGGATCAAACAGATACCAATGATTCCATAAGATAGCAAGAAATATTAGAACAAAAATTATTTTTTTAAATAGGAGAAAATTTTGCTAATATTAAAAAAACTGACCTGGGGGGGGGGGGAAAGGTCAAGGAAAGATCATTTAAGAGTCATTGGACTCCCTGAGTTGAATAGAAACTTTGAAATACAAACACAAGAGTCTAGAGAAACCTAAAAAGTTATATTTATTTGTGCAGTTGAAAGGAGTTATATAATGATGCAGTGCTAACATTGTAGAGAAGGGAGAAGAAACAGGTGTCCTTTTGAAGAGAACTTTAATGTTTTCAAAGGATATTGAGAGAGTAGAATAAGAAAAATAGAAGTCCTGGGGTGGATTAGTTCTGTTTTGACAATTTGAAGAGAGAAAGGAAGGGTAAAAGAAGAAATATACCAATGTAGAAAAGAAGGGGGAAGTAGGGAGCAGTTTACCTGATATTTCTTATAGTAGGATGAATGTGAAGAATCTATAAAAAGAAGGAGTGAAAGAGTGGCATCAGATGAACTTCACTCTTATCTGAAATGTCACTGGAGGATTGAGCATACACACAAATAGTTTGGCATAAAAATAAATCAAACTCAGAGGGGAAACAAGGAGGGATAAAGAGGATAGTGGTTGTGGATGAATAATATTGGGCAGGAAGTAATGACAAGCAAAACAAACTTCCTGACCCTGAAGGGAGGATTAAAGGGAGTGGGGGAAGAAAAGAACTGAACTCTAAGGAAGTATCTTAGATTGCCCCTTAGACAACTGGGAAATGGCTGAAAAAACTATGGTGTAGAAAAGTTATGGAATATTCTTGCACTGTAAAAAATGATGAAAGATGACCAGAGAATCCTAAGAAATATGGACTGATGCAGAAAGGAGAGAGTAGAACCAAGAGGACAGTTTATAGTACCAGTGGCTCTCAACCTGTGGGTTATGTTCAATTTGCAGCAATGAAAATACATCCTGCATATCAGATATTTACATTACGATTCATAACTGCAGCAAAATTACAGTTATGAAGCAGCAATGAAAATAATTTTATGGTTGGGGGTCACCACAACATGAGGAGCTGTATTAAAGAGTCATGGCATTAGGAAGGTTGAGAACCACTGGTTTATACAAAGGCAACAACATGGTAAAGAAACACAACTCTGAAATACTTGTGAACTCTGATTTTCGCAATGAGCAGCTGCGGCTTCAGAGGACCTCTAATAAAGCGTGCTGTGTGCTTCCTGACAGAGAAATGGACACAAGTTCAAAAAGAGGCATCCATTTTGGGGCATGGCCACTTACATATTCATTTTACTTTATTATATTTAGTGGTTACACATTTCCCAAACCCCTTCTTTCTCTATGTTAATTGGGGGATGGAACTGGGGGTTAGAAATGCTGAAGCCCTGAGAATGAACTGCGGAAACATTTTTTTTTTAATGCACAGAAGAGATAGAATAATAGTCACAGATAAGCAGAAGAGTTTTACAATTAACATGTAGAATTTATTATATATATGTGAGGGATAATTTATAGTGAAGTTTCCCCATTCTGAAAAATTAAATCTAGAATGGCTTCAGTATTCACTAGGCCTAGGGTTAGGTCACCTGACCTTCAAGCAATCTGGGGTTTAGAGCAATGGAGACTCTCCCTCAGAGCTAACTCAGCACAAGATAATGCCAAATAAGGTTAAGACTGCTTTCATTGGACATCCACATGTTTCCAGGTCCTTTGTCTCAGAGAGATTCCTGCGCTTAGGTTGTGGGTCAGCCCCTCTACCGATGAGAGTAAAGGCCAGTTGGGGGGGTTGGGTTTCTGCATTAGAAGATTACATAACCATGGGCTGGCTTCTACCTGTTGCTCTCTCCCTGCCGCCATGTGGGCAACAGGGGCAGAGTCCTTTCTCATGAGAAAGAATAAAGACCTTTTCTGACCTTAGATTCAGACTCTGTACTCTTTCATCTCACACATATACCTTATTTTCAAAACAAGCAGGGCTAAATGAAGATTCTGGTTTCATACAGACTCCTCTTTTTGTGTTCTGCTACATTTAGACTCTCCTTTTTAGTGTTTGAGCTCAAAATGAAAAATAAAATTTGAAAGAAAAAAGAGAATTTATCTATCATGGCCAAATGGAATTTAAACTGGAATGCATGGATGAATTGCCAGGAAAATGACCAATATATTCAATCCAATCCACGAGAGAAAAGAAAATAGTGTAGGATTAGAGAGGTGATAGCCTGGCCAATGAACCTGGCCATCATGGGCAGGCATCCCCATGCTCCCCTGATATCATTCCTCACATGGAAGAGGCTGGGGAGCCTCATGTAAGTGCATGCCATGGAGAGCCTGAGCACAGAGTAGTCTGTATGGCAGACCATATGGTGAGTGGAAGGGAGCCTCTTGGATTGAGGGAGGCTCACAGCTAGAACCTGGAGGTGATCGCTGAGGACACTAGTTAACCTTATCTCCTCTCTTAGGCTTCTTCTGGTTTTGTGTCACTGTGGAAAAGACAATGCTGGAAGGGGAAAGAGCTGAGGCTCTCCACATCCAAGGCTGACATGGCCTCTGAACATGAGCCTTGGGTCTTTCCTTGTCTTAGGCTCTGTTTGGTTCTAGTGGGAAGAGGTTGGAGGCTAGGACTTGGTGAGTTTCTAAAAGTCCAGGAGTGGAGTCCAGGCTGTGTATTGTAACCAGGCAGTGTAGCTTGGAGGATCTCAAAACACCAAGGAGGGACCTTCAGCACCCACCTGAGCCCGTTGTAGCTGAGATGGGGATTCAGCCAGCAGCTGTGTTCTTCCATTTGGACACAATGTTGGTGAGAGGAAGGCTTCGCAAAAGCCATGGGAAGCCTAAACCCTGTGTCCCCAGAGACTGAGGTCACCCAAGAAAGAGTGGGCTCCTCAGGTGTGGGAGGAAAGGCTTGTACTTCTTTTCTTGCTATGCCTTTGAAGTAATATCCCTTGTAAAAGGCAATTGATGTTAACTGGTTAAGTGGAACCAGGTGTTAGTCACTGCTGGTTAAACATAGAGGGACCACACTTGAGTAGAGGAATTATCGAGGTGACACCATCCTTGAACTAGGACCAATTCCATCTCCTTTTCAGGCTTCTAGGTGCACTCCATATCGGCCTGTTTGGGATGAAAAATAAACCTCATCCTTAATTTAAAAAGAACAAACACAGAGATCTCTTAGGATAAGAACAGGAGTTTATTCTCTTCCCCGGGAGAAGAGGGCGGTCTTCCCCATGACTCATCATGGAGGAGAGGCATGTTACAAAAGATAGTGCAAGAATTTATACCCTAATGCAGTCAAGCCCCCTTCCCAACTGTCTCTTCTCTCGTTGGTTAAGAGGCAGACTTAAGTCTAGGCACCAAAATCTTCCCCAAATGGGAAGTCACAGGGAAGCCCGCCACTATCTCTCAGTGGCTGAGAAATAGGTTTACAACGAACAAGGATGCTAATTGACAGCAAGGGAAAGGGGTGGGAGGGTCCCAAAGCAAGGGAGGAGGAGTGAGCCTGGACTGTCCCTGACTTCCACTGGCCAGGAGGAGGGGCCCACAAAGGAGGGAAAAGCAGACAAAAGACTAAAAGTGGGGATTGAAAGATTCCCAAAGGGGCTTGCTGCTGATTGACAGCAGTAACGGAGGAGGAAGAGGGAAGTTAACAATCTCAAACTGCCTGAGAAGTTTTTACTCTCCCCACATAGGCCCCAGATGGAGAAGGCCCAAGGTCTCTGACTTCAACCTTGTGTCTCACCGGCTGCAGGGCTGCCAGATTAGATGAAGTTAAACCAAGAAAAGAGATAAGGTCAACTAGTGACCTTTCAATCACCTCTGCTTCTGGCTGTGCAGTCAAAAGCGCTCCTAGTCCCTGCATGGTTAGCAGACCAGAACCACTTTTGGCATGTCTACATTTGCTCCCAAATCTCTTCAGGGCACTCACGGTGCTCATCACCACGATTCTCCCAGAAGCCACCCAGCCTCTTCCACATGAGGAATTGTACCGACTGAGGAGGCTGGTGCCTCTTTAATATAGCTAGGTTCATTGGCTCTTACACGTAATTAACTACCAGGAAAGTCTCTGATATAGCATTCATTTGTTTAAAACATTCAAACAGGATAATAGAAGACTCTTCTTTTATTATGATTTTAACAAGTATCAACCAGCAGCTATATGCTACTATATACAATGGAGATGCATTGGTAATTTTTCCTCAAGAAACAGATGTAAAATGGGGCCGTCTACTCTCTCCACTTTTTTTTGTCATAGTCTTAAAAATGTTAGTTGTAGCAATAAATCATTAAAAAAAAACAATAGCTACCCTCAATGCAGCAATATATTATGTAAAACATTTAAATTAGGCACAGGAGATAAATCCTAAAGCAATCCCTGCCCTCAAGGAATTTGTATTCTACTGGGAAGAGTTTATAATCCTTCCCAGAAAAGAGGCCATCTTAGGAAAGCAAGTGAGTGGGGTCCATAGGTTAAAAAGAAAGCCTGAGTCCTAGGAAGGAGACGCCAGCTAGTGTGGCCAGGGACTGGAGGTCTTTAGGCACTTTCTCCTGTTTCTTCTGTCTTCTTCTCTCCATCTGTAAGACAAACGTGGTACTTCTATGAAATGTGACCTAATATAGTCTTGATTTTAGCTTATCCTGAGGGCAGGGAGCTCCTCACTTTTGGGCTGTATCCCCAATACCTAGGATGGTCCAGATAAACAGAATAGGAAATATTAACCCAGTCTTAGAAATAAATAACCCTATCTTAGAAAAAGAGATTGAGCAAGCCATAAAAGAATTCCCTAAGGGAAAAAAAAAACCAATCCAGGATCTGAAGGATTTACAGATGAATTCTACCAAACACTTAAAGATTTTGTTGTTGTTCAGTTGTATCCAACTCTTGATGACCCCATGTGGGGTTTTCTTGCAAAGATACTGAAATGGTTTGCCATTTCCTTCTCCAGCTCATTTTACAGATGAGGAAACTGAGGCAAACAGGATAAAGTTTCTTGCCCAGGATCCGATAGCTAGTATGCATCTGGGGCCAGATTTAAACTCAGGGTCTCCTGACTCCAGGCCTGGTGCTCTATCCAGTGTGTCACCAAGCTGCCCTATTTAAAGAATAATTAGTTCCAACGTTTCATAATTTGTTTGGAAAAAATAGGAAAAGGAGTTCTACCTACTAAATTCCTTCTATGACACAAATGTGGACTTAATACCTAAACAAGGGAGATTTAGAACAGAAAAAGAAAACTATAGACCAAGATTACCAAGGAATATTGATTTGGGGGTGAAATATTAAAAGATGAAAAACACTCTGACTCAAAGGTGTCTTCCCTGATCATGTTGTCTATTTGTGCCATTTCTCTTCACTAGGATGATAGCAGTGAAGGTTTAATGATAGATTTATTATGATCATAGGTCACCTGGGAAATACACGCCTACTAATGGGAATCGTAGTAATGCTCCTGCATTTTGCTTGTTTTTGTACGCTCATAGCTTAACACATTGCCTGGTTCTCAGTACCTACCTAAATGCTTGTTTCCTTTTTTCCTTCATTATTTGGGCTTCAGATAAGCACAGTGGAAGTCTCTCCCATTTGGAAATCTACATTCCCAAACTGATACCAGACAATAAGAAAAGTCATCTTTGGTATTTATGTCACCCACTTTACACATATATTATTTGTCAGTCAACCAGCTTTTATTAAGCACCTACTATGGGTCAGGCACTATGCTAAGCACTAAGGATACAAAGAAAGGCAAAAGACAGACAATCCCCGCCCTCCCTTGTCTAAAGGGAGACAACATACAAACAAACAGGTACTGTCAACCATTACTGAGTTCATTCTAAGAAAGACAAACAAAAAGGATGCCTGTGTCAGCCAAAATGATAGTCTCTACATGTGTCAACCATAGTATGAGAAAGGAATTTCTCAACAGATTGTAAATACAATAAGAAAACATCAAGGTGGCTATTGAAATTGTAGAATCAGAATGTCTGTGTTTCTTTTATCTTTAACAAGATTATGTATCATAGCATAGCATAACATGTGTCCATAAAATACCAAGATAGGAAAAAGTCCCATTATTCAAGATAGTATCTGGCTCACGGCATCCTGTCCTAGACAGTCACAGACATAAGAGTGCTTCTGATCAGCTTGGTCTGGCAATGTAGTTGATGACACAGGAAGAGGTATTTTGGGTTTATTCAGAGAGCAAAGAAAAGCATGTCTGTTATGCCAGAGCATGCAAGGCATTATGGTAGATTAAGCTCAGATTGGGCCAAAATGTCTTTGGTTAAGGATCTCTAAGCAGCAGATAGAGGTGGTCCAGCTTCCCAGCCACACAGGGCTAGGTTCAAATAAGACAATCCAATTTTCTCTCTTTTCTCACAGTTGAATAAAGTTTTCTCACAAGACCCATAATTGAATAGAAAGGAAACTGAGCTAGCTCTAGAACTGAGTCACAAGATGGAGTCTGTGGGGTTCACTTAAGTCCCCCCACCACTTGCTGCTTCAGTCTCCCAAATTCCCTCATCTTTCTTCTGACTCTCCTAGATTTGTGACATTAGACAGATCACTTGCCTTCTCTAAACCTTGGTTTTCACTTATGTAAAATGGGCTAATAATGCCTCACAGATGGCAAAAAAGCACTTTGCAAACCTTAAAATGTTATTGGGTGTGTGTAATATAATCATACATATATATCTTATATCAGATTCCAGGCCATCTTGGGAAGGGGAAGGAAAGAGAAGGGGGGAAGTTAGAACTCATAATCTTATTAAAAATGAATGTTGAAAACTAAAAATAAATAA
This sequence comes from Pseudochirops cupreus, assembly GCA_028627135.1. Lineage (NCBI taxonomy): Eukaryota > Metazoa > Chordata > Mammalia > Diprotodontia > Pseudocheiridae > Pseudochirops > Pseudochirops cupreus. The sequence goes on along the minus strand of CM053582.1, from coordinate 568,830,753 downwards.
TTAAAAACATTTATGGGCCTAGGAGTCACCCTGCAAAGCTCAGCTGTGGGGAGGGAGAAAAGTCTGGATGAAAATCTCCCTGCTGTTGGAGCCCAGTTGAGAAGAAGAGGGTTGTTTAGACATCCCTGGGGGACTTCAAGCGCAACCTGGGGTGTTGTAATGGGAATGCCTGTTCAGGTACAGGTTGGCCTAGAAGGCCACTGAGGCCCCTCTTAAGACCCTGAGATGACGCTGTTGTTGTTTGTTGCTCATGTTTTGTTCTCAAAGAGGACCGATGGCACCAGGAAAGTGATGTCTTAATTTACAGGTCGATGAGTGTCTTTGGTTAAGGATCTCTAAGCAGCAGATAGAGGTGGTCTTAATTTACAGGTGAATGGGATTGAAGTGAGGCAGAGCCGAGGAGAGCCATCAGCCTCACTTTCTCCTCCAGAGTCATCAGAGTCCAGTAGCAGGACACAGTCAGGACGACTAGCGATGGCCGTTGGAGATGATGCTAGAACTTCATGGAAAGCACAATGGCATGGATTAAGACCGATGTGGTCAGAGCATCCGCACTCCCCCTGCTGGATGAGTCTGTGTACTACATCAACAAAGTCCAGAAAGCCTGGGACAGGGACCTGGGTGAGTTACAAAGTTGCCTTCTCGTCTCACAACTGACATTAATGTAGCACTAGAAGATTTGCAAAGCCCTTTCTACCAGTGGGCCAGTAGGTATATGCTGAAGGGCTCCCAGGAGAAGGTATCCAAGGCACACCCCCTGGTAGATGTAGTTTTCCACCCAGCCTCCCTTCTCTTCTTAAACCAGAAGAGGATCTGTCCAGGGGCTTAAGTAGCAGTTCAACATTTGACCACTAACTGACGCAGTGGATAGAACACCAAGCCTAGAGTCAGGAAGATTCATCTCCCTGAGTTCAAATCTGATCTCAGATGCTTACTAGCTTTGTGACCCTGGACAAATCACTTAACCCTGTTTGCCTCAGTTTCCTCACTTATAAAATGAGCCAGACAAGCAAATGGCAAACCACTCAGTTTTCTTTGCCAAGAAAATTCCAAATGGGGTCATGAAAAATTGGGCGCGACTCAACAACAACATTTGGACCATGTCCTGTAAAAGAGGGGGAGGGCCAGGGTTCTAGTCTCCAGGAGCAATAGCAGCAGAGAGAAGAAATGGCAGAGAAGCAGCCCAAACAGGATGGAGACAGAGAAACCAGAGGCCTCCCCCACCCAAGATGGCAGCAGCAGTGAGCAGACCTGGAAGTGAGCCCCCACCTTGGCTGCCAGCCTCGGAATCCAGTCACTAGAAGGGCCTTCCCTCCCTATCCTTTTTTTCTTCCCCTCTGTCCATGTAGACACCTCCACCTACCCTCAATTATTTAATCTGATTCTCTTTTTATAAATGAATTTATTCCCATTATGAACACTTGCATTCACATTTAGAATATACGTCAGAGAAGACATTGAGGGGCTTTTTGTATTTCAGAGTATATAAGCTCTTAGAGCTCTCCAGTTCTAGCTTGTGGAGAAAGGTCAAAAGATTTCCTCTTCTGCCCCTGCCCCTCAGTGATGAAGCTATAAGTTAGTCTTATGAATAATCCTGTAACTCTCCTGAAGAGTAGTACCTTAAATCTTGAACTCAGGACTCACTTGGATTTTTCCCCGGCAGAAAGAGCAGGTCAGAATTCTAGGAGTGGCTCCCTTGGACAGTAGGTGCTGATGGTCCCTGGGGCTAAACCCTCTTCTGCCCAGACTTTGGCAAGGACAGTAGAAGAAGAAAGGAGAAGCAGGAGGTGGGGCTAGAAGAGAAGATCCCAGGCAGCCCAGGCCGGCTCAGTAGATGTGGTCTGTGAGGGTCTCAAGCTCATCCCTTTCTAAGTGGGAAGGGAAAGTGAAGAAACTATAGACAACCCTATGCTCCACAAAGCCTTCTCAAGCTTTCATATCAAACATCCAAAAATGGAAGAGTTAAACTCTAAGTTTCCTGTCATTGAACTTGGCCCCGGAAAATTCCAGAATGACCATTCAAGAGTTGGTCTAGAAAGGGTATGAGGACTGAGAAATAAGGCGAGCCCTCATGGCTTCACCAAGAAAGGGCATAGCAGATAATCTTTATTTCTCTTTTTGACAGAGTTACTGAACTAATAGATGAGGGGAATGCTATGGACAGAGTTTACTGAGGAGTTAACCAGATAAGTGACGAAGAATCTTGTGCTTTTGGAACACTAGGAGTCAGGTTGGGTTCCTGGTCTGATGAGGCAGATTCGAATGCCCAGGTCTGTAGTAATCCTGTCCTCTGAAGGTTATAGTTATAGAGGGTTTAGAGGCAGCTAGATGGCTCAGTGGATAGAGCACTGAGCTTGGAGTTAGGAAGACCTGAGTTCAAATCTGGCCTTAGCCATTTATTAACTGTGTGACACTGGGCAAGTTACTCAACCCCTGTTTGCCTTCATGCCAGTGTCTTTGCCAAGAAAACCCCATGGACAGTACGGTCCGTGGGATCACAAAGAGTCAAACATGATTAAGCAACATAGTATGAAGTATAGTAGTAGCATGTGATGCTGCTCTCAATTACAGAGAGAGGATCGTTGTCTAACAATGGGCTAGGGGAGGGTCGGCTGGGGTCCCAGCCCTAGGTTGGGAAAGAGCACTCCCTTGGGTGGGGCTCCCAGAGCCATTCCTGCCCTCTGCTGGGGGCAAAAGGCCACAGGGAAATGCAGCAAAGGACTGAGTTACCATTTCTGAGAAGTCAGATTAGAGCGGTCAGATACAGTCTTTAACAGAATTAGAGAACTTGATAAAGAGATGTCAGTTGCACCCTGCTTAAGTGAGCATTGTTGAGAGGCTAAGGATGGTCTCATGCTCCCCTCACTTGTTGCTTTTTCTTATCAGCCCCATGAGGAAGACCCCCCATCACCCCCACCCCCACCCACACAATCACCCCCCTACCATCACCACCACCACCATCACCCCCCTACCCCCACCAGCACCCCCACCATCACCACCACCATGATCACCCCCCACCATCTCCACCACCATCACCCCCCCTACCCCCACCAGCACCCCCACCATCACCACCACCATGATCACCCCCCACCATCACCACCACCACGATTACCCCCTACCATCTCCACCACCATCACCCCCCCATCCCACCAGCACACCCACCATCACCGCCACCACGATCACCCCCCACCATCACCATCACCACC
>CM053582.1:568810416-568827047 GCA_028627135.1 Pseudochirops cupreus | reverse complement strand
CATTCTTGATGAAAAAATCAGAGTTGAATAGAAAATTTGACATTCAGATACAAGAAGCAAGAGAAGCATGAGAAGGTAAACAGGGAAAAGAAATCGTAAGGAACTTATCAAAGTTGAACTATTTACATGCCAACATGGAAAAATGATAATTGTAACTTATGAAACTTTTCTCAGTATGAGGATAGTTGAAGGGAATATAAATGTATATATATATACATTTATATATATATGTATATATACATATATATGTCTATATAGGAGGGTATATGCACGTATGAATACATATGTGAGTGAGTGTATATATGTGTACAGGTATACATAGACAGAAGACACAGGATCAATTGAATAGGAAGGGATGATATTAAAAAAATAAAATGAAGAGGTGAGAAAGGAATATCATGGGAGGAGATGGGGAGAGATAGAATAGGGTAAATTATCTCATGTAAAAGATGCAAGGGAAAACTGTTACAATGGAGGGAAGAACAGGAAGGCAAAAGGGAATGGGTCAACCTTACTCTCACTGAATTTGGCTTAACGGGGGAATAACATACACACTCAATTGGGTATCTTACCCTACAGGGGGGAAGGGGATGACAGGGGGAATGATAGAAGGGAGGGCAGATTGGGAGGAAAGTAGTTAAAAGCAAACACTTTTGGAAAGGGACAGGGTCAAAGTAGAGAGTAGGACAAGTGGGGGGCAGAATAGGATGGAGGGAAATATAGTCTGTTTTTCGCAATATGTCCACTATGGAAATGCTCTGTGTAACTACACGTGTACAACCTATACTGAATTGCTTATCTTCCCAGTAAGGGTGGGTGATGAGGAAAGAAGGGAAAGAATCTGGAATTAAAAGTTTTAAAATAAAATGTTAAAAAAAAATAAAAATAAAGTTCCTACCCAATAAAAAAATTAAAAATAGTAAGAAAAAGAAAAGAAAGATGGAAGAGGCAAACCTCACATCAGGTTAGTGGAGGAAAGGACCGTGGGAAGCCATGAGAGGAGCTGGCGGTGTTTATCAGGCCTCTACCCCTGGCCTGCTACAGCAGAGACTTTGGAGAGTTTCCCATTGGGTGAGATGCAGAATTCTCCCTCTTGATTGAGCAGAGTTACCTCATTGCCAACGTCTGGTATATAGTCTCCTACGTGTGCCTTTCCTGATTTCTGTTTGCTTATGACTTGGATGGGAGGGCAGCTAAATGGTGCCATAGTGCATAGAGCACTGGGCCTGGAGTCAGAAAGACCTGAGTTCAAATCTGGCCTCTGACGCTTTGTGTGACCTTAAACAAGTCACTTCACCCTGTTTGCCTCAGTTTCCTCATCTGTAAAATGAGCTGGAGAAGGAAATGACAAACCACTTCAGTGTCTTTGCCAAGAAAACCCCACGTGGGGTCGCAGAGGGTCAGAATGAACAACAACAACTCTTGGAACGTTCCCTTTTATGTGCTTTTGTTTTGTCCCATGCCACACAGTCCAGCTTAGAATTACATCCGTGTTTATACAGAATCAGTCAGTGAATAAGCATTTAATTAAGAACCTACCTATGTGCCAGGCCTCATATTAAGTGCTAGGGATACAAAGAAAGGGAGAAGACAATCCCTGCCCTCAAGGGGCTTACAGTCTGATGGGGGAGAAAACATGAAAAAAACAGGTACAAACATCTCAAGACATCATTACAGTTTCTCCTTTTGTTCTAAACCAAGTAACCAGCAACAGAACAAACTTTTGGATGCAATACAATTTTTTAAAAATCCTGTACCAAACCCCAAACTCAATTATTTACAGTTTTTCTTTTAATGCACAAAAAATAGTAACCCAATGCAATGTTGGTATGTGTCTGCCCTGGGGCAGGCTTGTGCTGCTGTAGGCTAGAGAGGGCAGGGAACCCAGGCCATCCTATCTTCTCATGAAGAATTCTGGGCCCTGCTTCATAAGGCAGATTTTCCAAAAGTGGATCATATTTTTCTGATAAGAATAACATTAAAATTAGTGATTATATTTCTGAGAACTTGTTGAGAAATAAATCACTGATATGTATGCAATGATCTGTCTTAACTTCCAGAATCATTTTAAATGGTAAAATTAGGCTGCAAGTCCTAGAAAATGGGGGACAATACAGTGGATTCTATGGGAGCACATAACATTTCTGACATCTGAGTTTGGCCTTAAACTGCCATGCTCGCTAGGATACGGATTAAGCAATGAATTCACCCTAATTTGATCTGAAGTGCTCCCTGATTCACGTGACTTTTCAACATTATTTACTGCTACTGCTTCTTTTTATATCACCTTCATTTCCAAGAACATCCAGCCTTTCTCCTTCCCCTACCCAGAGGGCCGTCTCCTGCAACAAGGAAGAAAAAAGAAAGAAGGAAAAAAAGAAACTAAATTGGGAAAATTAACCAAGATATCAACTAAGGCTGACAAAAAACCATGCCATCCCACTCTGGCATCTCCTGCTTCTACAAACAAGGGAGGGAGGGGCATTTTTTTTCTTTTCTTTTTTTTCTTTTTGGAGGGGGGGATGGTAGGGCAATTGGAGTAAAATGATTTGTCCAAGGTCATATGGCTAGGTTTTTGTGTGTGTGTGTCAAGTGTCTGAGGCCAGATTTGAACTCAGGTCCTCCAGACTCCAGGGCTAGTGCTCTATTCACTGAGCCACCTAGCCACCCAGGGAAGTGCATTTTCTAATTCCTTTCAATCTCCATTTAGAAGAACATACAGAAAATCATTCAGGTGTTTTTGTTCTAATTTTTTAGAAGTCAGCCACGGAAAATAGAAGGGTGCCTTCTTTTCCTCTTCCAAGTTCCTGTGTCTAAATTATGTCCAAACACATTCTGTTGACCTCAGGATTGTGTTTGTCCCTTCCTTCACTGCTATGGATGGAAGAGCCAAGTCTGGATAAGACACAACCCTGCCTTTCAATTAATCAACAAGCATTGATTAAGCTCCCATGTACCAGGAACTGGGGCTACCAGTACAAAGAATGAAACTATCCTTACTCATCATGCCTTGCATTCTAATGGGGGAGAGGAGGACACATATAAGAATATATATGATGATAATAATATATAATGTTATTATTATATATATAATATATATAATAGAATAAGTATTTATACCTCTTTTCACAGATGAGGAAACTGAGGCCCAAGACTTTCAGTGACTTGGCTGAGGTCACATAGGTAGTACGCATCTCAGGAGACATTTGAACCCGAGTCCTCTGACTCTGAAGCCAGGACTGTTTCCAGCCAGGTTCCAGGTCTGGTCTTTCTAGTATCCCAGGAGGTGGTACCACTGAGGTGGGGTCTTGTGAGGCTGTGGGTTCTTGTACCCTATTATTCGGGAGGACCAGGAGGCAAATGTGTTTTACAAGAAGGAAGGACACTCTCCCCCACTCACATCAACTCTCCAGGGGTTGCAGTCAGTTTTCTAGCTGACATAAGACTTATTTCCACACCTGGTTGGAGGCCTGGGCTCCTTGTCTCATATCAATCCCCTGGGCCTAGATGATGAAGCCTTCGAAGACAGAGATACCCATGAAGAGCGCACTGCAAAGAGACAGCAGGGTGGTTGGTGCATGAATGAGGCAGATTCGGGAGCCGAGAGCAAGCAGCTGCAGGGTTGCTCTGTTTCAAGAACAGAAGAGGGGGGAGGCGAAGGAAGGCCAGGGAAGCAGAGATGAGCCTTATCAGACCAGGCTAGCTTCTGAAAAGAGCTTATTTCTGGGACCATGGCAGGGCAGGAGAGGCGGGGGACAGGGCCGCAGCAGGAGGCGCTGTCCAGAGTCCAGGCTCAGCAGCCCAAGGAGTCAGGGATTCCCTAACTGCCCTCTTTCTCCCATTGGCGGTGAGTGGAATTGGGTTTTGTCGCGTGAACCTTCTTTGCTTGTTCCTGGAGGGGTGAAAACTGGGCCCCTTGAACTGTGGCCGCAGCTCGTAGGGTGCTTGCAGACAGGCTGCGGGCCGCCTGGGGGGGGTGGCAGCTGTCTGATACCGTTTAACTACGTTTAATAGCAGTCTCCTTTTTGTCTGCCTAGAAGTAAGGCGCGCGCAGTTAGGCATGTCGGAATGGTTGCTTGGGTGGTTGATTAACTTAATCATTCCCTGCTCCTGAAATCAGAGGGCACTGGTTTCCCCATGGAGGCGTGGCAGCTGTTCTGCCTAGATAAAGGTGTGCTGACCAATGACCCCAAAGCTGCTGCCCTGTTAAAAGGTGCTGGGTGTCTGGGAACCACAGGGAACCTGACCCAGCTCCCTCTGGATTGGGCGGGTAGAGTTCATAAGCTCCAGGGTGAGGAAAGGACTTTCTAGCTGGTCTTAAGGGAATACCATCAGCTGAGGCCAACATCACTTGCGTCACCAACATCAGCCCAGCATCCTACGTCTCTGGGACCATTTTCTCATCTGTGGAAAGACTGAGACTAGCACCACCTTCTTCAGTTCCCACATGGCTGATCTCCTGGGCTTCATTGTCTCTGGAAACTAATGATTTTGCAAGATGAAATAATCTCTGAAAACCCAAACACCTCCTGCCCCTGGGGGTGGACATCTGGGAGTTCCCTCCCGAAGTTCTTCCATTCAAGTAGACCTCTGAAGGAATTCACCTCATCATTTCCCACCAGGATCCTCTCCAGAATTTTATGGTCTTCAGAAACTCGTCATTCTGCAAGAAGAAATCTGTTGTGAAATCCTTCTGAGAGCATTTCTGCACCCTACCCCCCCCCCCCCCAGGGTCTTTTTATGTGTTGTCTGTCCCTGTGAGACTGGGAGCTCCCTGAGGGCAGGGACTGTCTTTTGCCTTTCTTTGCATCTCCAGTGCTTAGACCAGTGCTTGGCCCATTGTAGGTGCATCATAAATATTTACTGACTTCTTTGCTCTCATTGTGAGGGTAGCCCCTGGTTATGCTTTAAACAGCTACCAATAAGCAGCATTCTTTAACTGCCCGCCTTACGTGTCCGTCACAAGGCAGTACATTGACAAGTGAAGGAACCAGCAACCTTCAGGAGATGAGGCACCAGGTAGGAGAGCACGAAAGGCTTTGGAGTGGGTTTCTAGATTTTTGGATAGGATTTCTAGAAGACATTTCCCAGACCTCCAAGTGTGTAGCCAGGGGGCATAAATACAGGGACATTTATTTTATCTATTTAATATTTAATTAATTTATTTAGTATTTATTTATTTATGTACAGGGACACGGTGAGATGTTGTGTGATATCTGAGCAGGAGTGGGGGGGCCCTGAGTGGTAAACACTGGGGCAGGCAGAGCCCATGATGCTTTGTGGACAGCTGGGTAACTATGGCCCCCACCTAGAAAGGTCATCATTGCCCAGGTCCTAAGCCCTAGTTAACATCAAAAGTAATCAGCATTCAGATTGTGTTTTCTATTCTTTGCTTTTCTTCCATTCCTTTTAATATTCCCACATAATTAAAGGGACTCATGCTGGGCCATCATCAGGCTATACTAATTTATTAAATTGTATTGCCAGTAACTCTCTCTCCTCAGTCTCCCATCTAATTCCCACTTAATTTAGGAGCTTAGAGCTCTTAGACATTTTAATATTTAAAATTGTTAATGATAAACCAAAAAAAAAGGGGTCACTTCTCCTGTTGTCTTCATAAACAAATTCCTATAAAGACAAGAGCTTCAGAGCAGAGATTTAGGGTTAAAAGGGTCTTTAGAGGTCATCTAGACCAACCCAATCACTTTACAGTTGAGGACCAGAGATCCAGAGAGGTTAAGTAATTCATCCAATGTCACCCAGCTACCCACTGCGCTCAACTGAAGCTTGGCTGATTTTTCCTGACAGATATCCATGATCAACTATAGCATTGTGCATCATCAGCTATGAGGTAGCTGGTGACATAGTGGATAGAGCCCAGGACCTGGAGTCAGGAAGACTTAAATTCCAATCCAGCCTCAGACCCATACTAGCTGTGTGACCCTAGGCAAGTCACTTGACCTCTGCCTGCCTCAGTTTCCTCACTTGTAAAATAGGGATAATAATAACACCCACCTCTCAGGGTTGTTGTGAGGACCAAATGAGATAATATTTGTCAGGCATTCGACAAAGCTGGAAGTGACGTGTGAATGCTAACTATTAGCATTATTAGCATTGTTATTATGTGATGTCAGCTGTGAGTTATGGCCCTCGGCTACACCTAGAGGCAACCTCACCAATGCAGATGCCCTTCTGTACCTGACTAGTCTACTTATCAATTTTCTGTCTCTGGCTTCAAAGGTACACTCTGGAATATTCTCAGAAATGATCAAATTGGATTTGTTTTCCTTTTAAAAAAAAAAAAAGATTCAGTCCCCACCCTGGAGTAAACCACAATCTCTTCACATGGGCAAGCTTCCCTTCTTTCCTTCATTCTTGAAGAAAAAATGTATAGGTTTGGTCCAAAGCAATATTCATGTCAAATAACATTTAAAAGGCAGGGAAATATTTTTTTTTGTTTATTTTTAGTTTACAACATTCATTTCCACAAGATTTTGAGTTACAAACTTTCTCCCCATCTTTCCCCGACCCACCACCCCAAAACAGTGATCCCACTGAATATCCCCTCCCCCAGTCTGTTCTCTCCTATATCCTTCCCCATTCCCCGGCTGACTTTTCAGTAGGGCAAGATGTATCTCCATACCCCAGTACCTGTGCATCTTAGGCAGGGAAATATTTTTAAGAAGATATGAGGTAATGATAGGATTTTCATCCAGGCTCACTGCCTTCTTCCCTCTTGTACTCTCTTCCCAACTGTCCTGGGAGTTTGCTGAAGAAAGTGATTGAAATTTAAACTCTGGTGGAAATCTTCCCAGCATTGTGTTCTGGGAAAGCAGGAAGGAGAAGGAGCTGTTGAAACCCTTCACTGTCCCCAAGTGCTTGGCTGGCTACAGTTGGCACAGACACATTTAGGGTTTGTGTGTCCTTCACAGAATGAGATTCTTAAAATATGCCAAAGTGATGTTCCTAAAATACTGGTGTGACCATGTTGGCCCCCTGCTTGAGAAGCAGCTGGTCTTGGAAATGAAATACCAACTCCTCTGCTTGGATCTGGAGCCCTTCACAACCTGACCTCAATTTACCTCTCTGGGTTCATTATGCAATATTCCCATTCACACACTTTTTGGTCCAGTCAAACTGGTTTTCTTGTTCCTTGAACATAAAATGCCATGTCCACCTCCAGACCTTGGCACAGTGGGTCAGCCCTACCTGAAATGCACATCTGCCTTACCTATGCCTCTTAGAATCCATCTCCTACACAATTCAGCTCAGATACTACCTTTTACCTGAATCCTTCCTGACAGGTAGTGAGACGGGTGCTGTGATTCCATCTGACATCTTTTTACAATGTGGAGTGGGGGGGGGGAGGAGGTGGGGAGGTACAAGCTCATGTGTGATTTGTTTCTTGGATGATCCTCGAACACGGCTTTACAGATGACAAACCATTAATATTAATGGACTGTTTTGATTAGAAAGGGTGAAAACCCTTTATTATTGATCTAATTTTTAAGACCATTGGGAAGATGACAGATTCATACATATTCATTGGCATAGGAATAAAGATTTCATTTCAAATAGACTACGTGACACAGGCAGGAACAGGGATTCTCATTATATTATCAGTAATTCAAGATCATTAGAGGTGGTGGAGGAATTGTTCATCTAAGACAGCCTATTCCTGGGAGAGCTTTGATTAGAAAAGAAGGAGGCACCCTCATCAGAGAGCTGTCTTACTCCTTCACTCTCTATAGTAGAGCATAAACTTAACGGGCAAAGTCACAATGGAACTGCACCATTTACGTCACACAGACATAGAGGATGGGCATGAAAACTGGGGCTCTAGGCAAAGAACGAGAAACTGACAGCATTTTTAGTTGTGTTTATGTTCTAGCTTCTGCCACTTTGGTTCCGGGAGTAGAATGAAAGCTGGTCCTTGACAATTCCACCATGCCAGTCCTTAGGTCACTGGACTGTCTGAAATCATTTAAGTGTTTAGAATGAAGTCAATTAAGCAGCAGAGCACAGTTCCACTGAAGCCAATGACCTCAATGACAAAGCCAGGGTTGTTACCAACCCAATGTACTGCCATATTTGGCCTGTAACATGCAACAGGTTTTGATCATAAAGTTTACAGCATTAAATTTTGTTTTAAAACATTTGGAAACCTTGAGCAATAGCTCCCATTGGAACAACATAAAATGACTCCATAGTATTAGAGAAGCAAAAAGTCTCATCAAAGCATTTGATTTCCAGAGGGGCTGGCTTTCTCTCTATTTAATTATGAGGGTCTTTTGATTTAGAGCTCGAAGGTGCTTACATATGAGCCAATTCAACCCTCGAATTCTATAGATGAGGAAACTGAGACTCAGAAGGGGGTAGGGGGTGGAATGATTCACCCATAGACAAACAAGAGTGGAAGCCTGGCACAGTGCAGACTCTGAGCTGGCTTCCTAATAGGGAATGAACCAATCAATAAATAAGTATTCCTTAAGAACCTACCAAGTGCTAGCTAGGCACCATGCTGGGTACTGGGGACATACAAATCAAAGAGAAACAGTTGCTGCCTTCCAGAAGCAGCCCACACTCCACCCTGGGGTGATAGCATGGAGGGGGAGAGAGAGAGACAGAGAGACAGAAACAGAGAGAGAGAGACAGAGAGACAGGCAGAGAGAGACAGACAGAGGGGGAGAGAGAGACAGAGGCAGAGACAGAGAAACAGAGACAGAAAGACAGAGACAGAGAAATGGAGAGACACAGAGAGAGACAGAGACAGAGAGAGAGACAGAGAAAGAGACACAGAGAGACAGATACACAGAGAGAGAGAGACAGAGAAACAGAAAAAGACAGAGAGAGAAAGAGAGAGGGGAGACACAGAGAGAGAGAGAAAGAGAGACAGACAGAAAGACAGAGACAGACAGAGACAGAGAGACATAGAGAGAGAAAGAGAGACACAGAGAGATAGATACAGAGAGAGACAGAGAGACAGAAGAGACAGGGATAGAGAGAGGAAGACAGAGAGAAGACAGATAATTTAGAGACCACTGGGAGGAACAGGAAAGGCTTCACGAAGAACAGGCGTTCCTTAATTTGGGGTCTATGAGCTTTTTTTTTATATTTTGAATATTGTATTTCAATATAATTGGTTTCCTTTATTGATGGTAGAATGGTGGACTTGGAGTTTAGAAGAGTCAAGTTTAAATCCTGCCTTCAACACCTGTTAGATGTATGCCCCTGGGCAAGTCTGTTCTTTTCTACTCTGCCACAGTGAACCTTCTGACTTCACTGAGACTGGTATCATGAGAGGGTTTACCCATATCTATAAACTCACAGATCCATGAAAATGTTGAAATACTCAGTGGAATAAGATCTTCTATTCTCAAACTTCAGATCAAATGTGACCAAAAACAGTGACTGAAATGAAGCCTAAATTCACTCTCTACTCACTGTTAGCAGAATTTAGCCCTTAGAAAAATGCATTAAACCCATTGTTTGATTGAATTGATCATCAAAACAGTCAAATCCTTGGTGCCCTAACCCGAGGACCCAACCAGGTGGGGACATAGGAAAAATAAAGGCTGAAAACAGGACTGGCTTTAATCATCTTAACACATATTGACTAAACGTCTTCATATTATATGCTTCTCCAGGGAGGGCAAGATTATAGGAGAGGTCCAGCGACAGACTGGTGAAATTTTTCGTACTTGATACTATGCAGGTCTCCTCTGATTCCTCATTATGATTCAGAGATGACCTTAAATTGCTGGAGGCTCAACCACTGGACCACAAGCTTGGGTTGGGCAATGGAATGTATAGGTCTGGCATTGGAGGACCAGCTTAGCTAATTTTGGGGAAGTCCATCAATAGGCCATGAACTGATTAATTTTTGTCCCCAGAATTTCTTGAAGAGGTTTAATAAATCACAGATGAGTTGTTATCTATATCGGTGAAGGAAGATTTCAGATCAACAGACTCAGAGACCAATGTTGAAGTAAGTAAGAGAAATGTTGAAGTAAGACACTTTGGCAGGTAGGTGATTTCACTGGGTTCGGTACTTGAGACATTGGTATAGATTACAGCTTCTCCATGTCTTCTTGTGTAATTTCTTTCCAATTCTTATTTAAAATACTCCAGAGAGACCCATTCAAGACATGAAATGCATTCTTCTACTTCTTTCACATTCTCAATGGTACCAATTTCCTCGTTGGGCTATCCATTTATGATCTCCCAGGTTCACTATGTGCCTGGTTCGTTTCTTTTGTCAGTCAGACATACTCTAAATAATGTCTTTCATGCCACTTTTTGTCCATAAGTCATCATTGGAGATGTGCTGAAACCTAATATGAAAACCATACATCTTTCCCTTCTCCTCTCCCCCCGCCCCCATCATTGTGATGTTTTATACCTGGACACCTTTTGGTGTCCCTAGTAGAGTACTAGTTTAACAGACATCCCACTCAATTCTAGAATCCTGAGTTGTGTGGGTTTAATGCTCAGAATGAGTATGGCTCAATCCCCTATCTGGTGTCTACTTTACCAACGGACTAGGCAGAGACCATAAATCAAGCAACAACATTTATATTTGGAACAGAATAGCAAAGTAAATAAGGAAGAAACCATGTGGCAGGATCATTTTCAGCCCCCCATTCACAAATGGCTATAATCAATCTCCTATGGATTCATTCATGAATAGGCAAAGGGAACAAACTCCCAGGATTTTGGCTTTGGTGCTATCTGCCTTGCACAGTTCTCTCTGGGCTCTCCTGGATCTGTTTCCGGCATCTAATTGTGCCTCATTGCTTCCTGCATCTCCTTGACAGGACTCAGGGACCCTCTTGTCAGGGTCATAGGACTCCACAGTTACTAGAGGTGAGAGCTTCAAAGTCCAGACTTCACTGCACTTTCCATCTCTGCACTGGTCATCAGAAGACTCTCTGCTCTCTGCCATGGCTCTCTACCACCACCTGCTGCTGCTCTATTGTTACTGCTGCTATCTGGATCCTCTTTTTCCATTGGGAAGTGCTATCCCTCTGTTGCTTTGGGGATGTATCATTGCTCTCTTAGAGTGAGGCCGTTCAGACAGAAAACCTGGAGGCAAGTTAGTACCTTTTCAGCTCTATCATTTGTCTGCACAAAAAGGCTACACAAACAAGAACAAATCTTTTTCTCCTTGCCCCTTTCAATGGAAAGTCCCCAGTCCTTACTCCTTGCTGAGTTAGGGGGAGTGAATGTTTTTCCCCTGTGTCAAGGGGAACACAATGTGCCCAGCACATGGTCATCCCCTCCCACTGAAGCTTTTTGAAGTGTGAGAAAAAAAGGTAAATTTAGTCTTAGCAGAATAACTTCCTCACATTTATAGCTAATACAAAGTACAATGGACTTCCTTAGGTGGTGGTGGGTTTCTCCACTGGAGATCCTCAAGCAAAGGTTAGAAGACTCTTTGACCTAGATGCTATAGAGGAGATTCTTGATCAGAAGCGATCTCCAAATGTGGAGATCCTTTCCCTTGAAGCCCAGTTCTGAATGGATCTGCCAAGCCTCATCTAAGGATAATGAAAATTGCTAGCATTTTTATAGCACTCTGAGGTTTGCAAGTGTTTTAAATATGCTATCTCATTTGATCATCACAACAACTCTGGGAGATAGGCACTATATTTCTCCTTATTTTAAAGAGGCACAGAGAGGTGACATGACTTGCCCAGGGTCACACAGTGTCTGAGGCAGGACTTGAACTCAAGTCTTCATGACTCCAAGGCCAGTGCTCTCTCCACCATGCCACCTAATTGCTTCACCTTTCCATGATACTCACAGTCAGCTGCCGAACTCGATTATCATTTTATCCATCAGTGGAATTACATTTCTCATGGCAGTCAGACAAAAGCAAGCCTTGCTCCTCATTTGCCAGTCTCTTACAATTAGCAGCTCCAGAACCAACAGTCGCTCTTGTCATATTTTTATCTCGTTCCTGTCTCGTGATTTCCCCAAAATAGGCACATTATTAGACTGAAGTGTTCATGGGCAAATGCCATCCTTCTCTTGGTTCAGTTAATTAACTTTCTACTTTTACCTTAGACGAGATTGATTTTCTTCTCCCACTAATAAAATAAGGGATAACGAAATACTGTTCGTATTTTCATGCTCCGGCAAGATGCCTTTGGCATCTCAAGTGCCAGAGAATCTATTTCCTGTAAGCTGTGGTGTGTATCAAGATGAATCTCACTCTTGAACAAAATGTTCAAGAACCAGAAAATGGTGATTTCAATGTGACTGTTTCACAAATCACTTAATTTCATAGTTACAGGCAGCAATTTCTTCGGAGAAATGAAGGGCTTGTCCACATGGGAAATCATTAAGATAATGGTAAACAAATAGGAGGCTGCTGGAGAGGCTGAGGGCCGGTCAGTTTGGAAATGCTGCTGCCAATGGAAGATTTTTTAAGCCTAGTGTTTATAATACGCCTGTGTAATTGGAGTAGAAGCTTCTTTCTGACACTCTTAGAAACATTGGCCTGCCTTCAAATAATCCATTACTGGAAAAATGCTTCCCCCAGCCAGGCAGTCACTGTTCAAAGAAGACCAAGCTGGCATGAGCAACAATCGATTTCTATTTTAAAAAATACATCAATATCCTTTGTTTTTACATCACCTTCATTTCCCAATATCTCCTTAGGGTTAGAGGCTTGGAAGATACAAACTGGATCAGGTAGACAGAGTGTTTAGCAGAGGTCTGGTCTGCTGGTCCCTTCTCCCCTCCCCAAAATACTATTCCTTGAAACGAGGAATTTAAAAAGGAAAAATGCAGGGAGAAGTTCCACAAAACTTTGTTGCTGTTCAGTCACGTCTGACTCTTCATTTGGAGTTTTCTTGGCAGAGATACTAGAGTGGTTTGCCATTTCCTTCTCCATCTCTTTGACTGATGAGGAAACTGAGGCAAGCAGGGTTAAGTGACATGCCTGGGGTCACACAGATAAGTGTCTGAGGCCAGATTTGAACTCGTCTTCCTGACCCTAGATCCAACCCTTTATCCACCATGCCATGTTGTCTCAATTATTATTGTTATGTCCAATAATAAAAATAGCTCTAGCATTTACATGGTGTGTTTGCAAACACCCTACATGTGTTAACTCAACTGATCCTCATAACAACTCCATGAGATAGGTGCTTTATTATCTCTGTTTTACAGGTGGGGAAGCTAAGGCTGCTTAGGGTAGGATTCAAACTCAGGTCTTCCTAGCTCCAAGTTGGACAATCTCCCCATAACACCACCTAACCCCTCAGCTACTGAATAGTCCATGATAAGCTTGAAAAGCTGAAGTTTCACTAAGGCTTGGGGGGAAAGGGCAGTGGGAAGCTTTTAGGGGAGATGAGGTAGGAGCAAGGGGAGAAGAGAAGAGTCAGAAGAAGCCTTGATCCAGAGTCAGGATTAGGACCTAGGGGCTAGTATCTGTTCTAGCCTTTACTATCTGTGAGATCTTGATCAAGCTACTTAACCTGGGGCCTGCTTCCTCATCTGTAAAATAAAAGGTTGGACTGAGTGAGGAGGTAGCCTCCAACTCTGATGCTCCAGGGTCAGCAGAAAGGCACTGCAGGGAAGTCAAGGAAAGAACCCTCTGCAGAGATTACCAGGTTATCTCCCTTGCTCTGTTGAATTCTTCTACCCATTCAGGGATGCCCCAAATTCTCCAGTTAGAAATTCATTCCTTTGACTCAAAGTTGCGTCTGCTATTGACAAGAAAATGTCCCTGACAGAATGTTACCATTCTCCACACTGTCTGAATCAGGATAAGTTGTGAGGGAGCTTGCGACATCCTCCCTGGACTATCCTCATTACTTTTATTTGGTGCTAAAAGGTGAATTGGCCCTGCTGGTTAAGTGTCCGTGAGCACAGCTAACATCGTGGTTTGGCCCCAGGATCAGACTGCTAAAGAGTCAAAAAAAAAAAAAAGGAGGGGGGGAGGCTCTATATGCACAGACTATTTATAGCTCTTTTTGTGGTGGCGAAGAATTGAAAATTGAGGGCATGTCCATCTATTGGGGAATGGCTGAACAAGTTGTGGTATATGATTGTGATAGAATAAATTGTGCTGTAAGAAATGACAAGCAAGACATTCTCAGGAAAACCTGAAAAGACTTACATGAACTGATGCAAAGTGAAGTGAGCAGAACCAGGAATATACTGTACACAGTAGCAACAATATTATATGATGGTCATCTATGAATGACTTAGTTATTCTCAGAAATACAACATTTTAAGATAATTCCAAAGGATTTATCTTTTTTTTCTTTTTTCTTTTGCTTTTTGGAGGGCAATTGGGGGTTAAGCGACTTGCCCAAAGTCGCACAGCTAATAAGTGTGTCAAGTATCTGAGGCCAGGTCTGAACTCAGGTCCTCCTGACTCCAGGGCTGGTGCTCTATTCACTGTGCCACCTAGCTGTTCCCTTCCAAAGGATTTATGATGAAAAATGCTATCCACCTCCAGAGAAAGAACTGAGGGAGCCTAAATGCAGCATATTAATTTCACTTTATTTTTGTATGTGTGTGGGTTTTTTTTTCTTTCAGTCTTTTCACAAGATGACCAATATGGAAATATGTTTTACAAATTGCTTACCATCTTAGGAAGGGAAGAGGTGGGGGCAGGGGGGAGAATCTGGAACTCAAAATTTTACAAAAGAATGTTAAAGATTGTCTTTACATGTAATTGGGAAAAGACAAAGTACTATTTTTTAAAGAAAGGATTAGACATCTAAAGACTTCCAGGAAAATAATAACCCAGTGTTATTTTTTCTTTAAAAAAAAAAAACCAACAACTGTGTGTGTGTGTATGTATGTATGTATGTATGTATGTATGTATGTATTTGGAGGCAATCAGGGTTGAGTGATCCAGGGTCACACAGTTAGTAAGTGTCTGAGGCCAAATTTGAACTCAGGTCCTGATTCCTGTGCCACCTAGCTGCCCCTCACAGCTGTTTTAAAACAAACACTGGTGACTAATTCCTTGCCAAAGTTGCTTTCATTCTTTACTGCTGTGATAAGAGTCATAAGATCTTAGCCTCATAGAATGCCAGAGCCCTTCTGGTCCAACCCCTTCATTTTACAGCTGAGCCCAAGGTCATAAAATGAGTAAAAAAAATAGGACTAGGATTGGAACCCAAGCCTGTGGACTATTAGTACAACGTTTTTTTACCCTGTACCATTACCTGCATCCCTGAAAGACCCTTGTCAGCTTCTTTGGATTTTATCTTTGCTAGCCCCTTTCAGAAATAATCTAAGCCATTTGCCTCCTGGTTATTTCTTCCTAGAAACTGACCTTTCCTTCTGAGTGTCTTTTAGGGGTGTCTTTTTGAAAATACGAGCCAGAAGATGGTGGTGTAGAAGCAGGAAAACTCGGCAACCTCCCGCCTCCCATAACCACCTCAAATACCTAGAAAATATGACTCTAAACAAATTTTAGAGCTCCAGAATTCATAAAATGGCAGAGAAACAAGGCTCCTATTGAAGGCAGCCCGGCAGATGGTTGGAAAGGGCTCATTGCAGCATGTTAGGAGCAGAGCCCAGCCCCATGCAATTTTAGCCCCAGGCTGTCCAAGAGAAACCCTGGCTGAAGCTTTCAGGGGAGCTGATCACTGGAAGCTGTGGCAGTTTCCAGAATTACCAACGCATAAGAGCCAAGGACAAAGGGAAAAAGGTCAGTGGAACTCGGCTAAATTTGGGGGAGAGGGTCCGGCCCCTGCCTCCAGAGCTAGAAGCAGTCTGAAGCAGTGGCCCTGCAGCCTGTGGCTGCTTCAGAAGCTTCCAGCCTGCAGATTGCAGGGGAGCCAAACAATCATTCAGATGCTAAGTGCTCTTGCCATGAGCTCCTGGATTGGGATCACGGACTTGGGTGGTGGTCTTGAGGTGCATGACCAGAGAGCCAAAGCTGGTGGGGGCTGTAGAGACAGCCTCTTAATAGCTCTGGCATCTGTGAAAACCCCAGTGATTTGGGCAGAGCTCCCCCCCCGAAAGCAGAGTTCTACTGAGCCCAAAAATCAAGTAACTGACTGGCAACATGAGCAGGCAAAGGAAGCAAAGAAAGCTCAGCAATCCAACTTTAGATTCTTTTTTTGGGGGACAAAAAGGATCAAAGCATGGGATGGGAGGAAGACAACACAGTCAGAATTCCTGCACCAAAAGCTTCCAAGAAAAATGTAGACTGATTACAAGCCATAGAGGAGCTTAAGAAAGATTTTGAAAACAAAATAAAAGAAGTAGAGGAAAAACTGGGGAGAGAAATGAGGATGATGCAAGAAAATCATGATAAGAGAGTCAACAACCTGACTGAAGAAAATAACAGTTTGAAAAACAGACTAACTTAAATGGCAAAAGAGGCCCAAAAAGCCAATGAGGAGAAGAATGCCTTAAAAAGTCAAATTTGCCAGATGGAAAAAGAATCTCAAAAGCTCACTGAAGAGAATAATTCCTTCAGAATTAGAGTGGAGCAAATGGAAGCAAATGACTTTATGAGAAATCAAGATACTATTAAACAGATCCAAACAAATGAATAAATAGAAGGCAATGTGAAATATCTCCTTGAAAAAACCACTGACCTAGAAAATAGATCCAGGAGAGACAATTTAAAAATTATTGGACTACCTGAA
>CM053582.1:568786349-568802211 GCA_028627135.1 Pseudochirops cupreus | reverse complement strand
GGAGAAGTATGTGCTCAGAATGCTTCTTATGGCGTGTTCCGCACTGAGAAAACGCTCGCGCTTTGTTCTTGCTATACTCAACACTTAGCAGGGCGCCTGGCCCGTAGTAGGCAATTAACAAATGTCTATTGATTTCATGGATTGATCCTCAAAGCAATCAGCCCTTTTCAAAAGCTAATTAATGTTAAGTGGTTCAATTTAACTGGGGTGCCACTTACTAGCACCTACGGGGTGAAGGGAACGCAGCCAGTGGAGGGATCCAGTCAATGACATCAGAGAAGAGACATCCCACATCCCCTCAGGTTACTCTAGAGCCTTGAGGGAGAGATGTAGGAGGCCGCCCTCCAGGCAAATTAGGCCAGAACATATTTGCTACTCATGTTTTTCTGAATGATTCATATGGTACAATATCATTCCATTACATTCATATGTCACAATTCATTCAGTTGCTCCCCAATTGATAGGCATCCACTTTGCATTTTTTTTTTGCTACCACAAAAAAGTGTTGCTATAAATATTTTGGCCTCTGTATGAAACAGCTAGGTGGTACAGTAAATAGGGCACTGCACTTGGAAACAGTTAGACTTGAGTTCAAATTTTAACTCAAACACTTACTAGCTGTGTGACCCTGGACAAGTCACTTAACCTTTATGTGACTCAGAGTCTTCATCTCTGAAATGAGAGATTTGGATCTCTGAGGTCTCTTGTAGCTTTAAATCTATAATCCTATGATCCTTTCTTTCTGTTTTTGTCTCCAATAAAAGTGAAATCTATTTTTTGGATTACTTTCTTCTCCTCTCTGCTTAGACCAATTGGAAAAATACACAAGTTCAAAGTCCTTTTAACCACTTCTCTGACAAGTGTCCTGAGCTTCAGTAAACCAGTCACGAAAAGGCATCCCCAAACTCTGAAATGCAATCTGTGAGGCACGAGGGTATACAAGTCTGCCGTTGTGTATTTCAGCCTCTAGTCACAAACTGATGGGGGCTTCTCTCTTCAATTTCCTTACAGCCACGGGCTAAACAAACAAACAAACAAACAAGTCTCCCAACCCGTTCCCAACTGATGGTCCCTTAGCTTTAAAAAAAAATACAATCAAGACAACGGGAAAGTGCTTTTCAATGAGCACAGCACTAATCCTCTATCACAGAGAAGAAAGGTCTCTGTAACAGCTGCTCGAGACCTTCTTATGCAAAGCTGATGTTTGCAGCGGGCTGGAGAGTAACTTGTCTCAACATATGTGTCATTTTATTTGCAAAAACAACAAGGACTAAAACTCAGAGTTGGAAATGGTTTCTGATTTTTTTAACTCTTGGTAGGAAAGAGAACGCGGGATTGAGTCAGCCCAGAGGATGAGATTGATGGGCTGGGGAAGAGCTGGCATTGAGCAGAACGCCGGCAAGGTCAGAGTGAGGCGATTTAGTGACAGAAGGTTAGGGCTGGATTTTGCAGGGGGAACAGCCAGAAAGTCGGTGACAGTGTGATCTCAATCACCAGGGCCCGTGTTCACCAGCGCTCCTCCCACTCCCCCTCCCCCCATGGCTGGCTTGGCTGCATCCAAGTTTGCAAACTTGAAGGCGCCCTCCCTTCCCAAGTGTTGTTAACGATAATCATGGCTAGTATAAGCCATAACCACGATGGACAGTATTTCAAGGTTTGCAAAGCACTGCACATGCTACTTCCACAACATTCAGTCAATAACCATTATTTATGTGCCAGGCACTGTGCTATATGCCCTAGGGATACAAAAAGAAGCAAAAGAAACCCTGCCCTCAAGGAGCTCACCAACTAATGGGGAAGACAAGTTATTTATACAGGGTAAACAGGAACTAATTAAGAGAGGGGAGGCACAGAAATGAAAACAATTGGGAAAGGCTTGTGTTTTAGCCTTTTAGCCTTCCTGCAGATCCAGCCTGCAAGCGATCTCATGAATTCCCTTCCCCTCTCTGGCCCTTAGGTTCCTCTTTGACAAAAGTTGGGCTCAGTCTCAGGATTTTTAGCCTTCAGCCTTCCTGCAGAAGGTGGGATTTTAGTTGGGACCTGAAGGGAGCCAGGGTGACCTGTAGGAGGAGATGAGGAACAAGAGAATGCCAGGCACAAGGAGAGCTGAGAGATGCAGTGGCTTGTTTGTGGGGCAGCCCAGAGGCCAGCGGCACTAAAGAGTGGGTGTTGAGGAATAAGGTGTAAGAAAGGCAGGAGGGGACAGGTTATGAAGGTTTGGAATGCCACGAGATTTTGTCTTTGATCCTGGAGGCAGTAGGAAGTCACTGGAGTTTACTGAATGGGGGGTGATGACCTTCAATTTAGGAAAATCACTTTGGAGGCTGAATGGAGCCAGAGATGGGCTGGAGAAGAGAGAGACTAGAAGTGGGCAGCGAGACCAAGGAGGTGAATTTGAGAGATGGTTCGGAAGCAAAATTGATGGGCCTTGGCACCATTTTGGATGGAGGTGAGATTTTCTGATTAATTGAAAAAATAAAAACAATAAACTTTTTTTAAAAGATCCTATAGTTGACAAAGGTGTGTTTTTTTGTTTTTGGTTCAGTTACATGATTTCATTAGTGTGGGAACTTCTCAGGGTGGAGATTTCTCCCATCAATCTAAGAAGACAACTCTGTAAATGATCAACTTAGAGAGTTACCTGGGATTCTGAGAAGTTAAATGACTTGACCAAGGTCACACAGCAAGTATTTGTCAGAGGCAGAATTTGAATCCTAACTTCAAGACCAGCTATTTAGTTATTGTCTCTCTATCAATAACAGATTTTTGGCACAAGAAAATAAGATTTCTCCTGCTTCTGCGGGGAATTTCTTGATTTGTGTGACTTACCCTATTTTGGGGTCAACAGCAGTGGCACATAACATCATTCCCCCTCCTCTCATTGAGTTCTAAGAAGAGAAACCCATTTCTTCTCTATGCACCTGGTTTTTGTCCAGGTGACCCCTACAGCTAGTGGGG
The DNA here is from genome assembly GCA_028627135.1 of Pseudochirops cupreus. Lineage (NCBI taxonomy): Eukaryota > Metazoa > Chordata > Mammalia > Diprotodontia > Pseudocheiridae > Pseudochirops > Pseudochirops cupreus. The sequence goes on along the minus strand of CM053582.1, from coordinate 568,799,253 downwards.
TTTAACAATCGTGTATGGAATTGAATTTCTTTTCTCAGCTTAAGATCCCACTGCTGAAGAGAATTGTTGAATGATTGTTCCTGGCTCCGTCCTTTGGGACCAAGCCCTCTTCCATGTGACTGCTCTTTAAATAGATAGCCATCAGGTTTCCTCTCAGCTTTTCCTTTTCTCCACAGAACATCCCCATTTCCTTCCATTGCCACATTACATAGAACTGACAGGAGCCAGTCCAAATCTCAGGATCAGAGATTTAGCCCTGAAGGAAGTCTCTGAAGCTGGCAGGTCCAATGACTGGCTCCAGCTCACACAGGACGTGAATGAACACACAGGTTGCTTGCCCCAGCTGTAGCTCTTTCCCTACAGCCTGATGGTCCCTCCAGCTCCATTCTTTATGCCCTGTATAAGCCCCAGGCGTCAGGTCTTCATCTGTAGATTTGTCCTCTATGATCTCATGAATTCTCTTCCCCTCTCCTGCCCTCAGTTTCCTTGTTTACAAAAGATGGACTCAGCCTTCACTTTCTTCTCACTGGAGAAATAAGGAGGTTGGTCCAAGTGACCTCTAACTTCCTTCCCAGCCTTAGATCTCCGGGGGCTCTTCCTCCTCTAAATCCCATTATTTGTCTCATACCAGGGAAAAGTCACCAGGAAGCACTGTGAAAACAAGGAACACAAATAAGGAACTTTGTATTTCTGGGAGGAAGAAAAGGCCACTCAAACACAGGAAATTAGAAAGAGGAAGTTGGAAAGAAACTCTAAGGAGTCTGATAGAAGGGCTTTCTGCCAGCAGGAGGGAGGAGGTAGTCCTTCTGGGTCAGCTCCAGCAGGTGGCAGTGCTCCTGCGAAGAGCAGAGTGGTCCCTATGCCTCCAGGTACACACACTGCTGACCTGCTTTCCCCAGTGTTGGGCAATCATTAGTTTTAGGTTCCTAATCTCTGCCGACATTGATGGGCAGCTCAGACGGCTGGCAGAGTCCAAGGATGGCAGGATCTCCCCCTGGCTCTGTGGCCATCCTTCCTTCTTCATCACTGGAGTACATTGGTTCATCTCTGCCCCGTGCCCAGTGGGCTACCATATGCCTGCGATCCTCTTCCAACATAGCAGGGAATGCTTGGGCCTGCTGCCACCTGCTCTGGCCCAGGCACTCTCCATTTGCTCCTGCAAACCTGACATTTCTGAGTGAAAATTAAGCTGAGAAATAGCAGCGTGCAAGATGGGAGTTAGAAGTATGTTAGGAAAGCATTAGAATCAGGGATAACTGTAAGCATCATACTCACCTGGGAAATACAGCGCCCGGGCATCTAACAGGGCACCGGGAAATGCAATGTGCTACAGTGGATTTAAAGAATCTGAATGCAAACTGCTTGAAATGATAAACAACTTTAGCAAAGTTGAAAGATACAAAATAAACCCACACGAATGATTGGTATTTCTATATATTACTAACAAAATCCAACAGCAAGAGATAGAAAGAGATATCCCATTTAAAGTTACTGTAGACATTATAAGATATTTGGGGATCTACCTGCCAAAAAAACCCCAGTAACTATATGAACACAATTACAAAACATTCTTCACACAAATAAAGTCAGATCTAAATAATCGGAAAAAGAATCAATTCAGTCTCTTCTCTGTCACTGACTAGGACTAGGCATATGACCTTGGGCAAGCCACTGCCTCTTTATAGGCCTCTGTTTCTCTGTCTATAAAATGGAGGAGTTGGATTAGATGGTCTCTAAGGACCCTACAAAGTGAGGAGTGAAATATTCTGAATTCCCTCGTGATGGGAAGATGACAGTAATAGAATCACAGGATCTGATGGTTGTTAGGGGACCTCAGAGGCTGCTGTATCAAATTCCAATCTAAACAAGATTTCCCTTTATAAGGTACCAAATTATGGTCTCTCAGCCTTTGTTAAGATCTTCATTAAGGGAGTCCTTACCTCTCTGCGTTGCCCATGCCCCTTGTTAGGAAGGTCTTTATCTAAGGCAGCCCAAATTGCTCTCATTTTAACTCCCAGCCCCACGCCCAATGTTTCTAATCTTGCCCTGTGAAACCAAGCAGGACAAGTCCCTTCTTTTTTCCATATCTTACACAACTCCAGGGACTTGGAGACGGCCATCGCCTTGCCTGACCTCAGTCTTTTCTTTTCTAGGTGGAATATTCCCATTTTCTTTAATAATTTTCTGTCCCTTCACCATCCTGGCCATCTTCTGTGGTATAGGTAAGGATGCTGAATGTGGAGGCAGAGGACCAAAAGTTAAGTGCAGCCAAAAGGATTTTTGGGACACACAGGTTCTGGTCATGTTACCCTCTACTCAATAAACAGCAATGGCTTCCTGTTACCTCACAGATCAAATAGAAACCCCTTTATTTGGCGTTTCAAGCTCTTCACAGTTTGGCCCCTTCTTACCTTTCTAGGCTTATTCCCTCGCACACTCACACAAATCATTCAATCAATGCCATGTTGCTTCCCTAAGTAGTTAAAAATCAATCTTCTTGGAAGAGAAATGGCCACAAAGAGATGTCGAATCATTTTGATAGTAAATGGTGGATGATGAAGTCAAAACAAGAAGCAGACCTCACTGCCTACTTGTCACATCTCAATCTGTCCCACGTTCCTGGAATGTTTTCCCTCCTGATCTCGGCTTTTTGGAATCCCTGACTTCCTGGAAAACTCAAGTGAAAAAAAAAAAGAAAAAAGAAAACTCAGGGGTCAGATTCTGAGTGAGCCGTGACCCGTCTCCTCCGGTTCCTGGGGCCTTGCCTCCCTGTTTATTGTGTTCTTTGTGTGTTTTCATTTTATACACATGTATGTGATCTCCTTAGAGTAGAAGGTCCTTGAGGGCAGCAACTGTTTCACTTTTATTTTTGCATCTCCAGAAATCCTAGCACCTATAGGTGCCTATTAATGCTTATTGATTCATTGATCATTCATTGTCCATATTGCTATCTCCATTGCCATCCCAACATTCTCTTGCAGGAGCAGCCTGGCCACATTCTGGGAGATGAGAGTCGGAATATCCATCTCCAGTTATCCTCATTAGCCTACTGAAGGCGTGCTGTAGAGGACATTTGGGAGCCCCTTCCTCGTTCTGCCTTTGCAGACCTCCAAGTGTGCCTTGTGAGGAAGAGTGCCCGAGGGGGTTCCACGGCCTTTCCAGGTGGGTGAACCATCTAAGCCCTGTCCTCCTTCTGGCAGGCACCCACAAATGCTGCCGACTTTGCTGATGAGAGCCAAACTCAGGGGATTCTGGCTTCCTAATGGTTTCTTGAGGGAACCAGTAATGAACCTAATTGGAAGCAGCCCCTGGATTCCCCACAGGCTTGCAATGCAAAAGCTGGCTGCTGGAAGGGTAAGTACAAGAGTAAAGGCAAGAAGTGTCTGAGCCAGGTGGGAAGGTATGGTCTTCCTGGACGCCTCAGAGAGCTTGAGAAGGGCTGTCTTGGAAATGAAAATGTGGAACCAGCTGAGTCTTAGAAGGACACGGGCATTTTGGCTTTAGATTTTCCACAGACCAGAGTAGAGAAAGCCTTGGATTTGATGACTCTCTTTCTCTGGGGCTACCTCCCTAGTTCCCACTCTAAATCTTGCCTGGGAGGTCCTTCCCTTCTCCCCCGCCTCCCATCCACCTTTTTGCAGTCCTCCTTAGTTTCCCCTTTGGGATTGCTTTCTGTTGGGCTCTAAGGGACTTTCTGGCAGCTCTTCATCAAGAAGGTGCCGATCCCTAAAGCCATCCCGTCTCTGAGTCACTAGTGCTGTACAGCTCTCTACAGATGTCTCTGCCATTGTTGGTTGCTGCTGCTCCTGTCTCTGTGGAATCTACTCTTCACTCCAATGGCTTTTCCAATACTGGAAGTAACTTAATCGATCGTCTCCAGATATTTGTCTACTTAGCACCAGGGAAGAACAAACACAAAACCCCCAGATGCCTGAGGCTCAGGGCCACTGGGCAGTCAGGTAGGAGAAGGCAGCTTGAGGTGGCTCCTTCAATTGGCTGCTCACAGGAGTTTTTGCCTTATTTGCCTCCAGGGAGTGGGAAATGACCTAGTTGTCCCTACTGTATCTGAACTCAGTTCTAGCTCAGTATTTCCTAAGTCATTGGTTTTCACAGCTCCAAAGCCCTTTACAAGACTTTTCACCATTACATTGCATCAAGCTCTCAGTCTGAAACCAGCTCCCCAAAGAAGGGAATAAGTGGGCATGCTCCATAAAGCCCAGAAGGAAAGACAAATCTAAACATTCTCCAATGACTGGGTCCCCACTAGCCAGCCTCCCCCATGACATTGGAATCATAGGACCTGTGTTTGAATCCTAACTCTGGCACTTGCTAGCTGTGTGACCCTAAGCAAGTAACTTTCCCTCCCTGGGCCTCAGTTTCCAACTCTTTAAATGAAGTGGTTCTATTAGATAATCTTTTAAATCCCTTCTAGTTCTGATATTTTAGGATTCCAAGTTCTTTGTTTTGGGGGCTTGGCTACCCTATCTGTAACCTGAACGTGTTTGACTAAAACATTCCCTCCAGTTGGCATGCCAGCGATGCTCCTGTGTTAGCGCTCTATGGATATTAGTTGGAAATTTGATTATAGGATTGTAGATTTAAAACAAAAAGGGACCTCAGAGCTCATCTAGTCCAATTCCCTCATTTTACAGATGACAATACTGAGGTTCAGAGTGGCTGTTTTGCCTGTGATTCCATGGGTAGCAAGTGGAAGAAGCAGAATTCGAACCAGGGTCATCTTGATTCTACATGCCTTCCTTATACTGTTCCTCTTTGACTTCCTCTATTAGAAAGAACATTCACAGAAGACCCCCAGCCATTTTTAGGGTTGTGCCCAAGGCCTGTGGAGTCATGGCTATGATTTAATCACTTCATTTCTTGAGTTAGGATGATTTCTCCTTAATGAGAAGTCCCTGAAGGCAGGCACTTTGTCTCATTCACCTCAGAATCTCCCCCAATGCCTACTTAGCACAGTGCCTTGCATGTGGCGGACACGAAATAATTTTAAAAGTCATTGGGGAATTCATTCATTTATTCATTTATTCATGCATTCATTGTTGTACAGACATTTGCTGAAGACTTATTATGTGAAAGGTCCCATTCTTGGACAGAGAGGGCCACCAAGGAAAAAAAACCCAGAATCATGACCACAGAATAATGCTAGGGAAGTGGTGTACCCCAGGTATGGAATGGTTCAAGCAGCCAAGGTAGTGACTTTTTTTTTAGCCTAATTAGAACCTTACCTAGTGTCTGAAAAGAGATACTCTCACTGTACTTTGCCCTTGCCAGACCACACTGGGAGTCTTTGTCTTCAGTTCTGAGGGCATTGTATAAGAGGAGGAACATAGAGAAAAGCCAGAGGAAGTTGACCAGACTGGTGAGGACCTTGGCCATCCCACCATGTTTGGAGAAGAAAAGACTTAGCAGCAGATTGACCTTTGCACTCATAGATCTGGAGCTGGAAGGAAACTTAACCCTGGGGAAACTGAGGCACCAAGAGATTAAGTGACTTACCCAGGATCAATAAATGATTATTAAATACCTGCTATGCACCAGCCATTGGCTCACATAATTACTAAATATCTTTGCTGGATTTGAACACAAATGTCCCTACTTCGAATCCAGTGCCCTCCCTGATACTCCAGGGAGGGTCTCTCTCCCCGCTCTCGTCTGAGTACTTGCTTCATGACTTTTATCACAGAAGCACTTTAAACCATGTTCTGTGGGTGTGACTTATGGTATCTGTCTGAGAAGTACATTCTTAGCTTTGGCTTTGGTGCTATTTCCAGGCAGGATCTGCTCAGAGCAAGCAGAGTTCTGAGGCTTATCACAATGGGAAGAGACCATTTCTGGTTGAGGAAATCACAGAGGGCTTCCCAGGGAAAGTGGTCTTTGAATTGGACTTTGAAAGAGAGACTGAAATTTGTAGATTCTATGTTTGACTGCATGCTACCATGGGGAAAGGGAGATGGAGGGAGAGGGGGAGAAAAATTGAAACTCAAGGGATTGTGGAACTGAATGATGTAAACTAAAAGTAAATAAACAAACTTATTTTTTAAAAAAGAGAGACTGAATCTCATCAGGCAGAGCTGAGGATGGGGTGCATTCCAGGCAGAATCATAGAATAGGAAAGGCAGAATGATGCATAGGTGACACATCAGGTGTGGGGCACCCAGCCTGAGATGGGACAAAAAGGTAGGCAGGCACCAGGCTGGGGAGAGCCTGTAGGTATCAGGCTTGAGACTTCCTGCTTTACTAGGAATCAATGGGGAATCAGTAAAAGCCTTTGAGGGGACAGGCATGATCAGAATTGTGCATTCAGAAGAGATGGCTGCCAGACCTGCTCTCTAAGCTTCTATTTTCTTTAGCAGAAGACAAAGCCTTTCATAGACCAGGGGCAATCTGGCTTCTGACCTCCTCACTCAACTGAAACTCTTCATAGTTAGCCATGATCTCTTAATCACCCAATCTGATATTTCCTCAGGTCTAATCCTTCTCAACCTTTCTGCTACATCTGACACTCTTGGCTACCCTCTGCTCCTGGATATTCTCATTCTCTCTCTCTCTCCTTTCATGCCCCTGCTCTCTCCTCTGACCTATACTGTTGACCACTTTTCAATCTCCTTTGCTGCCTTATCCATGCCATAGCTAATTAGACTGATTTCCCAAGATTTTGTCCTAGGTCTTCTCTTCTTCCTCTACACTCTACCTTTTGAAAAACCTCTCCAGCTCTGATGGGTTTAGCTATCATCTTGATGCAGATAACTCAGATTTATATATATGTGGAATGGAAAAGCATGTAAATGCTTACTATATACATACTGCCCTCTGTCTCTTTTTCTTCCTCTCTGTTTCTTATCTCTCATCCATCCAACTACCATTTATCTCTATCCATCCATCCATCCATCCATCCATCTATCTATCTATCTATCTATCTATGTATCTATCTACCTATCTATCCCATCTACCTATGTATCCATCCGTCCATCTATCTTATTCTTTCTTTCTATCCATCCATTTATCTATCTATCCATCCATCCATCTTATTCTCTCTCCATCTATCTATCTATCTATCATCTATCTATCTATCTATCTATCATCTATCTGTCTGTCTGTCTGTCTGTCTATCTGTCTATCTATCTATCTTATCAGTCTCTCTCTCACTTTCAAGGCCACAATTGCCTGTTGGGAATTTCACGCCCAGTGTCCCATAGGCATCTTAAATTCAACATGTGCAAAGCAGACTGCATTATGTGATCTCCTCCCCCCAACTTTCCCCCTGTCCCAAATGTCTGCACTTCCGTCAAAGGGCTCCACCAACGTCAGGCCCCCAGCTTTGCAAACCAGGCATGCTCTTTGATCCCCCTCTGTCCCTCTACATATCCAATCAGTTGCTAAAACTTCTCCTATGTAGTAAAGGCAAATAGGTGGTTCTGTGGATAAAGTGCTGAACCTCGAGTCAGGAAAACCTGAGTTCAAATCCAGTCTCAGAAACCGACTAGCCATGTGATCCTGGGCAAGTCACCTAACTTTTGTTTGCCTCAGTGTCCTCAGCTGTAAAATAAGGGTAATAAAAGCCCCCACCTCACAGGGAGGATCAAATGGGATTTTTAATAAATGCTTTGCACACCTTAAAGTATTCCATTAATGTCTGCTGCTATTATTGCCATCCAAGACCTTCTCTACAGTCACACAGCGACCACCTCAGCATCCGTTGCTTAGATGATCTCGTCAGCCTCCTGCTCCTAATAGGCCTCCCTGCCTGAAATTTCTCATCCCTCTGCTTCGCCCTACCAGCTGCTGTCAGTCACGTTCCTTAAGCTCAGATATGAACCACCTCAACCAACTCCAGTCGCTTACTACTGAACCGGCCTCAGTTTCTCGTTCCAGACTGGTCCCATTCTGCACTCTGGCCTTCCTGTCTCCCTCAGGACTCGCCATCCCCAGGCACCTTTTCACAGGAATGCCCTTGCTGCTCACCACCACCTCTCTTCCCTCCAGATGCAGCCCAGGCATCATCTTCAGCAAGAAGCCTTTCCTAGGTCCCCAACTCGTCCCCTCCCTCCCAAACTGCCTTAAATTTCAACACGTTGGATTTGTGTTACTTGCATTTAGGCTGTAAATATTTATAATGAGGTCTACTGCACTGGAACGTAAACTCGGTAAGAGTCCCATTCTTTGCAGTTGTGTGCCCTGTGCTTGGCACTGAGCCTGGCACACAGTGGGTACTCAGCAAACACTTGACTGACTGACGGATGACCCCAGTATAGATAAGCATCCAAATGAGAAGCTCCCTGGATGGCGGCAGCACTCGGCTTACATTTACAGAAGCTTCAAATGACTAAAAGCAGATCCTTTTCCCAGAGAAGCTTTTGATGCAGTTACCCTCTAGGCCTGAAGTGGGAAAAAGGAGAAGAAGCTCACAGTGGAGGGAGGAGGAGGCACTGGGGGAAGCCAGAGAACATGAAAAGACCCTCCTTCCATGTTCCCCGAGCACTCTGTCAACAACCCCTCATCTGAGCCCCACAACCACATGTCAGGAAAATACTACAGACATGTTTATCCTTAGTTTATATATGAGAAAAGTGACATTCAGAGAGATTCAAAGTTTGGGCTCACAAGTTTAAAGACTGGAAAAGACCCTGAGTGTTATCTGGCCCAAACCCATCATGTTATAGATAAGGAAATTGGACCCTTTCAGAGCCTCAGACCTTGTAAGGCGAGTGAGATGAATAGTACTATGAATCTATGTAACATAATAATAAATATAAGATATAATACAATATTAATGAATACGTAAGACATTAGGGAAATGTCGATTATTTTACAGTTGTGGGAACTGAGGTTCAGAGAGGCGTCTTCTTTGCCCAGGAACCAGGCTGGTCTCTGCACTTTGACCTGTCTTTGAATCTTGAAAGGTTAAGTAACTTGTCCAAAGTCAAATGAATAGCCAATGGGAGAGCTGGAATTCAGACCGGGGCCTTCTGACTGACAAAGACACAGAGCTGAGGGGAGGGGGTCACACGAGCCCATTGGGTGACTGGAATAAGGATCCAAAAATAAATAAAATAAATCCTATACAGAGAAGCAAAGCAAAAGAAAATGCCCACTGGCCAAACACAGGCATCAATCCTGGTATTGGTGATTGTTGTTGGGTTTTTTTTGGCCAAAACCACATTTATCCAAGCTCACACACAAATGTCAGAGGCAGCATTTGAACCCAGATCTAACTCCAAAGCCATCCCTCCATTCACTCTACCATGTATGGCCATCGGTCAGTCTGTGGGCCTTGATTTCCTAATCTATAACATGCAAGAGTTGGACCAGATGACCCCTAAGATGCCTTCAGGCTCAAGATGCATCATCCTAATCCTGTCCTGGCTGAGGGACGCTTGGAAATCCAATATTCTACCGTCTCAGGTACCAGGCTACCTGCAAGGCGATATATCTTCCCTCACAGTGCTTCTCCAAGGCTGTCCATTCAAGATACAGAAAGTTTGGGAACCTGGGTAGGAAGAGCAGTCAGGTCCCATACCAAGAGTATGAAGCAAGTGTACCCCGGGGCCCACCTTCAGGGCCAGGTGTTATCTGTGACCACTGAACAGGTGTCTGGGGAGGGGAGAGGGGATGGATAAAATGAACCTCAAGATAGCTTTCAGGTCATTGCTGAATATTTAGAAAAAAATGTAAGGCAAGTTAGAGGGTCCTCCTACCCCATGATGTATTTTGGGGTGGGGGGCATTTTAGCTTGTTTTTAAAGTAAGGTTTTAGTCCTAATGCCGACTCTGGAAATAGATTGAGAAAGTGCCCATCTTTTTGTTGCAGAGGTAGAAGACTGAGGGTGTGGAATTCATATACTGACGTGGTAATTCTGAGAGTCAATTTTTTTTCCCGTTTTCTTCGTTACAAGGAAAAACTATTGGGCATGTGGCCATGGTGTGTATTAGGGTATTATACCCTTAAATGGACCGACTAGCTGTGTGACCCTGGGTGAGTCACTTAACCCTGCTTGCCTCAGTTTCCCCATCTGTAAAATGAGCTGGAGAAGGAAATGGCCAACCCCTCCAGTGTCTTTGCCAAGTTAAGCTTCAATAGTTCAAAAATATCTTTTGAGAAATAAAGAAGCAAAGAAAAAGAAAAGAAGACGATTGTTCCTGAAAGAAAGAACAAATCTCGGCCAGCGCATTTACCAGGGTAACACTCACAGTGATTAAGCTATTGTTGTGGCCAGCCATTATGGTCCCGAGGGAGGACTGCCAATAGCACCTTTTCATTGGAAAACGAATTTCCTTTAGAAATTTCACATTTGTGAATTACACACTGAACTTTCCTGGTAGGGACCTAATGGTCAATATTTCTAAGGCAACTTAGAGTTAAGCTATTAAATGATTCTACTTAAGGCAAATAGGTTAGCAACAGGGAAGAATGAATTTGCTACTAGCTATTCCTCATTTATGGAACATTAACCCAAGTTTCCTGGAGAGACTACTGCTAACTGGTGTTGCTGCAACATTCTTTGGCTACAGCTTGAGCCCAGCAAAGTGAGAGCTCTGAGGTTCAAAGGCAGGTCAAAGTGCTGATCCAGCCCACACCTCTGAGCCTCGGTTTCCCCATCTGTAAAATAATCACTGACATTTCTATAATGTTTTACATACATTGTCTCATTTATGCCAGCTAACATTCCAGTGGTCAGCAATACAGGTACTATCTCCCCTCTATTTTACAGATGAGGAAACAGAGGCTCAGAAATTTGCCCATTTTCATATGTCCATAAGCAACTGAAGCAAGACTGGAGCCCAGCTCTTACCGCTTCCCACTTCTAGGACTCTAAGCCCTATTTGCAGTAGCTCTATGAAGATGCTGGCATTTTGCTCGGGCTCTTTCCCAGGCTTGGTGTTGGGGCAGAGCTTTGTAACCCTCTATGGAAATGTCAGAGCAAGAGAAAGAAAAGGAAAAAATCAAGAACCCTTTTTGACTGGTTAATTGACCAAGTCACTATTAAAACTGTTCCTTGTGGCCCTGGGAAGAGATTCTTCCCACCTGAGAGAAAGGCTGGGAGTCTGGAGGCATCTTTCTTTTCCCTGTCCTGTCCTTTGTTAGAATGGGAGTTCCTTGAGAGGGGGACCATCTTCTGCTTTTTTCTGTATCTCTAGTACTTAGCACTATGCCTGGCACACAGAATGTGCTCAGTCAAGGCTTGCTGATTGACTAACTAACCCATGGTGGTTGAGAGGCTATGTGATTTCCCAGAAAGAGCATTGAACCAGGAACCAGGAGCCTTCCTTGGATGTCGGCCTGCCCCCTACCCTGACATTGTGTAACCTTGAGCAAAAACTAAAGAGCAAACTCTGGGCTGCAGAGGATGGCCTGGAAGGGCCCTTCTAGCTTGGAGGCTGCAGGGGAGCCAAGGTCCGTTAGGGAGGGAGGGAGGGCCTCTTACCAAGTTGAGTGAGGAGACCCAAAAGAAGCAGGCAAGAAAAGACAGTTACTTCTTGTTCGCATATCTTGTTTGTGGCTGCACCCACAGGGGTGAAGGGAGGCCCAAGGGGCAGAACTGACCTTCTCCACAGGCTGTACTCAGATGCCTAAGTTTCAGGGTCTAGGGTGGCATCTTGCGCCTTGTATGACCAAAGGCGAAGCAAAACTGAGTTGTTTGGCACCTAAAGTCCCTCATGGTCATGGTCTGGCCCTCTTTTCCAGTTTTATCATAAGTAATAGTTGGCTCAATGGCTATGACCTAGAGTCCAGAAGGCCTGAGTGCAGATTCAGACCTTCTGTGCTCTCTACCATCCAGTCAAACCAACCTTGCAGCTTCTCACAAAGGGTGTTCCATCTCCTGTCTCCACACCTTTGCCCAGGCTGTTCCCCATGCCTGATATGCACTCCCCCCTCATCTCTACCTCTTTAGAACCTTTGGTTTCTTTCAAAGTTCAGCTCAGGGTCCACGCCTGTTGGAAGCCTTTCCTTGCTCTCCAGTCATTAGTACTACCCCAACCACTAAAATTACCTTGTGCTTATACTTTGTATCCTCTTACATGACTAGGGATAAGTGTTGTTTACCCAGTAGAATAAAAAGTCCCTGAGGGCAGGGTGGTGTCTTGGTTGCCTTTGTAGCCCCAGTGCTCAGGTGTTTGCTTGTGAATGAAAAGAAGCTGCATGTAGATGCATTTTCTACATTACTGCTTTAACTTCCCATTCTGATGAACATTTACAATCTATTTATAAACAATTATATTAGAGAAATAATCAAAGCAGTAAGAGCCAGATTAAGGTTAACTTGTTCACTTCCTTTTCCTCTCTACATACTGAGCACCTAGTACAATGCCCAGCACACAGTGGGTGCTTACTCTATGTTTATTAGCTGATTGACTGGACTCTTCTCAACTAGACTACTGTCAAATGCCCTCATCTAAACACAACCTTCTTTCCTCCCCTGTTGGCACTGGGACTGTTTCCCAGCTCCTTATCTTACTTTCTGTAGTCCTTCCCAGGCTTCTAATTACAAGGAAAGTGTTAATTATCTCCTGAATCTTCCTTCCTCCAGCCTTCCCACCCTTTCCCCTGCGAGTTCTTTGCTCATCCTCTTCTCTCTCTCTGTCTCTCTCCTCTCTCTGTCTCTCTCTCCCTCTCTCTCTCTCCTTCCCTCCATCCCTCTCTCTCTTCTCTCTCTCTCTCTCTCTGTCTCTCTCTCCTCTCTTTGTCTGTCTCTCTCTCCTTCTCCCTTTCTCCATCTCTCCTCTCTCTTCTCTCCTCTGTCTCTCTCTCCCTCTCTCTCTCTCCCTCCCTCCATCTCTCTCTCTCTCTCTTTTTCTCTCTCTGTCTCTCTCTTCTCTCTCCTCTCTCTGTCTCTGTCTCTCTCTCTGTCTCTGTCTCTCCCTCCCCCCCCTCTCCGCCCCCCCTTAAC
>CM053582.1:568761648-568785849 GCA_028627135.1 Pseudochirops cupreus | reverse complement strand
GGGGAACCTTCCAGTCCCTGCTTCTCCTTCTCCTTCTTCTCCTCCTCCTCCCCCACCGCCTCCTTCCCCCGCCGCCTCCCTCCCCCTCCTCCAGCTGCTGCCTCGGTAGTGCATGATCCCACCCCGTGAAGCTGAGTAAAGAGCTGGGTCAGAGCTCAGGGAAGAGCCTGGGGCGGGGCTGCCTCCTCCAGGGTCCTGAGGGGTATGGCTCAGGCAGCCCTCCCAGGAGCTTTCCGAAGGCTCCCCAATTTGCAACTGCCCCCTGGGCTGGGCGGGAGAGGATGAAGAGTCCAAGCAACGTAGCCACGTGACTGTCCGATTTCTCCTCCCCCTCCCCCCCTGCCCCTCAGGGTAGCCATCTTCCCGTGGGCCGCCCGACCAGCCCACTCTGACGCTGGCCAATCGCCAGTGAGAGGAGGGCACGGCAGGAAGGTGGGGGGGGGTGGAGGGGTGTCTAAGGCAGGCAGCGCACACACCCCGCCCACCCTCTCGGACACACCTCTCTGGCCGTCACTTCCCGCCCTCTGCTCATTTCCTCTGCTGTAAGCGGACCTGGCCTCCGGTACTTAGGACTGCGGTTTCTCTGCCTTCCTGGCCTGGCTTTGTGAAGCCCTTTCGGAGACGCAGAGAGCATAAAGACCAAACGCCCGGGTTCCCATCTCAGCCCTGCCCCACACCCCCACCAGCTGGCCTGCAAAGCCCTTGCATATAGAGCTGAAGGGTGGATACCTTACTGATGAAGGGCCTGAAGAAGCCTTGCACACAGGTAAGGGCGCACAGGTAAACCAGTGCAGGACGTGACCTCCCTAGGGTGGGAAAAATAGAAGGGCCCACAAAGGTCTTCCACCCCGACCCCCCTCGTTTCGGAGTGATTTTGTCCTAGGCTCCCACGGTCAGAGCCCATTGACACCTTAGGCCAGCCCCTCTTGAGTTTTGGGGGTGGTTTGCACACTTGTCATCTTATTGGCTTAGGAAACTCCCGGTGTGGAAATATTTCAGTACTCGAGTTTATATTTCAGTTTTCGTTGCCTAGGATCAATCCATCAGTCAACAAGCATTTATTTGGGACAGGGGCTTAGGGGGTGTTCCTGAAGGATTTTCAACCACACCTCGGTAAACCAACCCTCAGTGCGGTAAACCAACCCTCAGTGCGGATGAGCTATACGGGGCCCCACGGGGGCGGGGCTGTGCAAGAGAGTGTGCACCCCAAGGGTGTGAAGGCTACTTCCAGCAGAATGGGTGGGTGAGAACAATTTCTCCCAACCAACCGTGAAAGCCACTGAATCACTTAAAGCTTGGTCAGACGTGGAGGAGGTATGTACTGCCTCCTGGCCTTCAGTCCCTAGGACTGGTCCTGCTGCTGGACTCCTACGACTCTGGAAGAAAGGGCAAGGCCTTGTGCAACCCTGCCTTGCTTAAATCTGGTAAATCCGATTAGTGCGGAAGTCTAGACGTCAGGGGAGGAAGCACAAACCACAGTTGAAACCCAGCTACTTTTCAGACACTGTTCTAAGTGTTCGGGATACAAAGAAACAAAAGAATCCCTGCCCTCAGGGAGCTTACCATCTAATGGGGGAGACCACAAGCAAAAAAGTCATATACAGGATAAATAGGGAAAAATTAGCAGAGGGAAGGCACTGGAATGAAGGCTTCTCTAGAAGGTGGGGCTTGAAGGAAGACAGAGAAGCCAGTAGCCAGAACTGAGGAGAGAGAGAGTGTGTGTCTGGAACTAAGATTGTTCAGGTTGCAGTGTAAACCTGTAAAGAGCTAGGTTGTAAAGGGCTTTGAAGGCCAAACAGCACTTTGTATTTGGTTCTGGAGACAGTAGGGAGCCACTGGAGTTTATTGAGGGGAGGAGGGACATAGTCAGACCTGTGCTTTAGGAAAATCACTTTGGTGGCTGAATGGAGGGTAGACTGGTGTGGGGAAAGACCTGAGGCAGACAGCCCTACTCCCAACAGCTATTGTAACAGCCCAGTGAGGACCTGTACCAGAATCGGGGCAGAATCAGAAGAGAGAAGGGGGTGAATGTTGTGAAGGTGAAATCAGCAGGGGAGGTTTGAAAGACAGTGAAGAATCCAGGCTCACTCCTGGGTTGTGAGCTTGAGGGACGGGGGAAGGTGGTGTAGCCCTCTACAGTAATACAGAAGTAGGGAGGGTAGAGGGGAAAAGAGGCTACGCTCTGTGTTGGATGTGCTGAATTTAAGATGTCTACTGGACATCCAGTTTGGAAGGTTGGAGGTCAGTAGAGAGGCTGGGGCAGGACAGGTAGATTTACCAGCCATCAGCGAAGGGATTGTCCTTAAATCCATGGGAGCTGATGAGGTCACCAAGGGAATCAGTATGGAGGGAGACGAGAAGAGGGCGCAGCGCCAAGGCCTGAGGGACACACAGGATCAGAGGCTGTGCTCTGGAGGAGGATTCAGCAAAGGAGGCTAAGTGCCAAAGGCAGGCCTCGAGAGGCCCCTGGGACCTTCTAGTCCAATGCAGTCCAGTCCCACACTTTACTTCGGACCATTCCTGTGATTTCGCCACTACAGGTGACTCCCAAGTTAGGAAACTCCTCTCCCCATGCATATCAGCACCCCTTCAGAAATTGGAGAATCGTCTTCTCAGAAAGTCACCTCTGGCACTGAATGCTAGGTAACCCAGCTTGCCTGGACTCACCTGCGGATCCTATGTCAGATCCAGGTCTTTCTGGCTCCAGGGCCAGCCTCTCTCTCCACGGTGCCATCATACCTCCCATTTTACCTAGTGAAGAAGCTAAGGCCTAGTAACAGGATCACAGACCCCAGGTGCCTTAGAGGTCCAAACCCCTCATGTGACAGATGAGGAAACCGAGGTCCATTAAGTTGAAAGGATGTGCCCAAAGACTCACATTAATTAACAGAGCTGGGTTTTAAATATAGGTCCTTGGAATAGGCACTCTCAAAGATACAGTATCAGCCATAAGCGAAAGGAGAGCTATTTTTCTTCTCTTCCCATTTAACAGTATTTTATTTTTTCCAATTACATGTAAAGGTAGTTTTCAACATTAACTTTTGTAAGATTTTAACTTTCAAAATGTTTTCACCCTCCCTGTTCTCCCTCCTCCCCAAGACAGCATGCAGTCTGATATAGGCTATAAATGTGCAGTCATATTAAATATGTTTGCACGTTAGCCACGTGGTAAAGAAGCATCAGAACCAAAGGGGAACAGAAAGAGAAAATCATCTGCTTCGATCTGCCTTCAGACTCCATAGTGCTTTTTCTGGATGTAGACAGCATTTTCCATTATAAATCTTTTGGAAGAGGGCTATATTTCTTTGTAGGGCTTCCTTGATTAACCAGTGAATCAAAACACACAAGAAACTAAGGGGTAAACTGATCCAACCATTCTGGAGAGCAATTTGGAACTGTGCCCCAAGAGCTATAAAACTGTGCCAACCCTTTGATAGCAAAACCACCACTAAGTCTGTACCCCGAGAGATCATCAAAAAAGGGAAAAGGACCCACATGTACAAAAATATTTATAGCAGCTCTATTTGTGGTGGCCAAGAACTTGAAATTGAGGGGATGCCCATCACTTGGGGAATGGCTGAACAAGCTGTGGTATATGGATGTAATGGAATACTATTGTTCCATAAGAAATGATGAGCAGGCAGACTTCAGAGAATCCTGGAAAGAATTATATGAACTGATGCTGAGTGAGGTGAGCAGAACCAGGAGAACGCTGTACACAGTAACAGCCACATTGTTCGATAACTGACTTTGATAGTCTTAGCTCTTTCTCAGCAATTCAAGGATCTAAGACAACTCCAAAAGACTCATGATGGAAAATGCCATCCACATCCAGAGAAAGGATTATGGAGTCTGAATGCAGATAGAAGCAGACTTGCTCTTTTTTTTTTCTTACTGTTTTGTTTCTTCTTTCTCTTGGTTCCTCCCATTGGTTCTAATTCTTCTTTACAACATGACTAATGTAAAAAATATGTTTAATATGAATGTATATGTAGAGCCAATATCAGATTGCACGCCATTTTGGGGAGGGGGAGAAAATGGAAATGAATGTTGAAAACTAAAAATAAATTAATTTTTTTAAAGAAAAAAATGAGGGGTAGAGGGACCAAGCCACTGGGGTCAGGCAGACCCCAGGCCCTTGTATCCCAAGCTTAATAAATGTTTGTTGACTGAGTGGCCTCCAGGGAAGGCCTGTTTTCTTCAAGTAAGTTTAAGGAGAAAGATGACCTTATTAGAGCTCATCTCCCCCAATTTGGTGGTTCTCTACTTCAGCTCCGGAAGCTCAGAAAGGTGAAGCATTCTGTCCAAGGTCACACAGGCACTCAGCAAAGGATCAGGCTTTGAGCCTAGGACTTGTAGCTACAAGTCTTTAAAGAAGGTGACAGCCACTCCAAGCCTCGGGCTTCCTTCCTATCAGGCTGAGATTCCATGATTTCTGGAAGAATTCCTGTGTCAGCAGGATTTGGGGTAAGAGTCATTGCTTTTACAGAGATTCCGAAGCTGAGCCTGAATTTCCATGGGCCCTCAGTCTGGGCCATTTTTGTAATTCTGCAGGTTCCCAGGCCTTGTTGTTCCTTGTTTCTCTGACCAAATGAGATAATATCTGGAAATTGCTTAGTGCAGTACCTGGCATATAGTTGGTGCTTAATAATTGCTTATTTCCTTCCCTCCAATGTAGAAGAGGAATCATTTACTTAGTAGGCAACATGATCCCCAAATCTAACCTAGCCAGAGAAGGTGAATGTCCTGAGAAGTGCCAGTCTTTGGAGTTGTCTTGTGAGCAAACACAGTGGCAGGGCAGGTGGTTGGCACCATGGACAGAGCCCTGGGCCTGGGTCAGGAAGATGAAGTTCAAACCCAGCTTCAGACACTTACTAGCTGTGTGACCCTAGGCAGGTCACCTAACCCTGTTTGTGTCAGTTTCCTCACCTGTAAAATGAGCTAGAAAAGGAAATAGAAAACCATTCCAGTATCTCTTCCAAGAAAACCCCAAATGGGGTCACAGAGTCAAACACAACTAAAAAGAAAAGACTTAACAGCAATAGAACCAGTACCAGGAGTTTGGGACCCTTCTGGACTTTCCGGAGAGAGATGGGGATCTCCTGAGTGCTGTCTCTCAAAGAAAGCTATGAAAAGACAGATGGTGGGGAGAGAGAGAGAGGGAAAGGAGATACCTAGACCTCCACAGCTCTAGCTATTACACTGAATTACCCAGACCACTTGTCTATCCTGGAGGGAATTGTTTTTTCAGAAACCCTGATGGTGTTTGCCTTGGGGGCAAGGCAAAGGAACAGTGGGTCCTAAGACGGGGAGTGGCAGTACAAACCAGGGAGGAACTGAGTAAGACCCTGGGAGGGAGAGATTGCCCAGGAAATGATGCCCCAATGGCCAAACCTTTAAAGGGGAGCTTAGGCCTGACATGACTGCCAATTATCATTTTCTGTGCTGTGAAATAAAGGTTTTCCTCTCAGAATTTGTGACTTTGAGTATATATTTGGAAGCTGAGGATCTTGTCCACATTTATGGAAACCAGTACATTTTCCCACAGTAAATTCCCAAGGTGGAAAAGAGAATTCAATGACCCCATTGGTGTCAGCCTCTGAGGGTAGTGGCTCTCCCTAGGAGCCCAGAGGGTGAGTGGAGGGGAGCATTCAGGCACACTTTGGGGTCGGTTGTGTGACTCATTTTTTCCTTACCTCAGATCAAAGTCTGTTGTCCTGTCCAAGCTCCTTCTTCTGCCCTTTAGGACTGAACAGGCCGGGTCTAATCCCTGTTCCATGTGACAGGCCTACATAAAGACAACTACCATGTCCTCTCCACCTCATCTACCTCTTTATGCTCATAAAGATCATTGAGGAGCACCTAAAGATTAGGGGATTTGTATTAAAAATGGAAACACCTCCTGTTATTATGAAAATAGTTTCAGCATTCAGGACTCCTAGGGGTTTGAGAGCCCCTCTTCTGACCTGGCATTGCCCACTGTCCAGGCAATGACAGAGCTCAATGGCCAAACCATGGAGTTGGTACCTCCATGTATAAGCTCCTGAGAAAAGAATTGGGGCCCACAATGAGATGGGAGGAAGAGAGCAGCCTGAATATTCTTTGGGGCATTGCACCAGCCTGTTAACAAGCAGAAATTGATCTTTTCAAGATAAATGTTGTCATGGAGATACAATGACATGGTTGTGAATCTTGGAATTCCAGTCTCCAAGGATTCAAAGTGATAAGTGACCCAAAGGGCAGTGAAGAAACATGGTGGGTGTAAGTAGCCTATACAAGTTTTCAAGGAATACCTATGTGCAAGAAGACTCATGGAGTCATGAGGAAGCATTTGACTGAAAAACACTGATGGCTGGTCATGTTAAAAACGAATTGGGAGGAGGGCTTCCCCCAGAATGACTGAATTTTCTTGGCATTTGTTCTCTGTTTACTTATATACGCACATTTGGTTTCTCTCAGAATGTAAACTTGAGGGCAGGTGAGCTGTTTAAATGCCATCTTTGTACACCTGGCACATTGTAGGGGCTTCCATATTGTACCTGAAATTGAATCAGATGCTGTCTAGTCCTCCCACCAGGCCTGGTTGCTCTCCGGTTAGCCAGTGGCTCTCTTACAATGTGGCTCCTGAAACTGAACGTGATACAGCACATAGTAGGACTGTCACTTCCATAGTCTAGGATCGTCTGCCCCTCTTATTGATTCCTGAGAGATCCCCTTGGCTTTCTTTGGCTGCCTGACCACACTGGTGACACATCTATAGGGTTTCTTTTGCCTTATGGCTTCACTCAGATAATGGGGGAAGAAGGGAGTGTAATTAGTTTCATCATGTGAGATGAAAAGAGCTAAGACATAATCCTACTGGAGAGGTTATCCTACTCCTAGAATCTGTAGTTTGCCGATAATGGTCAATACCAGCTTTTTCTTATCCTGGCTTCTGGTCCATGAAAGCTCTGACAGGTTTTATTTCCTCCATTCGTAATCAAAGGAGATGATAAGTTTCAATTTAAGAGTAGTGAAGATAAAGATAAAAGTTTTCCCCCATCCAAGTTCACAGGCTCCTGGAAGCCTCATAACAGGCTAGAACAAGATCTGTGATCCCAGGAATCTAAAGTGCTGCCTTTGATATGTATTATCTGTTTGACCTTGGGCAAGCAGCGCACTCCCTGGGCCTCAGTTTCTCCACATAAAGTGAGAGTGGAGAGTGAGTTTCAAGACCGGTAGAGCTGGATTCCTCCCCAGCCTCACCTAGGTCCTTGATGTGTGGCTCCGGGGAACTGATCTCACCTTTTAAGCCTTGGTTTCCTGGTCTATAAAATGGGAAGAATAATACCTCTACTAATTAGTCCATAGGGTTATTTGAGGATCAAATGAGAAAGTGGCTCTAAGGTATATTGTAAATAAAGAGCCAGATCCTGTTATTAAAGGAATGTAAACATAACAATCTGTTGTAAAAGCATTTCGCTGCCACAGACACTGAAAAGAAACCCCCAGAAATGGTCTGTTCTTTGTAAAAGATCATAGTATTAAGCTAGGGCAAAATTGAGTATATACCTCAGCTCCCCTCAAGTATTAGCTACCTCAACTCCAAGGTATATGTGAGTTAACATCTATTCAAAATTATAGCTACTGAGACCACACTAGTGTTTCCCTTCTGGCAGACCCACCCAGAGGACATAGTAATTCAGAGCAAAAGGCATTTAATTAAACAGTATAACCTAAGAAAGTAAAGTCCAAGGAAAAAACATGTCTCCCTCGGCCCATCCCCATAAAGAAGCACCTTTCCAGATTCCCACATGCCCTAAGAGAGGGCACATGTAGTCAGGGCATATGTATAGAAGAGGGAATGGGACACATAGGAAGTAAGCATGGCCAAAGCAGCAAAGGCCCCTAGTACTACATTCCAACTGATGCCCTCCCCTGACTCTGAGGTTGCCTACTGAGCTTCCCTGGAGAACTGATGAATTCTGCTGAGCTATGCAAATCACCATTGTCACCCCTGTGTGCTAGGATCTGCTGATTCAGAGAATCGCAGCTTTAGGATTGGGAAGGACATGAGAGGCCATCCAGCTCAGCCCCATCATTTTCTGGATGAAGGCTGACTAAAGTCACACAGAAATTAAGTAGCAGAGCCAGGATCTGAAGCCAGATCTTCTGACTCCAAATCCAGGGTTCATTCCACTCTATCACACCGATTCTCCATTTTACCTTTGCCCGTCTGTGGAGTTGCAGCTGCGATGGGTCTCCAACTCAAAGAGAGGTGGTTACAACACTTTTTTTGTGTCTAGCTCATAGCCTCAGGTCTATATTTTAAAATAAGGTCAATGAAACACAATATGGACCTGGAACACACAATTCACAAAAATTTTTGTTCCCCAATTAGGTGCATCTTCTACAATTATAGCAAAGAATAAATTAGTAAAATACTATTATTTCATCCACCAACTTTGTGGTTGAAAAGGACCCTATTGAACATCTAGAGTATACCAGTGTTCAAGGAAGAGTAGTATCTCTAGGGTGAGAGCTGCCGAGCCCTTTGATGTCTCCCTACCACCCAACTCTCACCTATGACTCTAAGAAGCTGTAACATGTGAAGGGCCCTCACCCTGGTAGACAGGCTAAACCAGGCTAAAAGTAACTAACAGACCTCAAACCCATTGCTAAGTTAGAGCGGTGTCTACCCAAGCATGTGAAGACTTCTTCCAGTGGAGTGGGCAGATAGAACAATTTGTTCCAGCAACCATGAAGGTGCTGAAGCAGGTGCTGCGGAGCACTGTGACAATTAAGATGTCTCAAGAAATAGTTTCTGGGTAATTTGATCATTTTATTAATAAGGCCAGCATGTTATTAATGTTATTAATAAAAGGATGGCCATTTGGCTCTTAGAACAAAGACTCCTAAGGGGGGGTTCACAGTTTAATGCCCTTCAAAGAGGAGATGTTCCTGAGGAGCAGCAGTCAGCTCTGATTGGTTACCATAATCGAAGGTGGGCTATATTAAAATGAATGTCTTGGGTTACTGTGACTCATGTCATCCAAATCTTGGTCAAAGAAACATCAATTTCCATATCACCTGTCTGGCAAAAGGAGGATCCACATCTTCCCAGACCTGTCTGAGCAAACACAATGAGCAAGAATGCACCCATTAGCCTAAAATTAGAGTGTCTTTTACAGTCTGATTAAATCTCAGCCTGGGTAAATCTCTAAGAGAGACTTCCCACACTGGTTGGTTTCTGGGTGAGGAATTAGAAAAGGGAAAAACCTTGATCCTAACATAATAATTACTTATTAAATATGAGAGAAATATTCATTTCTTAGAGCACTTAAAGCTTGGTTAGACATCGAAGATGCCAAGGCTATCCACTGTATCCCAGGCCATTGTCGGTTGTTCTGACTTGTTTTGCCACTGGATTTTGATGATTCCAGAAGAGAGAGTGAGGCTGACAAATTTGGGCAAATCTGCCTCACTTAAACCTAATTTATGCGTGAATCAAAAGACATCACCCATACCATTTTACCATTTTTACCTACCTCAAAGTCCTGTGCTGACAGGCAAGTGATGAAACAGTCATTGTGGATACACTGGGAGCTCTAGCCACAACCCTTCACAGAATTGGCTGAAGATAGAGGGTCATCTTCTCACTAGACTTAAGCAGTAGTGGCATTTGACAGTCCCCTGGGTGTCTTTGTTAAGCACCATCCTGCTCACCTCCTGGTGGGAGGAATGGGCTAAAAAAGATTACCAAAAAACCATCTGCTTCACCCAACCTAACTAGCCAGCTTACCACAGCAAGTGAGGATCCTACCCTGTGGTCAAAACACAAAAAAAATGTACAAAAAACTTTTAAAGATGGTTCTACTCACCATCAGTGCATAGAATATACACATGCTTATAAGTGACATGAAATCTAGTAAGCCTGAAAGATGAACAGCCCCTGTTGCAAGAGAACTAAATGGCAGCCTAGAGTGAACCGAGGCTGTTTACCAAAACTGTAGCTGGATACATGTTTTTCCTGGAGTGACCACAGTGATAGGGAGCAGTATGAAGCTGGCATACGTTTTACAATCAAAGCCAATCTAGTCAAAAAGCTCCTGAAAAGGGTGAAGGACAGACTCATGACAATGTGATTACCTCTTGCAGGAAAATGCCATGCCACCATTATCAATGCCTACACTCTCACCATGACGAACCCTGATAAGGTCAAAGAAATTTTTTATGAAGACCTGGAGACACTCATCATCAAGGTACTGAAAGAAGATAAGCTTGTAATTCTGGGTGACTTTAATGCAAGAGTAGGCACAGATTATCAAACGTAACAGGGAGTCCTTGGGAGGAATGGAGTCAGAAATAGCAACAGCAATGGTCACTTACTACTGAAGACTTGTGCAACTCATGACCTCATCACTAACACTGTCTTCCATTTACCCAAATGCAACAAAACTTTGTGGGTACACCCTTGAAGCAAACATTGGTATTTAATAGACTATGTTATTATAAGGAGAAAGACAGATGGATGTAAGAGTGACAAAGGTGATGTGTGGCAAAGAGTGCTGGACTGACCACAGACTTATCCTCCCTAAGCTAAACGTTTGCATTCAACAAAAGCAGCACCCCCATGGCAAGACAACTAAGACTTAACATCAACAGATTGGAAAGCTTCTCCATGGGTGAATAGTTTGTTACTGACTTGGAGAGAAAGCTGAGTCAACACCTGGTTGGCAACAGTGGAGCAGAAATTTGGGGGGCCAGAACACTCACAAACATCAGAACTGGTTTGATGAAAATTATGGGGAAATTCAGAAGCTACTAGATAAAAAAACAAGAACTCCCCAGGATTGACCAGCAGGATAGCCCATTCATCTCCAAGAAGGCAGCATTTAATTCCATCAAAAGTAAAGTGCAGGCAAAGCTTAGAGAAGCAGGATTCTTGCCTCAGTGAGAAGGCAGATGAAATTCAGTTTTATGTTGATAGCAAAAATCCAAAGTGCTTTTATGATGCCCAGAAGGCTATTTATGGTTCCAAAGAACTCTGGTATATCTCAAATATTCAGGGCTGATGGAGCCATAGTGATTAGTGATAAGGACATGATCCTAGAGAGATGAACTGTACACTTCCATAATGTTCTCAACAGACTGTCATCAACCAATGTTGAAACCATCGACTGTATACCTCAGGTTAAAGTCACTTCTTCTCTAGTCGAACTTCCACCTGAAAAAAAGAGAGTTTGAATGCCATTAGGCTCCTCTCATGTGGCAAAGCACCTAGTGCTGATTCTTTTCCAGGTGAGATCTACAAGGCAGGGGGTCCAGTGCTCATACAAAAGCTGACTGAAATTTTCCAGGTTATTTGGCAAGAGGATATTATATCAGGAGTTCAAGAATGACTCCAATGTTCAGCTCTGTAAAAGAAAAAGAAATAGGTCGTCCTGTGACAATCACAGATGGGTCTCTTCTTTAGTCATTGCTGACATGAGTCTTGCCAGAATCCTCCTCAGTAGACTGATCCTTCCCCTGGAAGATGGTCATCTACCCAAGAGCCAGTGTGGCTTCAGAAAAGGCCAAGGAATTGCCAACATGGTGTTTGCTGCCCAACAACTCCAGGAACAATCACAGTAGCAGAACAGAGGTCTGTACACAACATTTGTCCATTTGACCATGGCCTTTGATACTGTCTGTCATAAGTGCTTGTGGAAGATCATGGCAAAATTTGGTTGCCTAGAGAAGTTGATCAGTATTATACTTCAGTCTCATGACGGCATGCTTGCCCCAGTTCTTGATAATGCTCTCAGGCTTTCTCAGTCACCAGTGGAATGAAGCAAGGCTCTCTGCTTGCTCCCATACTTTTCAGCATGATGTTTTCAGCCACATTATCAGACGCCTTCAATGAGGCCTCAAGGTCAGCTGTCTCACTGATGGTAAATTATTTAACTTGAAAAGGCTACAAGCTAAGACCAAAGTAGAGGGAGTATTGGTGTGTGATTTTCTGTTTGCAGATGATTGTGCACCCAATGCAGCCTCTGAAACTGAGATACAACAAAATATGGATCAGTTTTCTGCTGCTTGTGCTAATTTTGGCCTAACAACACCAAGAAAACAGGCTCTCTGCCAGCTAGCACCACACTATCCATATATGGAACCTCAGGTTACAGCAAACGGAGAGATTTCTAGTGCTGTCCATAAGTTTACTTACCTTGGTAGTCTACCTTCCAGGGATGTACATGTAGACGATGAAACTGACACACACTCCCAGAGTTAGCTCAGTGTTTGGGAAGTTCCAAAGGAAAGTGTGGGAGAGAAGAGGTATTAGACTTATGTGGGGTACAGGGACCCCAAAAATCCCCTACCCAAGAAAAATCAAAAGTCAGACGTATCTTGAGGAAGGAACAGGTAGTTTTATTCTCTTCCCCCGCGGGAAGAGGGTGGTCCTCTCCATGGCGGGAGGCATGTTACAAAAGACAGAACAAGAATTTACACCCTAACGCAGTCAAGCCCCCTCCCTCTGGCTGTCCATTCTCCCATTGGCTGGGAGGTGGGCTCTCAGTCTTGGCATGAAATCTAACCCAATGGTGGATAACAAAGAAGCCCGCCACTATCTCCTATTGGCAGAGAGGTGGGACAGGAAGCCAAGGTATCATCCATGGCCTTATTTGGTAAAGGGAGGGGAGCAAGAGAGGGGAAAAGATCACAAGCAAGGGTAGAGGTCTAAAACTCTTGAAAGGGGCCTAATGCTGATGACAAGGGAAGGGTGGGAAGGGTCCTAGGTTGTGCAAACCCAGGAGTCAAGTCTGTCCAGTCTTACAAAAGTCTATCTCTGGTTTCCAGATAGTTTCTCTCCCTTCTCATCCTGAGGAGTCTTCACAGAGGGTGCAGAGAGTGTACTCCACTCAGACTGACTACCAAACAGAACTGTGGTACAGATCTCACTGCTGTATGCCTGTGAAACCCAGACAGTTTACCAGTACCAGGCCGGGAAACTGAATCGCTTTCATTTGAATTGTCTTAGGAAGATTCTGAAGATCACCCAGCAGGATAAGGCACCAGATACTGAGGTCCTTTCTAGAGCTGAACTGCCAAGCATTTAAACTCACTTGCAGAAAGTGCTACTCCAGTGGGCTGATCACATTGATGCCAAAAGTACATTTGCCTAAAAGACTATTTTATGGAGAATTTATGCAAGGTAAGCACTCACAGAGGTCAGAAGATGGGATACAAGTACAGTCTTAAGGTCTCTCTGAACAACTTTGGGATCGATTGCCTGACATGGGAGACACTGGCACAGGACTGCCCAGCATAGCATGCCCGCATCAGAGAAGGTGCTGTGCAATGCAAGCATCTAAGACAATTCCAAGACTCATGATGGAAAATGCCATCCCCATCCAGAGAAAGAGCTATGGAGCCTGAATGTAGAGCGAAGCACACGATTTTCTGGTTTTTTGTTTGTTTTTTCTTTCTCATGGTTTTTGCCTTTGGTTCTAATTCTTTACAACATGACTAATGTAGAAATGTGTTTAATATGACTGTATATGTATAGCCTATATCAGATTGCACACCATCTTAAAAAGGGGGAGAAAATTTAAAACTCAAAATCCTATAGAAGTAAATGTTGAAAATGAAAAATAAATTAATTCTGACAAAACAACCAAGTCCCTGTGCTCTATGAGCGAAATAGAATTACAGTAGCTCAAAAGAAACCTGAGATGCATGAGGTTAGAGATATCTCCACTCCAAATATTCACATGGATTACTTGTGCCCAACCTGTGGTATAGCCTTCAAGCTCGTATGGGTCTGATGAGTTGGCACACTGTACCTGACCCCAACAAAGTGATGTTATCTTGGTCCTCATCGAGCACAAAGAACCACTAACTAACTGAACATCTAGTCCAATCCTCTCCAGCCCCCATTTTACAGATGAGCAGGCCTTGTGTAGTGTGACATAGGGTCTCCTCTGACTCCCAAGTCCCTACTCTCCCCACTTGAGCTACCTGCTCAAAGTTTGTCTAAGGCTAAGCAGGTAGCAACGGTTTCTGTTGGGAACCCTTAGCCTAGCCTTACATGCATTGGGCCCCATGCATGACCTAGTGATCAAATACATGGGTTCTTTGGGCTTTTATAGATATCTGTGGGAATCCACTTCCATAAGAGAAGTAAAGACGTGCAGAATTTCAGTCAAGTGATTTCTTCCCCTATGCCCTCTACCAGGTTGGCCACAGGGTTGGGCAAGATTAGGGCCTTTGGGCAAAAGCAAATCTGTGAATTGCTAAAGGGGAGGGAAGGGATAGACTTACCTTTCTCTAGTCTATAGATAAGGCCGCCTCAAGTGAAGGGATTGCCACACAGCTGTGTTAATAGAAAGTATATCACCATCATTTAGATTCACCCTGGGCTCCAAGCCCAGGGCTTCCAATACATCAGATACAGGAAAGTAATTTTACTTTGGGTTTTTTTTTTGAGGGGGGAAGGTAGGGCAATTGGGGTTAAGTGACTTGCCCAAGGTCACATGGCTAGTTTTGTGTTAAGTGTCTGAGGTCAGATTTGAACTGAGGTCCTCCCTGACTCTAGGACCGGTGCTGTATTCACTGCGCCACATAGCTGCCCCAGAAAGTAATTTTAAAATGAGATATGAAGGATGTGGGACACTGCAGCCACCCTGTTCTCCTCTGAAATATTGTGGGTCCCTGAGTCACCTCCAGGATGTTGACGAGAGCTATTCAGCTAGAGCTGGAAGGTGCTTCCCAAAACAGCTGGTTCAAGTGGCCCATTTCACAGATGAGATCTAGAATGGTATGATGTCAGGGAAGTTGAGTTGGGGTTAGTTAGTTTTGGTTTTCACTCAACATGGCATGGTTTGTTTCTCAAATTGACACCCACAGAGGTTAAATGACCTGTTCAGGGTCACGTAGAAAGTGTTGGAGGCAGAATTTGAACTCAGATCTTCTGGACTCCACTACACCATGATCTTCTTTGCCCTCTCTCTTGTCTTCTCTTTAGACTAACCAGCTTTGAGTTCACTAACTGCCCTTCACCTGGCATGAACTCAGGGTCCAGGGAGATTCTAAAAACACAAATAACTTCATTCATTTTCAAAATATTGACTAGAAAGAACCATCTATGTAGAGTCAAATCCTGATTCAGATACTCACTCCCTGTGTGACCTTAGATAAATCACAGTCTCTGGGCATCAAAAGTGTTGTCATCTTAAAATTGAGGGTATGAGGCTGGTGGATGCCTAAGGTCCCTCCTGTTCAAAATCCCATAAAGGTCCTACAAATAGTTTTACTTTATGAAGTCACCCTCCCCCAAGGACCTATGATGGCTCCCCACTGCCTACTCAGTCAAGTTCAAACTCAGTGGAACTCTTGCTCTGCTTTGCCCACTCAAATTTATTTCTCATTACTTTTGTTACATTTACATTTAAAAGGACAATGGCAAAAACCTGTGCCTGTTTTCCCCACTTTAATAAGGCCAGTACTTGGGCCAACGAGTCAGCACAGATGGCTGGGTTTTATTCCAAGTTCTTTTAAACATCCAAGGTAACTCCAGACCAGATGTAGTCACCTCCTTTTTAATTAGGATTTGCTACTACCCATCTCTCCTCTTTGAGGCCTGGGGAATCTGTGGAAATTAATTAGGCCTTTAAAAAGAGTACAAACTTCCATAAAATGCTTTACAGCTAATGAGAGGTAGATATTATGCAAATACAAAGAATTGTAATTTTATTCACTTGGATTGGCAGTGGTGTGTTCAGCCACAGAAAGCAGGTAGGGTGCGGCAGAAAGTTTACGTGACTTCTGGATTCAGATTCCAATTCCTGCCCTTTCGAGGCCAGTGACCCAGGACAAGCTCTGCCCACTTTCTCCCTGGGAAGACTGTACTACCTACCGCAGTTGGTTGTTGGGAGGAAAATGCTTTATCAATATTACATGGGAGTAATAGAAAGTTTTCTTATTTGAGAGCGTGAGCATAAAGGAAATAGCGATTGCCTTGAAATGCCAGCTGTTGTTAGCAGTCCTAATAAATCTTCACTAAATTATTAATAAGCTCACATTGTTAGAGTACTTTCAAGTTTGCAGAGTGCCTTACTGATTTATCTGTTAGATCCTAACAAAAAAATCCTGGTGAGATGGGTGCGACTGGGGATAATGGCACCTATGCTTTCTTCAGTGTAGGGAAGGAACTCTCTTTACCCATGCAGGTCAGAGAGGCAAAAATGTCTTGCCTTGGAAAGTGGCTTACCTAGGGTCATGGGGTCAGCACGGGTCAGAGGCAGGACTAGAACACAGGTCTTCCTGACTCGCAGGCCAGCTCTCTGTCCACTATAGTTACTGCAGATAAAATGTTGTAACAGACTGTCTGCCAAGCCTTTGGAAAACCTCCCTGCAGGAGGAGTGCAGATTGGAGATTGGGAGGCCTCCCAAAGGAAGCTTGCACATAAGAGAGCTGCCTGGGCACAGGATGGTTGCCTCTATATCTCAGTCCCAATGTGGAGGCCTGGGACCCGGGCCAGGAAAGGGCTGCAGAGCAGGCTGGCAAGCAGACAAAATGAGCTCTTTGCCTCTCGCTGTTATTACATATCCCGGTGCATCTCAGATGCTCGGTGAGCTGTCTGGATCCAGTTTCCTAGATTATCGAGACCAGGAAGAACTGCGGGGACCAGAGAAAGAATTTCTTCCCTGACCAGCTTGAGAGCATAGAGATTCCCTCCTGGGCAAGATGGAGAGAACGGAGGTGGAATCTTTCATAAAGTCATTTCACAGGACATTAGATCATAAGGGATATCAGAAGAACATTGCTCACAAGAACCAGAGGGGGAAGCAAGGACAGCTCTCGCACCCCCTCGCTTACAGCTAGAGAAACCAAAGCACTGGGAAAGTTCCACTGGTCACCAAAATATCAGGGGCAGGATTGGAAACCAGCCCCTTCCCAAACACTGGGTGATCCATTTTCTATTTTCTGCTCAACTCTTGGAGGGAGGCATTCAGAAACTTGCCAAGTTTGAGAAAGCCAGCACATTCAATCATGATTTGGGGGGCAAATTATAGCCCCGAAGAGTAACTTCAGTCCACTGTGAGCTCACATCATAGGTGTTTAATGTAAACACAAAAACTTATCTCTGGATAGAATATTTCCATCAAAGCAAGAAATGTTTCTGTTAGCATACACCCACACATATATGTCTGTGACATTTTTACTTGCTTGCTAAATGATTAGTAGCATATATATTATATTATATATTTACACAGAAAGAGAGAGAGAGAGAGAGAGAGAGAGCAGATTGACATCACACAGAGAGAACTGTCCTGGAAATCAAGAAGACTGGAACTCAGCCCTGCTTCTGCCCAGACTGGCTGTGGGACATTGGCCAAATTTATTTTGCTTCTCAAGGTTCCATAGAATTCTCTCTGACCAAAAGTTGCTGAGGAGATGCCCATCTGCACTGGGAGATGGAGAAGTGCCTGACACCAATGGCATCTTAGATTCAAAACCCCTATCCCAGTATGGGGGGGGGGGGGCGCCTTTTTCCTTTTCTCTTCCTTGCTGAATTCCCAAGCTGTGAGCAGCCTCAGGGGCTGGCCCCTCCCTTCCAGCCCCCCCCCGGACACCCCAATGCTCAAATAGCTGCCCCCAAGGCCCTGGAAATGAACCTCATCTCTCTGTAGTGAATGATCAACTCCAGAGGTCAGTGCAAGGCTGTGCCAGCCTTGCTTTTCCCTGTTGCAGTCCACTAGAAAGTCTAAAGATGCCAAGGCATAGATCGAAACCCTAAATCTGTCTTTTTTGTTTCCCTCCATCATCAAAATTCTCAATGCCACTTTTCAAGCTACGTTTAGCTGTCTGAGTCCTTTCCAGCTATTTCAGGAATTAAAGGAGCTTTTACTAATGTAATGTGAAGAACAAAAACCTTTCACTGTATATGGCTCATTTTAATAATAGCTAACATTTTCACAGCACTTACTAGGTGCAAGCACCGGCAAAGCCCTTTACAAATATTTTCTCATTTGAACTTCACACCAGGGGGAGGGGGGGAGGTAGGTGCTGTTATTATCCCCATCTTATAGATGAGGAAACTGAAGCAAACAGGGGTTAAGGGACTTGCCCAGGGACACACAGCTAGTAAGTGTCTGAGGTAAGATGTGAACTCAGGTCTTCCTGACTCCAGACCCACCTTCCCCTTAATTCAACTCTGGAAGACTTGAGGTATGGAGGGGCTGGAGAATCATTGAAACTTTATAACCAGGAAGATGGTTGGATCTTCTGTGTGATGGTCTTTAGGTCATAACAGGAAGAGGAAGGGAGGTCAGTGGAAGTTCTGGGGAGAAGCTACCCTTGGACTTAGTTTAGCTTCACTAGCTCTTAGTCCCTCCTCCCAGTACACCACCACCACCACCACCATCATCATCATCACCATCATCATCATCATCACCACCACCATCATCATCACCATCATCAACATCACCACCACCATCATCATCATCACCACCACCATCATCATCACCATCATCAACATCACCACCACCATCATCGTCACCAGCATCATCATCATCACCACCATCATCATCATCATCATCACCACCACCATCATCATCATCATCACCATCACCACCATCATCACCACCATCATCATCATCATCATCACCATCACCACCATCATCACCATCATCATCATCATCACCATCGTCATCATCATCACCATCATCATCACCATCATCACCATCGTCATCATCATCACCATCATCATCACCATCATCACCATCACCACCACCACCATCATCATCATCATCACCATCATCATTGTGTTATGTGAGGAAACTGAGGTTAACCATGGGTCAGATTCAAGAGTCAGTAAGTGTCTGAGGCAAGATTGGAACTCAGCTCTTCCTGTTCTATCCGCATAGCTACCTAGCTGCATCCCTACCTTCTCTATCATAGCAAGGCACGTGGATGAGGCAGACCAGGATCCTAACCTTTAGGGAGGAAGGTGGGTTCTCACTCTAGAACATCTGATTGCTTTCCTAGGTCTGATGGCACAGGCAGACATTGGCCGGGGTGGCCCCAAACATGGACGTTTCCAGAAGCTGTGGGAGGAGGCAGTATCACAATGGAGAGAATCCCAAAGAAGAGGCTTTGGCTCTGACTGAGTGTGGCAGACTGTCTCTGTGGCCAGCAATTCCTTCTTTTTGCTGACTCCCTACACAAAGTAGCAGAGGCCAAGCTCTGAAAGCATCCCTCTTCTGGTATTTCATTCCTATTGGTACTCTGCTGTCTGGCGAATATTACTCCAACTGTAACTAGGTTAACGGGACGGTTATTCTCTTACCTGCCATTATCCATTGATGATGAGTCCATTCTCCTCCTTGAATTTCAAGCCAGGTTTTCAGCCTAGAATGGATATTACGTCTCCCTTTGAGCTAAAAACTTCATAGCTCTGTGAACCAGCACCATCTGTCTCGATGCATTTATGACTAGGAGATTAAACTGTTCCCTGTTTTGTTTGTTTGTCTTCATTTATTACATCTAGCACCTTAATTAGCTGGCATTTCATTCAAGTCAGCAGCTGTTTACTAAGCGCCTACTATGTGTCAGACCCCAGGGTGACTGAGACCCTAGGAAAAACAGCCATTTCTGCTTACCCCCGTGGAAAGTGGGAGGGGCAGCATTTTTGTCTTTCTATTTCTAGCAATTTGTACAGTAGCTGACAGATAGCAGGCATTATTGTTGGCTGAACTGAACTGGAATCAATTGGAAGTGATCAGGGAAGGCTCAGCAGAGAAGGAGCTTCACAAGCTGAGCCCTGAAGGATGGAAAAGGATTGGGGGAGGGGCCATGGAATGAGGACAGTGAGCATTCCAGGTTTGATGAGCGACCAGAAGATGTGGGAGGAGGCGGAATTAATTCATGGAAAGCAGAGAAGGCAGGTTGATTTTAGGGATGCTCCGAGGGCATCCAGGATGCTGAAGGTTCTCAAAATCAGGCCATATGCCAATCTGTCGTAGGAAGTGGACCCATTTTATGTGGAGAAGGGTGGTGGGGAGGGGGAGGTAGAATAACTGTCTTCAGGTATCTGAAGGGCGAAGTTGAGGAAGAGGCATTAAAGTTTATTCTGTCTGGCCCCATAGGGCAGAACCGGGGACCAAGAATTGTGGCTGGATGTCAGAGAAAACATTGTGATCCAAGCTAATCCAAAGTGGGATGGGCTGCCTCTCCCCCCACCCCCAGGTAACTGAAGGTGCTTCCCTGTTCCCTGTGATTCTTGCAGCTAGGATACTCAGTGTTTAGAACTGAGGCAAGATGTGAGAGGAGAGGCCATTGAGAAGCAAGGAACAAACTTGGGAACAGCTAATGCCATCCCAGGGAGCCAGAGAGATGTGGAGATGCCATCCTCCATCCCCAACACATACCTGGACTCCCGGCACCTGCTGCCCCAGAGCCCAAGAGTGGACACACTTGGTGAGACTCTTCTCTCCTTAACTGTTCCCAAAAGGAAGGTTTCATTTTTCTCTTGGGTATTCTATTGTCTTCACTAATCTATAGAACTTCTATTTCTGTTTTGCTGTTTGCTTGGGTAAATATGACTGTTTGCTCGCCATGATTGTCTTTTGTGTAACTAACATCTGATGGGAAGGTGCTAAGCTGGCGAGACTAAGCTAACATCCCACCCAGAGCAAGCAGGAAAAGTGGCTTTTCTTTCAAACCCCTAAAAGAGCATTGTACCTCGGTATAATTCTAGCCCATAACCTCCCTTAGAGACAGAGAGTGAAGGAGTGATCCTTCAGCCTGGCTGTTTCCAAACTTGCCTCCCCCTCCTCTAGGCTAACGGCAGGGCAGCCGAGACCCACCACCCAATCTCCCTAGTGGTAGAAACAGAGTTCAACAACCAAATCAGATATCTCGATCAGACAGTCCATTCGCTTCAATATTCTGTACGTGAAGGTTGGAAGACCAGTGGTCAAGGATGCTGAGGCAGCTAGATGGCCCAGTGGACGGAGGTGGGAGCCAGGAGTCATTAAGACACTTGTGTAATGCCACCCATATACTCCTGGCCAAATCGCTAACCTCTTAGCCTCAGTATCCTTATCTGTAAACTAGGGATAGCCATAACACTCACCTCCCCGGGTTGTTGCGAGGATCAAAAGAGTTAACACATGTAAAGTTCATTGCAAACTTTAAAACTATTAAAATACTCACTATTATTATTGCAATTGTTGTTTTTATATTGTAGAGAGGATTCTTACTTGGGGACTTGTTGGACTAGAGGTCCTTTCCCACTCTGAGATTCTGTGATCAAGTAAATTTCCCAGATCTCTGAGGCTCAATCCTCTAAGTGTCAAGATCACCCACCCCGCTACCCACCTTGTGGAAACGCTCAAGGATCTGAATGCTTCCCTAAGATAAATGGACTGAGCTTATTTGAATTTTCAAAGATTCAGCAGCTCACGATGCCTCGAGGTCATCATCACCCACTTCAAACATGGAGGCCCCCCGGAAAATGTAGGCTCAGAAGATGCAAGAGATTTGGACTGCTTGGGACTAATCCCTGGAGGGGTCGGGGAGCCTGTTTTGAATCCTTTTATCTTCTGGCATTTGACTCTCTCATAAAAACAAAATCATCATTAGAGTGAAAATGTTAGGTCTGGAAAGAGCGTTGGAGAGCTTCAAGCCCATTCCCCTCATTTGATAAATAAACCAGCTCTGCAGTGATCTCATTTCCTAAGGACTTAAGAGTCCGCTCTCCAGGCCAGCCCGAGAAGCCTCTCTCTCTGCTCTGGCCGCTCCAGACTCCCCCAATCCTCACCTAGAGGCCGGATCTCCAGAGACAACACTCTCAGACCTCAGCCACCGGCTCATTATCGTCATAGCTTAAAATGATACACTAATAATAGCAAAGCAATGGCTAGACTTTGTGTAGCTCCTTAGGGCTGCAAAGTGCTTTTCAAATATCTCACTAGACCCTCAAAACCCTGTGAGTTAGGCGCTGTTACCGTCATTGCAGATGTGGGAACGGAGACCCAGAGGAGTTTAAGTGACCGACCCAAGGTTACCCAAGTGGCTGAGGTGAAACTGGACACTGGAAATCATGGAATCAGAGATCCAGAAAGGACTTCCCAGACCATCTGATTTACTCTACAGATAAAGAAAGGAGGGCCTAGGCCCCAAGGGATCTTAGTTCAAGGTCACATAGGAAGTAGCAATGCCAGGAATAAAAATCAGGGTCAAGTTCAACTTTGTTTTTACTGCATCACAATGCCTGGGTTCAGCTTCTGTCTTTGACCCATACTAGTCAGGTAACCACTGCCAAAGCATTAACCCTTTCAGGGCCCTAGAACATTGACTAAGGCAGGCTTCTGGTCTGCATAAGTGGAGAGTTTCCTCAGTCCCCCGAAACCCACATGTTCATCTCTCTGCATATATATTTATTGTGTAGAGGACAGAAAGCATCCTTTGTTCAGATTATTTTCTCCCCTTCAGTGAAATCATTTGCCCTCTTCTATCAGCATCTTACCTTGTTTAACCCCATTCCAGCCAATCTCCTTTGCTTTTGCATGGATAGGATGGTGTGCAGCTTCCATTTTCTTGCCTATTTCTGGTTTGTTTTCATCCAGTTTATCAGGTAAATCTGATGGAGAACAAAAACCCTGGATTTGGAGTCCAAGGGTCCAGGTTTGAATCCTCAGCTACATACTATATGCATGACTCTGGGCAAGCTCTTTCCTGTCCTCTGTACATACAATATGGGCATGGTGACTTCTAAGGTCCCTTCCAACTCCAGAAATAAATTATAATTCCAGGATCCTTCACCATTTCCAAATTTGCCCTCCCTCTTCAGCAGGGGTAGTGGTGAGGGGATGGATCGAAGCATGATTGGATCTAGAGAAAGAGGGGACCTGAGAGACCATCAAAGAAAACCTGGAATTTCACAGTTGGGGAAACTAAGACCCAGAAGGAAGGAGCAAAGACAAACCTGAACAACCCCTGCCTTCAAGGAGTATGTATTCTAATGGGGGATGAGGGGAAGAGAATATGTACCGTGATATTTAAAAAGGTTCGAGAGACAGTTTCTGGGTAATTTAATAATTTTAATAATAAGGTCAGCAGGTTATTAAAAGGTCATTTGGCCATCTCTCTTAGACCAAAGACCATCATGGCAGTGGAGCTCACAATCTGTATACCCTTTATACACACACACACACACACACACACACACACACACACACACACACACACACACTTCTGAGCACTCAGATATCCTCCAAATGCTTCCTGTAGGCTACTGTTTGGTGACAAAGTCTTGAATTAGTTAGTTCCTGGGCTGGAGCTGTTGCATACAAAGTTCAAAGAGATGATTCTGTTTCTCTTCCTTCATAGCTTTCAAAGAGGAAAAATGGCTTTAAGGGTGGCTGGGAGGAAGGGGGACCTGCGACTAGAAATACAAAATCAGACACAAGGAACTTCTATTTTACTGAGAGGAGGAGGCCTCCCTCCTGATGGAGGTGACTCAGGCTGAGCCATGAAGAAAGATAAGATAAGGTAGAGGTGAGGAGGGAGAGGATTCCTGGAAAGGGGGACAAAAGCGTGGAGGCTGGAAATGGAATGTCTTCTGTAGGGCCAGACTCTTCAGTTTGGCATTGAACACCCTTCCCAATCCAGCTCCAGTCGACGTTCACAAGATTATTCCATTTTAATCCCTTTCATTCACTCTGTTTTAGCTGGAGGAGCCTTCAGGGTTGCCCCTGGATCCCTGAAGGGAGAAGAGGGCAGCTACCTTTTGAGCACCCATGTCGGTGGGAGCTGGGAAAGCAGCTTGGGGGCAGGGTGTTATGGGAATCTGAAGATCTTCCCTGCCCCTAGGCCCTTTGCTAAAGTGGCTACTTGACTCTGAGGACCCTTGGATATTTGAAAGTATACTCTGTTCCCTAATAGGCTGAATGTGATCACGTGGAGCCTGTGGCGCCAGGTTTGTTTTCCAGGAATGCCCCTGCCTTGTAGCTTTGTGATTGGGCAGTGGGTCTAGAGGGCTGTGACATTCTCCAAGCCAGGAGAAGGCTACATATACGCCCTGATGTGAGGTTTTGGTTTGGGGCTCACTTTGAGAAGAGTTGTGTGATTTGGCCAGAAGAGACTCTGGGCAGCCGTTGAGCCCCCCGGCTATGAAAAACCCAGATGTTGGTGCTTCCCTCTCTGGTAGCTGAATAGGTAACTGATGTAAT
>CM053582.1:568747839-568761148 GCA_028627135.1 Pseudochirops cupreus | reverse complement strand
TACTTGGACTTTGATACTTTGCAATTGAATTGAGAACTTACTTCCTAAATGAACAAGTTACACTGTATTTTGACTTTCTCTGTTCTGTGAATGTTTGCTGAATAAATGGGATTTGCTATGCTGGTAATCCAAACTGTGGAAGTTGCCTTTGCTTGGCATTACAGACATTCCATTCCCCCATGCCCACCTATAGCCCTTTCCACATACATTCCCAGTGAGGAAAGTCAGAAGGTCATGACACATACACAGAACATGTGCTTTCTCAGTCGTTCATTCAATAAGGTAGCCAGGAGGTACAAAGAAAGGCAAAAACCTGATTCCTGTCCTGTAGGATCTTACATGCCAATGGAGACAGTATGCAAACAGCCAGGAACATACAAGATTTATACTGAGGAAGCCAAAGGGAATCTGAGATGGGAAGGCACTCTGAGCGGGACTGGGAAAAGTTTCCTTGCAGAAGGCAGGACTTGAGGTGGTTCTTGAAGTCCACCAGGGAAACTTAAAAGGGCCTGAATTAGGGTTTTAATTAGATGACTTGGCAAGTGTCACTAAGGGTTCTTATACCACAGATGAGAAAGTGGCCACAAAATTGAGCCACAGACTGGATATGGGGGTGGGGTGGGTGAGTGGGAGTGATGAGTGGAGGATGGTACTGAGGTTCTCACCAGGAAGAGGGAACAAGCATAAATTAATCACCTGCTGTTTGCAGGTGACTGTGTTATCTGGAGTACTGTGTTATCAGTGAAATCATTGGGCTGGTTTGGTACTTGTATAGAGGTCTTGTTTTCCCTGATAGAATGTAAGCTTTCTGAGAGCAGGGCCTGCTTGTTTCTTTGCTGTCTATCCCCAGTGCCTACCACCATGACTTGACCCAGAGTTGTCCCTGAGTAAATTGTCACCAGACAGTTAGGTGGTGCAGTCAATAATGAATAGAGCATTTTCTAGAGTCAGGAAGCCTCATTCCCAAGTTCAAATCTGGCCTTAGACACTTATTAGCTGTGTAACCCTGGACAAGTCACTTAACCCTGTTTGCCTCAGTTTCTTCATCTGTAAGAGGAACTGGAGAAGGAAATGGCAAACCCCTCCAGCGTCTTTGCCGAGAGACCCCCAGAGGGGGCCACAAAGAGTTGGACGTGGTAGAAATGACTGAACAACAACAACAACTATTGATTGCTCGATCCCTGCTGTCTCTTGCATCCTCATTCTCTCCCTCTGTTCTGGCTTCTTCCCCTCAGTTCACCCCTTTTCTCCCTGGGCCCTCCCTTCCTGCCTTTGGTTACTTCCTGTTTGCTAAATCTACTTCTGACACCCCCCATCTCCCTATTCTCTCCTCTTCTTTGGCTCTCCGGACCCCCAGGGTCGCCTCCACCCTCTCTGACCTCGCCTTTTCATCTGCTTCGATAGCTGCTTTTCCTCCCTGTCTCCTGCAGCTACATTTAGGAGAAGCTATTACACTTTCTTGCTTGGCCCCTTAATGGGTCACCTACCTGAGAAGGATGATCCTCCTCAGGGGAGGAGGTGTGCTCCTTGGTGAGATGTCGCAGAGATGCGAGCCGAGCCGTAACAGACCTCGGAGTGCTTTCCAGGGCCAGCTGTGTAGCATTCATTCTGGGTTCTTTGATTCTGTCTTCCTATTGGCTTCCTCAGCTCCTGTTCCCATTCTAGGACCACAGAGTTTGGAAGGACCTTAGATGGAAGAGTGTAGCAAGAGACAGGTGCATTTCAGCTCTGAGGAGATATTCAGAAGGAAGAGAGTCCAGGAGAAAGAATGCTACATTGTAGACCAAGACCCGAGGTCCAGTTCCCAGCTTTGCTGCTTATGGGCTGTGTGCCTTGGACAATTCTCCTGGCTGGGTTTATTTTCTAAGCTGTACGATGGTCTCTGAGGCTCCTGCCAATGTTAAAGCCTAGGATTCCACTGATTATTTGGTAGAGTGGAAGTTTCTTGAGGGTAAGGAGTCTTGATTTTGGAGCTATAGGACTTGGCTCTGTTCTTTGCTGCTGGTGTGACTTTGGTGGACCTTGATTTTTGGGTCTGTAAAGATGGGCAGTGGGGGTCTAAGATTGTTTGCAGGTCAGAGTCCCTGATCCTGGGATCTCCAGTGTCTTCCCGCATAGGAAGTGCTTAATAAGTGGGTGTGGATTGTAGTGAAAAGCGTGGACGGTCCTTCCTAGGCATGACAGAGCCAAGGACCACCTTGCTGCTTTCCTTTTTTCAAGGGGGTGGTGCTCGTTGGGTAGCTGAAATCATAACAGTTAATTCCAGGAGAATTTCAGAAAATGCTTAGTCTTAAAAGTTTTGGCTTTTCTTGTAAGAGGCAAGCTTGAGAACCTTGATCGTTCCCTTCAGTAATGCAGATAGCAGCCCAGCCCTGCCTTCTGCCCCATCAGCTGCCACGTGTGGGGCTCACCCAGTGCCCTGGAAGCTTCTTCTCAGTTTCCCGACCTGGACATCAGTTTGTGGGCGGTCCCTCTTGTTCTGTGACCCCTTCCAGCCCTGCATCTTCACAGCCTCTATGTGGCTTTTCCTCATGGTTCCTCCTGGAGCTGCCATGCGCCTCTCCAGTAACCTGGTCAAGTGGAAAGAGCGCTGTCTCCAGAGTTAGCACCCGGGTTCAGATCCTGCCTGCAGCAGCAGCAGCGATAATTGCTATCATTCATGCAGGATTTTGAGATTTGCAAAGTATTTTATCAATGTTGTCTCATTTGATCCCCATGATTACCCTGGGAAGTAGGTGGTATTTTTCCACCCATTTTATAGATGAGGGCACTGAGGCACTGAGCATGCCTTGTCCAGGGTCACACAGCTAGTAAGCTTCCAAAGCTGAATTCGAACTCGTGTCTTCTTGACTCTCAGTCCAGTGCTCCACATCCA
The DNA here is from genome assembly GCA_028627135.1 of Pseudochirops cupreus. Taxonomy (NCBI): domain Eukaryota; kingdom Metazoa; phylum Chordata; class Mammalia; order Diprotodontia; family Pseudocheiridae; genus Pseudochirops; species Pseudochirops cupreus. The sequence continues at coordinate 568,758,273 of CM053582.1, read as the reverse complement.
GGGACATCGGCCTGTTTCCTCACTTGGGTCCCTTTGTGACCCTTGGCTGGCCCAGTTCTCCAGGACTCTTTCTTCCTCTGTAGAGTGAGTGGGTTGGGTGCAGTGGCTTCTGAGGTTCCTCCCAGCTCCGATCTGTCATCCCACAGTCCTAAGTCATTTAACCTCTTGGGCTTCCCTCCATGTACAGTTTGGGGGGTCCTCCGAGGGCCCTGCCAGCTCAGGGATAGCCGCTGCATTGGCATTCCAAGATTTGCAGACCTACGGTATGTCCACGCGGCCCTTTGATTGAGTGGTGGACAAAGCCCAAGAGCTGGGCCCAGGATTGACTAGGAAGGCAGGAGAGGGGATGGAGGATGGAGGACAGTGGCTTGTGGCCTGCACTGGGCCATGATACTGGCCTCTGAATGACCCCCTCCAGCCTCCTTGAAAAAAATCCATATCCTTTGCAAAGTCTAGAAGGGGTCTGGCTGGCCTGGGGCTCAGCCTGAGAGTTTTGCTGACTTAAGAAATCGCCCAATCATAAAGCGAGGCTTGCTTCAGACCATCCCCTTCCGGGGGAGCAGAGTCAGGGTTAGGGCAAGAGGTGGAGGCCATTGGTGGGTGACCACAGAGCTCTGCTGGAGTGGGCTGGGCCAGGCCAGCCTCAGCCTGGGCTTGGGCCCCCTCTATGGCACCTGGGTTTGGAGGAACAGAAATGGCTCAGGCCTGCTGCTGATTGGAAGGTGAGGCCCAGGCTCCTGCAGCAGCGGCCCCCCAGCTCTCTTGCTAGGGGTGGGGCGTCTGGACACCGTTTTGCCTTTAAATATTGAGGTAGAAGGAAAGGGAAGCCTTTAGACAGAAAAGTGGCCCTCGGGCCCTGGGGTCATCCCCGGCTGGGCCATGGCGCCCAAGGGCAGACTTTCCCGGGGCAGCAAGGGCCACATAAAGAATGGGGGAGGGGCACGGTCGGGGCTGTGGTGGCTGTGAGGACCCTTGGCCAAGGTGAAGGGTTTATTTTGGCGTCTGATGTTTAGCGCAGTAAGAGAAAGATGCCATTCTCATTTCCTCAACAACCCCGTGAGACGGGCACTCCTAGCATGAACTCCATTTTACAGATGAGGAAACTGAGGTGGGGCTCGATTTTGGTTCTGAGTGGGAGAGGGGGTGAGGACTTGCTGTGGCCCCAGGAAGCCCAAGGAGGCCTCCTGATGCCCGAGTCCCTGAGCCCCGTATGGCCCCTGGCCTCACTCACCTCAGACACACAGTAAGACCTCATAAAGGCATCTCGTGCCACGCCCTGGTATGCGGACGAGAAGGAGGCTGCCGCTGCCTCCCAGGAGCTGGGCTTCAGTTGGTGCAAAACGTTCCCAGATAAGAATACAAAGAAAACAAAAGTATTTTTAGGGGGGAGGGGAAGAGGGGGAGAAGAGCCAAAGGCTGTGTCTTTGCATCAGGGGAGGGACTTCCCACTTCCTGGAGTTCCCAGCCTGATGGAATGACTGAACCAGATTGGAAGGGAAAAAAATTCTATAGCCCAGTGTCATGGGGCTGCAGAGAGAGGTGTTGGGCTTCCTGGTGGACATGGGCTTGGGCTGGGCCTTGAAGGGCGAGTAGGTGGAGAGGGAAGCTGTCAGGTATCTGACTGGGGGAAACAGAGTAACCAGGGGGCCTTCCCTGGACAGGCTGAGAGCCCGCCACTTAACTTTAAGGCCCCGGGTCCGTGTATTGCATGGTTGTTGATACCAGCCTAAATCTGAGGGCATTCACTGCCTCCTTGAGTAAGGGGACAGTGAGGAAAGGGGGTGGGGTCAGGAAAGAACTTATAGTAGAACCAGAAACTTGAAAGAATAGTAAATCTTCCCCTTGATAGGCCCCCCCATCCTCTGGAAGGGAGTAGAGCTTTGGGCCAAAGGTGGGGTCGTTCAGGGATGGTGGGGCTGAATGGAGAGAAGCTGGGGTGGTAGGCCTCTAGGGACAGAAGGAGTTCACCCACCAACCTGAGTCTGGCCCATCTGGTCAGCTGGCATCCATGTGTCTTCGCCAAGCCCTTGAACGATGAGTAGATGTGGAAGCAGTATAAGTTAGGGCCTTAACATGTAGCAGTTACTCACTGTATACTTAGTTCTCTACTGTGATTCAAACCAGGAGACAATTCTTAAGCCCCTACTGTGGACTTGTGTTAGCAGGAAAATTGAAGATGAGTTTACACCTGGCCTTTAAGGAATTTAGGGTGTCCTGATGGACAGACAGCCTTTGTGACCTTTGGGTCATAGCATCATAAGTTTAGGTCCCAGAGGAGCCTTAGAAGCTACCAAGTCCAAACTCATTTAATATATGAGGAAAGGGAGATATACCACAGCTTAAAACCACTTAAAACTTGCCTTGGAGCTAGATGTGCTAACTCTCTCATGTTTTGTGGCTTTACTGACCAGCAGCTTCATGCCTCCCCTCCCCCTTCCTCAGCATCCAGAGTAAGAAGGGCTCCCCCGTGGGTGGCATGCTCATTCACTCCTGCCCCTCCCTGGGGGGCTGTCATCAAGAGAAGTCCCCCCGTCGCTCAGGGCACAGATGCTGCCATTCCCAGGGCCTGCCTGGTGGGCTCCATTTCAGATGGAGACTGTTTAAATGCCTTCTAAGCCCGTGAAAGAAGACCAGCCACGTGATCTTGGGTATCTAGGGCAGCAGAGAAGTAATCTCTGGCAGCAGGTCCTGGAGCGGAGTTAGGATGCTCAGGGGCACCCTTCTGGCCTTGACTGGCGTCAGAGGAGGTAGAGAGGGTGATGTCACCCAGGTTCATGGGCAGCCTGATCCAGGAGAGAGGGGAGCAGGCGGCTACCTCTGGGAAGCCTGCCTTTCTTCTGGGCAGCAGGAGGCCCAGTAAATACAGTGCTGTGCCTGGAGTCAGCAGGACCCGAGTTCAAATGTGACCCTCGACACTTCTTGGCTGTGTACACTGAAGTGCAGTCGGCCTCAGTTTCCTGTTCTGTAAGATGGGGATCATAATAGCACCTCCTTCTCAGAGCTGTTGGAAAGATCAAATGAGATACTATCAGTAAAAAGCTCTTTGGGAAATTTGGAGCTCTGTGTGAGAGCTAGCTCCTGTTACCAGCAGTTCTCAACCTGTGAGTTGCGACCCCTTTGGGGGTCGAATGACCCTTCCACAGGGGTCACAGGGGTTGCCTAAGACCGTTGGGCCATATTTCCGATGGTCTTAGGAACCAAGACACCATTTCTCTATCCACCTCTAGGCGGATCTGCCCACGTGCAGATACACCCACATACAAGTATTAAAGGGTCGTGGCATTAGGAAGGTTGAGAACCACTGCATTAGACAGATCTTCTCATGACTCTTGCTCTTTCCTCCCTGTGTTCTGGAGGCCCTGGTCCCGGCCGGCCTCCTGGGCCCTTCCCACTCTGGTTCTGTGAATTTGTGCGGTGCCTTTTGTCAGGAGCACGGAGAGCTTCCTGGGCTGTTGTCTCACTGACTTCCTTCCTGGGAAGATTTTGGTCCAGAGAGGAAGCCTTGGTATCCAGGCCTGGAGCTGGGCCCAGGAATCCCAGTGTGGGGCTGGAAGGGGCCTCTGGCGTCCTCAGTCCAGCTCCCGGCTCCAGAAGGAATAGAAAGGCAAGGTCATTTGCAGTAGAAAATTGACCGGGATGATTAGTTTGGATAAAGTGTAACTGGTTGGTTGGAATTCTGGACTGGTTGTCCTGTGGAGCGAAAGTGACGGCCTCATTTTCATAGACTTTGGGTGGCAGTCCAAACCCTGTTTAGTTAATGGTGTGGTGGAGAAGCCGTCACCGTCACGAATGAGGAGAATGAGAAAGGACAAGTCACTGATTCTCCTTCCATTGAAGTTTCTTCATGTGGAAAGGGAAAGTGTTGGAGCAAGTGGCCTCTGAGGGACTGTTGGAGCAAGGTTAACATGTGGCCAGTGAGGGGTGGGAGCCAGACACCCAGTGGCCCTGCCGTCCTCGGGCAGAGCCCACCAGGCACTTGGAACTGGTGTCTTTCAGCCCTGCCACACCTCCAGTCAGCCAATGGGGCATCACCGTTGCTTTTAGAAAGGGTGGCCTTGTGGCTCCTTCACCCTCCCTAGATGCTGGGGCCCGCTGGCCACCACTTCCCCATTCAAAGAGTTGTTTCCCTCTATTAGAATGTAACCCTTTTGAGGGCAGGGATCCTTTGCTATTTGTATCCTGTGTGGTTTTCCTTCTTTCAATCCAACAAGTGTTGAGTAAGCCTTGACCTTGGTCCAGGCCCTGGGCTGGGTTCTAGGCTTAAAAAGACAACAGGAATGATTGTTTTTACCCTCCAGGAGTCTCTAGTGAATGTTCACGGAGGGTGATTTGAGGTGGATGGCATCAACAGCTTTAAGCATCAGGAAGGGCTACCCAGCAGAGTGGGCACCTGAGCTGAGCGGCAGAGGTGAGGAAGGAGAGTATTCCGTGTCTAGGGGGCAGTCTGGGGAGAGGTGGTGTGCTGAATTTGGAAAAATGCAAGTAAAGACCTTTCTATGGAGTGGGGCTTTAAGTGGCAAACTGAGGAGTTCTTATTCTATGCGAGAGGTGCTAGTGAGCAGTCAAAGGTTCTTGAGGGGGTGAGTAAGGCAGTCAGAGCTGGGTTTTATTAAGGAAGACTGTTTTGGTAGCTGTGAGAAGCTTGGGGACATAGGACTGACGAGGCTGGGAGCCTAATCTGAGAGGCTCTTACAGTAGTCGGTTAGGATGGTGGCTGTGGGAGTCGGGCGGGGAGGATGCCTGTGAGAAGCGAGGCAGGGCTGGTTACTTCTTGGATGTGGGACTTGAGGGACAGGGAGCATTTACGAAGCTGCAATGTTTGCTGTAGATCTTGGTTCAGATTCCGCTTCTGACTCCTGTGTGACCTAGGATAAGTCATTTCAAATCCTCTGGTCTCAGTTTCCTTATCTGTAAGTTGAGGGTCTTGGAACAGCCGGCCTTTGGTGTTCTTTTCAGCTCTAGATCTGAGCTGATAATGAGCCCAAGGTTATAAACCTTGGTTACGGAAAGGATAAGGGTTCTCCGGGCCCCAGGAAGCCAGCTGGATGGTTCTTGGTGGATAGCTGAAGCTGGGTGGGGGGGCATGTGTGGCCCAGAGCCGCACAGAATGCAAAGGGCTGATGGGTTGGTATCTGGCTGTCAGAGAAAGTGCCCACATCGATGAAATCATGGCTCTCCAAGTATTTATAGGATTTTTAACTATTTATAGCAGAAGCATTTTACTTTCGGAACAAAAAATAGTAGAAAGCAATATTGCTGGATTGTTAATAATGGAGCAGAGTCCAGAAATAACATTGTCTGAAGGCATTTTTCATTTCTCTTGCATGCTGGTCCCTGAGAAAAGGCCGGGAGGATAAAAGAAAGTTGGTGGAATCCAGAAGGGCATAGGGGCGTGGGGGGAGAATCCGACCCTGCTGAGTTCTGCTCCCGGCCGTCCTTTTCCTCAGTCCAGCCAGTTGGGAGCTGAGATTTGAGGATTGAGAGCTAGGAAAGACCCAAGACCTGCTAGTCCAAGTCCTTTCTTTCACAGATGGGGAAACTGAGCCTCAGAAGTGGAAAGTCACCCAGATGAGGTCAGAAGATCATAGCTCTAACCTGGAAGGGGATCCTGGGATAACCCTCTCATCTGATAGAGAAAGAGACTGAAGGAGGAGGGACTATGTCTGTCTGGCTCCTGCTCACAGGAAGAACTTAATGAAGCCTTCCTGATGAATTGAGGCCAAGGAAGGGAGGTGACTTGGCCAGGGTCACACCAGATACCAGTGACCAAGGCAGGTCTTGAACCCGGAGTCCCCTGACTCCAAAACCAGCATCCTTTCTCCTGGTCCACACTGCTCATGGGGCTCAGACCCAGATCATCTAACTGCAAGGCCAGGGTTCTCAGTCAGTCAACAAGCATTTATTAAGCACCTTCTGTGTTCCAGGTACTAGGCTAAGTGCTGTGGATACAAAGAAAGGTAGAAACTGAGTCTCTGCCCTCAAGGACCTTCCATTCTAATGAGGGAGATGTCAAACAGCCATAAACATCCAAGATGCATGTGGTGTAAACAAAATGGATTTCAGAGGGAAGGCTGGGGCAGGTGAAGAGATTTTTATGTTATCACTGGGGTTAGGGGGTTAGGAAAGAGAGGCTAGATGGGGGTGGGAGGCCAGGGAGTGACATGATAAGGGAGAAAGATTTGGGGTTCAGAGATCTGGGTTCAAGTCCTGACTTCCCAGGGCATAAGCTGTGTGACCTTGGGCAAATCCACTGACCCCCTTTTGGGGTGCAGTTTTCTCATTAGTAAGGTGATGGAGTTGGGGGAGCTTTGTGGTGCCATAGTACACAGGGCACCAAGCCTGGAGGCAGGAAGATTTCCTCTTCCCGAGTTCTAATCTGGCCTCAGACACTATCTAAGTGACCCTAAGCAGGTCACTTCACCCTGCTTGTCTCAGTTTTCCCCATTGTAAAATGAACTGGAGAAGGAAATGGCAAACCCTTCCAGTGTCTTTGCCAAGAAAACGTCACATGGGTTCACGAAGAGTCAAAACAAATAAAGTGACTGAACAAGGACCCTGACAATAACAACAGTTAATCACATGTCAGAAGTCGGATAGGATGGAAAAACAGCTGAGCTGGAGTTGGCTCCTCAGGGCTGTGAGTCTCCCTGAGCCCAGTGGTGAGGCAGGATCTGAACTCGGGCCCTTTGCATCCCAAGGGGATCTCTCCGCTTCTGCTCCTCCTTGGGTCTCTGTGGCCCCTGGTCCGCTGCTGTGTCCCCAGCCAGCTTGTGACCCTGGGGGCGGGGAGCGCCTGGGGGTGGGGACTGCTTGCATTTCCTTTTCTCATTTCCTCCCCTGCCAGTGGGAAGTGCTCAGGCATGTTGGGTAGGAGTGAAAAGTGTAAGGGGAAGAGCTCTGAGTTCACAGAGTGACTCTGGGTGAGTCACTTAGCCACTGCCTGCCTCAGTTTCCTTAGCTGTCAGGGGAATAAGAATGGCATCTACCTCCCAGGGTTGCTATGGAAATCCAGTGAGGTTGTAGTTGCATAGCACTTAGCACAGTGCCTGGTATACAGTAGGGGCTTACTATGTGCTTGTTCCCTCCTCTCCTTCCCCCCCTTGCTCTTGGAGACACTGAGTGGCTCCTCCTCTGAGCCTTAGTCCCTTCCTCTGTAGAGTGGGCAGGATGTCTGGTGGTCCCCACACCCCCATTATCCGGATGTCAGGAGGTGCTGCCTGTGAGGCCACTGATGGCCAGTTGTTGTGGTGTCTGCTGCTTCCCCAGGGACTCACTTGCCCCCCTCTAAAGAAGGGCCAGTCCCAGCCCCCATGGCTGGCCTTCCAGGGCCCACTACCAGGGCCGCGCAGTGGGGCGGCCCCTTCATTCCAAACGGGCCTCACTTCTCCTCTGCCTGCGCCTGGCCCTGGCCCGTGTCCAAATCCTGCTTTGGTTCTGCTCTCCCAGGCTCAGGTTTCAGCTCTGACATGTTCCTAATACCCTGCTCCGGCCTCTGGCCAAACGTTCAGGGGACGGACTGGGAACGAAGCCTGTCTGGGTCCAGAGGTGAGGGGTGTGGGGTGGGGTGTGGGGGATGGGGGAGGGGGGTATTCGGCTCGGCCCCAGGCCCCAACCCCAGCTGCAGTCTCCAGCCCCGCTGGCATCCTCCTTGGGGCAACGAGCTCTGCCAACGTTAGTGGGTGGGAACACGCAGAGAGTGGCTGGGGTCCTTACACACTGGCCAGCCCATTTTGCAGATGTGAAACCAGACTGTGTGGGCTTGATGGGGGTGGACATTTAGAGGCCTTAGGTCCGAAGGCCGGGGAGAGATGGTCTGGCAGGAGCTCCCCCTTCAGATCTCAGCTCCTTTGTTGGGTGCTGGAAGGTCACCATGAGCTGGCTCGAATTTGCCATTTGGTTTGATTCACCCTGAGGAGCCGGCTGGCTGTCCTCCCCTGGGGCTCTCTCTCTCCCACCTCCCTGCCTTTGCCCTGGCTCTTCCCAGGCCTGGCGTGCCCTCCCTCCTTTCCTCCTCGCCCCTGTCTGGTCTCCTGTGCTTCTCTCCTTTGATCTCCTGTTAGAATGGAAGGCTCCTGAGGGCAGGGAGGGCTCTTGCTTTTCTTTGTCTTTCCTTTGCTTGGCCTGACCATAGAAATGCTTAACACAAACTTGCAAATTAACTGAGATCTGGCTTTGAATCCCTGGTGGCGGTTATTTAGCTGTGAGACCTTGGTCAAGTCAAGTGATGGGAGGCTTCTCTGAGCCTCAGTTTCCTCCTCTGTAAAGTAGAGATAGTAAGACTTCCAACATCTGCCTGAAAGGGAATCTCTTAGTGAGCCTGACGTCCTTGTAGAAGCAGAGTTGTGCTTGTTAGTGATGTCATGCTATTAGGAGAGCCTGAAGCCGAGGGTGTTCTGGGCTGTTTTCTGGGTCGTGGTGTACAAACATGGCTGTGGATTCGGGGGGACCTGCCAGGTGAGAAGGTGCAGGTGTTGGCAGCCGGGGATGGGGGGTGCTGTGGGTGCCCCGCCCAGCTCGACTGTTCTGGGACACTAGACTGTCCATGTCTTGAGATCCCGGCCCCCGCTTCAGCCTGTAGCTGTGGGGCTCTTCCTGTTGAGTGAACATGAACCAGCTTCTAACTCCCGAATGGGCAGAGTGTCTGATGTGGGAGTGGGTAGAGATGGGCTCCTGGGAGACTGGGGGTCCCGGTTCTGCCACCATCCCAGGTCAGTTGGGGTCTTGGCCCAAGGCAGACTAGAAGGCTATTTATTGATGTTTTGGGGGAATGGTGGCAGCTCAGCTCTCTATATAACAAAGAATAAAAAAGAATTGAGCAAAATTAGCTGGTCTAAGACCTTCTCTGTTAAAGGCAGTGTCCCAGAAGCCCCTGGTCCCTGCCAAGCAGAGGGGCAGCTGCTCCTTGTCTCCGTCTCCTTTGGGGCCAGATGCTTGGGTTCTTAGGGTGCGGGAAGGCCTGCCTCCCATCTCTGTTCCATAACTTGGGCAGGCATTTCACTCTCCACAAAATGCTGCTCTAAGTATTTTGGGGATAAACGGGGCCTTTCGTTTGGTCATTGACCTGCTTGGCACGCTGCCCTCTTTACAAAATGTGTCTGCTTTCGAGTTAGCTATTTCGGGCCTTCTTCACTGGGAAACAGTGGCCGTGACTTAGCCAAAGTCCCCCAGTGTCTGAGATGGGCCTCAAACCCGACTGTCTTCCCATGCCAGAGGCTCTTTTTATTTAGCCGGACGTTGTAGGCATTTATTATGCCAGGCATACTTCCCTTGGCACAGATAAGTACAGCTAAGCAACACAAATATAAACCTTGGCCAGGTCTGAAAACGTTTGCCCCATTCTTCCCTGTTGACCACCACCTCCCTATGTGCCTGCCATCACCAAGTCCTCCGAAATCAGACTGGATTGCTCCATTGATTGGCTCCAGGTTGTGTTGGAAGGAGATTTTTAAAAATAGTTTTTAAAAAAAATTATTAATTTTTAGTTTTCAGCATTCATTTCTATAAGATTTTGAGTTCTAAATGTTCTCCACCTCTGTCTCCTCCCGTCTCCCCAAGATGGCTTGCAGTCTGATATAGGCTCTACATGTTGGAAGGGGATTTTTGAGGAAAGGGAAGAGACCCCCACAGAATAGCCCTTGATGGAGGACTCGGTGGGAGTTGGAGAGCCAAGGTGTGAAAATGAAAAGGGATCTTTGGTGGCTGAGGGGGAAGTCAGGGCAGGCAGGAGCCAGAGGTTAGGATGCAGAAGGAGGTGAGCAGGCTTGCTTGAAGCAGAGTAAGTGATATTGTCAGTGATGGTGGAAGAAGGTGAGGCAGGAGTGATGTTGGACAGAATTTTGACCTAAAATTTTGGCCACGGAATGGAGGGGTATTAGACCAGTTAAGGAGAGGAGCCTGAATTCCAGACAAGACACAAATGACTCATTGTAAATAATTTGGGCTTCATGGTATTATGAATTTGATTGCAGAAGTGATTTTAAGGTCACTGATTTCTTTGGCCATGGCTCTACCCTCCGCTGATGTAGTTGCCATTCCTTTGGGCTTTAGTAGACAGTTCAGACAGACCTGTTACCTCGTGGATGCAGTGACTCCTTCCAAGGATGTGGTTCCTCAGGACTGTTTCCTAAGGTCCTTCCTTTGGGCCTGACCAGCAGCCTGGATGCTGCCCCCTCCAGACCATGAGGCTCTGCCATCTAGCCCTTCCAGACATGCTCCATGCCCCCTCCAGACCACCAGGCTCTGCCATCTAGCCCTTCCAGACACGCTCCATGCCCCCTCCAGACCACCAGGCTCTGCCATCTAGCCCTTCCAGACATGCTCCATGCCCCCTCCAGACCACCAGGCTCTTCCATCTAGCCCTTCCAGACACGCTCTATGCCCCCTCCAGACCACCAGGCTTTGCCATCTAGCTCTTCCAGACACGCTCCATGCCCC
>CM053582.1:568728388-568747739 GCA_028627135.1 Pseudochirops cupreus | reverse complement strand
ACTGATGCTAAATGGGTACAGGGTTTGGTACCCAGCAAGTGCTTAATAAACGCATGCCGAGTGAATGGGCCTCTCCAATGGAGGGAGGCAGATCTTGAGGGATGGCCTGCATTCAGAGGCCCCATTGCACCCAGGACTCTCCAGAGCGGGGCTTGCTGCCCCATAGGGGAGATGCCCAAGGGTGGCCACAAGACTTGTTCGCTCAACTGTTTGCTTTTGATGGTAATAACTGAGTCTCCTGTCTTTCCAGGACTTAAAACTTGACAAGGTCAGAGCTTATTTCTGCAGACTTAGAACCAGGAGACCCAGGAGGGGAAGAGTGGGAGAACCTAGCCCTAGGTTCTGAGCCTAGAGAAGAGTCCTGGGGCCTGAAAGGGGCTGGATGGCCTTGTCTGGGGCCTTATACCTGAGCCAGACCCACCGAGTCATGGGGGACCTGCTGTGAATCTAACGCGTGCACTTTGTGGCCTCAAATCCATCCGTCTCCCAAGCAGTGGCTTGTGTATGTTCACTTGAACTGTCTTTGTATGTGGAAGGGGATGCCTTAGGTCCAGAGTTCTTAACCTGGAGCATCACAGAGATTTCACGGGGTCTGGGAGATTGAATGAGAAAAAATACGTCTTTATTTTCATCAAAATTGGGTCCTTTTATCATTCACTGCATTTGATTTTATGTATTTCAAAATCTGTTTGTCTCAGCTTCCTCACCTGTAAAGCAGGAGTAGTACTGACACCGCCTCTCTCCCAGGGTGGTCGTCAGGATCCAAGGCTGTCATACATGTAACAGGCCATTATTAGCACAGTGCCTGGCACACGGTAGGCAACGTGTAAATATTTATTCCCTTCTCCTTCCTTTGTCTTCTCATACACTTATGTAATGGGTTTAACCGTGAGATTTGGAGAAGGCTTTGCCAGACAGGCCCAAGGGGACCAGACGCACCAAAGGGTTTGAAGGAGCCAGACATCTCGTGTCGGTGACCTCCGGGGCAGGAATGCCCTGAGGAGGGCACCTGCTGAGTAGTGAGACTGACCCCTTAGCAGGGCTGAGGTAGAGGCTGTTCCAAGTCAAGCAGACAGGAGAGGGCCTCTGAAGACCCTGCCAGCCCTGAGCCGGTGCCCGCGCATAGTAGGTGCTTAATAAATGCTCGTGGACTTGACTAGTTCTGAGATTGGGGAAAGCCACACCACACGAGAAAGTCCTGAACCTCTGGGTTACTGTTTTGTCTGGTCCTTTAGGCTGTGGTTCAGCTGAGTTTTAGAAGGAGGGTGGCCCGGGCAGCAGGGCAGCCAGGCCTTCGTGTCTGAGCAGTCTGGCCTCGGGGAGCTTGGGTGCTTGGGGGCATTCCTCTGTGTGCAAGGTTAGGCCAAATATACCAGCACATGGGGGGCTTATGGTCTTGGCTCTTGGTCAGTCACTGCTAAATCTTTGAAAGCAATTTTAGGGGGTTGTGGAACCTTGGCAGTCAGTGGTTAGACCACCTGCCTTGGTAATCAGTGGTTATGGGACCGGCCTTTGTAATCTGTGGTTTTGGAACCTTCCCTGGCAGTCAGTGGTTGGGGGACCTCCTCGGCGATCAGTCCTTGGGGACCCTCCTCGTCAATCAGTCCTTGGGGACCCTCCTCGGCCATCTGTCCTTGGGGACCCTCCTCGGCCATCAGTCCTTGGGGACCCTCCTCGGCCATCAGTCCTTGGGGACCCTCCTCGGCCATCAGTCCTTGGGGACCTTCCCTGGCAGTCAGTGGTTGTGGCCCTTAGGGTTGGAGTCTTTGCTGTAGAAGCGTGCTTTTTGGTAGCTGATGAGAGCTTTTACCTTCTCCTTGGGATCGTAAGAACAGTTTTCTTAACTGTGACATATTAGGAGGTTGAACAAGATGGGCTGGCGATCCCTTTGGGCTCTCACATTCTGTTATTCTATGACATTTAAAATCACTGGGATGATCAACTTCATCTTGAGATAAGGAGAGTGAGAACTCGGGCTCAAATAAAAACCAGTTTTGCTGCCCTTTCCTGCATTCCTGAGCTGTTCTCAGCTTAATGAGCACCGGGCTCAGGGCTGGCAGGGTCTTCAGAGGCCCTCTCCTGTCTGCTTGACTTAGAACAGCCTCTACCTCAGCCCTGCTAAGGGGTCAGTCTTACTACTCAGCAGGTGCCCTCCTTAGGGCATTTTGTGAGTCTTGGCTTTTCAGAGTTGAAGGTCTTCACTTGTCTTTGGTATTGGAAGCTTGGCTAAACAAGTCCTCGACTTTGCAGGAAGGCCATTTTCAGGCTTTGTTTTGATCTCTCCCTACCAGGGGTTGGGGTCTCTTCCCTTCCAGACTGTGGAGCTGGGGAAGGGGCTTCTCTTGGGGCCAGAGAGTCTGCCTTGTCTGCCATCTTCCCTCCCCTCCTGTATGCGTTTATGTGGCTCCTAGTCTTGTGTGAGCAGAGGCAGGTAGCGTGGGTTTGATGGCCTCTTACAGACTAAGGCCACAGAGGGGAATTGATTTATTTTGTTTCCTCAAAGTGAGGATAGCTGTCAGGTTGTCTGCGCTCATCCCCTAATTTGGGGGCCTGCTGCTTATCTCTAGGAATTAGCTCAGTGTGAGGAAAGACAGGATTTCTAACAGCCACCCCTTGTCCGATATCTGGCTCTGAGGACTCGAGGATTCACTGTGGTAGCCCTGGGGCTTGCAGTTGTATATTATTGTAGTAATGTGTTTATATGGCACTATAAGGTTTGAAAAGTACCTTACACATTTCTCATTTGATCTCAGGACAAACCTTGGGGCAGCTAGGTGGCAGTGTGGCCTGCAGTCAGCAAGACTCATCTTCTGGAGTTGAAATCCAGCCTCAGACATTTACTAACTGTGTGACCCTGGGCAAGTCACCTAACCTGTTTGCCCCAGTTTCCTCATCTGTGACAATAAGCTGGAGAAGGAAATGTCAGAGCCCTCCGGTATCTCAGCCAGTGAAACTCCCAAATAGGGTCACAGAGAGTGGGCCAGGCCTGAGAGGAGGGAACCACAAGTCCACCTGGGAGGAAGGCATTATTCCACGCTATCTTCCCCATTGGAGGTTAGCTCCTTGAAGGCGGGGGCATGGTGTACTTTTTCTTGGCATCCCCAGTGGTTAGGATGGTGCCTGATGTATGGTAAATGCTTAATTAAAATGCCTGTGAGACTTTGTGCCTGTCTGTTGTGCACACTCTGCTTCCATGGTGTGGGGATTGGTTTAACCAGTAGGTTGACTGTTGGGTGATTTTTATTTGAAAAAAAAATTTGTTATGGATTTACAAAGTGATGTTTTATTGGTTTATTTTTGGCCTTGGTGACTGTGAAATACCCTCTAGGGTGGTCTACGGTTCAGAGGAAAGAGCAGCATCTGTGGAATTGTAGGACCTGGCTTTGGATGCTGGCTCCACCTGAGCCTGTCTGACTTTGGAGGGGACTCACTGTACCTTTGCTGAGAGCATCTGACTGGATGACCTTATAGGAGAGGAGGGCTGGGGTCTCTTTACCCTCCTTGACAAAATCACTGAAGTCTTGTTAATATATTTTGACATAGGATGTTCCATCCTAAAGCCAAGACGAGACTGAACTAATTGAGATGGGCCTTTGATGGGATTTCCTTTCTGAAGAGCAGGGCCCCTTAATCTGAGGACCCCAGACAGCCCCCCTCCCTACTCTCAACCTATGGGTAGGTTTCAAGGGGGCCATGAACTTGAATGGGGGAAAAAAAAAGACGTCTTTATTTTCATTCACGTGGAACTGAAATGTCTCATTTCCTTCAGTTACTGAGAAGCTTTATTCGGAGGAGTTGGCCAGACTGCCATGGGGCCATGATGCCAGAAGTGGAGAGGGGCTTTCAGTTCCTGTAGGTGGGGTAGGTGCCCTGTCCCAGGTATGGCGCTATGATCAGTCTGGCCCCTGCATGGGGAGGGGGCCCCTGGCTTAAGTTGGTTTTGCTGCAGGGTCTCTAGAGGGGGCCAGCTCCTGGTCTATGATCTTGTGATGACTACAGTGCAAGCTTCCCAAGGGCAGGCCCATCCCATTTATCCTGGTGTCCTTAGATCCAAGCACAACGCCTTGAGCCTGTGGGACTTTGCCAGTGATTGCTGAATCAGTAAATCAGCAACCATTTATTAAACACCTTTGGGGTTAGCCTCTGAGTCCTGGAAATACAGAGACAGAAGTGAAGCAGGCCTTGTTTTCATGGAGCTGTGGTGGGGGGCGGAGATGGAGAGGAGGGAGTAGTGTGGTATGTATGTGTGCATGCACAGTGACAGTGATGTGGTGTAGGGTGCAGCCACTGAGCATGGGCCTGGGCTCAGGGAGACCTCGGCACATGTTAGCTGTGGGACCCTGGGTAAGTCCCTTAACCTCTGTTTGCCTCAGTCTCTTCATCTGTAAAATTGGAGGCAGTAATAACACGTACCTCCTGAGGTGATTGTGAGGATCAAATGAGAGAATCATTGTAAAGAGCTTAGCACAGGGCCCAGCGAACCACAAAATGCTAGTTAATAATGATGTTAATTAGCATGAATGTTTCTGTGTGTTGTCTTGTCCAAGTGCACGCCCGCATTGCAGATGATCCAGATATTGCTGCCCCCTTCTTATAGATGGTGACCTGACCAGGGTCATACTGCTAATAACATCATAGGCAGGACTTGAATCCGGGTCTTCTCATCACAGTGTTTTCTGTTTTTTATTTTCTCTGAGCCTCTTAGGAGTCTTGTGGTGGAGATTATTATCCCCACTTTACAGGTGAGGAAACTGAGGGTCCGAGAGGTGAAGGGACTTGCTTGCTGTGATGTAGTTAATAAATATTGGGGGTGGGATTTGAACCCAAGCCTTCCTGTCAGATCCTGCCCTCTGCCAAGACGCCGAGCCTCCACTGCCTCTTGAGAGGGGCTTCCAGGAGAATGATTTATTGGCAAAGTCTGGCTACAGTGTAGCTAACTGGGACAGAAGACCTAATTAACATGTAGATCGGTTGCAAATAAACAAGCTGATTAAAGCTGAAGGCCTCTGGGACTTGGCATCTCTCCACATGGAGGCTGTGGGCGCTGGCCTGACCCTTGGGTTGGGGAATGGCATTTCCATGCCAGGTACTCTCTCTGGCTCCAGGGAGCTCCGGAGAGTAGAGGCAGACCCGGGCTGCTGGCCGGCGTGAGGAGTCTGGGATTTTGGCAGAAATGATCCAGGCACTGAAGTGAGACCCGCCTCCGTCTTGCAGTGAGGAGTCTTGTCTGTTGGCTTTCCCAAGACTCTTTGCCCTGTCCTAGCCTCGTAGCCGCAAGGACGGACCCCAGGTGGAAAAGCCGTCCTGGCCAGTCTCTGCCCTCATCCACCCATCCTTCCCACAGCAAACAAAACCGTTTTGCCAAAGCTCAAGTGTGACTGTGTCGTTTTCCTGCTTGACAGCCTTCAGTGGTCTCCCTCTCCCTGCCAGGTACGGAGATGACGCGTTCATCCCATGGTGGTTGGCTGGTCTGGGAGGGATTTTATCTCAGTGCATTTCTTGCTTCACAGACATGTATGTTTATGGACATTGAAGTTTTCCTCCTGGAACTTGGTTCTCCATCCCACTAGTCTTGTCAAAATGGGATGGATGATCGAGATTCCTTTATGGAACTCTGGGTCTTTCTCCTAAACTGAGGCAGCAAAGTCCAGAGGGTAGAACCAGGAGCAGTTGGGGGATGTTGCTGGGAGGCAGATGTAGCCTTGATGCCAAGAAAACCTTCTTCACCACCAGTGTTGTCCCACAGTGGAAGGGGCTGCCTGGGGAGGTGGTGGCTCCCCCTCCTTGGCTTGCTGAGCCCTTCTGGCCCTTCTTGTTCAGCTGTGGGTACGTCCAGATGCTGCCCGGACTCCTCCAGCTCCAGCCTTCTGAGACTCTCTGACCCATCAGTAACCTTCAAATACGTTTGTCCATTTCAAGGAATGCTTTTGTACTGAAAACAATTATTTAAAACTTAAGTGGACAGGTTATGCTACAAGGAAAGAGTTATGAGCAACAAAATCCACTGGAGAGGAGAGGAGAGACAGACGGACAGAGACAGACAGTGAGGGGACAGATGGACAGACAGCAAGACAAGGAGGGACAGTAAGGGGGGAGGGAGGGAGGGAGGGAGGAGGAGACGAGGGACCAACAGACAGAGATGGGAGGGGGGGAGGGCGCCCAGCCGCTTTGTCTCTCCCTGCAGGGCCCCTCCCCCGTCAGATTACTTGCACGAACGCCTCTGGTGGGTGACCCTAGAAATGTCGGTTCCTGGGGTGTCTCAGGCCACGAGGTGCTCCAGAATTGGGCCTGCATTGTAGTTTGTCAGGAAGCGAAGGGGACGGGCCTGCCTCCTACAGATAGGAAGCTGTTCCTTAAGTCTCTCCTCAAGTTGCCTTGGCCTTGTGGCTGGGTGTGTGTGTGGGGAGGGCTGGGGGGGCATCCCCAGGAGAATGGGGGTGTGTGCGTGTTATTTTGAGTTTTGTCTTTGTATTCCTTCTCTCCCCTTTTTTTGTCAAGGCAGTTAGTGGTAAGTGACTTACCCAAGGTCACACAGCTAGTAAGTGTCAAGTGTCTGAAGCTGAATTTGAACTCAGTTCCTCCTGACTCCAGGGCTGGTGCTCTATCCATTGTGCCAACTAACTGTCCCCCTGCCTTTGTATTCCTTAGCACAATTCCTGGAGCTTGTGGGTAGAGTGGCCCAGAGGATGAAGCTGTGGGCCTGGAGTGTGGAAGACCAGTGTTCAAAGCCAGCCTCAGACCCTTGCTATCCCGGACAAGTCACATGACCTTTTCTGCCTCAATTCCCTCAGCTGTAGTATGGGGATAGTCACAGCATCTGGCTGGCAGGGTTATTCAGAGGGTCAAATGAGAGGGTGATTGTAGAGTGCTCAGCACAGTGACGGGCACAGAGAGGGTGTGGAGTAAATGCTTACTCCTCCCCCTTCCCCTCAAGTCACCCTAGTTTTTGGATCACAAGAGAAGGGCTTTCCAGACATGGTGGGTGGAGGAGGAGCCAAGTTCAAGGAGCCAGTTTGGGGGCAACAGGCAGAATGGGAAGGGAAGTCAGGGGAAATGAATCTGGAAAGGTGGGTGGCAGGCACACTGTGAGGGGCTTTTAAACGCCTAAGAAGGAGGGGGGTGTCCTTGGTCCTGATGGTAATAGGGAGCCCGTAAAACTCTTTGAGCAGAGGAGGGACCAGGTAGACCTGGTGTGCTTCAGGACCATCATTTTGGTGGCTACAGAGAGGATGGGCTGGAGATGGAGGCTGGACTAAGGCGGGATGCAGTGCTCCCAGCCAGATGTGATGAGGGTCTCAGCACTTCTCTTCCAAAAGTGCAGGTCCTCCCACAGCGCCCTGGGGACAGGCCTGCGCTTGCTCTCCAGAGCTCTGCCTGGTTGCTTCCTGTGCTGAATCCCAGCTTTACATTTTCTAAGTTGATGTGTACATGAAATACAAGACGGCGTAGCGAGGGGAGCGACGTATCTTCCTTCAAATGCCAGGTGGCTACGTAGGGCCGTTGGCATTTGAGAGCTGACATTTACTTGTGACTTAATTGGATTTCTGCCTTCATTGGCCAGATTACTTGGCAACATTTCAAGGAAATTGTAAATATGTAGAAGTGCCGTTGCTAGCAGGGGCAGAGATGTAAATGTGTGGCATGTGGGCAAGATTTTCTGAAGCCACCAACATGCAAAGTAAATGGGTCAGGCCTTCTTCTCTGAGGCTGAGCATGCCTCTTCCTCTCCTGTGGATGGGTTTGTACTTGAGGCCTTGGTTAAGTCACAGATCAAGGCTTGGCAGGGGAGGGAGCAAAAGGAGTCCCTCCTCCCCTTTTCCCTCCTTGAGAAGACAGGCAGTTTGATATAGATTGGACATGTGCATTCATGTAAAACATATTTCCAGAATATGAAGAAATTGAATAGAGGCTCATGTCATGAGATGGGGAGGCAGGGCGAGACAACAAATCATTCCTGTAAAAGTGATTCTGGTTTAGTGGGCCTGCAAGCGCTAAGTGTGACACCCACAAAGGCAATGGGGTCTTGGGTTGAGTGGAGGTTGTGTGTCCAGATGTGATCTGCCCTGCCCAGATTACAGCTGGAATTATAGCGTGTGAAAGGTTGGATGCCATCTTTTAAGAAGGATGAGGACTGGAGGGGCCGAGTGCAGAGCCAGCCAGCCAGGGTGGTGACAGGCCAGGAGAATATGCTGTACAAGCTCCAGGTATTAGCCTGCAGAGGAGAAGAGAGACCCTGAGGGTGGTTTAAAAGTGATCGTCCTGCAGGAGAAGGATTGGGCTTGCTCTTCTTGGTCTCAGGGGGCAGTGGGTTCTCGAGAGTCAGATTTGGACCTGACCAAAAGATGTCTCAAATATAAGAGCTATTCCACTGAAGTTTGGGCTGCTTTGAGCAGTAGTGAACTCCCCGTCCCTGGAGATATTCAAGCTGAAGGTGGGTGGTCCCCTGTTAGGGAGATGGGAGAAGTGATTCCTGCTCAGTTTTGTCTTAGACTAGACAGTAATAGCTGATGGTAGATGGCCTTTCAGATGCCTTCCCCTTCTGAGACTGTAATTCTGTGAGGCTGAGTTAACCCCAGACAAGGGAGACCGATATTTAACATTGCATAGAAACCTTTAAGCCTTTATTATAGAATTTCTACAAATATCAACATTTGGGCCATAATTGGTATAACTCATAATGGATGAAAATGAAAAATTTACCATGTTCTTAATAAATAATAGTAGCATTTAAAAATCATAAGCCCTTAGTTAATAAATGTTTGAATAGATGGTTGAAATTCATTTCAGTAGCATAATTTAGCATGAGAGGTGGATAGAGGGCTAGCCGTGGAGTCAAGTTGTTCTGGGTTCAAGCCCTGCCATATGACCGTTGGAAAGCTCTGGGGAGCTGTTGATCTGCCTTGGTGGATGGCATTTCCACAGTGGAAGTTCTGAACCCTGGTGAGATCACAAATCCCGGCCAAGGCCATTTTAAATTGCAGTTGGTCAGGTTACAGGTGTATTAAAATGACACCAAATAGCCTGTTTCCTCAAAGATGACCTGAACAGCTTAAAGGCAAGTGTGTATAGTATTTTGTTGGGCAAAGGCGTTTCTTGGTTCTTTGACTTCTCAAAGAGCTTACCTTCCTACTGGGTTTACTTCGACAAGCTCTCCCACTGAGTCTGCCTGACTTGTCCCAGGCAGGTACTGCCCCCATGGACTCCTGATGTTCTGTCATACTGGGGAGTATCCCAGAGTTTAGAACTGACAGCCGCTTATCATTCTAAGAGATGAGACTTCCGGGAGCCTGGGTCACTTCTGGCCCTGTCCTGGAGGTTCCGGGGACACAGGAGGCCCAGGCACACTGGATGGCAGGGCTAGATCTACCCTTTTATCTGAGAACTGTTACTGTCTCACTGTAGTCTTTTGCAAGGTGCAGCGCCTGGGTCAGTCCTGGGTCAGTGAGGAGGCCAGTGGAGGCCTGCTGTGATCTATGTCCTGGAGTGGGTGAGGTCGGGGGGTCAAAGTCCCGTTGTTTCTGTTTCCTGCTGGATTCTGCCTCGTGTTTGTGAATTTTTCTCCCCACCCGACCCCTCAAATCCATTTTTCACACAGTTGGCAAAATGTTCTTCCTAAAGCTCAAATCTGACCATGTCATTCCACAACGGAAGAAGGCGCAGTGACTCCCTATGGTCCTCATTGAAATTTAACCTGGCTCCAGCTTTCTTATCCCACACTTACTTCATTCTTCATTCTTCATGCCCTCTGTGTTCCAGACAGAACGAACTCGTAGTGGTAACTCCCTGGGCTTGGTGTTTTTTCAATCACCTCTTTGCCTTTGCCCAGGCTGTGCCCTCTGCCTGGTGTGCACTGTCTTCTGAGCTCAGCTTATGGATTGCCCTGGATGTAGGTTGGCTTTCCTTCATCAAAACAGTTGTGCGTCTGCTTCTCTGTTTTCAAGTTCTCTTCTCTAGTAAGACCCAAGACTGGCATTGTTCTTTGTTTTCATCTTTGCATTGCCAACAAGTCACCAAGCAATAAGTGGCTGCTTGTGCCAGGCCCCGGGCCCAAGGATAGAAGGAAAGGCAAAATACAGTTGCTTCTCTCAAGGAGTTCACAGCCCAATGGCTGGCTTTCAATACTCTGTCACCTGCATGCTGTTGGCACTTCATAAATGCTTGTTGCATTAGTCTTTAATTCACTGTATATAATGAATATTTTCTCAACTGAAGTAGAATTAACTCTGATGACAACAAATGCTGTTTCATGTCCCCAAACCCTCCTGCTAACCCATCTGGATGGTTCTCTGTTTTGCTTCCAGAGTGTGGACAGCTCTGTCTCTCCCTTCTTGGGCCATGCTACCCAGGAACACCTTGCGGAATATCTGTAGCCAGTAGTTTTCCATCAAGAGAAGGAAAGGAACCTCCCTCGAATGTGAGTAAAGATATCTGAGACATCTGAGAAACTTTCATTGTTACTTTTCGGGGCACAACATTTGAAATTCTTTGTTTGACAAAAGTCCGAATATGCCCATCCATGGGGTTGCTCTCCCTACGATGGATGTGAGTAATGCACAAAGTCTATGCCTAGGGAACAGTTGAAAACATTTTGTGTTGTTGGTTTTGTCCTCAATGCTGGGGGTGGGGGTATGTGTGCGTACCCCTCCTTGGGCAGCTCCCTCTCTGGGTACTGCCTGTCACATTTCTACACCTTTTTTTGCGTGTGGATCGTGGCCATGGGCCTTCCTTGCAGTTTCATGCTTCAGGATGTCCAAGGACGGGTGATACCATCAGTAGGTGCTTTCTGCCTAGATGGAGAGCCTAACTCCTCAGTGGAGTCTGTGGTCTTTCCGTGAAAGTTTCTGAGACTGAAAAATTCATTACTCTGTAGCCCAACTGGGAGATGAACTTTCTTTTTTAAAATAAGTTTTATTGATGTATTTTTTGCTTTTATAGTTAGTAGTCATATTTAGGTGTTTTTCCCCATGACTATTATATCTGGAACTGACCTTTCCCTTGTAACCGAGAAAAACAGTTAAGCCAAGATAAGGGAAACAGCACTCTCATATGATGATGTATGTACTATTCTGTTCCAGTAGTCTCTCACCTTCCTGAAGAGAGGAAGGAGATATGGATTTCGTTATCTGTTCTCTTGAACCAAAATGTATTATTATTTAATCAAATAATTATTTTATTATGATTATTTTTATTAAAATTTGTTATAACTAGTCAAAAATTGACTTCCTTTTAGGGTCTGTGTGTGTGTGTGTGAGAGAGAGAGAGAGAGAGAGAGAGAGAGAGACAGATATGAGTGTTTATGAACATAGGTGAACTGGTTATTAGGTGAGAAGTGGGTAGCCTGTAATAATGATGTTGTCGACAACAACAATGAGCACTTTGCAGTTTAAAAAGTACTCCTTTTGTAACAGCCCTGTGAGCTAGGCGCTACTTTTATTCTCACTTTACAAAAATGGAAACTGAGGCATAGAGAGATTAAGGTAATTTCCCCATACCACTAGAGGGTGTTTGGGGCAATCCTGACTGGAAGTCTTGGTCTCTATCCACTGGGCTCGCTTTGCGGGGAGGACCCTGGGTGTCTTCCGTGGCCCTTGGAGGCACCAGAGGGAGCCTGCAGTGCTCTTCCCTGTGAGAAGGAGCCAGAGCAGCTGAGGACAAACCTCCTGGGAAGGCTGGGAGAGGGCAGGAATGGCCTCTCTTCTCTTCTTCCTTGTGGCTTCTTGTCGCCCTTGGTTTCTTTCCCCCCAAACCGTTTATAGGCTTGCAGGAGGAGCCGCCCCAAGTTATTTGGCTTCTTTGAGAGAGAGGAAGGGAGGGAGTGGAGACAGGGCAGCCTTGACCAGAGAATTGAAAACAACCCAGAAACCAAATGCAGAGTTGGGGTCAGTGTATGCAAATCAACATTGGAGACCTCAGAGTGGTGGCAAAGCCACTGTAACCAGAGGACCCAACTCTGGACTCCCATTCAAATGAGGAGAGCTCCGTAGAGGCTGCTGTCATCATTCTAACTGCCCCCCGTAATAGCTGGCATTTCTATAGCGCTCTAAGGTGTGCAAAGAGCACTTCACAATCACTATAACATTTTATCCTGGCGAGAGTCCTGGCAGGGGGTGCTGTTATTAGCCCTGTTTCACAGATGAAGAGACTGAGGCACATAAGAGACCAGGCAGGCTCCCAGAGCCAGGAAGCACCTGGGGCAGGATCCAAGCTTGGGCTTTCCTGATTCCTAGGCTGGGCTTCTCTCTGCCTCGGCACATAGCTGTCTCTGAGGTGAGAGGTACATGGGGAACTCTCTGTTCCTGAGGTCAGCTTATGTTTGGCACTCTGGAGAGGTGGGGAAACAGCTGCAGGCAGCAGCCTTGCCAGCGACCCTTTGTGCTTGGCAGGGCCGGGCTGTGCCTTGTGTAGGTGTCGGGTAAAGTGGGCAGGGTTCTCAGGAGGCCTCTTTGGTTCTGGTCTCTTATGATGGGTGGTAGTCACTGGTGGTTGGCTGGCTCAAGACCAAAGGTGGGGGCGGGGGAGGCAATTGGATTTTCCAGGAAAGGGCAGGCGGATTAGAGGAAGTAACGTAGGCATTATTGTGTCCATGTCATGGGTGAAGAAACTAAGTTTCAGAGAAATTCAAAGGGTTATCAGTCTAGACTTGGAAAGAAGCCCAGAGACCATGTAGTCTAACCCCCTCCTCTCATTTTATGGATGAGGAGACTGAGAGAGCCAAAGGTCTCACAGGTAGTAAGCCATTGGGACCCCACCCTCAGAAGTCAGAGCCAGTGGTTAAGTGACTTGCCCAGGGTCACATAATCAAGAAGCGGCCAACATTCAGTCTTTTGATGGATCATAAGACGTGGATGTAGGATTAGTGACCTGAGGAATTAAATAGTTAATAAGTAGAATAAACTGTTGTGCTAGACTCCAGATTCCATAAGGGTAAGGGCTGTATTTTTCTTTAAATTTTTTTGTTTTCTTCTTTTATTTTCATGCCACCTGCATAAAGTTTCTGCATAAACCCCTCTCTTCTACTGGCATGGAATCTTCCTGTCAGCCCAGTACCAGCTGATGGAAGGATCATGTCTGCGTATGCCACATTCTTCACCTGTAGTCCCCCACGTCTCTCCTTAGAGGATAGTCTATTTTCTGGTCATTGCAGTAATTCAGAATTTGGCTTCCCCTTACTGTCCTTTCCCCAGCTTTTTCTCTCTAGAATTCTTCGGGTTCTTCTTTCTTCACCCTGAATCTATTCATCCCAATCTTCTGGCACTCTCTCTTCTTGTTTTAATCCTCCGTCACACTTGGCCTGGGCTTCACATGTAGCAGGTTCTCAGTTACTATTTATTGAATGAATGAATGAAGTTTACTGAGGGATCTTGTGAAGATGCTTCTAAAGGGCCCTTGGAGACCATGCCTGATACCATCCAATGGTACTCTGAGGTACCATCCCCTGCCAGGGGAAGAACTTCAGCAGATGATGCCACAGAAGGCATACTTGAAATTCTAATTAATGTCTGCCCCTAGGGTTCTTTGCCTTTTTGGTGTTATAAATGTCTTTAGCTAATTGGGGAAGCCTGGGGAGTACTTCTTGGAATACTATTTTTAAATGCATAAAAGAAAATATGTTGAATTACCAGGGAAAGTGATTATATTAAAATACAGTTATCCAAATACTTTTTTCCCCTTTTTAAAAAAATTAAATTATTTTTTAGTTTTCAACATTCACTTCCACAAGCTTTAAATTTTCTCCCCCTCCTCCTCCCTCTCTCCCCAAGACGGCTTGCACTCTGATATGGGCTCTACACATACATTCCTATTAAACACATTTTCATGTTAGTCATGTTGCATGGAAGAATTACAATGAATGGGAAAAACCATAAGAAAGAAAACAAAACGAAAAAGAAAATAGGCCGCTTCCCTCTGCATTCTGACTCCATGGTTCTTTCTCTGGAGGTGACTGGCCTTTACCATCATGAGGCCTTTGGAATTGTTTTAGGTTCTTGCCTTGTCAAGAAGGGCTTAAGTCTATCAAAATTAGTCATCACACACTATAGCTGTTGCTGTAAAATGTTCTCCTGGTTCTGCTCCCCTCACTCAGCATCAGTTCATATAAGTCTTTCCAGGTTTCTCTGAAGTCTACCTGTTTATCATTTCTTTTTTGCTTTTTGGAGGGCAATTGGGGGTAAGTGACTTGCTCAAGGTCACACAGCTAGTAAGTGTTAAGTGTCTGAGGTCAGATTTGAACTCAGGTCCTCCTCACTTCAGGGCCGGTGCTCTATTCACTGCACCACCTAGCTGCCCCTGTGTTCATCATTTCTTAGAGCACAATAGTATTCCATTACATTTATATACCACAACTTGTTCAGCCATTCCTCAACCTATGGACATCCCCTTGATTTCCTTGGCCACCACAAAAAGAGCCGCTATAAATATTTTTGTACATGTGGGTCCTTTTTCCATTTGTATGATGTCTTTGGGATACAGCCCTAGAAGTGAGATTGCTTCGTCAAAGGGTATGCACATTTTTATAGCCCTTTGGGCATAATTCCAAATTGCTCTCCAGGATGATTAGATCAGTTCACAGCTCCACCAACAATGCACCAGTGTACCAACTTTCCCACATCTTCTCCAACATTTGTCATTGTCCTGTTTTGCCATGTTAACCAGTCTGATCGGTGTTGTTTTGATTCTCATCTCTCTGGTCGGTAGTGATTTAGAATATTTTTCGTATGATTATACATGGCGTTAATTTCTTCCTCTGAAAACTGCCTGTTCATGTCCTTTATGAAAATACTTTTTAAAAAAAAAGCCCAACCAAATTGATTCACCCAAGGTTAGAAACTTCTGGTCCAGCCTAATGGATGGGACCTAGGCTTGGCCAAGGACTTTGGAGCTCCATGGTGGATATGAAGCCTGGCCAAACCAACCTCAAATTTTATTGGTCTTAAATAAGATCAGGCCCAACAGCAAGAGCAATAACTCTGGTCATTGGTCATAAAGTTTGGCGTGAAGTAGATTAGCTCTGGCACCTTCCTTGGGGTCCTTATCCCTCTATCTGCTTACTCATAATTGGTGAAAGCTTACCCTGCTTCCATGATTTCAGCATGTGCCCTCTCTGAGGTAATTATACATGGGATTTTGTAATCAGGACCAAGCAGGTCGCTTGTTGCAGTTTGGAGGTGACTCTGGGCTCTCCGAAGGCATGCCTTGGGTTGCAAGAGCTGACAGGTCCTTGCCAAGCTGGTATTTTTTCAGTAGGCGCTGGTGATATTATCTCTGCTGTTTGAAGACCAGCCCTGCCAAGCTGAGAGAGACTCCTTCTGAGGAGAGGGTGTGGGATGATTCTGGAACCATCATTTAGAGGCTGAGTATGCCGGTGCTGGTCTGGGCCATCCTCCCTCCAGCCCAGGTCCCGATTAGAAGGGGAGCTCCTTGAGGTCAGGGATTGTCTGACTTTTTTTATTTGAGTGACTGAAAAAGTAAATACTTACTAGTTCTGGCCCTTCACTGTCAGGGCAGGATGGAGTCAGCCCTCAGGAAATGATTTCCCACCAAGGAGAAGGTCTCTGAAAGCTCTGTCTGAGTGGTGACTGAATATGCAAACAGCTTATTTTGGGGTGACTTCTTTGGAAATGAAAATAAGAAAAACTGATTGGTGGCCATTGTTCACGTGGGCAGCGGTTATCACACACAGAGAGAGGGAAGGGTGATGGAGTTGGCATCGAACACAATTTAGTCCCACAAGGTTGCTTTGGCTGCTGTTAGAAATCTCTTTGGGAGTTTGTGCATCTGGAGGGAAGAGGAAATTCAGGGTTTGGGAGTAAAGGAGGGGGTGCACGTGTGTGTGTGTGTGTGTGTGTGTGTGTGTGTGTGTGTGTGTGTGTGTGTGTGTAAAAGAGAGAGAGATGGAGGTGGGGGTGGAAGGAGGGGGAAGAGAGAGGGAGGGAGAGAGAAAGAGAGAAGGAGAGTGCCCAACAGTTAATATTTCTTTCCCCCGTAGCTCTAATAGAATTGATATTTTTAAAAAAGCAATTTTTATTTTCTTTTCAGTCCCAAATACTTTCCCTCCCTCCCCCTTGACCCCCTCTCCCCCCAGGCACAAAAAGCAAAGCTCATTCAAATATTTGGTCCCAGCGGATTGCTGCTTTTTCAATGGATTTTTTATTGGCATCCTTGGCTCTTGTCATTTCTAGATTTTCCCCTGTATCACTCCTCTCTCTCCCACCCTGAGCATCCCAGGTGTATTGCTTTGAAAAAAATTGAAACACGAATTGTTACTGATCTCTTGGTGCTTTTTTAACATTTGGAGTCGGGTTCTGGGAGTTACATTGATGCTGGCTTTTTCTGCCATCTAGGAGACATGGTACTTGAGCTTGGACCTCATTGCCTTACACTGTCTCCAGTGGGAAATAAAACTAAGAGGGCCGGCTGGCCAGTTGGTCCCAAGGCTTTCCAAGCATGTTTCCCGTTTTCTGGTTCGACGCCGTGTCCCTAGATGGGTGGCTGCTGGGTGTCCGGGTCTCAGGTGGAGGTGATGCTTGATTTTATCTGGCTGGAATGATTAAACAGGAAAGCCTGTTGTAGCTTGCCTTCATCATTCCCTGGTGATGCCTCCCAAAGGCATAACTCCAGCCCAGAGCTCTCTTGCTCTCTCCAGAGCTCTCCTCTGGCCTGGCCAAGGCCTTGCAGGATGCCTTCGTCTACACCTGCTGCTGCCTCAACATCAGGAGTTTGGGTCTCTCCATTGTATTGAGCACATTTGGCATTCAAGTACAGGCCCTCATCCTGTCACCCTGGTTACAGCAGTGGCTGCTGGGGTAGGGGGTGGGGGGGTGTCTACCTGCCTCAGGTCCTCACTCCAGTCCTTCCTCCATTGATCTTCCTAGAGGTACAACCTTGTCCCTCCCCTACTGGATAAACTCTGGTTGCCCTGTGTTGCCTCCAGGAGCAAATACAATATTCTCAGTTTGGCATTTGAAGGCCCTCCTGCCTTTCCAGCCTTCTTGCCACCTTACTCCCACCAGATACACTTGGATCCAGTGCCCCCAGCCTCCTGGCTGGTCCATGAATAAGCCCCTTCATCTCTGGGCTCTGGACATTCCCTCTGGCCGTCCCCTGTGCTTGGAACGCTCCCCCTCCTCTGTGACTGCTGACCTCGCGGCTCCCTTTAAGTCTTCCTTTCGTGCTGGTAGCCTTCCCCGATGGCTCTTACTCCCAGTGCCCCCCTCTGAATCATTCCTCTCTATCCCATCTGGAGCTTGGTTCTGCGTTTGCTGCCATGTTCTCTCCCTGGTTAGGTGTGAGCTCCTGGAGGACAGGGGCTTTCTCTGGCCTCTCAGTATCTTGTGCCTGGCATATAGTGGGGGCTCCTGAAGTCTTCTTGACTGATTGGCAAAGTTCTTTGTGGGCACAGACAGAGTCTGGTGTCCTCCTTGTATCCTTAGCCAGGAGCACATCCCGTGGCTAGGCTCTCTCAGTAATAATCAAAGGCAGAATGACATAGGGAGAAGAGTGATAGACGTGGAGTCAGGGGACCTGGGTTCAAATCCTGCCTTTGTTACTTAGTGTGCGACAGTCTCCTTATCTCTGAGAGCCTGGGTTTCTTCCTTAGTAAAAGGGCCGAGATGCTGCTTGTGGTCCCTGCCTCCCATGGTTGCTGCATGAGGGGCTTTTTTAAAAAAATTTTTTAATTAATTAATTTATTTTCTTGTTTACATCATTCATTTCCACGAGATTTTGAGTTACAAATTTTCTCCTCATCTTTCCCCCACCTACCACCCCCAAACAGCAATTACACTGTATACCCCCTCCCCCAATCTGCTGTCTCCTATGTCCTCCCCCATCACCCCTCTGACTTTGCGGTAGGGCAGGATGGATCTCCCTACCCCAGTGCTTGTATATCTTAATTCCTAGTTGCATGTAGTTAATAATAATAATTATATATGTATATACATATATATTTTTAACATTTGATTATAGAACTTTAAATTCTAGATTCTTCCCCTTCCTCCCTCATCACCCACCTCCACTGAAAAGACAAGCAATTCAATACAGGTCGTACATGTGTAGTTATGCAGAACATCTCCACGATGGACATATTGTGAAAGACTGACTGTATTTCCCTCCTTCCTATCCCGCCCTACCGTTGTTCTATTCTCTACCCTGTTCCTGTCCCTTTACAGAAGTGTATGCTTCTAACAACCCTGCCCTTCCCTCCATCATCCCACCTCTCATCCCCATCCCCCCCACTCTCCTGTGTGGCAAGATACCCAGTTTAGAGTTTATATCATTCCTTTCCTAAGCCAAATTCAATGAGAGTAAGGTTGACCCGTTCCCTTTTGCCTTCCTGTTCTTTCCC
The DNA here is from genome assembly GCA_028627135.1 of Pseudochirops cupreus. Taxonomy (NCBI): domain Eukaryota; kingdom Metazoa; phylum Chordata; class Mammalia; order Diprotodontia; family Pseudocheiridae; genus Pseudochirops; species Pseudochirops cupreus. The sequence goes on along the minus strand of CM053582.1, from coordinate 568,729,396 downwards.
TCTTTTGTAACAATTATCCCTTTGCCTCTTCTATGAGATGATTAACCCCATTCTGTCTCTCCCTGTCTCCTCTCATTCTTTTCTTCTCCCACTTCTCAATTTCACCTTTTAAAATATCATCCCTTCCTATTGAATTGATCCTGTGCCCTCTGTGTACTCATATATACACACTCACATATGTATTCCTATGCATATATACCCTCCTATATAGACATATGTGTATGTATACATATATGTACATTTATATTTCCTTCACCAGTCCTCATACTGAGAAAAGTTTCACAAGTTAAAATCCTCATTTTTCCATGTTGGCATGCAACTAGGTCAACTTTGAGAAGTTCCTTAGGATTTCTTTTCCATGTTTACCTTCTCATGCTTCTTGTGTTTGAGTGTCAGATTTTCTGTTCAGTTCTGGTTTTTTCCTCAAGAATGCTTAGAAGTCCTTCACTTATTTAATGACCATATTTTCCCCTGGAACACTATACTCAGTTCTGCTGGGTAGGTGATTCTTGGTTTTAATCCTAGCTCCCTTGATCTCCGGAATATCACATTCCAGGCCCTTCAGTCCCTTAATTAGAAGCCGCTAGATCCTGGGTTATCCTAATTGTGTTTCCACAGTATTTAAATTGTTTCTTCTTGGCAGCTGGTAATATTTTCTCCTTGATCTGGGAACTCCGGAACCTGGCTTTAACATTCCTAGGAGTTTTCTTTTTGGGATCTTTTTAAAGAGGTGATTGGTGAATTCTTTCAAGTTTTGTTTTGCCCTCTGGTTCTAAAATATCAGAGCAATTTTCCTTGAGAATTTCTTGAAGGATGCTTTCTAGGTTCTTTTTCTGATCATGGCTTTCAGGTAGTCCAATAATTTTTAAATTGTCTCTCCTAGATCTATTTTCCAGGTCAGTGGTTTTTGCAAGGAGATATTTCACATTGCCTTCTATTTTTTCGTATGTTTGTGTCTGTTTAATAGTGTCTTGATTTCTCATAAAGTCATTTGCTTCCATTTGCTCC
>CM053582.1:568698852-568727888 GCA_028627135.1 Pseudochirops cupreus | reverse complement strand
AACGTGTTATTTTCTTCAGTCAGGTTGTTGACTCTCTTTTCATGATTTTCTTGCACCATTCTCATTTCTCTTCCCAGTTTTCTTCCACTTCTCTTATTTGGTTTTCAGAATCCTTCTTAAGTTCCTCTATGACCTGTAACCAGTTTACATTTTTCTTGGAAGCTTTTGGTGCAGGAGTTCTGACTGTGCTGTCTTCCTCCTGTTCCATGTTTTGATCCTTTTTGTCCACAAAAAAGGAATCTAAAGTTGGATTGCTGTGCTTGCTTTGCTTCCTTTGCCTGCTCATGTTGCCAGTCAATTACTTGACTTTTTAGCTCTGTGGAACTCTGCTTCCAGAGGGTAAAGCTCTGTCCCAAATTGCTGGGGTTTTCGCAGCTGCCGGAGCTATTAGGAGGCCGCTGTAGCCCCCACCAGCTTTGCCTCACTGAAAATGCACCCCAGGAGCACCACGCAAGACTGTGATCCTGATCCAGGCAGCTCAAGGCAAGAGCACTTAGCCTCTGAATGATTGCTTGGCTCCCCTGCAGTCTGCAGGCGGGGGCTTCTGAAGCAGCTGGGCTCAGCCACTGTGATGTAGGGAAAGCATTTTGTGAACCATAAAATATTACATAAATGTCGGATTAAATTGATAATACCAAGTGGTGGAGGACTCGCATTCAACTGAGCTGCAGAGGGGGAAGGAAAGATGGGGTGTTGACCCTTGGGGCTGGTGGGCTGCTCTCCAGAATGGAATGTAGTGTTTCTAGCAATGCTGTTGTTTCCTGGTGGACCACGCACTGAGTGACCATTCCTACTGAGGCCCATGAGAAGATGGACCCCAAAAGTAAGCTGATCCACCACGTTGGGCTCAATAAGTTGAGTACCCTAGATTTGTAGGTAGGTAATTTAACCTGGGTCTGGTACTTTGGTCTCTCATCCAAAAAAAGAGTTCTCTAGATTTGTTCTAAAACACGTTGCTATGGGGAAGCTCATGCTGTTTTTTGAGAAGCCCTTGGTTTCCAAGGCCTGGTGCTGCTTCACACAGGGAGCTATTTTTGGAGAAGCCACCATTGGCACTGAGTGGCCCTGCTCTAAGGAGGCAGAACCATGGGGCACCTGCCGGCTTTCACTCAGGGGTCCCCTCTTTGTCCCTGTCCCTGACCCTTCAGTGGCCCGGGTTTGGGCCTTTGGTTGTGGTGCCTGGGGACTGGAGAGTTTGCTTCTCCTCCTCATGGGAGAGGGAGCGTGATGTAGTGGGAAGCATGGAGTTAGGAGAGAGATGTGGGTTCAGATCCTGCTTTTGAGACTTACTATCTGTGTCCTCTTGGATGAATTTGAGATTTAGTTTCTCCTTTGGTGAAATGAGGATAAGAATAGCCCCTATCTCCCAGACCCATCTGTTGGGAGGCTCCAATGAGAAGGGAGCATGAAATCTTAGTCTCTGTCAGTGTTAGCAGGAAGGGCTTGGTAAGTGGGTGATTGGGTGATTAGGCAGGTGCTGGGGGGATAATGACCAAAGTGAAAGTCAGTCCCTGCTGGCAGGAAGACCATCAGGGAGAGGGAGCCCACCCCCATGGCAGCCCTGCCCACCTTGGAAGCATTCCTGGTCTGAGCTGCCCTCTGGGTCCCTTGCCTGCTGGTTCTCAGATATTGCCTGTCCCTCTTGTTGGCAGCTGGTGAACCTTTGTCTGGGATCTTGTGTCCCTCCAATACCCGAGTTTGCTCCTTGAGCCAAAAAAGAGGGAGCCTTTACAGAGTACGCTGACTTTGCCAAATGCTTCTGGGATTGGGGCTTCTCAGCTCACCGGCCAGGCCTTGTCTTGGTGTGAGTAGTCAGTCAGCAAGCTCATGCTTATTAAGAGTCCTCCACAGTATGGAAATCTGTTTGGCATGGCTTCAGTATCCTATCATGTGCCTTCTCAAGGGGTGGGAGGGACAGAATTTGGACTGAGAATTTTAAAAAATGAATGTTAAAACTTTTTTATATGTAATTTGGAAATATTTAACTAAGTAAATAAAATTTATAAAGAGGCTATTACATGCTGGTACAGGAGATAGAATGAAAGGCAAAAACCCATAGTCTAGTGAATGAGAGAAACAGTATACGGCCATGTTTTTAGTTTTGACAGGCTGGTAGTAGACTAACAAAGCAGATTTGATTCTAACATCATTCTTTACTGCCCTTTTGCTTTTTGGAGGGGGGGAGGTAGGGCAGTTGGGGTTAAGTGACTTGCCCAAGGTCACATGGCTAGTAAGTGTTAAGTGTCTGAGGCTGTATTTGAACTCAGGTCCTCCTGACTGTAGGGCTGGTGCTCCATTCTAGATGCCTCTCTTCACTGCCTTTTAACAGAATCTTTCTTCCTTCCTTCCCTCCCTCCCTCTCTCTCTGTCTCTCTGTCTCTCTCCCTCTTTCCCCCCCCTTTCAAAAACATTGCAGAGTGTAATTTTTCTTTGTAGAGGCCCGGAAGACCCTGCCTGATAAATAAAATAAAATAAAATTCTTATTTCCCAGCAATGAGCGGAGTACGATTGCTATGCCCAGCATTCCCTTGTTGGAAGTTAGTTTAATTGCTTTCCCTGAAAAGGTTCACAGCAGGCAGATTTGCACTAAGGTGTGACTGCTGTGAGATTCCCCCCTCCTCACCCAAGGAGACATTACTTCTTCTCCTGTCGCCAAGCCCAGAATGCTCTCCTGCTCCTCTGACCCCTGGGATATCTTCCTTCTCTTCTCAGCTCAGTTCCTAGCTGCCAGAGGCACCTTTCCTGGACTGACCCTTTCTTCCTAGCCCTGAGCTGCTAGGGGGTGCCACAGTGCCCAGAGCAGCAGGCCTGGAGTCAGGAAGACTCATCTTCTTGAGTTCCCATATGACCTCAAGTCCTGCCTGGCTCAGTGACCCTGGGTAAGTCACTTCACCCTGTTTGCCTCAGTTTCCCCATCTATAAAATGAGCTGAAGGAGGAAATGGCCAGCCACTCACTATCTTTGCCAGGAAAACCTTGAAATGGAGTCCTGCAGAGTTGGATGCACCTGAAACTACTGAACAGTGACAATATTTTGTATCCTCTTCTTTGTGTAAACACTGTGTCCTTCTAGGAAGCGGAATGTACCCTCCTGAGGATGTGGGCTATTTTATTTTCATCTTTTGTGTTTCCAGCATCGTCTCTGGTACTTAGTAGGCACCAAATAAATATTGGTTGCATTGAATTGATGCACGAATGAATGAGAAGCATTAATTAAGCTTTTATTATGGTGCAAATGAGTCCAATGTTGAGACCTTCCTGAGAGGAGGAGGGAAGCCCTCCTTTGGACACAGCCAGGGTGGAACTTCTCCGGCCTCGTTGTGGTCACCAAGGGCTGACTTTGACTGAGAGATTTCAAATCTCTTTCTCTGCCTTTTGGAAGGTCACCCAGGCCTATAAAGCCACTTGGGGGTCATTCCACACTTGACAGGCATTTACTAATTGCCCTGGACACTCAGCTTGTGAGACTGGTCCTTCATCATTGCTGCTGTATGTGCCTGGCTAACCTTGAGATGCAGCTGCCTGCTTTGGCAAAAACCGTCAGGGTGAGTTGAGATGAAAGCAGCCTCTTTCCACCTCTTTCTACAGGTATGGGCAAATATTTTGTCAGGCTTGTTATAATAAATTTTTAAGAAATATTTATTTATTTTTAGTTTTCAGCATTCACTTTTATAAGATTTTTCTCCCCTTCCTTCCCCTCCCCAAGACAACATGCAATCTGATATGGGCCATACATGTACGATCCATAGGAAACATTTCCACATTAGTCATGTTGTAAAGAAGAATTAGAACCAAAGGCAAAAACCTCGAGAAAGAAACAATTAAAAAAAGGAAAAATAGTATGCTTTGATCTGCATTCAGACTCCAGAGTTCTTTCTCCGAATGTGGAGAACATTTTCCAGCATGAGTTTTGGAATTGTCTTAGATCCTTGCATTGCTGAGAAGAGCTAAGTCTATCAAAGCTGATCATTGCGTGATGTTGCTGTTACTGTGTCTGATGTTTTCCTGGTTCTGCTCACTTCACTCAGCATCAGTTCATGCAAGTCTTTTCAGGTTTCTCTGCAGTCCACCTACTCATCATTTCTTAGAGCACAATAGTATTCCACTACATTCATATACCACAGTTTGTTCAGCCATTCCCCAGTGGATGAGCATCCCCTCAGTTTCCAGTTCTTGGCCACCACAAAAAGAGCTGCTATAAATATTTTTGTTCATGTGGGTCCTTTTCTCATTTTTATGATCTCTTGGAATACAGCCCTAGCAGTGGTATTGCTGGATCAAATAATAAGTTTTTAAAAGTAAGTTGTAATTATTTGCTGTGATCCTGGAGTGATGGGTGAGTGGTTTAGCTGTAAAACTGTTCTTGGGCTCATAGATGTAAAATCACAAGAGATCTTGGGCAGCCACTTATCCAGCCTTCTTATTTTACAGATGGGAAAACTGAGGACAAGGGCGGTAGTGTGACTTGGCCAAAGTGACACAGCTAGTTAAGTGTTTTGGGGATGAACTGAAATCTGAGAGCCAGGATGCAAGTGAGCCCCTGATTCCACTTTCCCTTTAATGTCTTGTGAGCTGTTAAGGTTTTCTCCGGGGCAGAATGAAGATGGCATTTGCACTGGGTGCCACCTCTCAGTGTTACTGGGCCCCTCAAGGGCCTGAGGGCTTCAGTCAGCTTCCGTCAGGTTTGGTAGCTTTCTCATTGAGATCAGCTGGTCTCTTTCTCAGTCTCCTCTCTTGCCATCCACGCCTGCCAGGTTGTTTCTTCCTTCTCCTGGATTGGGCTTCTCGAGGGAAGAAACCATCTCTGGATTTCTTGCCCCCCCTGGCACAGTGCCTGGCACAGAGGAAGCACTCAGTAGATGCTTGCTGAATGTGTGTTGTCTGTTAAGGTGTGTGTGTTTTGTGTGTGTTTGGTGGGGGGTGAGGGGGGGTGGCTGGGAGGGTCTACACTGAGGAAATCACAGAGCTTAAAGTTATTTTTTTATTATTGTCTTTGATGCTGCTTGGAGCCCTAGACTAAGCATCAGGACATCTGTGGGGTCTGTGTGACCTTGTCCAAGTCATGTACCTTCTCTAGGCCTTAGTTTCTTCATCTATATAAAACAAGGTTGGACTAAATGATCCTCTTAAAACTTGAAAGCCCTGTTCAAAAGTCACTTGTTATTGTATTTTATATATATATATTAATTATATTATATGTAACATTCTTATAAATGTATGATTCTGACGTGTAGTTGGGAACACACTGAATAAGAAGGAGTAATATTTTTAAAGAGAACTCTTGAGCTATTTTTCCCTCTTTATAAATATGGATTTTTAAAAATCTCCCTTGACAAGTACAAGTATTTATAAGCTTGTCAGGTGATAGGTTTAGAACTGAAAGAGAACTGGGAGACCCCAATAGGGAAGTGATTGGCCCAAGGTCACGCCGGCAGTCTGAGATTTGAATCCAGGTCCTCAGCCCCCCAGTTCAGCTCGTCTCCCTTTAGCCCACAGTGCAGATGAGGAAGAGGGTAATAAGATAAATCCCCAAGCCTGCAGAGATTGCGAATGATGGGCCATGTACCTGTGTCATGGCGGCCCGATCTAGAGGATGCTTCTGTTGACTTGCACACATCAGTCCCTGCATCACCCTTGTCTTTCTGGCCCCTTTTGACCTTTTTCTGTCTAAAAAATAGCAGCTTGTTTCATCAGTTGTTTCTGTAAAGAGAGGGCTCTCTGTCACCATGACTCCACAGATCTCCGTGCTGATACTGCATGAAGTGAGCTGGATGATTAGGCCCCTTAGTATGAGATGGTGAAAAATAGGTTTTAATATCCTTTGTCCCTGAGCCGGCATGGGCGTAGGTCCCAGCAAAGTCCCAGTCTAATCAGACTGAGATGAGAAAGGCAAGTGTTGAAGGGGTGTGTGTTATATCGGGCAGCTTGCTGAACTTGGCATGGGCTCAGGTTCGCAGCCCACCTCAGGCACTAGCAGCCTGAAGACTCTCTACAAGGCTGTGCTTTTACTGTGATTATGATTCTTTAGTCCATCCTCTTACCCCCATTTTACAGATGAGTACACTGTGGCTAGGGCCCAGAAGCTGCGACTGAGGCCATGCTGGTTCCCCACTCCTGGTAGGCAGTTGAAGTGACTTGCTCAGAATCTCCGGGCTAATGAGTGGCAGAGCCAGGATTTGGGCCCAGGCCTTCTGACTGAATCCATTCCTCTTCCATTTTATTATGTTAACACCGTTCTGTTTATGGTGAAATGCTTCAGTGGGCTTTGGGAGTTTGGTTAAACGCTCTTTAATGAAAGAGAATTTCAGTTACTTGAAACTGAGAAGCTTTTATACTTCAAAAAAGTTAATGCTGTAAGTAGAAGAAGGGAAGGTGTTGACTGGGGGAAAATGTTTTCCATCAGTCATTGTTGTTCAATCATTTCAGTCATGTCTGACTCTCCGTGACCCCGTTTGGGCTTTTTTTGTTATGCCATTTCCTTCTTCGGCTCATTTGATAGATGAGGAAACTGAGGCAAACAGGGTGAAGTGAGTTGCCCAGGATCACACAGCTAGTCAGAGTCTGAGGCTGGATTTGAACTCATGAAGATTAGTTGTCCTGATTCTGGGCCCAGTGCTCTGTCCACTGTGCCACCTGGCTGATTTTCCTATGTGCCCCATATCAGTTAACTAATCAGTCAAGCATTTATTAAGCTTACCTGTTCTGTGCCAGGCACTGTGCTAAATGCTGAGATTACAAACCCCAGAAGGAAATAATCTCTGTATTTCTGTTAAAGAACTGATGTTTGATGTTGCTGTCTGTATATGTCTGTGTGTTTGTACACACACACACACACACACACACACACACACACACACACATACACACATACACACACACACAGACACGTCTGTATAATGGAATTAACACAAGTAGAGACGAGCAAGAGTCATTCCCTAGTGGATTGTTGGTCAAAGAACATAAATAAACAGTTCTTGGGGTTTGGACCTGGAAGGAATCTTAGAAGTCAAAAGATGAATCGAGTACTGTTGATAACTGTCTGAAAGATGGCTCCGAATCCCTGATTGTAAGAGAAGTACCAATAAAAATAGCCCGAGGGCTTCCTCTCACATCCAGCCAATTGGTGAAGGTGTCGAGAGAGGAGTGGTCCCTGTTAGAGGACTGTGGGAAGACACTCATACCCTGTTAGTGGAGTAGAGTTGGTCGGGCCAGTCTGAAAAACACTTTGGAATTATACAGGGGCTAAAATGTCCATTTGTTTTGACTCAGAGATGGCACTACCAGGCATATAACCCCAGAATATCTGGGACAAAAAACAGGGTCCTACTTTTTTCAGACTATTTATAGCGGCAGTTTTTATAGTAGCGAAGAATGGGAGCAAAGTATGTGCCTGTTGAATGTTGGGCAATGAATGGCTAACCAAGCTGCAGTGCCTGAATGCAAAGGTATATTACCGGGCCATAAGCAATGACCAACCGGAGAATTTGAAGAAACCTAGGAAAATTTGCATCAACTGATACAGACTGAAGTTAGCTGAATGAGGAAAACAGTGTCACACAGTGATTACAGTAATGTAACCCAAAGTGAATGGTTTGTAATTAAAATGAATAGGAGAGAAGATGAGGAAACAAGCCTCCCCTGACTGTCATAGCAGGCATGGGGGACGATGGTGTGGAATGTTGGCCAGTGGTGGTTTTGCTTAGTTTTTTCCCTCTTTGCCAATAGGAGAAGGCTCTGTGGGTAGGGAAGGACATATCTTCAAATAGCTCATGTTAAAAGGTATAAAAACTTAAAAAAAGCCCCTCTCGTTAGTGATGGTTTTGCTGTAAGACATTTTTCCCCCTTAGTGCTGTCAGGAAGCTTGAATGTTTGTTTTAATGGGAGATGACTAATCTGGAATAATTTTGTGACGAGTTCCTTAATTGTTTCAGGCGTGTCTGACTCTTCATGACCCCATTTGGGGTTTTCTTGGCAAAGATACTGGAGTGGTTTCTTCTCCAGCTCATTTTACAGATGAGGAAATGGAGGGAGGCAGGGTTGCATGACTTGCCCAGGGTCACACAGCTGGGAGGTGTCTGAGGTCACAAGATTCCTGGCGCTCTGTGTACTGTGGAGCCTCCTTGTTGCCCAGAGAATTCCTTAAGATGGAAAATCCAGTTAGTTGGAAGCATCTTCATTTTAGGAGAGATCTAAGAGTTTTACGTTATATCTGAAAGTATGTGTGTGATGGAAGCAGCTTGGGCCAGTAGGGAGAGGCTGACCTTGAAAGCCAGAAGCTTGGGACTGAGTCCTGTCTCCTGCCATTGAACTGTCCTCGGGTTTCATGATGATGTTTGACCCTGGGCGCCGTGCCTCATGTGACTCACTGAGCTGATAAGCTATAGAGGAGATCTCAGCCTGCCTTGGAGGAGGGAGTTCCCCTGATGGAAGTTCCCCTTACTGATGATAACACAGTTCAGAAAACGCCCTCTCCCCTCCACCCGAGAATTCCTCCCTCACCAGTGCGTTTTGAGGTTCCAGTGAGACGGTGGGTATAAGATGCTTTACAAACTTCTACAAGTGTCCGTTCTGATTATGATTTGATTATTCCCTCTTCATAGGACCACAGATTGAGAAGTAGAAGGACATTTAGAGGACATTTTGTGCCCGAGGTCATCAGTCTGGCCCCTTTCTTTTACAGATTAGGAAACTGAGGCCTGGAGAGGTTATGGATGTTAAGTGACTTTGCCAAGGTCATGGGATGTACTCCTTTGACAAAAGAGGAAACAGAACTAGAGAGACAAGTGACTTGCCCAGGGCCTCTCAAGTAGGAGCTGGGATTCAGACTCAGAATCTCCAGTTTTAAATTCAGTGTGGTCAGAAGCTCAGGGTGGGGCTCCTGGGAATCCACGCTTGACTCTGACGGCCACCAGGCTCCCTCTCAGCACAGGGAGGCACCTGATGCAGGAGCCCGTGGCCACTGGCAAGTAGCCTAGCTTGTCATGAGGAGGCAGCGGTTTTAATTAGATAACGAGCGTCTGTTGAACGCTAGGTCCTCCCCTGTTCTCCAACGCTGTGCTCCTCTCCGGTGGCTCTGGGAACCTTTCCCTAATTATATTCTGACTAACCGGCGGGAACTTTGCCCACAACGCTCCCACCCTCCTGTGAATTGCTGTGTACTAAATTGGGAAATTGGATTCCCCTTAGAAAGATGCATGGCCTGTTATTAACACATGAAAAGGAACAGGGAGTGGGGAAGAAAGCGGGAATCCCCTAGTCCCTGCCCGTCTGGCCAGTTCCCACTGCCACCATCTAGGTTTGGGACCTTGGAAGAGACATCGAATCATCTGAATCTCAATTGCAAACATTGGTGGGATGGAGATCTCAGGGAATGCTCTGGGGACTTTGGCTGGCAGCTCATCCCAGCCTCATGGGATCATACATCTGGAATCAAAAGGGTCTTAAAGCCTCATCCATCCCATTTATCTTACAGGGGAGAAAATGGTGTCCCACAGAAATAAAGCGGCTTGTCCAAGGTCAGACATCTAGGAGAAGAGGCAGCTTTAGGCGGATTTCAGGTCCTGTGATTCTAAGTTTAGCCTTTTCCCCATGGCACCATGTGGTCTTTCTTGTTTTACAAATGGAGAAACTGAGGCACCGAGAAAGAGGGGAAAGTGACAGAGTCAGGGTTTTGGTCCAAGTCCCCTGACTCCAAATCCAGTCTTTGTTTTCATTCTACTAAGCTTCTCTCCGGACAATTTCTTTCATCATAGGGTTTCATTTATATTGTAAAGCACCCATAATAATAGTGAGTGACTATTGCAGTGAGAAGCTTCTAAGTGGTTTAGGTATGTTAGGGTTGAGCCTCATAAAAACTCTGTGTATTATCACTTCCATTTTATAGATAAAGAATCGGTGACTGGGAGATTTGCCCACAGGCACACAGCAGGTCAGTGGCTGAAGCAGGCTGTCTTCCTGACCCCTCAGCCAAGGTCAGTCTGCCTCCCTAGTTAGCCTGATGGCCTCAAAGAACCAACATTTGCAGTTTAAATCACCTGTTATACCAGCAGCAGGAGAGTAGAGTGTAAATAGTAACAGGACAAGAATAAGAACGACAGGCGTTTAGGAAGCACTTTGTGTTTGGTGGAACACTTCTGCCTGTTCTCATTGGATCCTGGTAACAGGCCTATGTGGGATGTACTATAGAGGGGGAATTAATCCATTTTACAGGTAGAGAAACTGAGGCTTACAGACTTTAGGGACCTGCTTGTGCCCTCACATGTTTCGTAAGTGGGTTTGAACTCGCCTCTTCCTGGCTCCGAGTTCAGCACCAGATACCCTCTGCCCAGCCACCTCTGTTGAAAGAAAAGGGTTTGAAGTCAGAGCCGGTGAGTTCAGGTCCCGACCATGTTATTACTGTTACCTCTTTGGGTTCCATTGTGATCATCTCTGTACAGTGATGCGGTTGGAGACAGGGGATGTGCTTTTAAGTCTCTCAGACCTAGGGATTCCCCGTCGTCTGCAACACTTTGTTGACCCTCAGTTCTTCTCGTTATAACTGTCATGCTCTGAGATCCCAGCATCCTTCAGGAAAATGTGGTGAGAGCATATTCGGGGTCCCCTGAGACTTCTGTGTTAATACCGATACCTGTCAGGGTGGCCAGGTGGATGGAGGCCCAACCTCTGATGTATTAGTTTTATGAACATAAATTCTAGCCCTAAATCTGTGTCCTTTGACCATTCTATGGCCCAGACAGCTGTTATTAGACTGTAAGTAACAAAGGAGATGATGTTCTGCCCCGAAGGAGGGAATTTCCACAGTAGGAGTTACCTATTCTTCTCTAGACCTCTTTCCTTCCCCTTCACCCCATAAAAAAATAAATTTATATTGGTCTGATGTCCAAAACATAGTTAGGAAGTGGTATTGGAAAAGCACTGGACTTTGTTGTGTCTAAAATGAGTTCAGAGCTAGTGAATATGGGTGTTGCTGTGGGACAGAAGGCGTCTTTGTCCTTTGTCCAGATGCTGGACACAGTGAATAGGGCCCTCGTCTGCCGGTCACTGGTGAAGAATCCATCTGCTTAGTTTCTCTATGCAGAAAAATGGCCTGGATGAAATGTTACATTATGTTCTGTTGTGTGTGTGGGGATTTTTTCCCTCCTGGGAGAGATGGGAAGAAAGGGGGAGACTTGGAATTGGGCCTAGGACCTGTGGCAGTTTGGCTCCATCCTCTCTTGGTGTGGTGGTGTTGGCAGTGGTGGTGGGATGTCCCAGCTCGGCGCGGCCATGTCGGGGTGCCGGGACTTGAATGTGGCCCTGACTTCCAGAGAGTCTCAATCCAGGATGCAGGCGCCCTTTGAGAACCCATCCCCCATGGGTGGCTGTCCAGCCTCTGCTTGAAGGCCTCTGGGGAGGGGGACTGGCCACCTCCCAAGGCAAGGCCAGTTGGGAGCCACGCTCGTCTTTCCCCAGGGTCCGTGTCTCAATCCCGAGTTTGCTTCTTGGCATCTTCTTGTTGCTTCTGTTTCGATTCTTGAGGGCCGAGCAGAATGCTCTGGATCCCTTGTAAGAGTCCTGTGGTTAGCTGAGGCAGCTGTGTGAAGCCCCTGGGTGTTTGCTGCTCAGGAGGCCCTTCCCAGATTCCTCTGTGCCCTCATAGGGGTGTGGAGCAGCACAGAGTAACAACAGCGCACAGTAATTATGGGAGCGCGTTTCTTAAACGCTTTGCAAAGTGCTTTACAAGCCCCTTCTCATTTGATGCTCACCACAGCCCTGGCAGGCAGTTGTGATTATCATTCCTGTTTTGCAGAGGAGGAAGCGGAGGCTGGGACATGGCCAGAATCACGGGGGATAGTATCTGAGCAGGAGTCAGACTCAGATCTTCCCATCCCCACCTCCAGCACTGTTACCTACAGCATTAAGCTGCCTCTGCCGTTGCGGAGAAGACAGAGCTTCATGGCCAGGCTGAAGTTCTCCTTCAGGCATTTGCTTGCTGGAGGCATGACCACCAGCAGGACCCTGGCCTCTCAGACTCAGTTTCTGTACCTGTAAGATAGCGCTGCCTCTGTCCGGACTCTCCTTCACATAGGAGCACATGTATTTCTCAGGAGGGGTCAGAGGCTGTCACTTGGCACAGCCTCCTTTGGTGTGTGAGGAGCGGGAGGGGAGGCTGGCTTAGGGAGCACTGAGCTGACTTTCAAACGCTGGTATCCCTTTCCAAATTCAGCACTTGTTCTGGCCGGACCAACCCACTGTGGGGAACAAAGTGCTTCGTGAACCCTGCAGGTGTGAGCTGGAATTGTTACCCAGCCTCTCCATGCTCATCTTGCCATGCACGGGGCAGGATATTCCTACCACAGTGCCTCATATACAGTAGGTGCTTAATACGTGTTGATTGACTGACTGTTGACCTACTCCTCAAAGGCGAGGGCTGTTTGGCTTTTGTCTTGGCTAGCATCCAGCCTAGAGGGTAGTATATAGTATATAGGACTGCATTTGTGGATGGATTGATGATCAAGTTGGTGCCGAGTGCATACTATTTACCTGGGGGATATGGCCTGGCCAGGAGGAGCCAGCCCTGGCTGAGCTGCCGCTTGCCCCCAAGGCCAGAGCTTGGCTGGCTTCTGGGCAGTCTGCAGCAGCCCCTTGCCAGCCCATTGACCTCAGGAGTGGCTGGGGGTGGCAGAGCCTCTCCCTCCATGCCCGGGCTCAGCCTGGGCTTCTGTTCAGTTTCAAGGCAGCAGCTGCCAAGTGCTGGGGATACAGGCAAAAACAAGACAGCCCCTGCCTGCAGGGAACCTCCATTCTCCTCAGCCACAGCCTGTGTTCAGATAAACCACTGCAAAATTAATATAGAGGGAGGTGTCGGGAAAGACCTAGTTTGGGGACTGGCCCCTGAGTCTTGCCTTGAAGGAAGCAAAGGGGTGGAGGTGAGGAGGAAGGGCATTTTAGAAGTGGGGCGCCCCATGTGCAAATGCATGAAGGGCAGAAATGGGGTCTTCTCTGTGGGGAGCGTTTCATAGACCTGTTTGACCAGAAGGGAATCAGATCTCAGAAGGCCCCAGATGCCAGACTGAGGATTGTGCATTTTGTCTTTCAGGCCCTAAGGAGTCATCCAAGATTTATCAGTGGGGAAGGGAGTGGGGTTGGAGAGACAGACTCTCTCAGGACTCTGCATTTGGCAGTTACGTGGGGGAATGGACTGGAGTCTGGGAGACTGGTTCGCTGATTTGGGTGAGGGATAATGAGAGAGGGGGTTGTGGTGGCACTGTGGTGAGTGGAGAGCAAGGCATGAATGCGGGAGAGAAGCTGTGATAGCACCTTGGGCAGGCATGGCCACTGATCTGAGTCCTGGAAAGCTCTCTACTTGCTGGTTGCAGATGCTCTGGCCACACCCGAGAAGATGCTTTGAAGTGGTACTGTCCTTGACGCCCCAGCACTGAGGACCATGGGATGGGGGGAGGGGTTCCTGTTCATGGCTTGGGTTTAACACCCTCCTCCTTTTCCCCTTTGCCCTCTGAGCTGTGTCTTCGCTGAGATCTTCCTGTGCCTGGCCCTTACTCCCTGCCCCTGTGGCTGAATTTCTGAAATATAATAAGGAGCAGCTGGTTACCACCTTTGGTCCATCCATCTGGGAGTCTGTTACTGAGGTTCCCAGGCTATGCCACATGGTTCCTTTCCAGGTCGCCCAGCAGATGCTCCTTCCCCCCCTCCTCCCCCCCCGCCCCAAGACAGGGACCTTTGTATCCATCTCCCCCTTCAGCATTCTTCACGTCTTCTCTTTCCCCATTAGAATGGAAACTCTGAGGAGGGCAGGGACTGACTGTCTTTCTCCTTGCTGTGGTTTTTCCAGTACTTAACTGCATGTGGAGCATGATAAGCACTTAACCGATGGTTGGTGGCTACTCGTGTGGATCAGGGTGCCAAGGCCTCCCTTGCCTTATCGGAGCTCTCCTCTCTTCTGAAGCACTTCGTACATAATGTCATGGAAATGCTCTTATTCATAAGGGCCCAAGGCCTGTTTCTTTCTTTCCAAGTTAAAGAACAGCTCAGCACAGTGTGGAGGCCCCTTCACCTGGCTCCTCAACACTCCAGGCATGGGCACCCATCGACTGGGAATGAGGTTGTTTTGTGTAATAGAGGTATAACACTTCCACCTGAGAAGTTTTTTTATTAAAAGAGCAGAAGAAACCAAGCCCTGCTCTTTCCCCCCTCTTTTGGCATGGAGGAAGGTCAGTTTATTAGCATAGATGTCCTAATGCTGTCTTGTTTCTCTGAGCCCTGGACTGTGGCCTTACTAATCCTCATGGCACCCTTCCATGGTAGGCTGCATTATTAGCCTTGCTTTATAGATGAAAGGATAGTATTTTAAGAGGCCTACTCATGAATTCATAGACATTCAGGGGAGGATTGAAGAGCAGCCCTCAGAGACCTGGCCGGAGCAGATTAATGAATGACCCAGCTGGGACCAGTGGTCTTCAGTCAGGGCCAGCCCCTGATGGCCAAACCTTTGGTAGAGAGCCTTCCCACGCCCCCTCTGACTTGCCAGTTTATTGAGAATTATCTTGTACTCATTTTGGGTAAGTGATATCCTTCATGAGTCCTAGCATATCATGGATTCTAGAGCTGAGAGGCCTTAGTGGTCATCTTTCCTAACTTCTTTGTTTTATAATAGAGGAGACTAAGGCCCACAGTGGCACAAGTAGTGAGTGTGGTTTCCAGCCCAGCTCATAGGATACTGGTTTCTCCAAGGCCCATCTGCTCCAGCCTGCGCATGGTGACCAGTGGGGAAACCAAGGCCCTCACATTCCTTGTGCTTCTGCCACTTAGTCTTGGGCCAAGCCTAACTCAGAATGAAAATGAAACGAGATCTTGGTGGGCCATCTAACATTTGTCGAAAAGGAGTTCACTTCACAGCGGGAAGGCAGGTGTTGGTTCTGTTGGACATGACTCCATGTGACTGTGTGGAGATGGGCAGGCTGGGGTGTTGGCTTCCACAATGACAGGAATCTCCGACAAGCCTGAGACTCTATGTGGACTGGGCTTTTTATGCCTACCGTTCAAGCCTTAGTCCCATGACCTCACGGATCCTTGAGGATGGTCTTATGCCTTTTGGGGGGCAGAAAGGAGCCTGGCAAGCGTGGAGTCCGTGTGGTTCCTGTCTCCTCACTGAGCACCCCCCACATCATAAAGGAGGCACGTCAGACTGTCTGACCTCACTCTCATACTTCACTGAGCAGACAGAAGGTTTAAGTGACTGGCCAAGGGTCATACAGGGTAGAGCTGAGACAACTCTGGTTTTGTGCCAGAGACATGCTGATGTGGGAGGAAGTGTGGACTCTGGTTCGTCAGCAGATGAGTTTTCATTGGGGGCGACGTGGAGGATTCATCAGGGAGAAGAGCTGAAAGGAGAACACAAGCTTTTGGGAGGAGTTCAGCCAGCTTGGGGGAGCTGGAAGGCTCCTTCCAGCCTCAAAACATGCCCTGCTTTTATCTTTGAGCCCTTGCCAAGCCTGTGCCTTCCAGCCCTAAGCTCCCTGACCTGCTGATGTGACCCATGCTGCAGCTGCTCTTGGAAAAGTTGTCGGGGAGAGGCGGAAGAGGGGGAGGAGGGGAAGGGTCAGAGAGAACTGACCAGGGCTTTGTGCCTGGGAAAGAAAGAGCCTGATTCAGGCAGAGTTCTGGGAGTGGGAGACTTGGGAACATCAACCCTTGGGATGGAGGAGGAGGAGCTCCCCGGAAGGCCCAGGCCTGCCCCCGGTTGGGGAAATAGGAGACAAATGCTGTTCTGTCCCGTCTCTGCTTGCAGAATGCCTACATCCCCTCCTACAGGGGGCTCTGCTGATTCCCCCCCACCTCACTTATTTTGTACTTACTTTATACATAGCTACTTACTTCCTCTGTGGGCAGAATGTACAGTCCCTGAGGGGCAAGACTAGGTCCGTAGATGGATAGAGTTTTTGTTAAATGCTTATCCTGCGCCAAGCCCTGTGCAGAGTACAGGGAAGGGGGTACAAATGCCAGCAAAAAAGGTAAGCCCTGCCCTCAGTGAGCTTGCACTCTGTGAGGGAGAAATCCTGAGGCAGATACTTGTGCATGAATGGATGGAGTGGGGGAGACCTGAGTTCGAATCCTGCCTCCCATACCTACTGTTGGTGTGACCCTGGGGAAGTCACGTACCTGCTTCCAGACTCAGCTTTTGAGCGTTGTTGTGAGGCTTACGTTAGAGAA
The DNA here is from genome assembly GCA_028627135.1 of Pseudochirops cupreus. Taxonomy (NCBI): domain Eukaryota; kingdom Metazoa; phylum Chordata; class Mammalia; order Diprotodontia; family Pseudocheiridae; genus Pseudochirops; species Pseudochirops cupreus. Next base: position 568,711,680 of record CM053582.1, on the reverse strand, counting down.
GGTCTGTGGAGAGCTTTGTAAGCCCTGAAGCGCCACCTGCACCATACTGCTTTATTATTTTTTTTATTTTTTATTTTTTGCTTTCTGAAGGGGGAAGGTAGGGTGATTGGGGTTAAGTGACTTGCCCAAGGTCACATGGCTAGTTTGGTGTTGTGTCTGAGGGCAGATTTGCGCTCAGGTCCTCCTGACTCCAGGGCTGGTGCTCTAGCCGCCCCTCCGTACTGTTTTATTGACCACAATGGGAGGAGTGACTTTTTGGTTGCTCAGGTGTTTTAGTTGTGTCTGGTTCTTTGTGACTCCACGTGGAGATACTGCAGCGGTTTGCCATCTCCTCACTTTACAGACGAAGAAACTGAGGCAAACAGGGTCAAGAAGCTTGCCCAGGGTCACACAGCTAGCAAGTGTCCGAGGCAGATTTTACCCCATGAAGATGAGTCTTCCTCTAGGTCTGACTCTTGTCTTTCTGCCTCTCAATGTGGTTGGACAGAGGTGTTAAAGCAGCAGGACTGACCCCAGTGCCCCAGGCAGACAGGGAAGCCACCCTCCTGGTCCAGTGACGGCCCCTAGGCAGACTTGCCTCCCTGGGTAATCCCTTCCATGCTTCACCTGGGTTTGGTTTGGCTAAACCGTGGTGATGTCGGGCTTTGTTGGTCTGTCTGGCTTCCCTGGCCTTTCTGTCCCTGGTCTAGCTGTTAAATTTACTGGAGTGAGCAGGCCTTTCCTTCGCAGTGGGGATGCAGGGATGACAGGTGACACAATCCCTTCCCCTCCACCTTAAAAAGGAGGTAGCAGTCAGTCAGACCCTTCTGTTTGAGGATCATATGAGTGAAGACAAAAAAAGTGGAGCAGTCAACAGAAGGGATTGGTTGATGGTCAGGGAGGGATGGGGGGTGGAGGCCAAAAGGGCCATTGGCTGAAGGGTCAAGGAGACTTCCTGGGAAGTGGAGGTGGCCTGGGGGGAGAGAGCTCATGCTAGGGATGGCCCCAGAGGCAGGGAAGTGTGGGATAAACCCGAAGACAGGCTGACAGTCCTCTGTGGTCAGGACATGAGTCCCATGGCCCAGGGGGCCTAGGATGCCAGGATGGGAAGCCTTGAATGTTGATGTCAGGACTTGGAATCTTAGCTTCTAGATAAGGGGAGACAGTGCCTTCCCGGCTCCCTCAGCCTCCTTCCTCTTTGATAGGAGGGTGGAGCACTGGCTCCCAAAGCTTTCCTGACCTCCTAGCTCACTGTCCACTCTACATGGGGCTCTGTGTGGTTGGAATTCCAGGGAACAAGATGCCCTCGGATTGGAGACCCCCTGTTCCTATGTCTCCTTTTCAGCTTCTCTTAGTAAGCTCTTTCAGGGCAGGGGCTGGCTTTTTTTGTAAGGGCTTAGCACAAAGCCTGGCTCATTGTAGTTACTTAATAAATATCGAATTGAATTTTTGAGTAGGAGGGTGAAATCTCTGGCAATTGTGTGCAATATGGGCAGAAGCAGGGGGGAGAGAGGACACTGGGAGACCAGTCACCCAGGTGAGCCTCGATGGTCTGAGTTACAGAGGTGAGAGTGCCAAGGACTTGCTGTGAGAGCCGTTGAGATGGTAGAATCAGTGAGGCTTACCAGCTGATTGAGTGGATGGTGAGAGGGTCAAAAAGTCATTCAGTAGTTAGTAAGCACTTCTTAGCACCTACTGTATGCCAAGCATGGAGTAAGCACCCAGTGTATACCAGGCAATGTGCTGGGAATACACAAAAGAGCTCCCCTTCTCGAAGGTGGGGAAATGACTTGCGTGTGACTAGGTACCAAGAGAATTGCAGATGACCTGGATGTTGAAAGCCTGGATGTCCGAGTGGGTGGAAAGGGGCCATAAAAAAAACAGGAAATCGAGAGCAGGCCGTAGCAGGGGTTTGGGGGTAAATGAGGAATTTCTTTTTGGCCACATGGAGGTGCTGGTGGCACAGAGATGTTGGCCAGGCAACATCTCTGTGGAAGTTCTCTGTTGGAGTCCGGGAGGGGAAGGTCAAGGTGGAGGAAGTAGTCTTGGGAGGCTTGGACCTAGAGGGAATGCTGGAAAGCCAGGCGCAAATGGGGTCACTGAGGAGAGGAGCCTGCAAGGGCTGGTCCATTGGAGACTGAGCCTGAAGGCCCAGTGGCCTCCTCCAGATCAGATCTGCTGCAGCAAGCACTGCAGAACTTCCCTGGAATCGGATTAAAATGTAATTGGGAAAGGTTGAGCAGAGTAAATAAAAGTACAGCCGAGATGATGGGATCTGGGCTTTTCTAAGTCAGTAGGTGACTCTCGGGGATCATTTTCTGTTTGAGTTTGGTAGGGCTGTTCCTGCCCAACGTGGGAGTCGGGATTGGGGGGCATGACCCTAACTGTGCTGCTGTGGGCAAGTCAGCGAAGCCTGGGCCTGGACTCTCCTCTGGGAATAGATCTCTTGGAGAGGCTTCTGTGTGTCTGTGGGCATATCTCCTGCCCTGCCCTCGGCCCCTGCTTCCTCATCTGTGAAATGAGGGGGAAGGACTCAGTGGTCTCCAAGGACCCTCTTATTTCTGGATCTAGAAATACCATATGTTATCATATAAACATCATATTTAAAATGAATAGCAAATGTAACCTTACATTTATAATATATGATATAATGTATGTATTGTGTATAATTATATATAAATACATAAATTATATATATAAATGTCACCTGTAATAATGTATAGCATAAATATAATTATATAAATGCCATTTGTTATAGATGACAATGTTTGTGTAGAACATTAAGCTTTGTGTAGCACGTTACGAGGCAGCCAGAAGGCTCAGTGGTTAGGGCACCGTGCCTGCAGTCAGCAAGATCTAAGCTCAAATCCAGCCTCAGACACTTCCTAGCCGTTTGACTCTGGGCAGGTCACTTGACCATACTTGCCTCAGTTTCCTCATCTGTAAAATGAGCTGGAGAAGGACATGGCAACTATTCTGGACTCTTTGCCAAGAAAGCCCCAAATGGGCTCGCGGGGAGTTGGACACAACTGAAAAATGGGTGAGGAAAAATAGCGCGTTGCGTCTATTAACTCAGTTTTCTTGGTGATGACCCATCTTACAGATGAGGAAACAGAGGCCCGAGGAGGTTCAGCGGTTTGCCCAGGATCGTACAAGCTGGTAAGGGTCCCAGGGTCTAAGGCAGGGCTTACACGCGGGTTGTCCTGGATTCAGCACTCGGGCCCGGCACTTCCTAAAGGTTTGTTGGCTGATTCTTGGCTGGTGCTGAGGCTGGCACTGCCATCTGTGGTGCCTCCTGGCACCTGTCACAATGGCAGTGGTTCCTGATGAACCTTTGCAGCCGAATGAGAAGATTCGGTGCGCCCGAGGTGGCCGCATCTTCCGAGAGAGGGGACAGAGCCACCATTCTGGCTGGCTTAGATCGGCTCTCCCTGTTTCAGCCTGGTGGCAAGGGCCTGATCTCCCCTCTGCTGGGCACGGAAACTTTCCCCCATTCCGCTTACCCAGCCTGGGCTGGCTCTCTGCTCCCCAGACAGTCCGGTGGCCCCCCTCCGCTTACCCTCTGGGTGCCGGACTCGGGATGCCTGAGGGGCATTGGCGCTGCTGCGGCTCCATTCCCTCTGGCTCTTGTGACCATGCCCAGGCAGAGACCAGCCAGCCTTGCGCCACTGTGTCCCGTCCTGCCGGGCCGAGCCCCGTCCTGCCGGGCCGAGCCCCATCCTTCCAGGCCCGAACCCCATCCTGCCGGGGCTCCGTGCTGTGGGACCGACCCCGTGGCTCACCAAGGACGCCTGAGGCCTCCTGGTTGCTGTCCTGAAGTGGCTGTGCTGGAGGTCAGTGGAGGAAGCGGAAGCCTGGAGAATCTGCAGCGAAGAGCAGAAGGGGTTCGAGAGGCCCCTCCTAGAACAGGCCTGGGCTCCCTGGCTTGGTGGGCAGCCGGCCTATGGCACAGAAAGGGGCACTCCAGAAATCCGGGAAAGAAAAGCTCTGGCACGTCTCTGCTTCTCTTCATTCTTAAGAGGACTATGCTGCAGACTGCCAGTGACCCTGCTTACTGCTCCTGCTCACCTTTATTAGAAAGCTGCTGGGGGATGGAGGGACAAACGGCCCCCAGTCTCCCTCCCCTCCCCTCCCCTCCCTTCCCCTCCTATCCCCCTCCTCTTCCCTCCCCTCCCCTCCCCATCCCTTCCCTTCTCCACTCCCCTCCTCTCCCCTCCCCTCCCCTCCCCTCCCCTCCCTCCTCTCCTCCCCTCCCCTCCCCCTTCTCCTTTCCCCTCCCCAAACCTCAAGGCCCACAGTTGCCCCGTGCAGCCCGACCTGAGGCCGGGTGACCCCATTCTGAACCTCGGCCAGGATTCTCAGTTTGTGTGGTTTGATAATGCATGAACATCAGCCTCTCCTTTTTGGAAAAGTCTAGTTTCTAATACATTCATGCACCGTTTCCTTGGCTCAGGCAGCCCCTGTGGCCCCCCAGGGAGGGTCTGTTTCTGTTAACCATGAATGTATTGGACCTGGGTGGTCGTGGACCTGCTATGGACGAGCATAGGCCGCATTTTAGCTGTAAAAACATGAAGATTACCATTTGGCACTTCAGTGTTTCATTTTCTCTATGTGGAGACTTACAGGCACTCACACACGTGTACGTATAAATGCATACACACAGAAGTGGTCCGTGCAGGGTCACCCAAGCCGCGTCAGAGGTAGGATTTGACCAGAACCTCCGACCCCAGAGCCTCTGAGATTGTTCATCTCTTTGTCTTACAGGGAAGAACTGGTAAAGCTTCCCTGGGGTTTGGAACCAAGGTCACATTATTGTCGTGAAGGATGCTAGTGATCATAATATGTCATACAGTTACAATAAACAGCAGTTAAGTAATTGATATTAATTATCACGTCAATATGTTGAGCATCCCTGGAGTTGTCAGGGGAGGAATTCCTTCTAGGAAGGCAGAGCTGGCTCGCATTAGCAGATAGCGTCAGGTTAGTGATTGACCCTTGGTTGCCTAGTGGGTGAGTGTCTAAGGTGGAACTTGAGCTCAGGTGTTCCTATCCTCTGTAAACAACAGAACAAATGAACGCATTGTGGAGTGAAATCGTAAGGTCGGCCTTAAGCTCCAAACTACTTTCATGTAGTGTAAGATACTTAAGGGCAGCTAGGTGGCCTAAAATCAGGAAGGCCTGAGTTCAGATTCTACCTCAGACACTAATTAGCTGTGTGGCCCTGGGCAAGTCCCTTCACTCTGTTTCCTCATCTCTAAAATGAGCTAGGGAAGGAAATGGCAAACTATCCCAGTATCTCTGCCAAGAAAACCCCAAATGGGGCCGGGAAGAATCAGATAAAATGGAAAAATGACTGGACAAGAATGAATGGAAAGATGTATCAATATAATAGCGATAATCATAATAAAATAGTAAATAAATGAGGAAATTAAAATAAAGTGAAAATAGAATACACGTTATTACCTAACATGTCACAATAAAAAGTATTAAAAAGCTCTGTGGGCTCTTCAGGCGCTTTTCCTGGAAGCTCCGGAAACCTCGTGATGTGTTCCGCAGGGTTGGGCCCGGGCTGTGCTCCCTGCCCGCTTTTGTTTCTTCCAGGACGTCTCCCCTTCAGGGCATGGAAGCTACTGTGGGGCAAGAGTCTTATTTTTTGTCTCAGGTTTCCTGCTGTGAGCCTGTACTCAGGGCTGAAGGGGACACGTGCAGAACCGTGTGGAGGCCCATTTGTACGTGTCTGAGTGTTTCTTTAGGCCCTTCATACTTGTCCTTTTCATGGGATCATTAATATCCCATTGCTTTAATATGCTGCAGATTTCCTTCAGCCAGCCCTCCTCCTCCTCGTGTTTTGTCCATTACAGGTAAAGCAGAGAATTAATTTTCATACAGATGGAACCTTTTTTCCCCTTTGAATAGTGTCTGTAGGAAAGAGTGGCAACATTGGGATCAAAGGGTCACAGTTCCACCAACAATGTAATAGCTTTTCCGTTTCTTCCTGGTCTTGCTTATATGGAATTTTGTGATTTTTGACCATCTTTGTGCGATCATCTCAGTTGTTTCCATGTACCCATCCCCTTGGATTTAGGGTTGCAGTAAGGGTCAGTGGGTCATCCCTCTGCTAGTTGGGACTGACCCACACCTGCTCCTTCTGTGGGATTCTCATCATACACATCCTCCATGTGAGATTGACCCAACATTCTGGAGAGCTTCCTGTGGTTCTCTTCATATCCTGTGAGGATCAGTATAGCCTTTGGCGTGTCCATCTCTCAGGCCACTGTATGACTGGCTTGCCCCCTCTCCTAACCATATTTTCTGAATATTCCTTCCATACAAATGATGACTTTGCACATACAAAATGATACCATATGGCATTCTTGCTTTAGTTGAGTCAGCAATGGGGAGCCCTGGAAGGAGTATGAGAAGGTGAGTGTAGGAGATCACCCTGATCCTTGGGTCTAGAGTGTCTTGGAGGGAAGATAGACTAGGGGCAGGTGACGGGCTAAGCTCTTTGTGCCTTCTAGACCACAGGGAATGAAGGGCTGAACGAGTCATGGATGTAGCAGTGGAGAGATGGGTTGGATGAAGAGATAGTCAGATTTTGGAGGGCAATGAGTCTCCTTGGTGCCTGAAGCAATGTCTTCTTGATGACATTCCGAGAGAGAGAATTGTGTGTATGTCTGTGTGTCTGTCCGTCCACATGCTGGGCAGCTCATTTCGTTGTCCTGGCCCTTGGTTGGCTCATCAGAATCATCATGTGATCTTGAGTGGTTCATTCCACATTGAAATATGGCGCCCATTGTAAAGGAAGTTTTTCCTTTCCTGACGTTTAATATGAATCTGCCTTTTCTCACGTCTGCCCACCACTCCTGGTTCTGCCCTTTGGGGGCCAATGTCTTCAACAAGGGCATCACATAGATGTATGAAGACCCCCTCATGTATGTCTCACCCTGCCCCACTCTTCTTCTCTAGGTGAACAGTCTCGGTCCTTGGACAGACACAGTGCTGGAGTATAAAATCCATTCGTTTAGTCATTTCAGTCTTCGTGACCCCATTTGGATTTTTTTGGCAAAGACACTGGAATGGGTTTTGGGCTGTTTTTTTGGCCATTTTCTTCTCCAGCTCATTTTACCTGTAAGGAAACCGAGGCAAACCAGGTGAAGTGACTTGCCCAGGGTCACACAGCTAGTCGGTGTCTGAGGCCACATTTGAATCATGAAGATGAATTCTGTCTCCTCTATCCACTGTACCAGGTAGCTGCTGTTTTTTCTTTTCAATAACTTTTCACTGATGTTTTTTATTTCTTACGTCACTATAATATCCAGTATCTCTCTCCCCCTCCTCCCTCTCTCCATCCCATATGACAAATAGTATTGTGGTTTTTTTTTGAGAGAGAAAGGAAAGCACGACAGATTGGTAGATGTGTGACACCTGTGGGCCTCCCACCCCCACCCAGGGGCAGGGTGGGGTGTCTGCACGCCTCTTCGTTCATATCTCTCTTGATTTTAAAATGATTAAGTCACTTTTGACTTTTGGGGTCTGCATTGTTGTAGTTACTGTATGATATTTTCTCTGCTCAGCTCACGTCACTCTGCATCAGTTTATGGAGGTCTTCTCAGGCTTCTCTCTTCACCGCATGTGTCATTTCTTACAGCCAGTATGATATTTCAGTACAGACATGAGCCACGGCTTGTTTCTAGAGAAGAAAACGGTGAACCGCTTCAGTACCTTTGCCAAGAAAACCCCCCGGACAAATGCACGGGGTCCCACAGAGTCGGACGTGGTTGAAAGGCTGAACAACAGCAAACCACAATTGGTTTTTAAATTTTATTTTAGACCCAAATGCCGAAACACAAACACAGGGTAGAGAAAAGAAGCAGACAGGTGTCATAAACTTAAACACTGGAGCTTAAGTACAGAGTTGGAAAGGAAAAAAAGCACGTTGCGTACATAGCAGGACGTGAGAGAAGATTCAGAGTGTGGTACGTTTTCATTTCAAGAAAGCCCGTGTGATCAGTAGCACACATTGTGCTGAGAATTGTCCATCTTGGCTCTGCCTCCTCGGGAGTTTTCTTTTGTTCTTCGCTGTGTACTTTTTACTTAGTTCTTTTTCCCTCCCCACGCCCCCCAGACGCCAGACGACATTTGGTTAGCTGTTCCTCGATTGACAGGCGTCTCATTTGTGTCCTGTTCTTAGCTGTCCCCCCAATGCTTCTATAACTATTTTGCCATTAGATGGGGACTTTTTCTCAGCACTGGCTTCCTTGGGGTGTAAGCCCAGCGGGGAGGGAGTTTCTGGTTCCAAGGATATGGATGTTTTAATCACTTCATTTGCATAATTCCAAATTGCTTTTCAAAATGGTTGTACCATTTTGCAGCTTCACCAACAACATATTTCTTTATCATGTGTTTTCAGTGTGCTTATCGTCCCACACCCTCTCCAATACTGGCTGTTGCTATTTTGGGGCATTTTTGCCAATTTACAGAATGTGAAGGGAAGCCTCGCGGTTGTTTTGATTTGTATTTCTCTTACGATCAATGATTTGGGTCCAAGACAGTGTGGTCACGTGGCCTCAGAGGTTTGACTCAGTGCAGACACCTCCATAAGACAGGCATGAGTGTCTGACGCCATTTCTCCTTACGGTTCTTGATATCCATCGTGTTGTGTTGTCCTTAGGACGGTGACATCCTTGAGGTCTGAGACACCAGGAGTTGAGGATGGAGGTGACCTGGCTTTCAATGGGGGTGTTGGGGAATCGCTCTGTTGGGTTGTTGTAGTCCAGACAGTAATGTCCACCTTGATGTGGTGTCCTGGGGGCCTGAGGGTGAGCCTCTAAAGGTTGAAGAATGAGAGCAGCTGGGAAGCTGGAGCAGTGGTCAGAGCAGGGGTCAGTAGGAAAGCATGCACAGTTGGAATCCCTGTCCCCCAGTGGAGGAAACCAAAGGTGTCACTTCTAAGTGGCTTCCCAGGGTAAGGTGAGCACCTGATCATTTACTGATGGAGATGAATGACCCTGAGATGGGGTGGGAGATTTACAAGTAAACTAATGGCTAAGGGAAGGAAGGAAACAAGCATTTATTATATGCCTACTGTGTGCTGGGCACTGTGCTAAACTCTTTACAAATAGATGTCATTTGATACTCACAGCCCCCCCCTGGGAGGTAGGTGATGTTTTGAGTCCCATTTTATAGTTGGGGGAAACTCAGGCAGACAGAGGAGAGGTTAAGTGGCTTACCTAGCTAGGTCCCACAACTAGGAAGTGTCTGAGGCTGGATTTGGACTCCAGGCCCAGGGCTTTCTCCACACCGTCTCTGAAATGCCTCCCGGGTTGACAACAGTTCTGTAAATAGGACTATAGCCAGTCAGCCCTTTTCCTTGAATCAGTGTGGCTTTTTAAAAAAATTGACACTTGAAAAAAATTTTAATGGTTGGTAGATGAGTTCCCAAGTCCTAAGAATTCCATCCACCCTTGTCATCCCACGTCCCCTTCTCCTTTCCTGCTTTCTCTGTTCTTGACAACGGTTTGCATTGTGCTGCTTTCTCTGGGGACCTTTCAGATGGTTTCTTCTAGATTGTATTTTATGTAATTGCCAGATGCATTAGGGTGGGCTTTAAAAAAATACCTTTAAACATTTTGTTTTCAGTGAACAAACATTTATTTTCTGCCTTTCCAAGCATGACCTCCGCCTCCACACTCTCCCCCTTATATTAAGGGTTAAAAGCAGAGCCTTCCTGGTAAGAATGGACTAAAAGTCTGGGGCCCTTTGGGTGAGCATGGAGGGGTGGGTTAGGTCTCTGAGTGTGGTGGTGCAACTCAGTGATGATAGGAAGACAGAAATGAAAAATCCCTGCCCTCCTGGAGCTTATATTCTACCCGTTTAATTAGACCTCTCTTTTTGCTTGAGACTCTTTATCAGTCAATCCACAAACATTTATTAATCTCCTACCTGGCTGGGTGTTGGGGTTACGTGGATAAAAATGAGGCAGTCCACTCCCACACATTCTCAGGGAGCAGACAGACACACAGATATGTAGGTCAATAATAGTAATGAGATTGGAATTATATACAGTGTAACCTGAGGAGGGGACTGGAGAGGAGGGGAAGGGACGGGTACAGGCCTCCTTCTGAAGGGGATGCTTGAGCTGAGCCTTGAAGGCACCTAGGCCTTCCCAAGGTGGAGATACGGAGAGGATATGGGAGATGTGTCCTGCTAGTGAGCTCTCTGAAGGGGGGGAGGAAGCCAGTGTTTGGAGTTGGGCGTTGTGGTAAAATCTCATCTTTTTACTTGTACTCGTGCTTGCGCCCCTTTCCCAAACTCTCCGAACTACGAGCCAGCTGTGACTGTGCTGTACTTACGCCACCTCAGGCAGTGCCACCATCTTTCTCTCTTTCGGGTTTCTCTGAAGTATTTGCCTGCCAGTGGAATCTCTGGGTCAGAGGGCATGGATATTTAGTCACTTCCTTTGTATAATTCCCAGCTGCCCTCCAGAGTGGTTGGAGCTCCGAATGTCGCTCCTCCAACAAAGCATTCACATGCCTGGCTGTCCACAGCCCATCTTCCCTGTCTTTTGTCATTTTTCATGATTTGCTACCAGCCTCTCATTTTACAGATGAGGAAACTGAGGCTAGAAGCATGTCATTGATTTGCCCAATATTACAGAGGTATATTACAGCTGGATTTGAATGTAGGTCATCTGACTTCAAATCCTTTGCCTCCTAGCAATGCTGCCTCCTGTCTTGGGTGCTTGTGTTATTGACATATTAAGTGACATGGTTGTTTAATTAATTAATCTATTCATCTTAGGCAATTGGGGTTAAGTGACTTGCCCAGGGTCACACATCTAGTAAGTGAGGCTGGATTTGAACTCAGGTCCTCCTGAGTCCAGGACTGGTATTCTATCCACTGCACCACCTTGCTTCCCCTCATAATTATTTTATATAGTGCTCATGATAATAGTAGTTGACATTCAGACCCTTTTGCAAAGCGCTGTTCTCATTTGGGTAGGTCTCATATTCATTCTCTGGGTCAGATATTACAGTATTATCCCCATTTTACAGATGAGAAAACTGAGATGCTAGCTGAGGCTTGGGCAGCATCCCCAGCTAGGAAGCATGAGGCAGCATTTGAACTGGGGTCTCCCTGACTCCAGATCCATCCATCTCTCCAGTTTTTCCCCATGCTGCTGCTGTCCTCATGAGTTTTAGTGTTAAACTCTCTTTGGTTCCAGCTGTGGTGGTCATTGCTGAGAACAAGGCAGCTCATTCATTTAAAAACAATCACAACAAGCCAAGCCGGCTGTTGTAGGAGCCTTTCAACGTGCCTGGAAAATACTGGAGAAAGGGGAGAGAGTGCCACGCTGTGTACGAATGAGCTGACTGTCTCATCAGGGAGGTCTGGTTTTGGGGTTAGTAGCTTTGTGAAAGTCTGGTGGGCATTTGAAGCATTTGAAGCAGAGCATGCCATCAAGGCTAGAGGGCAGCCTTCGAGTCTGAAGACCTTGGTTCAGATCTTGTCTCTGACACTCACCAGATACATGACCCTGGACAAGTCACTTTCCCCTTCTCTAAGACTAGCACCAGCAGAAGAGTTGTCTGTTTGTATCTGTGGAGAGAGTTCACATGCTGGGAGCTCTTGATACTGAACACTTCCCAGGTTTGGACCAACCCAAAGCCAAGCCTTTTCTTTCTCATTTTTGAATGAGAGTTAGGGAGAAGGGCAGCTATTTGTTTCAGTGGATAGAGTTCCAGGCCTGCAGTTGGGAAGACTCATCTTCGGAAGCTCAGTTCTGGCTTTAGACACTTTCTAGCTGTGTGACCCTGGGTAAGGCACTTAACCTTCTGCGCCTCAGTTTCTTCTGCTGCAGAATGAAAGGGTTGGACTAGACCCTTATGGCCCTTCTGGCTTTAAATCTCTGAGCCTGGTCTTCCTGAGTCCCAGTGTCCTTATCTGGAAAGTGGGTATGATAGCACCTCTCTCGCAAGGTTGTTAGGAGATGGCAGATGTGAAGTGTTTTGCAAACCTTAACCACAGTGTGAATAATCGTCAGCTGTTATTATCGGTGGCTGTGTTTCTGTGGGCAAGCCTCTGAGCCTCGGTTTCCTGCCGTGCCAGATGAAGGTTGACAGCACCTCTCATGGGGCCACGCAGGTCAAGTGTGCTGCATCTCCCGAGTGATGATAAAAACGTGCACTTGGGCGGCTGTTGTCCCTGTCCTTAGGGTGGAACTAACTTAATTCAGTCATTCAACACTTACTGAGCTCCTACTGTGGTCCAGGCACTCTGCTAGGCTCTGGAGACACAGCAAGACGCCAAGGACAGCCCCTCCCCCAGGAGCCTCCATCTGGTCTCTCCTCCATTTCTTGCCAGATTGGCCTCACTTTCCCTGGCTTGCTCTGCACTGGGAAGCCTTGAATAACCCGTGGTTACCTCCAGGAATCGATGAGGCCTTGGTTGGAGTGAACAAGAGAAAACTCAGGTAAGACCAAAGAGTCTGGGCAAGAGCTGGGCACAACATGTGTGCCCCCTGGGGTACGGCAAACCCGACTGGGGTCCGTGAGTGTGGTGGAGGATAGTTTGTAAGAAAGCATGATGGGAGAATTCAGAGAAGCTGAAAAGACTTTGCCAAACTGATGCAGAGTTGTATCAGCAGGCACCCCAGCACACCCAGGGTGGCTGCTAGCACAGGTTCTTAGGTCTGCTTTTCTAAAGGAAAGCAACTCAAAGTGGGTTAACAATCTTACTTTAATCAAACATGTATCATTTACCTAGTTCAAGGGGAAAAGTCGGCACTCTGAACTTCAGAGAATATAAACAGAAGTTACAAACAAACAGAAAAACAGATCAGCAGAC
>CM053582.1:568681986-568698352 GCA_028627135.1 Pseudochirops cupreus | reverse complement strand
GGGCATTCCTGGAAAACAAGCCTGGCGCCACAGGCCCCACGTGACCACATTCAGCCTATTAGGGAACAGAGTATACTTTCAAGTATCCAAGGGTCCTCAGAGTCACTTAGCCACTTTAGCAAAGGGCCTAGGGGCAGGGAAGATCTTCAGCTTCCCATAACAAGAGTAAATGGAAACAATGTAACAATGCAACAGCACCAGAAAATGAAACTGAACGCTTTGGGATCTCTGGGACCTGAACTTGGTCCTGGAGAGGAGTCCAGAGAGTTAATCTCCCTCTTTCTTTGCAGGATGGGTGGGGTAGAAGAGGGCATTGTGGGTGGGGAATGTTGCATTAAGCAAACGGCACTGGGAGGGGAGCAGATAGGAATACACAGGTAAGCAGAGGATAGAATTAGACCTGGAAGTGCTCTTAGAGGTCATGTCCAGCCGCCTGCTTTGACTAACGAGGAAACTGAGGCGAAGACACTTTAGGTGGACTCCCCAGGGTTACAAATTGGTAATTTTCTGAGGCAGGATTTGAATTCAGATCCTCCAGCACCATCTGTGGTTCTCAGGGGCCATCTAGCCTATGTGTTACAGGTGAGGAAGTCAGTCAGTCCATCAGTGAGCATTTATAAACCACATGCTATGGGTCTGGCACTGTGCTGTGCACTGGAAACCCAGAGAAGCTAAGAGTTGTCCACTTACTCCAAACCCAGTGCTTTTCCTAATGTTCCATAATGCCCTTGAAATTTATGTTAATTAATAAATTTAATTAAAGGTATAAATGAGGACGTAGATAACAAAAATTTGAGTGAAAGAAAAACGTCCACATGATATGATCACCTCTGAGAAGTTGGCGCTCTTATGCTCCCCTCCCCCTCCCCCACCCCATTTCAGCTCCTGCTCCTTTCCTGCTTGGACCTTGGGGTGGTGGTGGTGGGGGCATTGAACCTCCTCCTTTCTCTGTGATTTACCTTCTGAAGTGACAGACCATTTCCTTGGTTTGGCCAGATCTGAGCTTTTTGATTTTCCTCCGCCCTTTGCGTGCCCTGCTGATGTTTCTTGCTGCTAAATGCCAGAGGAAGTCAGGGTGGGGATTGTGTGTTCGAGTAAGGGCGGTGATCCTTCCTCTCCCTCAACCCCCAAGGAAGAGGCTGGACATGGGCAGGCCTTGGCTTGGCAGATTTTCTTTCCCAGGAGCTTTAAAAACTGTCCTTTCCCCTGACAGCAGATTCGTGCCCCCTTCAAAGTGACCCTCCTGTCCCCTTTCACAAGACTCTCAGTCTCTTCTGTTGGGGAGTCAGGGGGAGCATTTGAGCTTAGTGCTTGCATGGCTACCCACAGAACCCTTTGTCTTATCCTGGGACCCGGAGGAAGTGACTCTGCACACTTGTCTCCCCTCCCCCCAGCTCTGCCCCCCAAAAGCTGGAAGTGACGTTGGCTCTTCTTCCCTTAGGTCACTTCTCTTGAGAAGGTATTGGAGCAGTGATGTGGCCGTACCTAGTAGACCCAGAATTTGGGTTTTTTGTGTGTCTAGACTTATGACTTTGCTGGTATAGAAAATACCTTCCATTCGTTTGCATTGGAAACTATTCTGGGATTCTGAGAGATGAATCTGCTTGCCCAGGGTTACCCAGCTAGTATGTACCAGAGGAAAAACTCAGATGCAGGTTTTTCTGACTTTGGGATTGTGTTCTGTCCTCTTGATATCCAGCCTCTCAGACCTATATATACCTGTTAAGTCTGGAACAGTATCCTCAGCTCAGTGAATTAAAAGCAGGAAAGCAAACAGATCAAACTCATTTGTACTACAGTGTGAATGACTGACAGTCTGGGCTAGGATATTTATATTTTAAAGCAGAGACTGGTTAAAGCTTAGAAGTGAGTCTTTGAATGGTAGGATTTCAGCTGAGGTGAGATAATAATGGGGAAGATGCCACACTAAGTGAGAATAGAGAAGTCATTTAGAGGGGAGGCAGCCCCTTTGTTCCTTAACTTAGCATGGTTTCCTGCTTTTACACTGTCTCAGGATGGTCCTTCCTCTCTACCCCAGATCCTCTAGCTTTTGATAAATTCTGTGCAGGTTTGGCATTTTATCTACATCTTGGCTGGACCCAGGCTAGCTCCAGAGAGCTCACTCGAGCCTCTTTCTTGAGTGCTGGACTAGCCAGCCCATGTCCTTGTCCAGGAACTGACCTCCCCTCCCCTGCTTTTTTAGCTCCCTTTTACGTGTGGTCTTTCCCTGCTAGAATGGAAGTTCCTTGAGGGCAGGTATGGTGTTTACTTGTGTTTGTATTCTCTGTGGCAGCGAGGGGGCACAGGAGAGAAAGGGCTATTCCTGGAGTCAGGAAGACAACTGAAAATGACTGAGCAACAGATATTCCCAGAGTTTTGCGGAATGCCCGGTCTGTAGTAATTGCACTGGCTATCTGTCTTTCTGTCTGTCCAACCATCCACTCACCCATCTGTCCATTCATCCATTTGCTCTCCATCCCACCGAGTCTCATGTATGTTTGCTGAAGTCAGTCATGGATGAGCCCATCGGAGTTGTTCTCTCCTCCTGTGTATGTTGAAGTCTCAGACAGCACAGGTGAGGTTACCAAGGCAGGAGATTGTCAATGTCATTTCCACCTGCGTTACTCTTGGGCTCCTTCCTGCTGGATTTCCTGGACTACTTCCTCACCTCGGACTGAAGATTAGTCTGATTGCTGGCGGATTTTCAGGTTTGTCCTGTCCCAGAGTCCTGGCTCTTTGCCAACCTCTAGTTTCCTTTGCATCCTTCACTTTTCCTGACATATTCATTGCTCCCCAGTATCTGGGTCAGGACGAGCTCTTGTTATCGTTTGTAGTTCAGACTGGGATTGTCCTGTCAGTTAATCTCTCCTTTTTAGGATTTTTCTCTTCCAATGATAGAGCAAATAGGACAGATCATGGTTTTGGCTGACTTGGTATTGATTTTGGAGCTATATTATTTCTTAAAGACTTTTTTGGTTTTATGAACCAAATGACTCCAGATGCCTCTAGCAGGCAGAGAGGGCATCTTTTTTCTTGGGAATCCTTGTCCCTCCTTGGTAGGGTAGTTTCCCTGAATGCCTTTTTTTTGAGGTTAAGTAAAATACATTTTGTTGTTTCTTTGAAGGTACTTCTCTGATACTTCAGATTTGTGATCTTAGGATGTCCCATAGGACCACCCAATGTACTGGGAGCTCATCTCTGCTTCCCTTGACTTTGTGAGGACCCCTGAAGAGCATATGGATTGTCTGTTGCTTATTCTGACAATTATTCAATAAGCATTTCTTTTGTTTTATTTTATTTTTGGTCTTTTTTTGGAGAGCGGAAGACAGGGCAGTTGGGGATACTTGCCCAAGGTTACACAGCTAATAAGCGTTCTGTGTCTGAGGCTGGATTTGAACTCAGGTCCTCCTGACTCCAGGGCTGGTGCTGTATTCACTGTGCCACCTAGCCGCCCCAGCAAGCAGTTATTAGGCACCTGTTACATGCCAGGTGCTGTACTAAGCCCTGGGGATACTAAAAGAGACAAAAGATGGCCACTGCTCTCTAGGAGTATATGGTCTAATGTCAGAAAGTCGGATCCTTGAGGGAGTCTCACTTTGGTTGTTGAGTTGCTGGTGCCCAGCACAGTGCTTGCTACAGTGTTGACTGAATTGAACACAGAGTATTTTGTGTTTGATCCTAGAGGAAATAGGGAGCCACTGGAGTTCATTGAGCAGAGGGTGACGTGGTCAGCCATGTGCTTTAGGAGATTCCCTGTGGTGGCTGACTGGAGGATGGACCAAAGTGGGGAGAGGCCTGAGGCAGGCGGACCTGCCAGTAGCTATGGCAGTGATCCAGGGGTGGGGTGATGGGGGTCTGTGTTAGGGTGGTGGCAGTGTTGTTGGGGCACATTTTGGAGAGAGACTGCAAAGGTGAAATCAACAAGCATTGAGAACTGTTTGAAGGGGGTGGTGAGTGTGAGGAGTTCAGAATGACCCCAAGGTCGGAGCTTGGGTGGCTGGGATGATTCTGGTTCTCTTGGCCATAACTGGGAAGGTGGTGCAGGGGAAAGACAAGATTAAGTTCCCTTTTGGACATTCCTGCTGGACAGCCAGCTGGAGGCGTCTGGAAGGCGTTTGGAGATAGCAGATGGGAGGTCAGCAGAGAGGGTAGGGCAGCCTGGGTGGATTTAAGGTTTCCTCCATGGGAAGGCTGCAGGAGGAAGGGGGATTTACAATTCGTTGTCTCCAAAGCTGAGGAGGACAGGCGAGTGGGCTGGATATCCTTTGGGAAGCTGTGCCCAGCTCCTGAGGAATCCCACACTTCTCCCCAAAACAAAGCCTTTTTAATATCAGCATTCTTCAGTGATGCTGAAAGTCATGGAATTCCATGAACTCCAAAGACCCAAAGTTCAGGGTCACCCAGAGGACAGCGGAGAGGCACCCGGTGGGCATGAGCGGGCAGTGGCACAGGACGAGGGCCGAACTGCCCTAGAGGAATGCATGACTCAGAAGAAAAGATGGGCTGTTACTGGAGCAAGAACATGGGGTGATATGTGGGCATCTCTTAAGCACCGCCTGTGTTCTGGGCACTGCTGGGTAGTGCTGAGCGCTGTGTGAGGCCCTTCGTAACCTGGTGCTGCCCGCTTTCCAGCCTTCTTACCCCTTGTACCACTCCCCCTCTCCCTAGCTCTTCAGTCTAGGAGCACTGACCCTGCCCCTTTCTGCCGGTCCTCCAGGCCTCCTGCCTTCCTGCAAGCCCCAGCTGACCTCGTTCCTTCTGAAGGAAGCCTTTCCTCCCCTGTCTTATCTCCTGCTTTCTCTCTTTTAATGTTTGCCTCCTGTCTCCCGCATTACATTCATTATAAGCTCCTTGAGGGCAGGAACTGTGTTTTGCCTTTCTTCTTAGCACAGGGCCTGCTTCTTGTCTTAGTGAAACAAACCACTCTATGCCTGAGAGTTAAAGTTTGCAGTATTAAAAATATAAATGCACTCAGTAAGCCCCAGGTTGAAGCTGTCATCAGGGCAGCAAAGGTGGTGCGGTGTGCCCAGGAAGGACCCCAGGCCTCTGGGGCTTTCCCCCCAGACTTTCTATGCTTCTTACCCGATGAGCCTGCAGCTGGCTCTCAGCTGAATGCACCTGGGCACAGACGACTCAGGTCAGTTCTTTCCAGATCTGCCCCTCAGCATCCTGTTCTCACAGCTCTGGTTGGTGGTGTGGAAGGCTTGGGTTTGGTTACCTTGTTCTGGGTCTGCCTGTGTCCTGGCTCATGGCACCAGAGAAGGGATTTCCCATCCTACATGGAATCGAGGATCCCACAGGTCATGGAACCACATGTTGGTCTGGTCTGCCAAGCTAATGAGGGGCTCAGAGACCTTCAGAGTGAGGGGCTTGGCTGTTTGCTCAGGCAGTGATTCCTCCTTGGCACAGCTGTGACTGTTAGCACATCAAGCTAAAGCTGGTCTCTAATGAGCAGTTGGTCCTTGTCTGCCCTCTGGGGTCCTAGCCACATGCCAGATACTTGAAAAATCGCTCTCATTTGCCCCAGTCTCCTCTTCTCCAGCTTAAATACCCCCTCTTCCTTCTCCTGTCCTTGAATGACCCAGGGCTGTTGGGAGGGGCTGGAGGTAAACCCGGTAAGCGGGGGCGCTGATAGCCAGAGGCCAGAAGGACCTGTGCAGGCCTTTGGGACTTGCAATGTGTTTTCTGCTTGAAACAATGTTAGAGAAGGTGGAAGGTTCCCAAGACAACCTACAAAAACCTCTTTTAACTTAGGGTGGGGCAGGGTCTGCGCTCCTGGCCACCAGACTTTCTTGCCAAGTATTTTTGTTACATTTTTCTCCCAAATGACCAAAGCTGGTTTCCTTCTTCCTGCTCAGAGCAGTTGTAGTTTCGCCTCTCACAATCCCTTTACAGTTACATCTTCGTCCCCAGGCAGGGCCACTCAGCCTTGGGCTCCTCCATTCAACACTGCCCCTGTCCCAAGGTCAGAGGGAAGGGAAGGAGATTGGCTTAATGAACGCCCAGTGGAGCCAAACTCCTTGTAAAGGAGACTTTTGGCCAACTTTTGTGACCTTCCTTTGAGCCTCACCTCAAGGTCGCTAAAGCAGTGGTTCTCAACCTTCTTAATGCTGCGACCCTTTAATACTCGTATGTGGGCGTATCTGCATGTGGGCGGACCCTGCTGGAGATGGATAAAGGAGCAGTTTTTTGGTTCCCCTGTGACAGGATCGTTCAACCCCCTAAGGGGTCCCAACCCACAGGTTGAGAATTGCTGCTCTAAAGCGATAGACCAACTTCTCCCCACTCCTTCCACGTTCCTTTTTCTTGAAAGCTAAAACATTCTATTGCTGAATTTTGAGACTGACTTGGGTTGGAAGGAAATTTATGAAGGCAGATGGGAAGTTGGGACTTGGGTTCTGTTCGTAATTTTGCTGGTCTCTGTGTGGCTTGACTTGTGAAGCTCAGAGTTGGAATGTGTTCCAGTTAGGGCAAAAGACGAGGGAAGGAAAATGGTAGAATTGGAGAATGGTGTGGTCCAGTGACTGGTTTGGGTCACAGGGCTCTAATCCAACTTACTTCAGTTTAACAAGCATTTATTAAGCAATTTCCATGTGCTAAGTGTTAGAGATACAAAGTTAAAAAAAAAAGCCCCTGCCCTTAAGGAGCTTACATTCCACTGTGGAGATGCAGTATAGAACAGAGAAGGAAAAACAGAAGGAGGAAGGCCAGCACCTGGAATCATACCATGCTTGGAAAGATTCTAAGAGAGCCAAGGTGAGGAGGGAGTTGCCTACAGGCATGGGGCTCAGCCTTTGCAAAGGCAAGGAGGCAAGAGATTATATATTGAGTTAGAGTTACAGCTAGTAAACCAGTTTGGATAGAATATAAAGTAAGAGAAGGTAAATAATGTGAAAGGTCTAGAAAAGTAAGTCTAAATAGATTGAAGGCAGCTAGGTGGTGCTACCATGGATAGAATGCTGGACCTGGAATCAGGAAGACTCATCTTCATGAGTTCAAATCCAGCCTCAGGCACATCCTAGTTGTGTGACCCTGGCATAGTCACTTCACCCTGCTTGCCTCCGTTTCCTCATCTGTATAATGGTCTGGAGAAGGAAATGGCAAGCCACTCCAGCATCTCTGCCAAGGACACCCCAAATGGGCTCACAGAAGGTTGGACGCAGCTGACACGGCGGAACGGCATAAAGGGCCAGATTGTGGAAGATTTAGGAGGGTGCTGGGTGGACGCTTGTTTTAAGCTCTGCGTCAGTGACGCCTCTGCTGGCTCGCACCCATGGTTGGCCAAGACTGCGGTTAACATCGCCACACATGACATTTAGTTGGGGCATATTTTTATAAAATGAATTCGTAGCGGTTTTTTTCAAGGAACTTAAAAAACAAAATTTTAAAAACAGTGAGTTCTGTCATTTTTACATAAATGGGTTTGCTCTTTTTTTTTAAAACCTAGTTCAAAGCCACCTCAGAAATCCTTGATTTTTCTCTCGAGACCGTAAGTTTCAGCATTAAGTGGATTTCTCAGAATAAACTCTCCAAAGAATCGGTGTCTATAATGCCAAGCAAAGGCAACTTCCAAGGTTCAGATTACCAGCATAGCAAACCCCATTTATTCAGCAAACATTCACAGAACAGAGAAAGTCAAAATACAGCATAACTCATTCATTTAGCAAGTAAGTTATCAATTCAATTGCAAAGTATCAAGGTCCAAGCAATTTTCCTATTCCTCTTTGCCTTTTCTGCATCCAGTGACTTTGGTTCATTCAGCCCTGGAACTGCCAACCTACCAAAATGTGCCCATTGGAACGGTCACCTCCCAATGAAGCCCCAGATGCCCTTAAGGGCTTTGGCTGGCCCTAGGCCATCAGAGAACCTGCTCCTGGTCTTTGTGACTTGGGCCCAGAGGATTTGACCTGGAGGGGTCCTGTGAGACTCCTCCAGTACCCTCATTGAGCAGATGAGAGAGGTGAGGCCCAGGGGGGAACAGACTGGCCCAAGGCCACACAGAGAGTAAGTAACCAAGCTGGGATTTGAACCCAGGCCCCATGGTCAGTGTGGTTTGGATGGACTCTTATCCCTCTCTCGCTCTTGCTCGGTGGGTTTTGGGATGATGCCTGTAGAGAGGATGAGAAGAGACCTTAGGCTTCAGCTCAGTCTCAGCTTAGAGGCCACTGAGGCCAGTGCCCACCCTTCACAGTCAGGAAGCATTTTAAGTCCTGGAGCCAGTGATACCCCAGGCACCATGTGAAGTGCTGGCACAGGAAGAGAGGCAGAGATGCCAGCCCGGCTTCCTGCACTCACATGCCCTCTAAACAGAGGCATCAAGGCAGGAGCTATTGACATACGAGAGCCAGACAGGGCTGAAGGGAGGTTCTTTGGGGAGAAAGTGGGGTCCGGCCAAAGCCCCTGTGGACGATGGGATTGGAGCTGAGTCTGAAGGCCAGGGAAGCCAGGAGACAGGTGTGTGGGGAGAGCCACTGGGAAGGCAGGTGGCCTGTCACCTTCCCATGTGGTGGCCAAGACAGGTGGGCTGGAGTCAGGGAGGCCTCAGTTCAAATCCCACCTCAGACACCTGGTAGCAGGGTGACTCTGGGCAAGTCACTTGACCTTGCTTGCCACTGTGTTCCCATCTGTCAGATGAGGATAATGGTAGCACCTGTCCCCCAGGGTAACGGAAGATCAGACAAGGTATTTTAAAGTGCTTTAGCGGCGCCTGGCCCACAGTTTGTGCTTTCTAAATGGCAGCTGCTATTAGGTTGATTATAATACTAATCCTTGTTGGTGCTTAATCTCTGTCAGCCTCATCTTTCCCCATCCATAAAGTGGGGATAATAGTGCCGACCCCCCCAGGGCTGTTGTGAGGGTCAGGTGAGATCGGATTTGTAAAGTGATTAGCACATAGTAGGGGGTTAGTGAATGTTCGTTCTCTTCCCTGCCCTTCCCCTCGTGGTCCAGGAAATGCCAGAGGTCAGTCCCCGCTGGCAGAGGTCGTTCAGCTGGCAGAGGTCGTTCCGCTGGCAGAGGTCGGTCCCCACTGACAGAGGTAGTTTTCACACCATGGTGCAGTCAGGTCTAGACCACAAATGACCATTATTATGATTTATAGGTTATACAGGTGCATTTCAGCGTTCTGGCCTTTTGTGGTTGGCATTTTTCTTGTCTATGAAACGTGCAGGGAGCATGAGCTCATGTACAAAGGGGTGGCTCCCATGGGCCTGTGGGGGCAGCGCCCCTGGTGTCCCCAGTTGTCTCCAGGTTTTGGCCACAGGCCTAGACTTTCTTGCCCCTGGGGTTTCTGGAATCAGCCTTAGGGCCCACGGCATTATCTGGATGACTCTGCATGGCAGCCTTGTATTGGTGGCTGGTCCTATTCATGGACAGTACCTCAGAAGTCTGGAAAGGGATTTGGAATGTGCCTGCTTCTCCCTAAGCCTCAGCCCATCCCGAATGTCTCCTTAGCCCCCAGGATTAAGTCTGCGTTTTCTGGGTCACTGTCCCTCAGTGGCACTTTTGGGGACTAGGAATGGCCCCTCTGGGGGGCCGAGTTCTTTGCCACT
This sequence comes from Pseudochirops cupreus, assembly GCA_028627135.1. Lineage (NCBI taxonomy): Eukaryota > Metazoa > Chordata > Mammalia > Diprotodontia > Pseudocheiridae > Pseudochirops > Pseudochirops cupreus. The sequence continues at coordinate 568,688,801 of CM053582.1, read as the reverse complement.
GCTGTACTCAGCATCTCTTGGCGCACATGGGGCATTGGGTCTTCCTGTCTGCCCGGGTCTTCCCGTCTGCCTGAGCCTCCCCTTTAGCCAGTCCTGAAGTCAAGAGGCAGGAGCGGCTCCAGATTCCGAGAGAGAAGTCCAAGACTGGACCAGGAGAGCTGGCTGAGACCCAGCTGAAAGGAGACTGATACTCACTGGTAAAGGGCCTTGAATGCCATGAAATTGACTCTTTAGGCACTAGGGAGCCGCTGAAGAGTTTTAACAGGGGCTCACTGTGATCCTATGATCAGTCAGTCCCACAAACATTGTCACCCACCTCCTGTGAGCCATGCAGACTCAAAGGCCAAAATGAAACTGGACTCGCTTATATTCTGTGGGGCCAGTATGCTTATTCTTGCAGAGGTTGGTGGTGAGTTGGGGGTGAGGAGACAATGGAAGAAGGAGGAAAGACCGTGGGTCTGGAGCCATGCCCAGCACAGTCTGCGTCTTCCTTGGGAGCAGAAAAATCCTGTCCTATTTACCATCATTCTCCTCTCTCTTTTTTGGCTTCTCCCATTTAGGATTTGGGCTCCCTGAGCTCCCGGTACTATAGGGTCTCTCTCTCCCTCCTCCCCTGGTCACCTGTTCTCTCCTGCCCACGAAAACAGCTGCACTTCACCTTGCCCTCCCCTCAAACTGGCCTTTTCTATTTCTCCTTCTTTTCATTGCCGAGCTCCTGGAAAGAGCCATTTTCTGGCTGCTTCTACCACCTCCACTTTTCTACCCTTATTGAGCTCTGTGAAAACTACCTTCCCCAAGGTCATCAGCCTCTCCTACCTGCTGCCTTTCTAGGCCTCCTCCTCCTCCTCCTCTCTGTAGCTCCAGCACTCCTGATCACACCTTTCCCCTGGATACTTACCTTTGGCTTCTGTGACACTTTCTCCTGGTTCTCCTCTTCCATGGTCTGATGGCTCCTTTTCCATTTCCTTTGCTGGTTCTCCCAAAACCTAAGCATTGGCCTGTCTCCAGGCTCAGCTTGGGGCTTTCTGTCTCTGTCTCTCTTTCTCTGTCTCTGTCTCTGTCTCTCCTCTTTCTCTGTCTCTGTCTCTGTCTCTCTCTGTCTCTCTTTGTCTCTCTCTCTCTCACCCCTCCTTGGCTCCTTCCATTCCCATCCTTACTGACTTTTCCCTCTCTCTCAGATTCTCTGGCCTTTGCCCTCAGCCTGCCCACCCACCTTCCCACCTTTGGGAATCCCATTGGTTAGACTTATTTGCAGCTTGAGAAGAGAGGACTGGGCTGGGGGGGGAGCACAGCTGAGACTGAGGTCTCCAGGTCCTCTTATTCTGCTTGCCCTCAGGGGGTGGAGCCGGGAGTGATGCCTGGGGCCTTCTCCCTGGTTGGGTGGATGATGGAGGGCCACCTTGTGCAGGTGTGGGCGGGTCTGGAAGGCTGCCCCAGGTGCTGTGCCCTCCCAGCCCAGAGCAGGCCTCTTCTCCTTCCTTGTCACTTAACTCTTATCAAACATTCCTCCCCGGCCCCACCCCCCTTTGCTTTGATTTATTCCTATCTTTCTGGATTTCTTTGTTTTTAAAATCAATTTTTTTTAAAACAGATTTTTGTGGCTGTTTATTACTTGACAAATCACCTGGATTTCCCCTTGGATCTCTGCTCCTCCTAGAGAGCTATTCCTTATAACCCAAGATTTTTTTTTTAAATAAAAAATTCAGCAAAATTGATTCCTATCAAAGCATCTGCCCTTGTACTCACTGTGGCCACTTACAGGCCTCCCCCCCCCCCAGACAGAGGAGGGTTTGGGGTGGGGGGAGTTCTCGCATCTCTTTTTGGGGAGAAGGCCCCATTTTTTATGACTTTAAGAAACATTTTCAGTGGGATGTCTTGTTTCTGGTTAGCAAGCTTGTCTAGGGAAAGAGTGGAGGTGATTGGGGGAGATGTTTGTGGTTACAGCTAATAAAACGATTATCAGAAGATCGGAGAGAGCTGGTGAGTTATCTCTGGCCTTCTGTCTGGGCAGCCCCATTGACACAGGCCTAGCTCAGCAGGTGGCCGTCTGTCTGCAGGCTGGTGCCTGAGTAAAGAGCAGGGCGTTTTGGGAATGGCTGGATAAGGTTATCAGACTTGTTTGTTTTGTGGGCACAGATAACTTTCTTTTTGTTTGGTTTAGGACTTCGGAATGTGAAAATGTGCCGCTGGGGAGGAGGGAGGCCGGTCAGACTGGGCAGAGTGTTTCTGGGGGTCAGAGGAGGGGCCAGGTTTCTTTGAGAAATCAGCAAGTTGCTCCGAGCCCCCTCCTGGGTGCCCAGGGTGAGACTGAGCTTTGAGGTGAGGGTGATGAGGGAGCTGAGGGTCCTTTTTTATCTGAATTTGAACTTTGTGACAGTGAATTGCTTTCATCATAGTGAGATTTGGGGCATTAATTCTAATTTGGATTGACTTCCAGAGGAGCCCTTTGTCAAGGGTGAGAAATAATTAGTCTTGGGTGAATGGGAAAGAATTCCCCTGGTGTCTGTCTAATTGGGTGGGAAGTGTGGCGCTGGGTCTGTAAGCTTCCTGAAGGGGATTTTAGACCCTGAAAGCTCTGAAAGAGCAGGGAGGAGTGAGACCCCCTCCACGTCAGAGTTGTGGCCTGGGGAGGGACTGGGGCCTGTGGGGACCTTGGTAGGTTCTGGCCAGAGGTCCCAAGGGCCCCGTTCTTGGCTCTCCCGCTTTTCTCTGTCACCTCTCACCCTTCTCAATGCTGGGGCCTGAGCATCTCCAGTCTGTTCTGGATCTGGCTTGTTCAGAGTCATCCCCATGTGGTCTGGCCCATTAGACTGTGAGCACTGTGAGGGCAGGGGTGGGCTTGCTTTTCTGTCTTCTGGTGCTTGTGCCTAGAACATAGTAGGTGCTTAGTAAATCCTTATTGGCTTGACTTACAGTGTTAGACTCTTTCTGGTTAGTCTTCTCAAACATAACTGCTCCTCTTGGCATTTAAAACCCTTCAGAACCTGCTCCAGCCTGCCTTTTTAGGCTTATTCCAGAAGGAAAAGGGGAAAGGAATAAACATTTATTGGTCACTTTTTTACACCCATGATCTCATTTGAGCCTCACAACAGCCCTGGGGGGTCAGTGCTATTATGACCCCCATTGTACAGTTGAGGAAACTAAGGAAACAGTGGTTCAGTGACTGGCCCAAGGTCACACAGCCAGCAAGTGTCAGAGGCTAGATTTGAACTCAGGTCTTCCTCACTGCAGGGCCCAGTGCTCTGTGCACTGTCCCACCAGTTGTAACTCTACACACTGAACTGCCAACTTGCTGTTCCTCATTTTTGAGACTCAGTTTCTCCAGGCCGTCCTCCATGCCTGTCCTGTGCTTCCTTCTCCCTTTGTCTCCTAGAATGCTTGGTTTCCCTCAGGTTTCTGTTCAGTTGCCCTTCCTCCGTCAGGTGGTTACTCTTCTCTCCCCTCCCTCTCCTCCTGCCATGTGCTGTGGGTATCGTGGTCAGACTTAACTGTGTGAGCCCCCACCTTGTATCAGCCTCAGTTTCCTCACCTGTTAAATGGGGTCATAATAGCACCCACCTGTCCAGGATGTCTGTATAAACCTTCATGAGTTACACCCATTCTATTTGTGTGCAAGTGCCTTTCCAGTTATAGTGGAGACTCTGCAGGCAGGGGCTGTTTTGATTGATTCTCTGTCTCCGGAGGGTCTTGTACAGAGCCTGGCGCACTCCCCTTCCTGAGCCAGCAGCTCACCCTCTGACCGTGAGCTCTCCCAACTTGCTGGAATGACTCACGGGACCACTGAATACATTTGTTTATTGTATTACTAATAAATATCATATTATTAATAAATGATTGGGCAGATAAAGGAAAAATAATAGTGGTTGTCGTTTTAATAGGCTTAAACAGTGTTCTTGGGATGTTTTCTCCTTTGATCCTCACAACAGCCCTTTGTGGTAGCTGCTATTATCCCATTTTACAGATGGGCAGACTGAGTCAGAAAGCTGGTAGGGGTTTTGCCTAGTATCACACAGCCCTGTTTGAGGCACGCTTCCACCTCAGTTCTTCCTAATGCCCATACGATCACCTGCCTTCTGTCTTGGCCTCCGGGGCTTCCTCAAAATGGAAAGTCCGTGTTTATAGAATGTAAATTTTTTGGTCTTTATTTGTGGGTTTTTTTTTTGTTTTTGGTCTTTGTTTGTAACCCGAGCACTTAGCCTGGTCCGTGGCACCTAGGAAGCGCTTAATGAACCTTTGCCTTGGGTTCCTGCAGGACTCTTTAGAAGCATTCACCTTTGGGTTCCTCATGGGGCAGCCTTAGAGAAGGCTGAACACAACCTCTTTTCCCCACTTACACGGCCGCCTCCGTGCTGCCTCCGGCTCTCCTCGTGCCCTGACTGGGCTTCTCTGACAGTCTCCTGATTAATCTCTGAAGGGAGTCCAAGCTCCAGACGGTGGCTAAAACCTGTATTATTTGCATGCAGACTGTTTTCCAGTTATTATGCAAGGAATGGTTTTTATTGGGGAGATGACAGAAGAAACCCCCTTCCCCAAGGCCTGCCTCGGATCTCCAGTGCCTGTCATGGCGAGTTCTCAGACTGCCACTAGGGAAGACCCGTTCAGTTTAAGTAAAACGTCAGCAGAATCCTGGTGGTAAAATCCTCAAATTATTGTTTCGAATGCCTATTAACAAACATCATGAGAGTGATTTAAGACAAATGAAAAAGCAAGCTCGGGGGATTTCTGGGTTCCTTGCAGCGGAATTTGAGAAACGCTGGCTCTGGGGATAATCACAGGACCATAAATCTAGAGATAGTGGGGACTATGGAAACCCTAGTCCAACCCTCCCATTTTACAGATGATGAGACTGAGGCCCGTAGAGTTTAAAGACAAAATCCAGCCTTGTGGGGCTGTGGCTGCTCTAGCTCTTTTCCAGTGCGTGAACCCCCTCTCTGCCGGCTGTCTCTCTTCCCCTAACTCCTCGTGGTAGAGTGTGCCCCTGCTAGCCAAGCACGGGCAGCTTGGTTTTCTCCTTTCTCAGGACAGCATGGCTACAGGTTGGCCAGTCTCTGCCCCCCAGGGACCTGGAGGTGACTTGCTGTCCCTCCTTGTGCTTTTCCTTATCAAGAAGGGCGGTGGACAGGGCATCACTCCATAGGGCCCACCCAGGGGAGGGAGGGCTAGCTTTGGAGTCCGTAGATCTGGGTTTGAATCTTAGCTCTGCCACTTCGTAGTAGGGTGTGTGACTTTTGCCAAGTCAGTGGACTTTTCTAGGCCTCAGTTTCTCCATCTGTAAAAAGAGGCATTTGTATTAGAGCCGTGCTCCTCACAGTACGGTCAAGACCCTTCCACGGGTGTCTGTGAAGTCAGCTCTCTTCATAATAATCGGTGGTGACGCAGCTGTGTTTTTCTCTTGTATTTAATGTTCTTATTTTTTGGGGGGGTCATCGATGTGGTGAGAAACATTTGGAGATGAGATTTGAGGGTCACAGATTTAGAGCCAGAAGGGCTCAAGCCCCTGTGTTATTCCTGCCAGACCCAAGGCCCAAAGGGGGTCATGTAGGTAAGTGCTGTCCCTGGCTGGTGTGTGAACCTAGTTTCTCCAACTTTGGAGGGGGCAGGCTGTTTCCCCCACCCACACTGCACGAGTCTTGGATTCCACGATTGTGCGGCTGCATCCTGGCGTACCCGCTCAGGGCAGAATGAGCCTCGCGGCCTCGGCCTCTTGGTCCCCTCACTCCCGCACTGGCCTGGGGGCCGCCTGAGCCAGGGTGGGCCGGCCCCCTACAGGCCTGGGCTGCCTTCTGGAAGCCTCTGACGTGCTGCTTGGGAAGACTGAACAGTGGGGCCATTGAGGAAAGAGTCGTATTTCTGGTTTGCTGTTCCTAGCCCCAGGTGGGGGTGGGGTATTTCCCCAACATTTGCATTTTGCAATATTGCTTTCAGAAAACTTGATGTGAGTCCTGCATTCCAGGGGTGGGAGGGAGCCTTTGCTGGGAAGGGCTCCTTTCCTGAGCACAGGCACGTACTAGGTGGAGGGCCATTGTTGCGGGGTGCGGGGATGGATTGACTGATGGACAGGGGTCTAGTCCTGGCTTTGCCCTTTGTAGCCTGGCCCCATCCTGCCCTCCCACCTCACTCTATGTTTATACCCTCTGCGGTCCAGTCACATGGACCTGGTTGCTCCATCCCCTTGGCCTTGGTTGTAAGCTGGAACTTAAAGCGGGCTTGGGATCAGAAAGACCTGAGTTCAAATCCAGCCTCTTACATTTGCTAGTGGTCGACCCCGGCTTCTCTCGGCCTCATTTGCCTCAGCTGTAAAAGCGGGGTCATGATCGCACCTCCCTCCCAGGTCATTGTGAGGCCCCACTGGGGCACTGCTTGTGCAGGGCTTAGCACAGTGCCCTGCATGCAGTCGGTGCTTAATTAATGCTTGGTGTCTCAACTACCCACCATGCCTTTCTGGAATGCACTAAGTGTGATCTATACCTGTGTTTGATCCTCATTAATGCTCCCGCCCTGGGGAGTTAACCCTTGAAGCTTTGGAACTGTTTTGATAGGTGGGTGAGCCCACTTGGGGGGCCCATACCACCAGGCTAGACCAGCCCAGCCCTTCCTAATCGTTTGGCTCTCCCCAGACACCCTGTTTCCCTGGCCACTGCTCCCATCTATGGATTGTCTCTCCCAGTATCAGACTTCTGGAGGGCAGGGCCTAGATCCTTTATTGTTTGTGCCCCAAGGGCTTAATGGGGTGCTTGCCTCCTAGCAAATATTAATAACTGTCCTTCCTTCCTCCCTCCCTCCCTCCCTCCCCCCCTTCCTTCCTTCCTCCCTCC
>CM053582.1:568652599-568681486 GCA_028627135.1 Pseudochirops cupreus | reverse complement strand
TAGACACTTTAGCAAAGGGCCTAGGGGCAGGGAAGATCTTCAGATTCCCATAACAGCTGTGGACTCTAACATTTGTATCCTTAGTCTTTTGAGGCTTCAGAGAATTAGAAATGGATGATCACCCAGAGGACAAGGAGGGCCTCCTGGCAGACATTATCAGACTGAATCAGGTCACACATTTGGAGTGACTAAAAGGAAGACGAAAGGAATTTTACAGAAAGAGAATTGGCATAAGGCAAGGCAGTCTGATCACTTAACTAGAGGGAGGGGTTGGCGATGCCCAGCCCGGCTACTCCATTGGCATCTTTGTAGTGTCAAAGGAAATGGAGGATTCCCAGCACGTTGGGTGAAACCCTCTCATGAATTTATGGGAAATATTAGTGGGCAAGAGCGCCCCAGGATGGCTGGGCAGAGACGGCTCCCTCTGTATTGAGGAAAGGAACACCGACTTTGATGTGATCACTTATCTGTGGCATAGAAGGATTATCGTGAAAGAAACAACAAACGTAGGCGAGATAACCGTTCCATTGAAGGGCTGGAGTGTCCACGTTTTTCAGGGACCTGCCTCCTTTATCTAAAGAAGGAAGATGAACGCAGCAGGCAAATCCTCTAGAGCAACAGTATTCACTATTCTATATTCACTATTCTATTCTATATATTCTGTATTCTCTATATATTCTCTATATTCTCTATTCACTATTATTACTCTATCTGCAGAATTTCACTGGGGGAGATTTTTCCTAGAGCATCGCATTTTCTTCCTACTGGAGTACTTTGCCTTTATGTAATAGAGATACCCCTGAAATGATGCAGACTGCAGGGTGGACTTTTCTGTTTGCAAGTTGAATGGTTCCAGATTGACTAGGGGGAGCTTATTGTTTAAAGGAATTCTGAATGGAAAACTTTGCAAAAGTGAAGTCATGTTTGATATGAATAATCACCTCCTACTTTAATTTTTAAAGCTAGGTTTTTCCATGTCCGTGCTTTTCTTGATGTGGCATATTGACATCTGTGGTTTAGAAAACATATTTATTATACTATAGGAAAAATATTCTTTATTTACTTAATGAAATCTTTTATTGTGTGTTTTTGTCTGATACAATTTACTTCCCCACATCCTGGGTTGTTGTTGTTACTGTTCTGGATCTGAGGACCTGGACAGTTGCGGCACTTTCTGGAGTTGGGACATTTTATAGCTCCATAGTGCATAGTAGGCTTGTTTTTTTAAATTTTGTTTTGTCTCCTCCAAAAACGCTGCCCGTTCACACCTTGGTCATGTTGGCGTTTTTACTCTGTGTGAAGCGAAACCTCAGTGTTGCTTTGATTTTCATCTCTCTTACTAGTCATCGAAAGGAATCTAGTGTATGGTGGCTGACGGTTTGCACTCATTCTTTTGAGGAGAGTTTGTTGCCTCCTTGGATTGCTCGTGCACTGAGGCATGGCTTTTGATCCCCGTTTATGTCAGTTCCCTATATAGCTTGGACAGCAGACCCTCAGTTGAGATTTGTTTCCCATCAGCTGCTCCCCTTCTTAATTGTATTAATTTTGTTTACACAGAAGCTTTTCATTTGACCAGAATGGTTCATTTTCTCTTTTGTGATCACCTCTCTCCCCTGTTTGGCTACTAATTCGCCCCCTAGCTATATGTGTAAGGGAACTGGATCTAATTCTCTTCTGCTTTTGTATGGCGTGACCTTTAATGTTCAAGTCACGCTGATTTCGAACTTACTGTGATGTGTGGTGCAAGACAATGGTCTAAGCCTAATTTTTAGCAAACTGCTTGCTAGTTTTCCCTGTAATTTTTGTCGAACAGGGTATTCATTCTTCTAAGTAATTTACGTTCTTGTGTTTATCAAATACTGGGTTATTGAGCCCAACTGTTTCTGATTCTGCTGTGTCTAGCCTTTGCAGTTTTCTGAAGATCCCAGTTTGTGAGTATGATTTGAGGCCTGGTCATGCTAAATATCCTCTATTCCTACTTTTATTTTCATGATTCCCCTTGAGATTCTAGACCTCTTCTTCCAGATTAATTTTGTTTTTATTTGTCTAGCTTAGTAAAGTGGCCCCTTGGTACTTTGATTTGGGTAGCATTAAGTCTGGACATTTAATTTCGGTCTTTTTGTCACCTTTATTAAGTTGGCTCAGCCCAAACAGGTACAACACAGAATATCTCTCTTTATTTGTTTAACCACCGGTTCTCAACCTGTGGGTCATGACCCCTTTGGGGGTCGAACAACACTTTCACAGGGGTCACAGGGGTCGCCTAAGACCATCAGAAAACATATTTCTGATGGTCTTAGGAACCGAGACACGGCTCCTTTATCCATCTCCAGGCAGGTCCGCCCACATGCAGGTACACCCACATATGAATATTAAAGGGTCGCGGCATTCGGAAGGTTGAGAACCACTGGTTTAAATAGTGATTGATCCTTGTATCTGTGGTGCTCTTGGCAGCTGTCTTAGCGCATCGGAGCCCAGGTATTTTGTGCATTATATAGGTATTTTGAGTGGGCCTTCCTGTCATTCCTGCTGGATAGAAGTGTTTTACATTTTTGTGGGTTGATTTAAAGGGGGCTCTGTCACTGAAGCCATTGTCTTAGTTTCTTTGCTGATTCCCTAGGATTTTCTAAGTAAACAATCCTGTCATCAGCCAATACCTAATGATAATTATCCTGTATGGAGCACTTGACGGTTGTGAAGTGGTTTACAAATATTTTCTCGTTTAGGCTCACAGCAACCTTGGGAGGAGGAGGATGTGATTACTTCTGTTTTATAGATGAGGCCACTGAGGCTGACATAGGTTAAGTGACTTGGCCAGGGTCACATCAGTAGGAAGTGTCTGCGGCTGTTCTTGAGCCCAGATCTTTCTGACTCCTGGTCCTCCAGCTGCCAAGAAGGGAGTTTTATCTCCTTGGCCCACATTTATGTCTCTGATTTCTCTCTTGTTGCTTCTGGTAGCATTTCTAGAACTTTGTTGAATACCAGAGGGCAAAGTGGGGCTTCATTGAGGTAGGATCCAACATTGATACGAGGGGATTTGGAGGCAGTGGGCATTAACTGCTGGGGGTATCAGAAATGTCTCCTGTGGAAAGTGACAATTGGTGGGAGTCTGGGAAAAAAAAATAGGGATTGTCAGAAGTAGAGGGAGAGAGCATTCCAGACATGGGAGCTAGCCAGAGTAAAGGGAAGGAGATGGGTGTTGGGTTGTTAGGTATGAGGAGCAGTAAGAGGACCCTTCTGACCGGTCTGTAGGGGTTGTGATGGAGCGTACAAGGGCCATCTCTTCTTTCCTGGTAAGATTTTTCATATCTCTAGGACTGAGTGTGGAGATTGCCGTCTCCACTCCATCCCTCCTTCCAGTTTCCTTCTTTCTCTCCAGGGCACCACTGTCTCTTTCCAACATCCAAGCTCACAAGCTTGGAGTTATCCTCCACTGTTCCTTCTCGTTCCCTCCGTAGGCTATCAGGCCGGTCCCTCTTGGTTTTCCCCATTGATGTCTCTGGTGTCTTCTCTGGGCTCAGAGCCACCAGCCGGGTTTGGGTTTGGGTCTGGGTCCTCACCACCTGGGGCCTGGATTATTTTGGTAACTGCCCTACCTTAAGTCTGTCCCTTTTCCAATCCATTGTCCATATAGTTACCCAAATCATGCTCTTAAAACCCAGGTCTGACCCAGCTGCTCCCATACTCAGTGGGCAGTGATGCCCCATGGTCCCTATTATAAAACCCAAACTCCTTGCCTTGACATTTCAGCCCTTAGCATTGTGGCACTAGCCACTGATTTTGCATTGCCTTAACTTTGGCTTTGGGTGTGTGTTATATTTATTTATCTGGGTACATTCCCTCCCCCCCCCAGTAGAATGTAAACTCCTTGAGGGTAAGGTCTACTTCCTTTTGTCTTTGCACCCCCAGTGACTCTAAGGAGACAGCATGACCTTGTGAAGAGGGGGCTTGCCTTGGGCCCCTCAAGAGCTGAGGTCAAGCCCTGCCCCTGATGCTTTTGACTGCGTGATCTTGACTGAGTGTCCTCAGGGAGTTCTCCAGGTCTGTTAGGGGCAAGAAGGCGCAGCTCTGCACTGATGGAGGGAGTTTCCTCTTTGGGAGTTCCTACTCTGATGGAATCATCCTTCTGGCCCCTTTCCTCCTCCTCCTCAAAATCCCAAGGGTCTAACACAGTGCTTGGCACTTGGAAAGTGCATCAGGAATTCACCAGAAAGCTGTGTCTTTTAGTACCTTGTTGGAGGGGGCAAAGGGAGGTGATGCGTGTTTCAGGGATCTCCAGTGTTGTCAGTGTCTACACTCTCTACACTGATGCAGGTTGCGATTCTTCTCCAACTTGGCAGATGGTCTTTGGGAGCTGCTGTGCCCCTGGGGTCAGTGTTGCAAAGCCCTTTCTAACTCTATCAGGTCAGTTCTCAGATAAAGAGGGCATGGTTCATCTCTAGGCCCCTTTTCAAGGCCTTTCCAGTCTGGCAGGACGTGCTGGAACTGGTGCTTGGCTTGTGTCATGTCTGGAGATTTAGAACCAGCTCAGGAATTGGATCTGAATTCTGCCCCTGCCACTGACTTCCTCTGCAACCCTGGGCAAGTGTGCCTCAGTTTCCCCATCTGTAAAAAAATGGGGTAGGGCTTTGGACTTGGTTGTTGTGCAGCTCCAAGCCAGTGGTTCTGCAGCAGGTGTGATTCAGCTTGTCAATAAGTACTTGACAAGGAGTATTTCAGTCCTAAATCAAGAAATGAGGGAGCGTGTTTTCACAGATTACATTGGCAGTGAATGGCAGATGCACAGGTCTGATTGCAGAAGTGTTTTTTTCAGACCCCACGTGGCCCAGGGGGTTGGCATGTTAAGGCTGATGAAATGCCACTCTTAATCCCACCTTCCCAGAGAAAGGCCCAGAAAGGGGACATGGCGAGCTGGAGATCACAGGCTGCCTTGGTGGGGGCCCAAAGCAGAGCCCCGCCCTGGCTCAGCTTGGAGCTGCGGCTGGGCTGGCCCACCCAACCTACTGCCTGGCCTGGTCTACGGGGATGCGCTGGGCAGGTCTGGGTGTGGGTGTGGGTGCTCCTGAAGTCAGCAGGCAGGTCCTAGGGAGAGGGCCTTGATGACTCACACCCAGCTACAGAATTGACTCAGAGAAGCAGGTGAAGAGGCTTTTTTCTAACCTGTGCATCTCAGGCTTGAGTGAATTTGGTTGTTTTAAATTGTTCACATTTAAGTAAGCCACTGATACTGGTTGCTGTCTCTTCTCTGTAGTCCAGCAGCTGCTCCAGCCTGCTCAGCTTTATGGAGTAACGGCTTCTCCTTCTGTCTGGAGTTTTTCTGACATTTCTCATCCATGGTCAGACTTCGTCTTTCCCTTCCCCTCTCTGCTCTCCCCTTCTCTGTCTCTTTGTCTCTCTCCTCTCTCTCCTCTCCTTGTCTCTCTGTCTCTGAGTCTCTCACGAGGTTTGTAGCATCTTCTGAGAGTTAGTCATTTGAAAATATAGTTCTGTTTCCTTTCCCCTAGTTTAGAATGGCTGAGAAAGAAGCCCGGGTATTGTGTAGGTTGGAAAAGACTTGCTGATAAAGTGCTGAAGTTCTCAGTTCAGTTCAATTCTGCAACTGTGAACAGGAGGCTGAGCTAGGAATGAGTCATGGGCAAGGACTGGGTCAGTCCCTGCCCTCTGAGGGCTTATCCTCCTGGAGGCTTCAGCTGTCTAGATCATGAAATACGAAGCATAAATGGGGCATGCAAAGTCATTTCAAGAGGAAGGTGGTGTTTATTGGGGTCACCAGGAAAGCCCTCATGTAGCAGACAGCAGGTGAGCTGTGCTGTTGGGAGGACGCGGGGGATGGCAGGGGATGGGGGGTGCACTCCCAGATGGGGCACAGCCCCTATGAGGAGGCTAAGGAAGGCTCGGAATGTTCATGGATGGGAACCCTCGGAGGCTGGCGGCCCTGGAAGGACGCAGCTCAGCAGAATCCTTTTTCACTTTTGTTCATTATTAAATCCTATTTTTGATTTATGGCCTAAAACAAGTTTCCGTAGAGCAGCACAGTAAAAAGATGATTGCCCATGAAACAGCAGATCTGCTTTGCACAACTTTCAAACATACGAGATTATTGTGTGCATTTTTCTTCCCTTTGTTCAAAGATGAAATTTTAAAACGAAGAGACGATTTCCTTCACTCCCTGCGTTTTTACTTGGGGCTTCATTTCACAGAATCTAATAGCATCATTTTTAATTCCCTAAAGTCCTTACTCCTCTTGGGCAATTTTGAATTTACGTTTTGCTGTCCTTTGTAACCCTGGCTCAATGCTGGTATGCAGTAAGTGCTTAATAAATGCCTTTTGACTTGCCATTATTGTTTCACATTAGTGAATATTATTCATGAAACTTTGAGATTGCAAATGTCCTGAAGTTTTTCTTCCATGAATCAGCAATATTTAGGGATATACTTGGGGGTCTCTGGGATCACCGGCTTCCTCATTCCGGCTCTTTTGTCTTTGTTTTAGTAGAAATAAATATGGGAGCTAGTGGAATGTCAGAAGCATGGAATTGAAAGGGATGGTATTAAAAAGTAGAGCTCTCAAATGTTCTCAAAATGGGAGAAATCAGATTGTGAGATGAAACCTGATAAGCAGGTGCATTGAATTCTTTTGGACTCATGTCATATTTTGGGGAGAAGCTTTGCGCCCTGTACTTTGGGGCCAGTGGTCCTTGCTAAGTGTGAACCCCATTTTTTTTCTCAACCTTTATCTTTTTTTTGGACGAGGCAATCGGGGTTAAGTGACTTGTGCAGGGTCACACAGTCAGCCTTTTTCTTTTGGATGCTCTGAACCTTGTTCCCATCAGTATCTGCGACAAGCCTTTTTTGCTTGCCCCTTGGTCCTTGGTCAGAGCTTCCCTTTGGTGATTTCTTGGAGAGGAGGCGCTATCTGGCTTTTTGGGTGAGCTGGATGCTTGTTGGGGTTGTGGCCACTGCCCTCACTGACACTGATGATGGCTTTATGGCTTGCAGCTCTGTGCCTGCTTTAATCAGCTCACTTATAAAGGTTCAGGCAAGGGCCAGATGATGCCTTGCTTTGGCCTCTCATAGGATGGGGGACATGTGGGCCTTTGACCCTCGGAGACGCTGTGATTGTCTGTAGCATCCCTACCTGCGTGAGACTTTCAGGGCAGGTGGAGGCTTCAGAACCCCTCGTCCTCCTGGCCCCCCAACACACACACCCAGAGGTGGAAATCATTTGAATTCTGGAAGCGTTGATTGGAGCCTGCTCTGATGTGTGAGCCGTGACATTTGGCAGACAGAGACAGAGAGGAAGCTGTCCCTGCCCTTGAGGGGCTTATGTTTTACTGGGTGGAGCAGCCTGTGCTGCGCTAAGGAAGAAAGCATGTGTGTTGTCGTCTGGCGTGGAGGCGCCGCAGGGTGGGGTCTGTGACTTCCTCGGGTGGGCGCAGTCTTAGTTGCTCCGAGCACAGAGGGCTCTGTTGCCAGGTCCCTGCAGTAGTTAGGAAGAGTCGGGAGGAATTGGAGACTGGGGCTCTCCTGACTCCAGTGAAGGCCTCTGGCCGTGATGTTCGGCTGCAGGTCTTATTTGTACAAAGATGTTTGCAGATTATCCTTCCTGTTACCCTGTGAGAGCCTTGAGGGTGAGCGCTGCTTAGCCAAAAAGTGGTGGGGGCTTCTTAAATGCTTTGTTGGCTGACTGGTTTGTGTGTTCTTGATGTGACCCTTAGAAGACTCCTAGATAGGCTCTGGAGGGGTGGGGCAGGGCATCTAGTCCCATCTGTTTCCTTTTACAGGTGAGGAAACCGAGGCCCAGGAGAGGACTTGCCCAAGTTGAAATATCAGTCAGGACTTGAACCCAGATCTTCTGACTCCAAATTCAGCGCTCTGGGAGATAATGGAAAGTCTGACACCTGATAGCTGAGAGCAGCCTTGAGGTCCCTCTGTTCTGTGCCCCCAGAATGAGGTTTTAACAACGGAGAAGGAGACAGCAGTGACATGTTGGACAGGGTCTTGCTGCTCAGCTTTTTTCTCCTTCCTTCCCTTCTGGAAGAATTGGTGAAACACACTCTCGCCCAAGCGACTTCCTGATACCTTGGGCTCTAGCTGAAGTGTCCGAGCCGAGGAGCGAAGGCTTGGGCACCTTTGTCACCTCGATGCCCACCTTCAGGAGCTTTGCTGCAAACAGGACTGGAAACAGGCCAAAGGCGTAAATGTTGGCCCTGGAATTCCAGGTACGGCCGGTAGGTATGAGGATGGACGAGGCGATAGCTTTCTTTTTAATTAGGAACGTCATCCTCAAGAAATGTGAATATTTCAGCATGTCGTGAATGGAAGAGAAGCCTGTCTGCAAGCCGCAGATTCTGGGTAGAGACTGTTTTTAAAAGATCTGAATGACACTGAGGTCCTGTCCCCTCTGAAGCTGTAGGACTCGTCCCCACATTAGCAGTTGGTTTTCAGGAGTTGCTGCAGCTAAAATGAATTTGCTCATGAGTGGCCAGCCCTTTGCTGATCTCCTCCCCTAACCTGGCCAGGCAGGCCTCGGTGGGCAGTGCTGTGATCTGCCCCAAGTTGTTTTCTAGTTCAAGCTTGGGCTTCCTGTGGGGGGTCACCTGCATGTTTGCTGGGACTCGTGGGAGCTGGGCTTTAGCCCTAGGCCTGCATGTTCAGGGCCAGGAAGAACAAAACTTATTCTGGGAAAGTAGGTCTCTTGGCAGTGACCAAACAGCAGTAACCACTTACCTTCTTTCTGGTCTCGGCGTGCGTGATTTCCATCTGCTGATACTATAATCCGAGGCATCGTCCCCATGATGGTAGAAAGAGCCACGGAACATTTATTTTAGCAGCTCAGAAGATTTATTTTGAATCTCTCAGCAAAGTTGGGTTAGATAACAATGTGGCCTCTTTGGACATTTGTCCCTTCTGTGGTTTAAAAAAAAATCCACATCCCTGAAGTATTTTGTAAAAGTTGATAATCATACTTTAGATCTGTAGAAAGAAAGCATCAGCAGTTTGGGGAAAGAAAGAAAAAAAATCCAGCCTCTGCTTTGTTTGTTCCCTTATTTCAACTTACAGGAAATTCTTGAATAGGCCTCCTGACTCCTAGGACATGGGAGGCGCCATTTAGGTGATGCCTGAGTACAGGATGCTTTCTTCTTGTGAGGTGAGGTGGAGTTTCAGCTCAATGGCCTCTGAGTTCCTTCCAACCCGAAGTCTCTGACCCCATGATCGATCCAAAGACACAAATGCTAAATATTGCCAGACTTTGAGAATGTCAATGCTGAAAAAGACAGAAATAAAATTTGGACTGTATACATATTAGGGACTTAACAGCTAATTCTAAAAATTTGGTTTTGAATTTCCCAGAAAACATTAGCTCTAACTTTTTTTTTAGTTTCTGTAGGTAGTTGGAATAAAGTATATTTAAAATTCAGTACTTTAGAGACCATCTTGAACCAAATCTGAGCGGCAGAGATTGTTGTTGTTCAGGCAAGTGGTTTGCCATTTCCTTCAGCAGCTCATTTTGCAGATGAAGAAACTGAGGCAGAAAAGGTTAGGTGACTTACCTAGGGTCACACAACCAGTAAGGAGACAGTCAGGACTTGAACTCAGGTCTTCCCAGTTTAAGGACCAGTTCTCTATCAGCTACTCCAGGGTCTTCTCATTGGGTACATAGTAGGTGCTTCAGAAAGTGCCAATTGATTATTGATTGATGGTGGCCAAGCAGCTGGGGATGGATCACTCCAAAGCGAGATCGCCTGTCCCCAGGGCTTGACTTGACAAGCTTTTCTGGCTTTGTAGGGCCTGCTGGCCTGGGCTGCCATCACCCGGGGTCTCTTCTGGCCTCCCGACCCACTGGAGAAGGCTTTGGTGAGCGTAACCAACAGAAGCTTAATTCGGTCACAAAGGGTCCGCATTTAAATAATTGGCAGTTTGTTTTTACTCTGGGTTTAAGGTTTAAAAAGAACTTCTTTTTTCCTGAATTTAATGCATGCCAACAAGGAGAACATTTCCGTATACAAAGTAGAACAGAAAAAAGATTATATGTAGAACTGTGAATCTCTTGTTACATGTATCTTGCTTTAAAAAAGAAAAAAAAGCACACACCAAGTTGAAGGTGCTACTTTCAAAGCTGAATTGCTTGTCTGCCTTTCCCTCTGGATGTCCTTCCTTTTTCAAAATGGTTCAGTGGGGTGGCTAGGTGGTGCAGTGAATAGAGCACCAGCCCTGGAGTCAGGAGGACCTGAGTTCAAATTTGGCCTCAGACGTTTAATATTTACTAGCCCTGTGACCTTGGCCAAGTCACTTAACCCCAGTTGCCCTCCAAAAAGCAAAAAAAAAAAAAAAGGTTCAGTGGCCTTGGTTTGCTTGAGAATTTTTAAAAGGTGTGTAATCTATCAGTTCAATTTAACCAACTTTTATTAAGCTCCTACTGTGTGCCAGGCCCTGGAAGCATAAAGAGAAGACCTACTGCCCTTATAATCCAGAAGCTTAGCGCTTGCTTCCTTTATGTCTGCAACAAGAGGCTTTGCTGTGCTGGAAACCCTCCGTCACGGCGTCCTTCTCCCCTTGCTCAAGACCTAAGCTTTATGGGAAATGGTACCTTTGGCTTCATAATAATGAGGCATCTGGGGTTAGAAAGACCTGAGTTCAAATTGAGCCTCACATGCTTACTGGCTGTGTGACCCTGGGCAAGTCACTTCACCTGTTTGCTTGTCTGTAAAATGGGGATAATAGCATCTGCCTCCCAGGGTGTTGGGAGCATCCAAGGAGACAGTGTAAAGCGCTCTGCACAGTGCCTGGCAAACAAGCAGTGTTTAATAAATGCTTATTCCCTTGCCCTTCCCCAATCCCTTTAAGATCCGCTGCTCTCGGCCCAGCCTGGGCTGTGTATCAGCTTCCTGTGGAGTCACTTCTGTGATAACATTTGATGCAGTGGAGATGTAGTCTGGCCAGAAATGGAGCTGCGTGGGTGTGCAGAACCATGGTCAGATCTGTGACTGACAGTGGGCCAGCTCTTACCTGGTGGGAAGATAGCATCCCACCCACGGGAGGCAGGCGCTGGGCCAGGGGCTGGGGATACAGAGAAAGGAAAACCGGCCCCTGCCCTTGAAGAGCCCACAGTCAGATGGAGGAGACCACATGGCAGAGAAAGTCAGCCCTGAGTTAGGACCTTGCCCGCTCCCACGGCACAGAACTCTCTTTGCATGCAGTTAATGCCTTGACTGTGAAACTCTGTGGATACCTGGCTTCCTGCCTTCTGGGGCTCCAAACTGTGCTCAGTTCAGTCCCATCTACTGAGGGAGGCCTCCCCTGATCCCTCCAGTCATGAGCTACCCCTTCCCCTGGCCACTGCAGCCACTTAACTAGCTTCTTATCCCCCTGGTGGAACCCACTGGGTTTGTCGGCTTTTGATATCCTCAGTTCTCAGCACCTAGTGTGCATGGAGTAAATGGGTTTGGAACGTTACTGAGTTAGTTATCTGTGTTTGTAATAGACTCCATGGGGCAGGGACTTTCAGGAACATCACTGAGTCAGAGGCCATTGAGTGTCCTCTCCAGAATTCCCCGAAATGATCACTCGGGTTTTGTGTGAACACATCCAAAGAAGGGGAACTTGCTACTTCCTGATGTAGCTTGTCCTACTTCTGGATGCCCTTTCCTTCCTTCCTAGTGGCCTAGAGGTAACAGACCCCCTCCACATTCCTTTCTTGGACAGTAACTCTGGCCAGGTCGCTCAGTGGATAGAGTCAGGAAGTCAGCCAGTTTTGGGGTTTTCCAGGCAGACATACTAGAGTGCTTTGCTCATTTTTACAGATGAGGAAACTGAGGCAAGCAGGGTTAAGTGACTTGCCCAGGGTCACACAGCTGGTAAATGTCAGAGGTTGGATTTGAACTCAGGAAGATGAGTCCTGCTTCCAAACCCAGTGCTCTGTCTGGCTGCCCTAGCCCTTGACAGTCAGGAAGACCAAGTTCAGATCAGGATACTGATTAGCCAAGTGACCCTGTGCAAGTCACTTAATCTCTGTCTCAGTTTCCTCTTCTGTAAAATGGGGTAATAGAAGCCCCTCCTTCTCATTGTAGCTTGAGGATGAAGTGAGGTAACATTTGTGAAGTACTTTGTTGCGTTCCTATGATTGTCCTGCCTTGCTGCCCATCTGACTTGTTGGAATTCTGTTATCCCCAGAACCTCCCCCAGAATCTGCATGCTGCGGGTGCCCAGTATCCTTCGTCAGACTCTAACCTTGAGACATTTTCCTTTTTGGGGTGATACGGGAGATCTGGAGGGACCCTCCCTGCTCATCCCCCACCCAGTGGGCCCAGTGGATCTTATTCCAGATGAGGAATTGACGCCCACTCCTGGCAGACCAGGTTTTCTACAGTGGTACATGATTCCCTTGCAGGGTTGGGGAAGATGAATGAGAAAATGCAGCCAGAAACTTTCAGGTGCCCCCAGGATGCTCCAGTCATGCAGACTGGTTATTTTATCAGTTGATATTTAATTGCAAAGCGCCCACTGTTGGTGACCTTGGACGGTGTGGGCATGGGATGGGAGGGGCCCAGTCTCCTTCTCCTTAGAGGCACTGAGTGGAGGAGCAGCAAATGCTTTAGGATCCCAGATAGTAAGTAATTGAGACAGCTTCGACTAAGCCCCTTTGGCAGCAGGTCACTGGAGGGCTGCCTTCCTGCCAGCTCCTTCCCTGCCCTCCTGATGCACACAGTCTGTTGGGGGAGAAGTCCCTTAGACACAGAGTTCTATTAGGCAGCATTCGGTCGTAAGCGAATCAGAGGAACCCCCACTGTGGCTCTCCCAGGGATGCCTGGGAGGGCTATTGGACCAGCACACATTTGTTAAGCCCTTACTGTGAGCCAGGTGCTGCTAAGTGCTGGGGATGTAGAGAAGGGGGGAAAGGCTAAATCCCTGACTTCAGAGCTTGAGAGGATGGTGAGATCCAGCCTGGCAGGAGGGAGAGGGATGATCAGATATTGAAGAGAAACCTTGGGTTAGAGTTCATCATATTCATCTCTCGCATTTTACAGATTGGGAAACTGAGGCCGAGTGACTTTCCCAAGGTTATGTACGTAGTGAGGAGCAGAGGTAGGTCCTTTGACCACAAATTCAGTGCTCATCCTGCTAGACTTTGGGGCACTTTTGGGGGCAGCTGGGTGGCGCAGGGAATGGAATGCTAGGCCTGGAGTCGACTCATCTCCCTGAGTTCAGATACTAACTAGCTGTGTGACCCTGTTTGCCTCAGTTTCCTCATCTGTAAAATGAGCTGGAGAAGGAAAGGACAAACCACTCTTGTGTCTTTGCCAAGAAAGCCCCAAATGGGGTCACGAAGAGTGAGACGCAGCTGAAGAACTGTAAGAACAATGAATGTTGTCTTTTGCATATGGAGATGTCAGATTACTAATCTAAAGAGTTTACTTGGGTGTTATTTGAGAGCTAATTGTAAGAAAATGAAGCAAATGACATTTCTTAGAAGAATCCTGGGAGCCAGATGGTTCTTAAGGCCATCTAGTCCAATCACCTTCTTTTTCAGATGAGGAAACTGAGGCCCAGAGAGAAGTGACAGATGCCAGGTAGCAGCATCTACTTAAACTCTGCTCTTGTCCCTCCACGTCTGGGCCTCCTTCTGCTTCCCCCCCTGCAGCAGGGCAGACATGAGGTGGGTACTTCCTTGGAACACGGTTGGGGCCGTGGAAGAGGAAAGACATAGATGAGAGGCAGGTGGTCCGAGGAAGAGGAGATGGGTGACCGGCTGGAGATGAGCAGAGATGGGGAATGGAGGCTCATTGCTTGTGTCCAGTCTGCCAGAATGATGGCGCCACTTATGGAAATGGACAAGGTCTAGAGTATGGGGACAAACGATGATGATGAGTGGGGTTTTGGGAGATGTGGTGGTGGAAACGTCCATTTGATTGCAGAAAAGCACAGAATGGTAGAGTCTCCGAGTTCCTATGGTACTTGGACCAGAATGTCTCCATCATATGCCCAACCAGTGGTTATCCAGCTGTTTGTCCGGCATTAGAAAGTAATCAGATGAATGAGTGACTGAAGGAACATTTTCTGAAGTGCTCCCTGTGTGCTGATGTGGAAGGGGAGGATGGATCATCCCTTTTCTCAGGATCCTACCGTACAACTCTTAGAAGAGAGTGATGACTGGGGCTCTTTTGGCTTGTACAGTTGTGGGGATGGTAAGTAGAGTCAGAGGGCATTACCATGATGTGTACCTTCCAGGAGCAATGCTGATTGTGGTTCTAGAACCTGGGAGAGGGAAGGTCTTCTAGGTAGCAAGGTGTCTGGAGAGAAGTAGATGGGTAGTGATGGAAGGCATGGCTGGAGTTAGGCCTGGGTGTGGAATGGGTGATGTGAGGCATTCACCGATCCAGGCAGAGGGGCCTACGAGGGGATTTCCTGAGGTGAAAGAGCTTAGTCCTCTGGGGCACGGGTTCTGGTACTGCTGGTAACTGTGAGAAGAAGGCCAGGGAGTGAAGGGTGCTGCATTTGGCATCAGAGGACTTGGGTTCAGATCTCAGCTCTGCCACAGTACCTCTGTGACTGGGGGGATGTTATTTGGCCTCTCAGTTTTCTCATCTGCAAAATGGGACTAGATTCCAGCTCTGCCTCTAGCATTCAAGGAAGGACGAGCTCAGAGAGGCAGCCCATTCCACTGCTGGATAACTCTGCTTGTTGGGGCTGTTCTTCCTTAACATGGAGCGGACACTGACCTCTCTTCAGCTTCTTCCGTGGCTGGGGTTCTGGCTTCCGGGTCCTCTCTCTTTCCATTCCTCAAGGGCGAAGGCCGTGGCATTAGCTGCTTTATGTCCCTCGTCCCCCTGGATCTGCCCCTGGCAGGAAGTAGGCACCTGATGAGTATTTCTGTGTAATGAAGGATCTGTCAAAGATGAATCATTTCAATTGTCTTTTAAGTGCTTTATAAATGACCTCTAGAGGCATATGGTAGGGCGGAAGGAGAATGGACCCTGGAATCGGTTTCAGATTTCATCACTCAAGTGCTCTGGGGGCTTGGGCAAGTCCCATGACTTCTCCGGGCCTCAGTGTCCTCCCTTGTAAAAGTCGAGGGTTGAAAGAGAGGAGTCTATTGGCACAGTGGACCCCGGAGTCAGGGATGCTTGAGCTTGAATCTGACCTCAGACACCAGCTAACTCTCTGGGCCTCAGTGTCCTCATCTGTAAAACTAGAGACTAGATTGTGGCCTCTAAGGTCCCTGCTGACTGGTTATTTAGGAGACCCTTCTTGACTGGCCAGAGACAGTGGCACGAGGAAATTGCTTCATTGTACCTCCGAGGGGCAAGTGGCCCTCCATCATCTCCCTGCCAGACTTCCCAGAGGTTGGTTTTTCTTTGTTTTTGTTTTTTGATTTTTGCCTTTTTGAGGGGAGAAGGCAGGGCAATTGGGGTTAAGTGACTTGCCCAAGGTCGCATGGCTAGTAAGCATTAAGTGTCTGAGGCTGGATTTGAACTCAGGTCCTCCTGACTCCAGGGCCGGTGCTCTATTCACTGCTCCACCTAGCCTCCCCCCAGAGGTTATTTTTTATGAGAATAGCTCAGGCAGTAATTTCACAAGCCTTTGGCCATTAGTATCATGGTTATCAGGGCTATTTGCTCCTAAGCAGTGAAATAAAGTTTTGAAAAATAAATTTAAAAAAGAAAACAGGAAAAAAAAGTCTCTTTCTGTGCTTGTAGGTGCCTGCGACCTCTGAACTTCCCGCTGGCTCTCAGTCTAAGGAGCCCTTGGGTTGGCTGTGTGACTTTTATGTACAAGTATCCCTGCTTGTCATCACAGTAATAATGCAAATGGCAGGTCCGGTTACCCTCCCACATCGTGGGGTTCCATTCCCCTTCCCCTCCCCCCCCCCCCCGCCACCTGCTCCCACAATCTGGAAGATCCATGGAAAGATTCTGGCCCTCCCTTCATACCAGAGAAGAAATCTGAATTTTTTTCTTGTCCTTTTCCAGGGTGTTTACAGCGACTTATCGTAAAATTTGTGTTACCTATTTGGCTCTAGGCTGTATTATACAGTACTGAACCTATGCTGTAACGGATGCGTTTCTGGGTTTCTCATTTTTTCTGTGTCATCTGCTGGCCTTTACATGTTGTCTGCAGCTTTTGAAAACTGCCATTTAATTTCCTATGCTGACCTGTGACATCCAAACCGTGATGGGGAAAATCGTGCGTTTAGGGTTAGACATAGATGGGGAAAATCACGATGTGGAAGGGATAAATGTTTCTATAGCTCTTGTCAGCAGCTCCCTTAAGCTACTTCCATGCCCATTGACCCCATTGAAATGATTGTGGTACAAAGCTGTTGGAGAATCTCAGACTTGGAAGTGGCCTTGGAAAGTGTATAGTCCAACCCACCCTTAAATAAGAATCCCCAGGTAGAGCATTTGACATGCTCATTTGGTCTGTGTCTGAAGACCTCCAGCAAAGTGGAGCCCATTCTCTAACTCATTAATTATTTGTGTGGCTCTGAAAAAGGTTCTTAACCTCTACGGGCCACAGTTTCCTCATCTGTAAAATGAAAGAATTGGACCGGATGACCTCTTGGGTTTTTCCTTTATGTCACTTCTAAATTTTTTTCTCAGTGATTCTTTTAAGAAAAAAATATTTGGTGTATTATTTTTCCCCAGTTAAATATAAAAATATTTTTTCTTTTTTAAAAAATATATTTATTTTTAGTTTACATCATTTCATTTCACAAGCTTTTGAGTTTTAAATTTTCTTCCTCTCTTCCTTCCCCAAGATGGCGTACAATCTGATATAGGTTCTACAAATACATTCACATTTAACACATTTTCGCATTAGTCATGTTGTAAAGAAGAATTAGAACCAATGTAATGAACCACAAGAAAGAAGAAACAAAACAAAACAAAAAAGAGAGAGAGCAAATAGTATGCTTTGATCTGCATTCAGACTCCTTTGGAGTTGTCTTAGAACCCTGCATTGCTGAGAAGAGCCAAGTCTATCAGAGTTAGTCCTCATGCAGTGTGACTGTAATTGTGTACAATGTTGTTCTGGTTCATATAAATCTTTCCAGGTTTTTCTAAAGTCTACTTGCTCATCATTTCTTTTTTTTTTTTTTGGATTTATTTATTTTTAGTTTTCAACATTCACTTCCATAAGTTTTAAATTTTCCCTCCCTCCCTCCCTCAGGCAGCCTGCAATCTGATGTAGGCTGTACACATACATTCCTATTAAACACATTTTCACATTAGTCATGTAGTCATGAACAATTACAATGAATGGGAAAAACCATGAGAAAGAAAAAAACAAAACAAAAGAGAAAATAGTCTGCTTTGCTCCGCATTCAAACTCTGTATTTCTTTCTCTGGATGCGGATGACATTTTCCATCATGAATCCTTCGGAATTGTTTTAGGTCTTTGCGTTGCTGAGAAGAGCTTAATGTATTAAAATCAGTCATCGCACGCTGGCTGTTACTGTATACAATGTTTTCCTGGTTCTGTTCACTTCAGTCAGCATCAGTCCATGTAAGTCTTTCCAAGATTTTCTGAAGTTCACTTGTTCATCATTTCTTATAGCACAATAGTATTTCATTACTTTCATATACCCATGACTTGTTTAACCATTCCCCAATTGATGGGCGTCCCCTTGATTTCCTGTTCTTGGCCATCACAAAAAGAGCTACTGTAAATATTTTTGCACGTGTGGGTCCCTTTCCCATTTTTATGATCTCTTTGGCATACAGCCCTAGAAGTGCTATTGCTGGATCAAAGGGTGTGTACATTTTTATAGCCCTTTGGGCATAGTTCCAAATTGCTCTCCAGAATGGTTGAATCAGCTCACAACTCCACCAACAATGAATTAGTGTTCCAGTTTTCCCACATCTTCTCCAGAATTTATCGTTTTCATCTTTTGTTATGTTAGCCAATCCGACAGGTGTGATGTGGTACATAAGAGTTGTTTTGATTTGCATTTCTCTAATCCAGTTGTTCTCAACATTCCTAATGCAGTGAAACCCTGGAGGTTTCCAGTATACTATGTGGGAGTATCTGCATGTGGGCAATAGAGGGGCGGTGTCTCGGTTCCTAAGACCATCAGAAATAGGTGTTTTCTGATGATCTTAGGTAACCCTTGAGAAAGGGTTGTTTGACCCCCAAAAGGGTTGCCACCCACAGGTTGAGAACTGCTGCTCTAATCAGTCGTGATTTGGAACTTTTTTTTCATATGACTATAGATAGCTTTAATTTCTTCCTCGGAAAACTGCCTGTTCATATCCTTTGACCATTTATCAATTGGGGAATGACTTGTATTCTTATAAATTTGACATAGTTCTCAATATATTTTAGAAATGATGCTTTTATCAGAGGCACTGGTTGTAAATATTCTTTCCCAGTTTTCTGTTTCCCTCCTAATCTTGGTTACATTGGCTTTGTACAAAATCTTTTCAATTTAATGTAATTGAAATTATCCATTTTGCATTTTGTAATGTTCTCTGTCTTTGTTGGATCATAAATTCTTCCCTTTTCCATAAATCTAACAGGTACACTATTTCTTGCTCTCCCAGATTGATTGTAGTATCAATCTTTATATCTAGATCATGAACCTATTTAAACTTTATTTTGGTATATGGTGTAAGATATTGACCTATGCCCAGTTGCTGTCATTCTATTTTCCAGTCGTCCCAGCCATTTTTTGTCAGATAGTGAGCTCTTATGCCAGAAGCTGGAGTCTTTGTGTTTATCAGATAGTAAATTACTATAGTCACTGACTACTGTGTCTCATGTACCTAATCTATTCCACTGATCCACCACTCTCTTTCTCAGCCAGTACCAAGTACTTTTGATGACTGCTGCTTTATAGTACAGTTTAAGATCTGGTGTGGTTAGGCTACCTTCGCTAGCATTTCTTTTCATTAATTCTCTTGATGTTCTGGACCTTTTGTTCTTCCAGATGAATTTTGTTATTTTTTCTAGCTCTTAAAAACAATTTTTAATGTTCATTTTAAAAACTATGAGTTCCACATTCTCTCCCCACCCACCCCCTCATTGAGAAGGCGAGCAATTGTATATAGTTTATATATGTATCACTTCTAATTTTGCATCCCTGAAATGTCTGCCCATCCATCCTTTGGGGTCAGTTAATCTAATCCTTCCTAATATGTGGCCTCAGGACTAAGCACAATATTCCGCATGTGTTCAAAACGGATAGGGTATGTACAATGGAACAGTTTTAGAGTTGGGAAGGATCTGAGAGACCTGCCCCTAGGGAGGCACCATTGTGTTGAGAAAGAGCCCTCTAGCCCAAGGACCTGGTTTCATATCCCACCTTTGAGCTTCTTGTGTTACTTTGGGCCAATCACTTAACACTCCTGGGCTTCCTTTGTGACCTCTGGGGTCCCTTCTAGCTAGTCCAAGAAAGTTGCTGTGAAAGTGAACACAACAGGATCTGTCAATGGATTGTATAAGACAAAGGGTGAATGAAGAGGATCCTGAAGCTGTGGAGACTGGGAGGATAGAGGTCTGTACGGTAATGGGGAAGTGGGAAAGGAGGAGAGTTTTCTGGCAGGGGAGCAGATAATGAATTCTTTTTTGGACACGTTGAGTTTGCAATGCCTATGGGATATTCAGTTGGAAATCTCCTAGAGACAGGTTGTTGATGTGACACTGGAATTCAGGAGAGAGGTTAGGGCTTGATAAACTGATCATCTACTGAATCCATGGGTGCTGATGAGATCCTCAGATGGGATGAAGGAAGAGAGAAGGGGGCTCTTAGTGGCCTCTGGGGTCTCCATGAGTGTGTTCACCTGTTTACTCTTTGTCTCCTCCATTCAAATGTAAGCTCCTTGAGGGCAAGTGTGGTTTTTTTTGCTTTTCTTGGCATCCATCTCTCTTTTGCAAGTATTTAGCCCCATGTTTGGTTCTGAGTAAAAGCTTAATCATGACTTAGTTGTGGGGAAGTGGCCACTGAGGCAGCAAAGAGTATTTCACGGGGTGTGACAGGGAGCTCATTATCTAGGAGCAAGGAGGGGCTCATAATCCTAGTGTGTTATATGCCCTATCACACCCACACCTGGAATACTGCCTGCCAGGTCAGCTCCTCTTTTGACAAGCAAAGAGCAGGTCTGGGGAACTTAGGGACATAAATCTAGAAGGGCCTTCGGAGACCCCCGAGTCCATCCCCCTCATTTTATGGATAAGGAAACAGGTACAAAGTGGTGAAGTCAACGGCCTAGGGTCAGAGCTAGTAAGTTTCTGAGGTGGGATTTGAACCCAAGTCTTGCTGATAAAAGCCCAACCCAGGAACTTGAAACCATGGCATCTGAGGAAACTGTTGAAGGACCTGGAGATGGACCCTAGAAAAGGCAGTGGAGGGCATGGGGAAGGCAGCGATGGCCACTTAACAGATGCACGAGAGGGATTTGACTTCTGAGTGGCCTCAGGGGACAGCTATAGAATCATAGACTCCCAGGTCAGAGAGGGACCTGAGATGACCTTGCATTAGCAGGTGACAAAGTGCATGTTGGGACAGTGACAGATTCTCAGAGTTGGGCAACATCTCAGCACCCATCTCGTACATCTTGTTCAACCCAGACCTGAACAAGAGTCTCCTAGAACCGCACGGACTCGAGGCCATTCTGTGAATTATTTGTTGGCTTATGCGTATGGCTTGTTAAATCTCCAGAGAACAAGGGCAAAGACTGAAGAAAAAAATTGCTTCCTCTCACTCTCCAAAGGTGTAGGAGGCAGAAAAATCTTGGGAAGGATGCTCCGTTGCCTTTTCCTGTCCATCAAGAGGATGGGAGCAGAATGGACTGGCCAACTGTACCCGCCATAGGGACTCCCATCTTGGAACCTTTCAGTGTTAGAAGAGGCACCACGGCTTAGTGGTTTGAGTGTTGATCTTGCAGTCAGAATGACCTAGGTTCAAACCTTGCCTCAGACATTTACCAGCTCTGTGATTTAACCTCTTTGTACCTCATCCGTAAATTGAGGGAGATTGGGTCCAGTTCTGAATCTCTGATCCTATGATCCTAAGCAGGATGTACATCTAATTTTTTTCCTTTTAAGGCCTCAGATGAAAGTGGCTACACTGGTAGGTGATCCTCACGATGACTGAAGACTTCATCAGAGCTATCGGTTTGTTTTTAAAGCAAATAAAGGGAATGATTTGCCTTTAGAGTTCATGGGTTCTTTGTTGCTAAAAGGATTCTCAAAGTGGCAGCAGAGATTTGTTAAGAATGTCATAAAAGGATCCTTGCAGCATGGAGTTTTGGACTAGACCAGGGAATCCTAATGTTCTTGTTCTGAGAATCCCTTTGAGCAACACCAAACAATATATTGGAAACCTCGAGGGTGATTTAGTATAACATTCATAGTATTGTCTTTAGATTTATTTGTTAGGTACTTACAGTAACTATAATGAAAACTTTTGCCCCCAAAGCTCCAAGTTAAAATATACGTTATTTAATTATAAAACAAAATTTTATTCTATCTATCGTTATTAAAAGCTTTGGTTATAAAAAAAATCCTGCATGTTTTATGGTGAACCTTCTCTAAGAATTAAAAGAAGTAATGTAGCAAGACCTCACGTACTATAAGAATCCATGTTAAATTTCTCTGTTTTATAAATTTCTTGAATATAAATAAAATTTTCCATGATATAAGTTGCAGCTTGAAAAAGGTTTAACATAATATGATCATGTTTAAATTTAATTTTGATGTTGGACTTTACAGTATTTGGCTGTACACCAGACAAACATGGTTAGAAATCTGGTTCTGCATGAAGATTATTTCTGTATTTTGATTTAAAATGAGAATTGAAAATGCATGCTCACACAAGTATGTAGCAGAAAGTGATAGGATAATTTCATGAGCTTTCTTGCTAAGGGTTGAAAATTAATTTTTAAAAATTTTAGCCACTTAGCCAGTAAAAAAATAATAGCCAGTTATGATGTAAAATGTACTTTTCTACTGATGAAGTGCAATATTTTACGTGAAAATGTCCTTAAAGGTCAGTTGAACCTGCTGTTTTATTTTAAACAATGTTTATATATAAACTCACCTTTGTCAAGAAAGAATCTTCAGATGGGTACCTTTCTTCTCTTCTGACATTGGCCTACCAGGCTGTACTCTCATAGAAACTACTGATGACAGACCAGCATTGCCAGCCAGTTTATTTGAATATCTAGCAGACAGAAGAATAATAGTGTAGCAGCCTTCATATACTGCCACGAGAAACCATTCAGAGTCTGCTTCGAAGGGGGTCTGAGATGTTCCATGATGGTTTCAAGATGGTTTGTAACATGCAAATCCAGTAGACATGGATTTCAGCAAACCTGACATGTACACTCTCAGAATGCAGATGTTGCTCACATCTGGGTGATGTGACTGTGTAGCTGATGAGATATGATTACAAAAGGGAATGAGGGAGATCCTCTGATGCAGTATACAAAACAGATGAAGGTGTGTACAGGCATTTGACTGCCCTTTGGGAATTGGTTTTGTCAGGCAGTTTGGAAACAATTGGATGTCAAGTTGAGAAACTGCAAGAATCTGGTGCACTTAGCATGGGTCAGTGTCAGTTTTGAATTGCTGCAGAAACAAACCCTATAACACTTCAAACATGTACATGCTGGTTGTCACAGAACAAAATAAATAAACAATTAAATGAGCAATTATTTATTGCGTAAGATCTCCCATTAAATTTTTAGCTCATCCCCCTTGGACCATCATTGGGAAGCCCCCAAGGGGTGTGGGAATCACTGGACTAGATGACCTCTAAGCTGTCTCTTTCAGCTCTCAGAGACTATTTCTGAACCTTATGGGGGCTGAGAGAGACTGGATATGAGGACACTGTTTATGCAGGCAGCTGGGTTGCACAACAGATGAAGTGCTGGCAGCAGAACCAGGAAGACCTGTGGCTGTCACAATAACAAACAAATAATCATGGGCTCGGGAACTTGTCCCGATTCCCGGTGTGGATGAAGCAGCACATCTTGTGAAGCTGAAACATGCCTCTTTCTGACTCTGCCCCATTGCTCTTTCTGCCTTCCACTGCCACAGATTGTTTACATTGAAGAGTTCAGTTTAGCAAGCATTTATTAAGTGACTTGTGTGTGCCCGGTACTGTCCACACTGAAATGATACAGAGGAAGAAAAATGAAACCATTCCTGCCCTCAAGGAGCTTGTCTTCAGTTGAGGAAGGTCCATCTAATGTCATTCATTGGCAGGTTAACCGTTCTGAATCCTAGGGACCTTACAAAAGGGACCTTTATGATTTGTTACTCATTGTTTTGGTTGTGTCCGGCTCTTTGTGTTCTCGTTTGGAATTTTCTTAGCAAAGATACTGCAGTGGTTCGTCATCTTCTCCAGCTCATTTTACAGGTGAGGAAACTGAGGCAGACATGGTTAAGTGACTTGGCCAGGGTCACAAAGCTAGTAAGTGTCTGAGGTTGGATTTGAACTCATGTCTTCTTGATTCCAGGCCTGACATTCTATTGGTTATACCACCTAGTTAGCATCCCACACCTCTGTGATTACTTTGCTAATATCTTAACTGTGTGGACTGTCTTCTTGACTTCTGTAAAGATAATGTCTGTGACCTAGTAATACTTTAGAACTAGTGGAACTGTCTCTTGGGAGGGCCCTTAGAGTTCACGTAGGCCAACCCTAGACTTTTATGAGGTCAGGAAGCTAAAGCATAAGATACACAGTGACTTACCTAAACCAGAGTGCACCCAGGTTCTTGGATGTCCAGATCTCTGTGTTTTATTGTGTATTTAAAATAAGCAGTGCCTCTTGTACAGATAGCACAATCACAGGACCGGAGGCTTAGAGCCGGGAAGGACCTTTGAGGCCATCTAGGCCGTTTACAGATGAGCAAATGGAGGCTTCAGGAGGTTACGCAAATTGCCCAAGGTCGCGCAGGTGGAATTCGAACTCTGGACCTCTGACTCCAGACCCTTCATAGTTTCTTCTGAACCACACTGCCTCTTCCTGTAATGGCTTTTCCCCGAAGTCAACGTGTCACATTTGTAAAAGCATCTGTCATCTTGTACAGGACCTTTTCTCTAATGGAATTGTAGTCAAGGGCAAGATCAGGAATTTCTGCTTGTGGTTGATCCAGGAATCCAAGGGCCTGGACTATGAAGGCCCTGGGGAAGACGGTAGAGATGGTCTGGGCTATTCTGGGCAGAGGCTGTTGTCACAGTGGGGCCGTGGACGCTGGAAAGGTTGCTTGGTAACTTAGCATTATTCTGTAGATTCTGCTCCAAGTTGTCCAGAAGTGACGGGCCGTATGAGATGGAAATGGCTTGCTCTGCAGAGATGTGTTAGAGAAAAGCTGTCTTTTGAAAAATATTTTGTGCTCCCATGAGTCCAAACAGAATCCTGTTTGAAGAGTTTGTGGACTACTCCCTTTCCCCCTTTCCCTCTCCCCCCCTCCCAGTGCCAGTAACTAATGGAGGCTGTAGGTTTATTCTCCAAGGAAATGCTTTTATTCTTGCTGTAGGGGTAAGCATTCTTAATGAAACAGTGCCAGGAAGCCTCATTTTCTCCACGTGAATGTGGGCTCAGTCAGCAGCATCTGTAAGTTACATGGTTCCCTTCTTCCTTCTCTCTTTTGAAATCTGTTCTCTTGCTCAGGCTAATGGAGGGCCCCCTGAGAGGTGGAGACATTGCCTCGCGGTGGGCATTTGAAGTGTATCCTTCGACCACATTAGACCTGGGGTCTGCTGCCGTCCTTTGTGCCTTGTGGGCGTTCGGTAGTCAATCCCTCACGGTGCATTTCTAGAATGTAAGCGCATTGAGTGTAGAGAATGTTGTATTTTGTCTTTGTGTCTTCTTCTTGCACGGAGTTAGGCACAGGATACCCAATTTATCAGAAATCATGGAATTTTTTTGCTTTTTGGAGGCAGGAGGGCTGGGCAGTTGGTGTTAAGTGACTTGCCCAAGGTCACAGGGCTGGTAAGTGTTAAGTGTCTGAGTCCGGATTGAACTCAGATTCTCCTGACTCCAGGGCTCTATTCACTGTGCCACCTAGCCGCCCCCCAGAAATCATTCATTAAGTGCTTGTGGTGTTCTGTGTGTGCCGGACTATACACTGAAGCCGTGTGTGACAGAAATGAAGTATTTCCTGCCCTCAGGGAGCTCCCATGCTAGACTGAATTATGAATTGAATTGGAGACAGCCTTCCTGGGCAGTGGCCATATGTTCCTTGTCTAACAGATGGATTTGCCCTCCCTCTCCCATGTCCTGAGCCTGACGCTGTGGCAAGCCTTCACCGCCTCCTGGCTGGTTTTTCAGTGATCTGTGTATCATGTGACTATCACAACAACCTGATTCCTGCTGCTGTTCTCCAGATTTTATAGGCGGGGAAACTGAGGCGCCTTTGGTCTGTGGCTCTGCAGTTCTAAGCTATTTCTGTCATTGCTTATAAATTTCTTGATGTTTCCTCTGTCTCCTTAAAGCAACAGCAAAAATAATCCAATTTCCACGTTTGGTGCTATTTAGTGAATCAGTTAGTGAGCATTTTGTGAATGCCTTCTATGTGTTGGGCATTGTTTTAGGCGCTGGGGATACAAAAGAAGCAATCTTTACCCAAGGAACTTATGTTCTACTGGGGAAGATACTATGTATACATGGAAGTAAATTTCAGATCTGTACAAAGTTTATGCAGGGAGCGGGAGGGGGTGGGGTGGAGGTACCAGTAGCTGGGGGTGGGGAGTTAGGAGAACCTTCCTTTAAAGGGCGCTGTTTGAATTGAGACTTGAAGGAAACTTGGGATTCCTAAAGGTGGAGGTGAAGCAGCAGTGTACTCCAGGCACATGGGAGAGCTTATGCAAAGATGGCAGATGAGAAGTAGAACATTCCTCCTGGCGATTACTGTTGGCTCACGGAGATGTCCCTCCTACTCTCCACACTGGGATTCTGTGAAGGCTTCATGCGCTCTGCTCCACTGCCCAGAAGAACAAGTGGAATGGCAAGGCTGATGCATTTTCTCCCTATTGTCGAGTCCTTACAACCCTCCCTTCACTTGTGTGGTGGTTTGTAATAGTCTGCCCACCAAGATTCTTCCAGTCTGGGACAAAAAGGTATTGAGAATGCTGAGGTATCAGAAGTGGAAAGGACCGTTAGCAGAGGAACCAAGAAATATAACTGACCTGCTTCTTTCTCTTTTGTAGGTGGTGCAGACACTCTGGAACCATGTGAGGACCTGGTAGCCTGAGGAGAGCCAAGATGACGGTGACTGCATGGATGAGCAGTAGTAAGTCATCTGGCATCCTTCCTCAAGCTCAATTCCTGCTAGTTAACTACACCTGCATGTGGAGGGGAAGGGAATTAGGAAGTAGCTCAGTGGTCCATTAAACCATGTTTGTTTAGCCTGGAGGAGCTACTGGGATATTACACGGTGCTTTCTTAGTGGGGTGTGCCATGTTGAATGGGAACTTCTCTATTTGGTGGAAATAGTGGAAGTATTTCATGAACGAAGCCTTTGTTGGACTGGATTGGCCTCTGCAGGGTCTTCTCTACCTTCAGGTGCCTGAGGTCACAGTGAAAATCCCCTTTTTTCTGTTGTCATAGGCATCTTTGAGCGTGCTAGAGGAGATCTCACTTTGTCTCCATGAAGGCCGACATGTGGTTTATACCTTGCTTGGTCCCGATAGCCCCTCGGTGCCTTCTCTTCTTTGTCTTCCTCCTCTTCCTCTTCCTCCTCTTCCTCATTGGGGCTTCAAGCTTGCAAAGTACTTTACAAATATTGTCTTATTTTATCCTCCTTCACAACAGCCAGGTGAGGTAGGGTGCCCTTATCCCCATTTTGTGGATGGGAAAACTGAGACTCAGAGTAGCTGCATGCCTTGCTTATGAACACCTGAGACAGGATTCAGACACAGGACTTGCTGATCCCAGTCCAGACCTGTGTCTCCTGTGCCACCCAGCAGCCTCGGAACCTGCTAGTTGGTTGACAGAGTGCCAGCGTAGAATTTTTTAAAAGATGCATTTCCTAGTTCTCTACCATCTTAGCAGAGCATTCTGGACATTCTCAGCATTTTGGGATGGTTTGATAAGCCAGGAGCTTGCTGTTATCAGAGGCAGCAGCTAGGTGAGGAAAGGTATCTCTGTGGCCTGTGGCCCTGGGTTCCAGTCTCAGTTAACTGCCCATTTATGGGGCAGTTTACTGCTTCTTCCTCTTTTATAAGACAGAGAGTTAGACTTGGTGGCCTCTAATGTCCCTGCTGCCTCAAAATCACGTGATATGACTGCGCCATTTGGGGAACTTTTACTGGGTTTCTGTCCCCTTTAGCAGAAGACATGACCGGGCATCTGTGGGTTCGCCAGACCTTGCCACTTTATTTTCCACTAGACTAAACTGCTATTAAGCATTCAATTTAGCTTATTAACTATTTATTTAAAAAAATTTATTGCCTACATATTTCCTG
Organism: Pseudochirops cupreus; assembly: GCA_028627135.1. Taxonomy (NCBI): domain Eukaryota; kingdom Metazoa; phylum Chordata; class Mammalia; order Diprotodontia; family Pseudocheiridae; genus Pseudochirops; species Pseudochirops cupreus. The sequence goes on along the minus strand of CM053582.1, from coordinate 568,654,069 downwards.
TTCTCCCTTCCAGCTAGGTAGCACAGTAGGTGGAAGCGCTTGGTGTGGAGTCAGGAAGATCAAAGTTTGAATCCAGCCTCATATGCAAATCCTGAGTCCTTAGCCGCCACTTGCCTCAGTTTCCTTAACTGTAACATGGGACTTATAATAGCATTGACCATACAGGATTGTCGTGAGGAGAAAATGAGATAATATTTGCTTAGCACAGTGCCTGCCGTGTACTAGGCGATCAATAAATGTTTATTTCCTCCCCTTCAACCTTCCCAGCCCAGAGAGCTGTCCATTGGAGCAAAGAATTTCATTAACCATTTATTCAGTACCTGCTGTGTCAAAAGCAGTGGGCAGATGCCAGAAAAATAGATGTGGTTGAAAAAAAAAAAGAGTTTAGAGAAAGGTGGCCAAAACATGGACATTTGCACAGAATCTTAGGGGTTTCAGAGAGAGAGAGAAATAGGGAAGAGCCTCAGTGTTTCTTGTAAAGGGAAGGAGACAGCTTAGAAAATCCGCCCCTCTAGAAGGGAGCTGTTGTAGGACAGCATATTACAAGGGCCACACCATGGATTGGAATTGGAGGCCCTGAATTCAAACCGTGCTTCCGATACTTAACTATGTATGACCTTGGAGAAGTCACTAACTTTCTGGATCTCAGTTTCCTTCTCTGAAAAATAAGGAGGTTGGCCTACTTTAGCCTCTGAGGTTCCTTTCAGGGTAGCATTGAGGAGTCTTTTTTTTAATTCTTGTTTTAAAATTTCTGTGTAGTAGATAGGGAATTTCCTTTAGCATTGGAGAGGTCTGGGTTCCCGTCCCACCCACATCAGTGAGACCGCAGAATCAGAATTTTCAAAACCAATTTGGAATTAAGAAATGGAATTAATTTGTGTCAAGTGCCTTCTAGCTTCTTAGACTTACCTGATTTTAAAAAGCTTTTAGTCTCCTTTTCCCTCAGCCCTCAAACAATTATTTCCCATTCTCCCTGAATTGGAGCTGGTCTTAGATTATCGTTGAACTTCTTTCAGTGACCTTTCCTAAGCAAGGATTGCCTGTGAATTAAGAACTGACAGTTCCCTGGAGAAATTGAGCAGGGGAGAGTGAAGAGTACCTGGGCTCAGATCCTTCCCCTGACCCTTAAGCTGCCTGTGTGACCTTGGGTAGGTGGCTTTGTCCCTGGGCTTCAGTCTCACAGGAGAAGAACTGAGAGAAAGAAAGGGGTCATGGAAGCCAAGGAGGAAGAGAGCCATGGCACAGTCTGCAAAGATGGAGACTGAGGGCAGGAGGGCAGTGGCACAGTCTGCAGAGATGGGGACTGAGGGGAGGAGGGCCGTGGCACAGTCTTCAGAGATGGAGACCGAGGGGAGGAGGGCTGTGGCACAGTCTTCAGAGATGGAGACCGAGGGAGGAGGGCTGTGGCACAGTCTACAGACATAGAGACTGAGGGGAGGAGGGCCGTGGCACAGTCTTCAGAGATGGAGA